>OY755240.1:12885692-13515730 GCA_963576725.1 Azorinus chamasolen | reverse complement strand
CTAATGCGTACACACTTAAATACATGTAAACTGTGAACTATTTCATCACTCTGACCTTCCACAAAAGGTAGGACGCAGTATGAAATGATAAACATTGTTCAAGACCAAACATCTTTGTCATTATCACAGTCAAGATTCAATCCATAAGACACCTGATAGTGGTATCATGTCTATATTGTTAGGCAATATTAGGCAGAGGTCCAGATTTAAGATGCGTAAATTAAAACATTTTCAGGAATAACTTCTTTATTTCACCACCAAGTCCTATGTTGTGACTACTCTGTAGAATCATCTCTTCGAGCCAATTCTAAAGAGTGGTCACAACATAGGGTTTGGTGGAGAAAGAACGATTTCAGTATATGAGTATGCACATTATCTGTTATTAACTCTTTAAATACTCATTATGAATCCATGACAACCTCTTCAAACTGTTTGGATCCAGCTGAAGCACTGTCAGTCTGTGTAGTACTGAATCTCATCCAAACTGTTTGACACTGACTCTGATAATGATTTTTAAATTGAAATACAATAAAATCCAGCAGACACCAAATATCTAAAGAGTTACAGGTAGATAAAAAGGTGCATGTTGAACATTTGAAGAAGAAAAAAATCCCCATGTCTGTCCAAAGTCTAAGTCCCCACAAAGAAGATAGAAAATTGCTACAACTTGGATATAATTTTTCCTTCATTTCTCTTCAAATTGAATAGAGATGATACTGATGAGAGGCTGAGTAACTTAACTTTTTGCATGCTAAGTAATTTTTTGTCTGCAACAATTGTTGTCTGCTTAAATTCTTAAAATAAACCATCTCTCATTTCTTTGCAAAAAATATGGTCAAGGTGACAAACAGTTTGGATCCTGATGAGATGCCGCATTATGCGGCATCTCATCTGGATCCAAACCGTTTGCATATGTAATCAGTTTCGCTGCTACCGTGTAAAGAATTTACCCTTTACTCCATGAATATTTATTTAAGAAATAATGATGTCATGAATATTAATTAGATTAACTGTTACAAAAGTACACATGACACAGGAAGATTTGGCCATAGCAGAAAGTGTAGAATCATATCCATATTATAGAATTAGCAAACAGAGCTCATTATAGTGCAAAGAATTAATCTTCTGCTTGCTGAGAAAATTATCTGACCAAAGAATGCTCCTTGCTTTTCATGCATTTGCAAACAAAGTAGACCTTGTAGGAACTTACTGTCTGATCAAGGTCTGCTCTATTTGCTCATGGAATTATATACGTCTGATTCTACAATTTCAGTCATGACCAAACTGACCTGTGTTCAATTGCTGTCATAGAAATCCATCCAACTAATATTCATTGTGTCATTATTTTTTATTAAGTAAAAGGTTAGATAGTGTAACTGTTGGATGGTAAATCGCAAATTTTACATGTACATGCAGATTTAAGCCTTTATCAGTTTATGCAGTACAATCTGATAATTTCTTACAATTTGTTTGATATTTTCCATTTTAATAATTAACCCTTTACCTCATGAGAATTCATATAAGCAATTACGACATCATGAATATTTGTTTGCTGAGATTTTAAATGGCATATAAGCAAGATGGCCTTTGCAGAATCTGAAGAATTAGATCAGACCTGTAATACATAAGATCAGTGCTAAGTCCTTACTATAGCTATGCTTGGATACATAAGACCAGTGCTAATTAAGCCCTTGCTATAGCTAATAATTAAGAAAAAATCCATAATTCCACACCCCTGCTGAACCCTTTCCCTCATATAAATGTGTTTTCACGCATCTGCAAACAGAGTAGACCCAGATCAGACGGCTCCTAGAGAGAGGATGATGAACACATGTCCACAATCAGTGGTTGCTAGTACTTGCTACATGTCTTAAAGCTTAAGTCTGCCAGAAGTCTTTTGCAGGCTGCCATTGGTCAAAGACTGTCGTTTAGACCAATTCATTCACCTGAAGGTATTTGATGTTACATGCAATATCTTTTGCCAATTTAATAGATCACAAAAAAGGTTTTCTATGATCTTCATTCATCAATTGGTTAAGGTCTGTGATTGATTGATGATGGGTAGTGGCCAGGATGCTGTTGAGGCTGGCTACCCAGTTTGGTCAGCAACTGAATGCAGACTGGTTGACGGTTGGTCGCCGACCCACAGATAATCAACCAACAACAGAGTCACAACTAAGCAGTGACCATTTATTTTTACACGGTACTGCTTCTTCGGGAAGAAAATCTAGAATAGCAGACCTCAGAAATCACGAATCACAACAAAGCACAGCGCATGCATTATTGAGCCAAGGATGTTGGCAATGTTGCTAGGGAAGTTAAAAGTGACCGTCAGACGCCATTTTGCTTCATCGTTTTGTGTTTAGTACCTTCCACTGCAGTGACTGTTGTGCAATAACTGTCGATCGTAAATTGTTCAGTAAACGGATTTCAAGCAGAGAAATGTTTTATCTTATCATTTCTCTATGTGGCTTTGATTTTCTGTATGGAAATAAGAAAATAAAGCAGGGGATCAGGGCTGCAGCCCCAAACAGAAAGAAGTAATTCTAAGGGAGGAAAAGTTACTGGCCTCTACCGGGATTCGAACCCCGGACTCCTGGATAATAGTCTAACACTCTAACCACGTCGCTAAAGGGTTAACCCAACAGCAAGGCTGTTGGAGATGCCTTATATAGGTCGATCACTACACTCCCCTCCCTTTTAACCTTTAGGAGCCATGCATATACCCATGCATGTCCCTAAGCCTTTACATGCATCCCCGCATACAACCCGAATTATCCTCGTCGCCAATGAAGTAATTCTAAGGGAGGAAAAGTTACTGGCCTCTACTGGGATTCGAACCCCGGACTCCTGGATAATAGTCTGACACTCTAATCACGTCGCTAAAGGGTTAACCCAACAGCAAGGCTGTTGGAGATGCCTTATATAGGCCGATCACTACAAGAACAACAAAATCCTGCCATAAATTTGCAAGTATTCTGACGTCATTAGTTATGTCATTATTTATTTACCGCAACTAACATAGTTGTATTATAGCTCACGGTAAAAACTGAGGTCCGTATAGTAGATGTGTTCCTGCTTCTTCCAGAAGTCAACTTATGGTAACTTATGGAAGTTAATATGGTAAATCAAAGGTTGTCAGACGTTTCGCTACCCATACCATTTCGCTACAGTCATTTCGCTACCCACCGAGAAGTCATTTCGCTACCCTACCCATTTCGCTACCTATTGAATTTAATAGGAAATCCAATATTGTTGCAGGGGTAATGTATAGTGTATACTAATACAGTGAGATACTATATGTTTCAATTTCTATTTCGTTTTAGCAGAATCTTCAATGTACAGTAAACCCCATCTAAAGTGACCACTCAATGAATAAATATGGGCATCTTTATAAGTAGGTGGCTTCTTAATGCAGGACAAAAGTAATCCAGAAAGCTCCTCTATGTCCTTTCTGCATTACTTTTGTCCAGCATTAAGCTACTGTCTACATCTACGATCTGCATCTATCACCCATAATTATACCTCTTTGAGGTGGTAGAATTAGCGGGGTTTTACTGTAGTAACCAAAGTGTTAAATGAATGACATGTGTGCTTATATCAGGTTTTGTTTTGTAAATGTATAGTATATACCATAATACCAATACAGTGAGATGGTAGCTTAATGCAGGACAAAAGTAATCCAGAAAGCTCTATTCTGTCCTGTTTTCTGCATTACTTTTGTCCAGCATTAAGTTAATTAGTAATTACCATCTGCATCTACAATCTGCATCTAACACCCAGAAGGCCATTCTTGCGAACGAAGTGAGCTCTATGGTAACGCGTAGGATATAATTTTGGTTTTGTAGGCTGTACATTGTTAACCTGGAATCGGATCTGCTGATGTTCACTTCCGGTTTGGACCATGGAGGGAAATAACCGGTGTGTTCCGAGTGATTCATGGAGGGAAATAACCGGTGTGTTCCGAGTGATTCCTATATTCCTAACTCTGACGGAATATGACGAGTAGTTACGATTGAATACCCGACAGTCCACACAAATCGCAACAACGTTTGTCTACGAAGAAAATCGATATTCTAAAACTTACTACATTGAAAATTGCATTTCGTTTCGGTATAGATTAGATTTAACTATTTTAATCGCTGTTTTTTTGCCAGAAAATTAATGTTTTCCGTTCGGTAAACATCTCCGTCCGAGATCCAGTTAGCGGTAAAGGCCGAGTGTATGTGTGTCAAATCTGATGACGTTTATCCACAACTTGTAAGTGACGTAGTTGTGGTCACATGATGTGGTCGTCTGCAGTGCATTTTGTTTACATACAAGGCTCAGCTGTGTTACTCTTCCGGTTCCTACTGTCAATAACTTTGTATGTGAGTAATTTAGACATTGATTTTTTTTTTTTCATTTGAATCAGTTCTCAATACAAAACATCACATTATTTGAATTAGATCTACATCTAGATATTTATCCCGGCGTAGGGTGTTTTCGACGGTGTAAGCGGTTTTCGTAAATTTGACCTACTTAAACAAATGCCGATTGCTAAAATAAATATGCGAGTGAAACATGCAAACGAATGTATATCACTGAGATTTTATAAAGAACTAGGTCTACGGCAACGTAGAATTGTTTGTGAAATCTGACTTGTTCTTTCCGAATACTCTATCCGAATAGTCTGTCTGTCTGCAGGTCTGTCTGTCAGTGTACTGTTTATTTCACAGGGGGCCAGAGCGTAGGGCATAAATTGACCAAAACCCCCCCAAAAATGACCCCCGAAAAAAAATATATATATGAGTATATATTATAGTCTATAATATATACTCATATATTTTTTTTTTTTCGGGGGTCATTTTTTGGGGTTTTTTGGTCAATTTATGCCCTACGCTCTGGCCCCCTGTGGTTTATTTAGTATGTTTCGTAGTCTTTCTGTCCTTCTTTAAATGGATACTGTTTTACATAAATCAGCCTGTCTGTCTGACTTCTTTAAATAGGCCTACTGGTTTACAAAAATCATTCTGTCTGTCTGTCTCACATACAACCACATCTAACATCCCAGACATAGATCTACAGCCTTGAAGACATAATTATTCTCTAATTACAATCACTCTACACAGAAAATTAATTTAACATTATTGAACAACTTGAAGGCTTAGCAACATCATTTAACACAGACATCACAACTTTAAAGGTTGGGAGCATACCACCAGCATCACTTCAGAAATAGACAAAATTCAAAAACAAGCACAGCAAATTTCATTCAAGCCAATTCCCTGACACTGAAATACACACTAAACAAAAATCTTTAGAAGAAGACATAAGACATATAAATACAAAAATAGCACACATAAACACTCAGCACAATCTACCAACAATCAGATTGGATAGAGGCATCCAGAAAAGAAGCACAAAAAAAAAACGAGGGAGGCATGCCCCAAATTCTAAACAAGATGTGTTTGTGAAACACTATGCCCCCTCATATATTTGACCTCTGACCTTGACCTCTGACCTTGACCTTGACATGTCACCCCTAAAAATGTGCAGCCTCATGAGATACACAAGCATGCCAAATATCAAGTCTCTATCTCTACTGGTCCAAAAGTTATGGCCAATGTTAAAGTCGGCGATTTGACCCATATATTTGACCTCTGACCTTGAAGGATGACCTTGACCTTGACACGTCACCCCTCAAAATGTGCGGCTTCATGAGATACATATATATGCCAAATATCAAGTCTCTATCTATACTGGCTCAAAAGTTATGACCAATGTTAAAGTTGCTGACAAACAAACAGACAAACAGACAGACAGACAGACAGACAGACAGGGCAAAAACAATATGCCCCCCGACTATCGTCTATGGGGGCATAAAAATGTAGAAAATCTACTTATATATGAAGTTATGTTCATATATGGATGATGGAGTTCATCCTGATCACTGGCTAACTACAAGTGGTTTTCCATTGTTTGCAAGACAGTTCAGAATGACTTAAGTTGTCCTTCTTCGCTGCAAGATGTTGCTGCTGCTGATGATGATGATGCTATTAATTACAATTTTAATGATGAAAATGATTCTGATTCATGGGATTTCAAACGAAAATAGCTTTTAACTACCCCTATGATATACTGTATGCATGTGAAACACATAGTTCAAATGTTTAACCCTTTCCTCCATGCTAAATAGGAAATAGCTAAACATTATGTTGTATGTTTTAATAAATACATGTTTATAAATGCATGCACACAGTATTGTCCTTATCCTATTGACCTATCCAGTAACTTCAAAGTCTATCATCACCATCATTAGCATCAATTGTCATTTAGGTTACTAACACAACAGCTCTATCAATATCTTCTGTTTTCTGCATGTTTCTATCTCAATGCACCTAAATGTACCTGGTGTACATATACCACAACTAACACACAGCTTGTCTTGCCATTTTAACCAATCCTCTGCATATTTAACACCATATGACACCTTTACTATATTTTTTACAATTAATATTTACTGATGATGGTGAATACAGATCTGATGGCAGCTTAAATCATGATGAAAGTAACGCAGAAAGCTCCTTGAGCTTTCTGGTTTCTTGTCATCTTGCTTTAAGCATTACCAAACCTTAATTTCAGCTTGCTTGAAGCAGTATTACATTATACATGTAATGCCCTTCTGGCAATGAAGGAAAGGGTTAATATCACTAATCTGTAATCACTGTCTTGTGATTTAGACTATGTCAATAATTTAAACATCAAAGTGCAGCATTATGAGTTTCTTATTTTACTTGTAAAAATTGGTGGGTGACATGATCGTCGCTAACCAATACACAAAGTTCTATTTCACAGATATATTACAACATTCAACTTGTAAAAAATTGGTGGATGACTTGATCGTCGCTAACCATGATACACAACTATTTCACATTATATTACAATATTTAACATATATATATTGCTAATATATATACATTTTATTACTAACTGTAGTATTTTGTTTATAAGAAATTGAATGAAGTATGGTGGGTGACATGAACATCGCTAACCAATACACAACTATTTCACGTTAATTTTACAGTACTTTGTGAAGTTGTCTTATTGCCAAGGTTCAATTAAAGCCATTTTTAAATCAACATAGTATGGTGGGCGACATGATCGTCGCTAACCAATTAAACATACATTAAATAAATTGCAGTAGGACAGTCACTTATATAAGTCTGAAACACACAACATCAGCCAATAAGATGTCAAAGTCTTGGACCAAATGTAGATCTATCTACCACTTTACGACTTGGATATGTATTAAAGAAAAGTAAGAGATTGATGGTTTAAGTTTGTTATTTGAAGTTGTGCTTTCAACTTTTATCAAGGTGTACTGTATTCGTTTATTGTTCTGTTACTTTTAGAGAGTTATAATTGCTGTTACTAATTTCATCAGTATCTGGTGTATAAATCATCAAATTCACCATATATTTGGTATTATGCTTTCACTTTAAATGCGTTTGGCAGCTGTGCTCGTTTATAGGCTGTGCCTATTTCATATTACCTCTTTTCACATGTATGTGCTTATGTCAGGTTTTGTTAATGTATAGTGTATTGCGTCATGTTTTGTTAAATTTCCATTTTGTTTCTGCAGAGTATTCAATGTACATTTGAACCAATCTAATGTGACCACTTTCTGAATAAATATGATGCCTCTATAAGCAGGTGGCTGCTTAATGCACGGCAAAAGTAATGCAGAAAGCTCCTCTGCTTACTTCTGTCCTGCATCAAGCTAACATCTGCATTCAAATTGGTAAAGGTATCTTTTTCATCTGTTAAACTGTTATCGTCCAATTCAATTAAATATGTGAATAATTATAATTAATTGGGTGACAGGGTAGCGAAATGACTTCCCGTAAGGGTGCGAAATGACTGTAGCGAAATGGTCAGGGTAGCGAAATGGTCAGGGTAGCGAAACACTGTGTAGCGAAACGTCCATAAACCAAATCAAAGATCTATATCATATATAACATGTATGGATCTATCTATATGTTGTTCATATGGTGTCAGCAAGCCTGCTTTCAGATACTGTCCATGTATATACATGTACTTCGAATACAACATGTGCTTTCAGTGAACAAAATATGGTGTTTATGGTTGAATGCAAATGAAATGAAAATAACAGGTATAAACAAATCTTACCTGGTGCATGATTTGGTTATCAAGGGTCGCGTTTTCAGTGCATACAAATATTTGTTCAGCAAATTTTCAAAGAAATTCCCTTTGTCTTCTTTACTTAAACTCATCTTGACTGTCCTTTGATTTATGTATCTCGAAAATGGACCTTGAACTAGTCCGTTCAAAAATTAGGACTTTCCTTCCATGGGCGCAGACATCTTGGATCTCGTTGAAATCTCGACTCTCAAAACGGATTTTCACGAGAGTTCATGGCGAAGAAATTGACAGATGACTGATAAATCTACTTTGGATATTATTTGGCAGACAAGGACATTTCTTAGCGCATAAAATGTTGTAGCTGTCAGTGGAGCACAATGGTCATCAACGTGGCGACATTTTTGTGCCTTGCAGGCCCAGGTATGTTGTGCATTATGTGTTAATTTTTTAAGCATTGGCAATCAGACTGGGTGGGGTGTCCAAATGAGCGTCTCAGAAAATATGGAATTGGAATATTAGTCACTACCCTAGATTTAGTTACTCACTACAAACTAGTCAGAATTCTGGAACCTTTGTTATATAGGTAAACGGATTTAATAGGCAATTGCGAGTTTTGTCAAGGAAACAATTTGTTCTTCTCAGTGCCAGGTAATATTTTGCTATTTGTTTGTGAGCACAGGGGGCCATTTCGTGGGTCTACATGGTCTAAAAAGTCAAAAAAAATTGATTGGGTCGATTTAGTGTTATATTATATACAAGGGGTCTAACTACCCATTCGCAGATTTCACGACCGATTCGAAATAACGCCCGGTTTTGGGCTATCAAGATAAAAGACCCACTAATGTTTGGTACGAACGTGAAGCTGGGACCATGTACTTTTCAAATAGTATAACTTTTGATACATTCCGACTAAGCCGTAGCCAGTGCCGACGTGAAATTCCAACAAAATACGCTGATTTTTCTAACTCCGACGAGAAGTCACAACAACTTGACCTAGTTTCTAGTTGGCCAGTAACAGGGCACTTGATTGACCTAGGGATGGTGCACTGCGTTCTCACTAACGCTTATTGGGTAAGCAAGGTTACAGACACGCGGATGTTGTTATTGTAAAGGAAGCGGGTCACGTGACTCGTAGTAGCCTGACAGAGATTTAAATCTGCTAATTGCACGAAAATTCGCCTGCATTTCGGATCTGCATCAGTGTCTGCAGATAGTTTGAGAGGTAAACGATAGCTTTTTGTCATATATATTGATTGCACAATCGTTTTGTCCCGAGGCATCGCGATTATGGCCGTTTAACGGGGGTCTAGCGGCAAATCGTTGTTGCGACTTCTCGTTCGAGTAAGCTAAATCAGCGTATTTTGTAGGAATTTCACGTCGGCACTGGCTACGGCTTAGTCGAAATGTATCAACAGTTATATTATTTGAAAAGTACATGGTCCCAGCTTCACGTTCGTACCAAACATTAGTGGGTCTTTTATCTTGATAGCCCAAAACCGGGCGTTATTTCGAATCGGTCGTGAAATCTGCGAATGGGTAGTTAGACCCCTTGCAGAGGTCTGCCAAGCTTTTTGTCACTGTGGGCTGATGGCCCACTCAGAGCTAAAATAGTGGGCCAATTCAAAAATATCCTGGGCACAGTTTAAAAACACATACAAAACGCTTACCTTTAAAGGCTTTAATGCTGTTCTATGAAATTCTGTTCTGTATTATTCATTGGAATGATGAAAGGTCAACTATTTCAACTTGCTATTAACATAGAATTAACTGTCTGTAACACTTGAAATGAACTGTATTCTCAAATCTAAGAAATCAGGACACTCCAGTGTTTCTAACAGAGACAATAAACTATGGAACTTTGTAATCGAAATATCTTCTTTACACATCCAAAATACAACTTTCATAGCTTTTATCACTGCCATTTCTTTATGGTCAAATATATTGTCAACAGCTTTTTCAAGCGTACCGCTCATTTGATCTGCAAGTACTGATGATTTGTGGTCATTGCTATCGGCGTGTCGGGTCAATGTAGAAGTTTTAAAATTGCTACTTACCCGATGTCAGCGTGTTTATTTTCTTATGCTTCGAACACAATGTACAAGACATAGTATTGGCTTTTTCATTATAAGATAACCAAGGGAATGTCCCCAACCAACTGCTGTGAAAAGATCGAGAATCGGTCTTTTTACCCTCGGACGTTTTCTTGTTTTTTCAACTTTCGATTGATCGGTCGTTTCGCCGGTTTCACCTTGCATTTCGCCGATAGATATACTAGTACTGCATTGGGGATTTTGAGTTTTCTCTCCATCTCCCGAGTTTTTACGCTCTGGTGACTTTTTTTGTGCAGCAGA
This sequence comes from Azorinus chamasolen, assembly GCA_963576725.1. Classification (NCBI taxonomy): domain Eukaryota; kingdom Metazoa; phylum Mollusca; class Bivalvia; order Cardiida; family Solecurtidae; genus Azorinus; species Azorinus chamasolen. The sequence goes on along the minus strand of OY755240.1, from coordinate 13,505,234 downwards.
CGAAAAATAATCTGTCAAAATACGTTTTTTCTTCGCTGAGCTGGCCATGTTTGTTCAACAACCAATCAAATGCGAGTAGTGTACTAAATTAATGAGGGTAGCACCGGCAGGTGCGCGGGCCGGTGAATCGTTAGGGAAGCGATGGGATAGGCTAAATTATCCACATTACGATCAATATTCAGCGGATTTTCGGCAGATTTTCGGCTGCGCCGAATGCGCACCGCCGTATTTCTCCCTGCGCCATTTGTATTTTTGTTGCGCCTATGGCGCTGAAACGCAGCATCGGCAGAACTCTGCCCCTTGTATATAATATAACACTAAATCGACCCAATCATTTTTTTTGACTTTTTAGACCATGTAGACCCACGAAATGGCCCCCTGTGTTTGTGAGGAATGTACACTGTAGTGTACCAATGAATTCTGTTTAGTTCCTCATTACTTAACCTTTTACTCCATGAACATTTAGGTAAGAATTAACTGTGTCATGAATATCACAGAAAATTTTCATAACTAGAGATTCAGCTCGGTGTATCTGTATATATTCTCGAAAGTATCTCACTGCAGAGCATTAACTATCGAGGGATGAGTGCGCTGATATTAATCGCGTTTTCTATAGTCTTAAAGAGCACTTTTGAATGTCTCACTTTCGGTACATTTAATCACTGAGTCCGGTAGTAAATGTCGAATGTCTTTGATATCGTTGGTTGAAAGTTAGTAGATCAGTTGCAGGGAATGTGTAATTGCATTATAAGCAAATGAGCAGACCCTGATCAGACAGCAGGTGTGGATTTAGAGGGGGACTGAGCCTGCGTAGATCTTGGTCTACTCTGTTTTCAATACATGAATAAGCTAGAATAGCATCTAGGAGAATCTGAAAGGATTAACTATAGAGGTCACTGAGTATGAAAGGCTTAAACTGGCTAGTTGATTTTGAATGATAAACACTGTGCAGACACTGATCATAGGAGCCCTATAATCTGGGTCTACATTGTTTTCATATGGCAGTGCATGCATGTCCCGCATTCTGTGGGTTGTTTTGAGAATTGAAGGCATGATGAGGAAGTTTAAAGTCCTAGGTTTGATCCTGTATTTTGAATATTGTAACAGGACAACTTGTGAAAAGAATGTGGCCTACATGTATATAACCAAGTTTCCAATTTGGGGCATCTGTCCTACAGTGCCAGCACTCTAACCACATGTTGCCTCACCTGAGTCTTATTGATTTCAAGCCATTTACACTACTCCCTCCTGTTAAATATGAATCTCCTAGTAGGCTAGTAATTCAAAGGAAAATCAGAGATGCTCATGTTGGCTTTCATGGTCCAATTTTTTGCTAGTTGCTAAACTGAAATAGGACTACTGAAGAAACATTATGGTCAGGCAAGGATTGAACCCGGGGTTTCTTGTCTTCAGAGCTTGGGACCTCTTGCTTATATATATATAAAAGCAAACAAGTACAACTTGTACTAAATGCAAGCACACTTACTACTGAACCACTGAGCTACACTATATTCAGGACCTGAGTTTTTCTTGCCTCTGACAATCACCTTCCAGAAGTGGTCAGAAATCATCAAATGGACTCATCTACATGTAGCTGCATTAAAGTTAAAGTGTTCATTTATCGTCGGGCTGGCTGAAAGTGTCAGTTAGATTCACTATTAAATGAAACAGTTTCCTTATATGCCCTGATACAAGGTCCTTTACTGAAACAATTTCCTTATATGCCTTGATACAAGGTCCTGGTTCTCATCTGTAATGTTCAATCACATGATTAACCAGGTAATTGCAGACAGAGTAGACCCAGATAGGAGCCATCTGACCAGGGTCTGCTCTGTTTACTTATGAATTTTATATAGATATATGACTACAGTTTTTACTAATACCAAAACATCCTTTGTACATATGCTTTTATAAAAAGTCAGCTAATAAATATTCATGATGTTATCAGTTCGTACATAAATTGAACAGGGAAAGGGTTAACCCTTGCAGAGGTTTACCTGATAGAAATATCTTTTGATGCTTTTGACCCAGGTTAGACTGTAGTATCTATCTGATATGTGGTTTGCTTTTAAAATGGAAATATATAGATTTGATTTTACAGTTGATGGCCATTAAGGCAAATGGATATTCATGAGCTACATATAATTATTTTTAGACTCTATGAGCTGCCAAACCCATCTATTTCACTCCTACATTGAAATCTTATCCTCTCCTTGTTGAATATTCATGTAAGTAATAATGACATCATGAATATTTACTAGCTGACAATCTATAATGGCATATACATATTGTACATGTATATATACCCATGCATATTTTGTATGAGTAGAAAATGTTCAGTTTGATGATTTTGATCTATTATGATTTCATTAGCAAACAGAGCAGACCCTGATCAGACAGCTCATATAGGAGCCATCTCATCTAGGTCTACTCTATTTGCAAAGGCGTGAGAGCATTTGCATGAAGTGTATGATGCTAGATCTTGATAAAGACAGAAGTACTTTGTAGTGTGTAGTTATGATGGCAATCAGACAATAAAAAAATGTATGCCTCTTTGGCTTACCTGGCCTGAGGGCATTATGCACATTAAACAATTGATGAATTATTTATTTAAAAACAACAAAAGCTGATTTCCCATACTGATCTTGGTCCAAAGTGACGTCATTTCAAAAATTGATGCCTAGGAAAAATGGATTTCACAATGATATTATTTTGTATCATTATTTCTTGCATAAATATTCATCTGACAAAGGGAAAACCCTTTCCTTTTCAAACATTATAAGCAGGCCCAGATAAGATGGTTCTTGTAGGAGTCATCTGATTAGAGTCTGCCCTGTTTCCTTATAGAATTATATAAATGGATCCTAGAGTTTTTGTCTAAACGTCTAACCCAACAAATCCCATTCATTTAATGAATATTCATGAAGTGATCATGTCATGCATAAATTATTTAAATATACATCATGTATAGGGTTATGGGTTTCTGGACACCCAGTCACCCAACTTTAACCCTTTACTCCATGAATATTCATGTAAGAAATAAATGACAATATACTTCATGAATATTAATTAGATAAATTGTTACAACAGCACATGGACACAGGAATTTTTGGCCATGGCTGAATATGTTTATCATTTATAAGCAGACAGTATGGACCCTGATGAGACAGCTCCTACAACTGCCTGATCTGGACCTGCTCTGTTTGCAAAAGAGTAGAGAGGCATATTTATATGTTTGCAAGGGAATAGAGAGCACGCGTGGCAAAATCAAACGTCCGTATTGTCCGTGTTGTCCCAAAGCCACAATGGACAAGTGAAATTTTATAGGTTGTTGTTATTAATTCATCTTACGGACAAGTAGAAAATAGCTTTTGACAAAAACGGACAATTTATCCAAAATCAGATTTCGCCACCCCTGAAGAGGCATTTGCAAAAGGTGTATTTATATAGGAAAGGGTTAATGAGTAAAAAGGCATATGTTTGCAAAGGAATAGAGAGGCATCCTGTAGGAGTCATCTGATCAGAGTCTGCTCTGTTTGCTCTCGGAATAATAAAGATATGATTTGACAGTTTACGCCATTGCCAACACTTCCTGTATCATTACAAAATTAATAATCTAAAGAATACCCCTGATGTCATTTTTTTCTTACATGAATATTCATGGAGTAAAGGGTTGAGTAAGGAATTCACCAACTGGAAGATATTATCAGTCACACTGTGTACAATGACAGAGGAACTCACAGTTGAAAACTCAGCATTGCAGGATGCATACATGTAACAGCTGCCTGTAATTAACTTGGCTGTAACTTTAGAATAGTTTACATTTTTATTTTTAATTAAAATTGAGTCTGTGTCCTTCATTTCCTTGAAGTGGTGTGGGAAAAATCTGTCATCAGGAACAATCCATCTTGTCTTTACTTTTGTATATACTTGCAAATCTGCAAACTGTGCTGGTAAACCTTTACCGGGTGAATAGTCATGTATGAATTACTGACATCATGCATACTTATATACCTATTAGCTCTCAGTGCCATATGAATACAGAAAATTTAGGCTTTAGCAGAAACAGTGGAATTAGATCTACATATATACATATATATATGTTGCCATGAGCAAACAGAGCAGACATTGATCAGATGACTCCTGCAGGAACATGTATATGGATTAATATTCCATGTAAAGGGTGTATATTAAAGGAACTTCAACGAAACAGTAAAAAATGAAATAAAAGTATAACCCTTTCCTCTATAAATATGCCTTTCTATGCCTCTGTTAAAATCACCTATTGAAACCATTGTGATAAATAGAGCATTTGCTCCTATAGGACCAAATGCTCTATTTATCACAATGGTTTCAAACTACAGAATTCTAAAACAAAATCCTTTTCTCTAGTTAATTCTCCTTTTCGGTAGATTTATTCAAAATGGTTGGATCTAAAAATAGCCTCGTGGAGAAGAACTCAATAAGCTTTTGGCTTTGGTTCTAATCCTATAGTGATACTCTGTTAATATCATGATTAATGTATACTTATTCAAATAAAATATGTTTAAATACAGTAACCTTCTTTACATGTAGCATTGGCCTGATGAGACCCATGATAAAGGGGCCAAAACAATCTTATGTTATTGACATAAACAATTATCAGAAATAATATGCAATGTAAATGAATGAATGTAAAGAATGTAAATATACACAAGTTGCTTCTTTTGTGGTACACATTTTCAAGAATAAACACATACCATAGGTTTCATGAAATAGAAACTGAAGGAAAACTTTGGCATTAAATTTGGTTCCAACAGTCTCCGAATTGGTGACAAAATTCTTATTTGGCACATGTTTTTCTCATTTGGCGAAAGTGATGAAACAAAGACCAAAAAAAGCCAGGGGAGGCTCTGTCATTTAATTAATATTGATGTGATGTCATTATTTCTAGCAATGAATATTCATGGAGTAAAAGGTTATGAAATATTTTGCATTGTTGATATTAATGCCCATTAATAGATTTGTTCAAACCATGGCACTGTGCAATATGAATGACATGTTTATTGTATTAGTAATTATTGTTATTGCACATTGCTAGCAGGGGGTAATGTAATTTTCATTCACAGTAGGGGAAATGATAATGATGTCACTTGTATTCTGACATTTATGGTAATGCTTCATTTTGATCACAAATGGGGCTGTGAACTAAGGCATCTGTACTGCATCTGTCTGTCTCTTTTATCCAATTATCGTATCTAATAGAGATGCTTTTTGATGTCTGTACAAACAGAGTAAACCCAGATCAGATGGCTCCTGCAGGAGCTGTCTGATTAGGGTCTGCTCTGTTTTCATTTGCCATTATAAATTGATATGTATGTATAATGTATACAGACTCAGTCATTATATCTTACATGAATATCCATCATGAAGGTAAAGGGATTATTTTCTAAAATTAAAATATTGTTTGCTGTTGCTTGAAAAGAAAGTGTTTGCTCAATTTGTCAAAACAAATGTTTATTCTTTGTAAGTGTTAAATAAAGTATATAACAATACAACACATTAATAGTTCTGACACTGGTAAAAAACACTCCCTAGACTTCTGAAGCAGGGGAACGGGCTGGATTCTGATTTTAGGGGACACTGTTTTGGGCATAAGGGAATATAACTTCGAATATAAAATAAACTGGATAAAACCACATGGTTTTGAAAAATGGCCTGTGAAGTACCTCTGCTACATGTATATCATAAAAAATCCCCTGTGCATCTGGTTTTAAACAATTTGATAGAGTGTCTCAGTTCCAGCAAATGGCGTTATTCTTATGTTATTCTTGTTTTATCATGGAGCATTGCTGTAGCAATTGTTAACACTACCTACGTCAATGTAGGGGGTACGAGAAGTTTCTCATATACTCACTCTTCGGAACACTGAGTAAAGCGTAATATAGACGTCCTGGTGGTTAATAGTTCTTTCAGCCTTTGAATTTTGGAATTCTCTTTCATTGTTGAAAGCTTAGTCGATTTATTCAGACTGAGAAAGTTGTGATGAAAAGAATCTAGAATGACATCTATAGCCTTGTTTAACCCTTTCCCTGTTTATCCCTTTCCCTTATGTAAGCACATTTTCACGCATTTGCATACAGAGTAGACCCAGATCAGACGGCTCCTATATGATCAGGGTCTGCTCTGTTTGCTTATGGTGTAATATAGATTGATTCTACAGCTTCTGCCTGAGCCAAAATGTCCTGTGTTCATATGCCATTATAAAAAATAATCTTATTAATATTAATATTCATGACATTATTGCCTATATGAATATACAACAGGAAAAGGGTTAATATTCATGTAAGAACTCATGATATCATTAGCTGAACTTTTATAATGGTGTATGTACACAGGATGTTTTGGCACAGGCAGAAACCCTAAAATCTGATAGATCTATATTATACGATAAGCAAACACAGCAGACCCTGATCAGACGGCTCCTATAGAAGCCATCTGATCTGGGTTTACTCTGTTTGCAAATGCGTGAAAAAAGCATACATATGAGGAAAAGGGTTAAAAGGATCTTGCAGGAGCCCTTTGATCTGTGTCTACACGTAGTTACCTACTTCCTCATACAAAACAGTCTTTACTCTTTGCCCTGACTAGCAGCAAATTGATTGCAGCCTAGGAAAACAGTTTGTATCTAGACAAGACACAGAGCAACACGGGTGTCTTATTAAAATTTAACCCTTTACTTCATAGATACTTTTAAATGCCTTTGCAGAGCAGACCCAGATCAGATGGTCCCATAAGGAAGTGTCTGATCAGCGTCTGCCCTGTTTGCTTACGAAATAATTCAGAGTTAACTGTGCTGCGTAGTGTCTGTGGTGAAGAAGAAAAATGACAGAATTGTAGCAGATGACAAATTAGCAGCTAGCAAAAATAACTTAGCATGCAGACTAACCCTTTATCTCATGAATATTCATTGAAGAAATAATGACTTCATGAATATTAATGACTGTAGGTTTTTATAATGGTATGTGAACACTCAGGATTGTTTGGCTCATATGATGGCAGAAGCTGTATAATAGCCCATCCAAGGGTGTCACTATCAGGTAAAGGATTAAATCTGTCTCAGAATACAGGATGTGCATGTAAATACCCAAGTTTCATGCTATAGAATGGTGCAAGTAAGTACCTTTATGTGTTCAGGTAGATATGAAAACCTTCCAAAGACTGCTTATTCATAAGCATGCTTACGAAATGGCCAGCTGAAATATTGTCTGCGTCAATCACACTTTTATTCCTCAAATTCAAGAATTTATATCATAGTACAAAACAGTTTGGCTTGATGATGGCCGGGTTTAACTCTTTACTCCATGAATATTTACAGTGTGTAAAAAATAATTATATCGTGAATACTAATTAGATAATTTTTAGTTGCTACAATATAGCACATGGACATGGGAAGTTTTTACCATTGTAGAAACTGTAGGATCATATCTTTATTATATCATAAGAAAACAGAGCAGACCCTGATCAGACGGCTCCTACAGGATCTACTGGATGTTCTGGGTCTACTCTGCTTGCAAATGTGTAGAAAGGCGTATAAATTTATGGAGTAAAGGGTTAATGTACACTGTCACAAGTGACAAATAGTTTGGATTCAGATGAGAGGCCAAGAAACAAAACTGTTTATCATCTGAAGATGATAGGAGAAAAGGAACCGTCTGATCAGGGTCAGCTCTTAGTGCTTGTGAAATCATATAATATATTAAAAATTATTATAATATACCGGTAGATATGATTCTGCAGTTTCTGCCAATGATAAGATAAGTCTGATGAGTTACTGAGTCACTTAGCATTTCATCTGAATCTAAACTGTTTGTAAAGATCTTTAACTCCATGAATATTCATGTAAGAAATAATGACGACATGAATATTAATTTGATTAATTTAAGTTTTGATTGCACATGGAGACTGGACTTTTTGACCTTAGCAGAAACTGTAAAATCAGATACCGGGTATGTATTATTTCATAAGCAAACAACGCAGACCCTGTAGGAGCCATCTGATCTGGGTCTACTGTGTTTGCAAAGGTGTAAATTTAAGGCATGATATAGATGGAGTAAAGGTTTAAGAAATCTAATATGACATGATAAACACTAAATGCCAGCATTTTTTGCGAGGCCAATTATTTATTTGTTTAGAGGGGAGTGTGATGTAGATGATGGCTGCTGTTTGAGTCAACAGTTGGGGAATCCTTCCTCACTGATTGCAGACGAGAGCTGTTCTCCACTGAATGTATATAGATGAAGATGTGTTGTCTGCTTAATGTTGTCATTAATTTGAATGAATTAGTGAAACCATCGCAGACAATTTGGAATGTACTTGGATTTAGGTGTGATGCAGAGATCTCATCAAGATCAATGTTTTTAACACATTCTTGTCAATATTTTGACTGGAAAATAAAGAAAATGATTCAACCTTTTCCCGGTTCAATATTCATGTATGAATTTATGAAATCATCAATGTTTATTAGCTATTTTTTTATGCCCCCATGGGGGACATATCGTTTTTGCTCTGTTGGTTGAATTGGTTTGGCCCCAACTTTAACGTTGGCGATAATTTTGTTGCCATTCCACATACATACTTCAAACTTGGAATGCATGTGCAACTTATGGAGGCGAACATTTTTAGGGGTTACTCATTAAGGTCAAGGTCATACATCAAGGTCAAAGGTCAAATTATGGGTCAAATTTAGATTGGCAATAATTCTGTCGCCATTCAACATACATGCTTCAAACAATGGCATGCATGCTTGTGCAACTTAATGGAGGTGAACAATTTTAGGGGTGACTCATTGAGGCCAAGGTCATACATCAAGGTCATATGGGGGGGGCATAGTGATTCACAAACAGGTCTTGTTTATAACGGGATATGTATATGAAAAAGTGTTTATATGAGAAAGAGTTAATGAGCTAAATGTACTCTGAGGATTTGATTGTTTTGGCTGACAGCATTTTTTAGCTCACCTGGAACAAAGTGCCAAGGTGAGCTATTGGGATGATCCTGTGTTCGTCATCGTGCGTATGTGCATCGTGCGGGCGTCAACAATTTACTTAAACATCTTCTCCTCTGGAAACAGTCAAAGCCTTGAGCTTTGATATTTGGTATGTAGTATGATTTAATGGTCCACTACAAAGATTGTTCAAATTATGACCCTCGGGCAAAAGTGGCGCTGCCCTGGCACTTATCAGTTTTTAATATAATTTCTACAATACCAATAAATCATATGTACATAATTATGCCATTTTAAAACCAGCTAATAAATATTCATGGTGTCATTATTTCTTAGGTGAATATTCAACAGAGAAAGGTTTAACCAGTATGGGTTATTGCACTTTGAAAATTCAGTTTTCAAAGGATAATGAATCATACACACAGATGACTTCCAACTGTTCTGCAGCATCTTGCAAACTTACATCTGTAGAACTGAGAAACGTACTGCTGTCAGGACATTAGTGCATTGGGGAAGGGAATCTTTTACAATTATAGAAATTATATCAAGGCTTACAATACTTAAACTTCCTAAACTATATAAATGCTTCTTCACACTTTGCAAATGGAGTAGACCTAGATCACTCAGACAGCTGGTGCCGTCTGATCAGGGTCTGCCTTGCTTGCTTAACCCTTTCCCTCATATAAACGTGTTTTCACGCATTTGCAAACAGAGTAGACCCAGATCAGACGGCTCTTAGAGGAGCCGTCTGATCAGGGTCTACTCTGTTTGCTAGCAGAATTTGATAGATCTGCTTCTTTGCTTTCTAAAATGTGTACAATGTTCCACCTTCCATATTTCTTTATAACTGTTTTGTTCATGACTATTCAGTGGGTATTAAAATTTGGAGTAAACATAGAACAGGGAAAGGGTTAATAAATGAAATAATAATAGATCTTACTTTTACAATTTCTGCATGTACCAATCCCAAAAAATCCTATGCACATTTGCCGTCATAAAAAGTAACCTAATTAATATTCATGATGTCGTTATTTCTAACAGCGGTTACAGGGAAAGGGTTAAGCCTTTGAATGCAGAATATTCAAAGTGGAATGGTGGGTCAGTATTTATCTAAAGAGTCCATTCAGTATTAGCCCATTCCCTCATATTGACACCTCTGCAAAAGTCACCTTTTGAAACCATTGTGATAAATAGAGCATTTGCTCCTATAGGAGCAAAATCAGCAAATGCTCTATTTATCACAATGGTTTCAAAGTACAAAATTCTAAAATAAATCATTTTCTCTAGTTAATGAAGTTAATGCTTTAGGTAGATTTATTCAATGTCGCTGGATCTAAAAATAGCCTATGAGGGAATGGGTTAAAGGCTTAAATTTGTCAGAGAATTTTGAATAATCAACAGTGCAGACCTGATCAGAGCCTTCAGAGGGCTCCTCTAGAAACCCTTTACTGTGAACACTCCTGTAAGATCCCAAGTTATTGTCAGTATTTGTCTCTTATTTGATATGGTAGATCTTTATCTTCAGCTCCATGTGTTTTGTTGCAGCTTGAGTTAGTCTACAATGTTTACAAAACCTAGATGATATATTATGTTATTCTGTATCTCTGTGCTAGCTAACTTATGGAAAACTTGCTTGATATAACCCTTTACTCCATGCATATTCATGTAAGAAATAATGACATCATTAACATTAATACTTATTAGATGAACGTTTATGTTATATGAACCAAGGAACATTTTGCCATGGCAGACATTACATTAACCCTTTCCTCCATAAATATTCCTTTCTACGCCTCTGTAAAAGTCACCTGTTGAAACTATTGTGTTGAAACAATGGTTTCAAAGTACAAAATGTTCCTGTTCTCCAGTTAATGCTCATTTCGGTAGATTAATTCAAAGAGGTTGGGTCTAAAATAGCTTATGGGGGAATGGGTTAATCAGCTCTGTATTATTCCATTAGCTAGCAGAGCAGACCCTGATCAGGGGGTTCCTACAGGATCCTTCTGATCTGGTTCTACTCTGTTTTCAAAGGCATTAAAAGGTGTATCTATGGAGTAAAGGGTTAAGACACCCAATCTCCACTGGTTGGTGAAGCTGAATAAAACCAATTCTTCATGGTTTTGATCAAGTTTATTGATAAGAAAGTAGTGTAGACCCTGATCAGACTGCTCGTTCAGAAGCAGATTGATCTGGGTCTTCACTATTTGCCCGTTTCCATGCCACACTTTTATGTTATTTACAGTATATTTTTACTTTGTGGATAACTTTATCATTGCTGGCTAGTGAGAGGATGATACACATGTACACGCACACACTCAGGGTTATGTCAGAAGATTTTTTTTTGTGGCTGCTAATTGGTTTTCCAATGGGAAGAGATGAGAAGATTTTTTTATGGATTTAGTTTCCAGACCAGGATATTCATTATTGGTACTTAGGGAGTTAGAGAAGGAAAACAAACTCTTGTCTCTCTAAGGAATAGTCATCTGCAAAAACTGTTGTCAGCTTAACCCTTTACTCCAGTCTCTATGAATATTTATGTAGAATATAATGATACCATGCATATTAATTAACAGGAGCCATCTGATTTTGGTCTACTTTGTTTGCAAAGGCATAGAAAGGTGTATTTATGGAGTAAATAGTCAATAGCCTTTTCCTTCATATAGATATGTGTTATCACACATTTGCAAACAGTAGACCCAGATCGGAGGTCTGCTCTGTTTGCCAATGGAATTTGAAAGATCAGTTTCTTTACTTTATAAAACAGCTACAATGTCCCACCTTCTATATTTCATTATAACTATGTTGTCCATGAATATTCAGTAGGTATTGAAATATGGAATAAACATAGAACAGGGAAAGGGTTAAAAAAAGTTGCCCTTGATAACCTATGACCCTTTACTGCATGAATATTCATGCAAGGCTCCATCCATAATGAATATTGATTTAGTTGTTGTATAGAAAATTAAAATCTAATGCCACTAGCAGACCGAAGAGAACCTGTATCATTAGTAAACAGAGCAGAACCTGATCAGATCACCCCTACAGGAGCTGTCTGATAAGTGTCTACTTTGTTGTGAAGGTGTAAAGGACATGATTATGGGGTAAAGGGTTACACCTGTATGTCATTTGCAGTTTAGATCTAGGTCTGCTCTGTATGCAAATGCAATAAAAATGCATTATGACATTATCAAGTAAAGGGTTGTGTAACTTAATTGTAGTACTCTCGTCAAATTGTTGGTTGCTAAGATATTATTTACTTATTTCTTAAATGTAAGATGTTTTCACTTATGAAAAAAACACACATAAAAACACAAAACAGTATTGAAGGTGAGTTAAGCTAATACTTTTAACCCTTTCCCTTATATAAATGTGATTTCACACATTTGAAAACAGTAGACCAAGATCAGACAGAGCCGTCTGATCAGGGTCTGCTCTGTTTGCCAATGGACTTTGATACATGTTTCTTTACTTTCTAAAATGGCTACAATGTTCCACCTTCCATATTTCATTATAACTACTTTGTCTATGAATATTCAGTAGGTATTGAAATTTAGAGTTAACAACCAGGGAAAAGGTTAAACTATACCTCCATTTCTCTGATGTATCATTTGGATCCAGACTCTCTAGTTTTAATGGTTTTTTACTTATTCACCAATGTAGCACCTAAAGACAGATTCATCATATCAGTGATATATGGTTTACTGGGGAGAGAAAAAAATCAGTATTGTAGGAGTATGCAAGAATTTTAGCTGATTTTTTTGCTCCCATATTTCTGAACATATGAATGGAAGGAGAAGCTCAGGTATGAGTTCATGTAATGTTTGTTTATGATAAGCAACTTGATTTTCATTTGCAGCTGTTTTTTGAGCTTCTTTCAAAATGGGTAGGTCTCCGACAGATGTCATGTTCAGTGTCAGCTGATTAGAGATTATAATCCAAACTGATTGAAACGACAAGTTCGTTTTCGAGAGTTTGTTACATTAATTTTAACCCTTTTCTCAATAAACACGCTTTTCTACACCTTTGCAAACAGAAAAGACCCAGATCAGACGGCTCCTAGAGGAGCCGTCTGATCTGGGTCTGCTCTGTTTGCTTATGATATAATATAGATATGATTCTACACTTTCTGCCATGGCCAGAACTATTATAATGGTTAATGTAATTAAGAATGGTTTGGATCTAGATGTGACACAGAGTAACTCTGCTGTGCATCTCATCAGGATCCAGCTGTTTGATTATGACCCAGACTGTCTGGTTTGAAAAGAAATAAAAAATTGGTTTCTTTGAGAATTATAGCAGACGACAATTATCCAGCATGCAAGGAGTTTAAGGGTAAAAAGACTGTTAAATTTACAAACAGTTCCTACAAATCTAAGATGGAAAACACATGTGCATAAGCAGTGACTTCAGCAATAGAAGAATATATGTTCATGAGGTCTTAACGCTCTGTAATTGTTTTTTGGCAAACTTTGAAGTCTGCTTCATTTGGATCCAGATGGATGCGGAGTTACTGGGCATAACCGTAACCCAGCTCCTACTGGTCCGGAGCTGTCTGAACTAGGTCTACTCAAGAAGGCAGAATTATCAAGTAATGGGTTTTTAAACTGTTTGCACATTAAGTTATTGTTGTTTACATGTTGTCACGAATTGTAATTCCCAATTTTATTGTTTAGCAAAATCTGTTTTTCGAAGAAAAAGATACAAGCTATTTGCCGTAACTCAGTTTTTCTTTACTATGGCTTCAAAACTATGCCCCTTTATGGACCCCCTTGGACGAGTGATGGTAGCCGCTTGCAGTGCTCTTGTTTAATTTTCCTTAAAGATGTAATCTTAGTGTTGAACAGTTTGGTTGATAATAATAATAAAGTTAATCTGGAGCCAAACTGTATGCATGTATAGGTAAGTCATGAATTCTCTACTAACATTCAAAAAGTAAATTGACCAATGAACAGTTCATATTTATCCTAAATATATTCAGGGACCAAGTCTCCCACTCTCCTCCAGTATGTTAAGCTGAATTTTACAATGTTTTGAGATCTTTGAGTAAAACTAAAAGACTAGCAAATAGTGAAGACTTAACCTTTTTCTCCATAGGCTATTTTTAGACCCACCTCTTTGAATTAATCTACCCAAAAGGAGCATTTACTAGAGAAAAGTAAAATTTTAGAATTTTGTAGTTTGAAACCATTGTGATAAATAGAGCATTTGCTCCTATAGGAGCAAATGCTCTATTCATCACAATGGTTTCAAGAAGTGGTTATTACAGGGGCGCAGAAAGGCGTATTTATGGAGGAAAGGATTAACCCTTTCCCTGTTCTGTATTTAGTCAAAATTTCAATACCTACTGAATATTCGTGGAAAAAAATGTTATAATGAAATAATTGGAAGGTGGAACATTGTAGCCATTTTAGAAACAAAGAAACAGATCTTTCAGATTCCTCTAGAAAACAGCAGACCCTGCAGGAGCTGTCTGATCTGGGTCTTCCCTGTTTGCAAGTGCACGAAATTTGTTTATATGAAGGAAAGGGTTAATCAAACTGCTCCTTCAGATGCAGCTTGATCTGGGTCTGTACTGTTTTCCTTTTAGCTTATTTTTTATAATGTAACATTTTCAAGGAATTGTTTTCCGTTGACAAACATTGTGGAATCTGGTCTATATATCATACAGAGTAGACCCAGGCCAGATAACTCCTGTAAGAGCTGTCTGATCAGGGTCTGCTATCTTCTTGTATGAAATAATATAGATCTTATTCTACAGTTTCTGGCATTGCCAAAAATTCCTGTATTCTTATACAATTATAAAAACTCAGCTAATAAATATTCATGATGTCATTATTTCCATTAGGTAAAGGTTTAACAGCTTGGAAATACAAAAACTAATTTTGCAATTGTTTTTAGAAATTTGGTATTGACCTGTTTTATTGACCTGTCAAAATGTGAATATTCCTGCATCACTAAAAGAATATGCAGTAAAACCTCTCTATAATGGCCACTAAATTACATCAATTATTTTGTGTTAAAGGCAAGTGGCTGCTTAAAGCAAGATGAAAGTAAAACAGAACGCTCCTATAGGAGCGTTCTGTTTTACTTTCATCTTGCTTTAAGCCGCCAGCTGCCCTAAATATCAACTAATTAACACAATTTAGTGGCCGTTATAGAGAGGTTTTACTGTATTTAGCTTCGATAAACTTGTGTTTCAAAGGTTTTTCATGAGATTCATAATAAATGTATATGTACTCGAATAAGCCAAATAGGAAAGCTTTTATTAGCGGAAACAATCCAGGGCTCAAGCAAGAGGGCGATTTGGGAGAAAAAGTCTCCCTAACACTGCTGACTTCTCCCTATTTTGAGCTGAGGGAGAAGTTTTATTATCTAGAACATATAGGGAGATACAAAATAAGGACCAAACTTCTCCCTCAATATCACTTAACTTCTCCCTGATGG
This sequence comes from Azorinus chamasolen, assembly GCA_963576725.1. Lineage (NCBI taxonomy): Eukaryota > Metazoa > Mollusca > Bivalvia > Cardiida > Solecurtidae > Azorinus > Azorinus chamasolen. The sequence goes on along the minus strand of OY755240.1, from coordinate 13,489,804 downwards.
AGAGCTCCTGCTTGAGCCCTGCAATCAATATCAACTGAAGCTATATATGGCACGTTCAGCAAGCGTATAATTATTTAAAAATTTTACAGGTTAAAAAAACAGGACAATATTATACATGAAGTCAATATTTTGTTTATTTTTATGTATTTCAGTGCTTGCTGCACTTGAGTGTGCGGACTGGCAGGGGAACACGTTTAGGCACGGGGAGAAACTATTCCCAAACAAGGATGACCCATGCCACATCTGCCTGTGTGATAAAGGCTCCCTGACCATGTGTAAGACAGTCTCCTGTGCCCCACCTAACTGTCCCAGCCCGAGGAAGATCCCAGGCCAGTGCTGTGAATACCAGTGTGTGTTTGAGAACTCTACAGGAATTCCTCCATCCGACGGAGATAATTCAGGTAAAATACACGTAGACATGGTTATAGTGTCAAATTGTGTGAATCTTCATGAGATGTTGAATTACTCTTGGTCTCTTCAAGATCCATACTGTTTGAGAGATGGTAATCACAGATTCTTCCATCATGTGCTAAACATAAACATGAAAAAAATTAACAGCTTAACTCTTTACTCTATCTTTTAACCCATTACCTCATACATGTAGGCTATTTTTAGATATAACCTCTTTGAATAAATCTACCGAAAAGGAGCTTTAACTAGAGAAAAGGAAATTTTTAAAATTTTGTAGTTTGAAACCATTGTGATAAATAGAGCATTTGCTCCTATAGGAGCAAATGCTCTATTTATCACAATGGTTTAACAAAGTCATCGTCAAAAGTCGTCAATATGAGGGAATGGGTTAATGCCTTAACATACAGAGTAGACCTAGATTAGACAGCTCCGTAGGAGTTGTCTAATCGGGGTCTGCTCTATATGCTTATTGTATAATAAAGATCTGATTCTACAGCTCTAAAGTGGCAAAAAATTCCTGTATATATGTGCCAATATATTCGGGTAACTAATATAGGAGCTGTCTGATCAGGGTCTGTTCTGTTTGCGGATGATATGATATAGATATGATGCTACAGTTTCTGCCATTGCCAAAACTTTCTGTGTTCATGTGCAATTATAAAAAAAATGGAATAATGGTTTTAAGTACATCTTTAAATTGAATAATGATGTAAATAGTTTTTATTTACATTATTTCATGCCTGCATTAAGCTTTCGCCAGTTTTCAACTGTTTGGGTGTTTTCATGCACTTGACTCATGAATGTGTTTATTTTCAAGAAAATGGTTAATTTCACCATCACATAATATAAACTTTCCATGAAAATTGCCTAGTCTGCTGTTTATTGTCTTTACCGTGAAAACTGCTTTTCACCTGACTTAATCATTCTTTTACAAACTTGTCTGCTTTTCATGATAACTGACAGATGGTTCTGCTTCCTGATAAGAAAGTTTTTTTCACTTCTAAGAATCTCGTTTTCAAAGAAATGCAGTTTTCCTAGGTGTGTCAAGCTATATTGACGATTGCAGATGCTTTGTTCTTTGAGTTTAATCTAGATTTGTACATTTAACCCTTTCTGTGCTGAATATTTATGTAAGAAATAATGACATTGTGAATAATTATAAGCTGAATTTTTATAATGGCATACTATTATATTATCTGCACGGGAATTTTCATTATTTATAGAAACTGTAAAGTTATATCATAGATGTAATTCAATAAGCAAACAGAGCAGACCCTGATCAGGCTACTCTGTAGGAACCATCTGATATGGTTTGCTACTCTGTTTGCAAAGACGTGAAAAAGCAATTATATGCAGGAAAGGATTAACAATACCTGATATGTATTCATTGCAGAATTTAATAAGTAGTATAGTTTCAGATCTAATATAATCTGTAAGCAAACATGGCAGAAATTGATCAGTTGGCTCGTACAGTATCTTTCTGGGCTGTATCTTTGTTTTCAAGGGTCAAAGGGCATCTCTATCAGGTAAAGAGTTAACTCTTCGCTTGCTGAGTATTCATTGTCTGCAGAGATTGTTGTCTGCAGCTGTTGTCAAAGTTACCGTAATATTAAGAATGGATGGAGTCTTGGCGTATTTATATTCATGAAAGAAATTAATATAACATAAATCAATATGAATTTGAATTTTAAAACAATTGCATATGAACACCGAATACTTTGGTCATGGCAGAATCTACAGAATCAGATTTATATTATTTCTTAAGCATTCAATATAGACCCAGATCAGAAGGCTCCTACAGTTGTTTGATCTGGTTTTACTCTGTTTGCACAGGTTTCAAAAGGTTTATTAGTGGAGTGAATGGTTAGTTACATGTAAATATATACATGTCTATGATAAGACTACTTAGTAGTTAATACTCTATGGTAGACTTTGAAAGTACGCTAAACATTAACCCTTTCCCTGTTCTATGTTTATTTCAAATTTCAATACCTAATGAATATTCATTAACAAAATAGTTATAAAGAAATATGCAAGGTGGAACATTGTAGCCATTTTAGAAAGTAAAGGAACAAAATAATAAAGAAATATGCAAGGTGGAACATTGTAGCCATTTTAGAAAGTAAAGGAACAGATCTATCAAATTCCATTAGCAAACAGAGCAGACCCTGATCAGACGGCTCCTCTAGGAGCCATCTGATCTGGGTCTACTCTGTTTGCAAATGCTTGAAAACACGTTTATATTAGGGAAAGCGTTAATAAGATTGACTAATTCAGGTTTCAAAATTGATTTAACCCTTTCCCTCATTTAACCCAGTGGACCTTTTGAATATTTAGTGGTGTGCGGTGGTCTAGTGGAAACGCGCTTGACTACCGATCCGGAGGTCTGGGGTTCAAATCCCGGTACCTCCCGGAAATTTCAGAGACGCTTTTCAGTGTCTCCCATCCGCACCTCCTCTCCACCCAGGGGTTAAAATGGGTACCTGTGAGGGTCACTAGCTAGCCGGTACTGCGGCTGCATGATTGCGCCATATGTTAGCAGTACTCAATATTGTAGGCGAATGACTCAATGACCAGGAGAGTAAATGTACAGTCAGCTGAGCGGTCCTTCGGACTGAAAGTAGACTATAACTAGGTACTTTTTACTTTACTTTATGTAAGAAAGAATGACGTCATTAAGATAGATTATATTTTATGATGGCATAATGAACACAGTACTTTTTGGCTCAAGCTGAAACTGTAGAATCAGATCTATATTATACCACAAGCAGAGCAGACCCTGATCTAGGTCTAATCCTTGGGCAACGTTTATCAGAATACAAATATAAAATTTTGCTTTTTTGTAGTAAATGCTCTTTTTCAGTAGATTTTATTCAAAGAGGTTAGGTCTAAAAATAACCTAATGGGTCTGAAAAACAGCCTATGATGGATTGGGCTAGTAAATACTTATATTTGAAGACTGGTGTAGAAAATGTTGTTTTGGTCTTTGACTTTGTGAATGATCATTGAGTGACCCTTTATAATGTAGTACACCATGAAACAAGTGAATTATGGCTGTGAAAGACAGTGTCTATTAAAGTGAACAGGGCAGACCCTAATTAACAGACCCTACAGGAGCTGTCTTGTCCAAGTCTATTCTGCTTGCTTCAAGTCTCTATTTGGAAGAACCCTTTACTCCATAGATATGCTTTTCTTTGCCTTTACAAACAGAGTAGACCCAGATCAGATGGCTCCTTTAGGAGCCATCTGATCAGGGTCTGCTCTGTTTGCTTATGATATAGATATGATTTTACAGTTTCTGCCATGGCTAAACATTCCGATTGCCTGTGTTCATGTGCCATTATAATAATTAATCTAATTAATATTCATGATGTCATTATTTCTTACATGAATATTCATGTAGTAAAGGGTTAATCAGTTTATTCTAAAGAGTGGTCACAACTTACGTTGGTAGTGATATAAAGGTGCTATTCTTGAAATCAAGGTTTCTTTTTACACATCTTATCTGTGCCTTCGTTTAAGTTGATTTTGATCATATTGTGAGATTTGTTTTTATTGGTTTCATACTCTGAGGCACTTGGCGCTAGATGCATACTGTAAAATTTGTAAACTTTTCACAAGTATCAGTCAGTGCATTATATGCTTGAACAGAGTTGATGCAAGACTATTGTAATTACAGGCAAGCTGAACCATTCCCACATAGGCTACAGTAGACCCAACCTCTTTGCATAAATCTATTAAAAAGGATTAGAAAAAAAGAAATTTTAGAATTGTGTAGTTTTTGTGTCACCTGCCGAGAGGCAGTGTGTCACTTAGGGATCACTTATCCATCATCTGTCTGTCCGTCCGTCCGTCCGTCCGTCTGTCTGTCTGTCCGTCACACTTTCTTTTTTTGGCTGTCATTTCTAAACTAATCATTATAGAGCTTTCAAATTTCATATGTGTCTTCCTCTCATTGAGGACCATTGATGTAACTAAGGGCCATCACTCTGCATGCAATACATTTTGAGTTATTCCCCTTTTTCTGCTTTTTGCACTCCAGCATATTAACACTTTTTGTGTCAGTTGCGAGCAGGTGACACATGTGTTCTTCTGAACACTCTGGTGAAACTAATGTGATAAATAAGGCATTTGTTCCTAAGGAGCAAATGCTCTATTTACCACAATGGTTTCAAAAAGTGACTTTTAACAGACACATCAAAAAGTGTCAGTATGAGGGAATGGGTAAACTATGCAGACATGAAAGCAAGGCTCAAACACCTTAGATCCAGGTGAAATGCTGAATAACTCTGAACTAAACTGTTTGACACTGTGTTTGAAAAGGGATTGAAGATTTATTACTTTTGACGACTCTGTAAAAGTCACTTTGTGAAAACGTTGTGATAAATAGAGCATAATGGTTTCAATACTACACAATTCTAAAATTTTCCTTTTCTCTAGTAAATGCCCCTTTTCAGTAGATTTATTCAAAGAGCTTGGGTCTAAAAATAGCTTATGAGGGGAAAGATTTAACTACACCTATTTTACTCCATAGATTCTCCTATTGACAACATAGTAGACCCAGATCAGGGTCTGTTCTGTTTGTTTAAGGCATTGTATTGACACGGTTGTCACTTGTAAGGGAAAAGTCGGGGTTGAATTATTTTTTAAAGTCAGGGAAATCGGAATTGTCAAGAAATTTTGAGAAACTGTCAGAGAAATTTGAAAATATATTCAAATGTCAGGAAATTTTGAAACAATGAGATTCAAGGCCATATATTTTAAACTTCCTCAAAATGATTACATACATAATGCCAAAAAGACCAATTGTGGCAGTGTAAAATCTCTAGGAAAGGTTAAATCAGGGAAATGTCAGCAAATGTTGTTTCCTCTGGGTTTTGGCAATCCTGAATGATCTGATTCTACAGTTATGGTCATAAACACCCGCCCCACCCACCCACCCACCCACCCACCCCCTTATTCTTAATTCAGCCCAATTGTGGCCGTAATAAAAAAAAATCCTTATTCTTAATTCAGCTAAGTAATATTCATAAAGTAATGATTTCTTGTGAAAATATAAATATTCATGAGGTAAAGGGTAACAGTAACTGTTGTTACATCAGTGTTATCCTAAGCCGTCTGTGAACTTTATGCACTGAAAAGATAAAATGTTACAGATGTTTACTGTATCCTTAATGTTATCTGCACAACTTGTAGTCTGCTGCAATTTTAAAACTAGTTTGGTTTCAGATTGTTTTAACCTTTTATCTCATGAATCTTAATTGGTATTCATTATGTCGTTATTTATCAATGTAATAAATAATGATATCATTAATACTAATTAGATTACCGTAAAACCTAGGGCTGCAACGATACGCCCATGTAGCGAATACAAATACGTATCACAATACAGTATAGCGAATACGAATAAATATTCACGAATACGAATACAGTTACATAAACATGCTATGACATAAGCTAATAAGAGTTACTTAAGCCAAAGCATGTCCAGACTGAGTCCATATTTAGGATTAGGAATCTTTAAGCTTGTAATGAAAATGCTACTGGACATGTGCTGATAAGCAAGGGAAAAGTATTAGTTTAAATATTTAATTGGCAAAGTCACATAAACTAGAAACACTGAAATGAAACTTGTTCAAAAATAAACTGGTCCAGTCCTATTGTAGTCTTTTACTCTTTAGGCAATATGCATAAAAATAATACTAATTCAAATTCAAGAACCTTTCAAGCACCATCAAAATACAGTGCATTACCCTGTATCTAATTGGATATAGCCTGCTGATTTCGTCCATTTCTGGTGAATCGTGAACGAACTCAAATAAATTTGGTCAATAAATTTTGGGTACGTTCAGACACTGGGGCGCTCCGATAACTAACCGCTAGAAGCAACAACTAGCAGTATTACTTCATTTCGTGGTGGCACACTTTACAAACAGTGATTTCATTGTTGGTTTTTCCTTCTGATCCCGTCAGAAACCCTAAATGATTCCAGACGGCGCTTTTATATTTGGTTGGAGTCTGAAAATCTCTTTCGGCCCCGACACTGTTATGAAACAACAGTTTGCGGTTGTCGTAAAAACTAAGAATTAGTCCTATTAAAACAAACTTGTTTTCGGTAATTGTTTCGTGTATTTGAACCATTTGACTACTTTTCTGAAAAAAGTGAAATTGGATTCAACAGGCTTAATAATTGTACTCTTGCATTCTAAGAATGCAAGAGTACAATTATTAAGCCTGTTGAATCCAACAGGACCAACACACGGTGTCGTGATTTGTAAATATAAGAAGTCATCAAGAGTCATCTCCCTTGGTGTCACTGCAAAAAGACGTTTCGCAGCTGGAATGTTTCGCTCATATTTCAATTATTTCTGGCGAAAATATGTTGTTTTTCTTTTAATTTTGTTAATTTCCTATATGTCTTATTGTATTCGTCAATATTCGGTTCTTTGGGTAGCGAATATGATACACTCACCGCCAGAAAAGATATTCGAATAATTCGAATACGTTAGTGTATCATGACATCCCTAGTAAAACCTCTCTATAATGGCCACAAAATCACATCAAGTATTTTGTGTTAAAAGCAGGTGGCTGCTTAAAGCAAGGTGAAAGTAAAACAATGCTCCTATATAGGAGCGTTCTGTTTTACTTTCACCTTGCTTTAAGCAGCCACCTGCCCAAAATACCAACTAATTAACATATAATTTAGTGGTCGTTATAGAGAGGTTTTACTAACTGTATATTGTTTCATAAGCAAACAGAGCAGACCCTGATCAGATGGCTTCTACTCTGTTTGCAAGGGCAAAGAACGGCATATTTATGGAGTAAAGTACAGTTTCGCTTCAAATTGTTTTAACCCATTATCTCATGAATATTCATGTCAGAAATCACAACATCATGAATATCAGTTAGCTGAAATTTTATAATGGCATAATTTATGAACACATGATTTTTTAACAATGACAAACTGTAAAATCAAATCTGTATTGTTTCATAATCAGACCCTGATTAGACAGCTTCTTCATGAATTATCTGATCCAGATCAGACAACTCTTGTACTACTCTGTTTACCAAGGGTTAAACCAGTATCAGAGATTCAAAATATTTCAATTCTGTTTCTGGAGAGCCAGATTTACTCGACATCTCAACTGAATCAAATTGTTTGCAAAAGTAATCATGAATTCTCCCATAGTACAGTATCAGTTACATGTTCTAGGGTAGGATAAGGTTATAAGGTATCTTAACCCTTGCAACGCTGAAATCTCAAATGGACTATTCCAAAATTCAAACCGGTCATGCTTATGGTGAATATTTTAGCGATTTTTCTAAAGAAAAGCGTAATATGATAAACAATGCAGACTCTGATGAGAGGGCTCCTCTAGGAGCCCTCTCATCTGAGTATACACTGTTTACAAAGGACATTAGTGACTTGTGTCCTGCACTGTAAGCTGGGGTTAATACTTTGAATGCTGAATTTTCCAAGTGGAATGGTCCATCAATGTTTAACTACAGAGACCATTCAGAATGAAAGGTTTAAAGTTGCTAGAAAAAACTGCAAACTCTGATCAGAGTGCTTCACTAACTTCTAAGAGACATATTATCTTGATCTACACTATTTGCAAATTACCAGTACTGATTTTCTATATTCAAGGTGTTTACTCATGAATCTTGCAAATGTAATCTTCTTTCAAGGTCTACAGTACAGACCTTTCACACTGAACTTGGTGTGTGTGTGGGGGGGGGGGGGTTGAAATGATAAACAGTGTAGACCTTTATCAGAGGCATTAGAGACAGTGTTAAGCCTTTACCCCATGAATATTCATGAAAGAAAAGATGATTTCATGAATATTAATAAGATACTTTTTAAAATTGCATACTAACAATTTCGGCCAAAGCAGAAACTGTAGAATCAAATGTATATTATTCCATAAGCAAACCGAGCCGACCCTGATCAGATGGCTCCTATAAGAGCTCAGCTGTCTGATCAGGGTCTACTCCATTTTCAAAAGGGTAGAAAGACATATTTGTGGAGTAAAGGATTAAGCTGCCATTTGTTGTGCTAATTAGATGATCGCGGCAGACATCATTATCAGTCTGCAGGATTTATATATACATTAACACCCCTCTAAACCAGACATCCAAATTAATATCAATGCCGGTCAGTAAAACAGGTGGCAGCTTAATGCAGGGTGAAAGCTCCCAAAGGATGACTTGCATCCTGCATTAAGCAGTCACCTGCCAGAAAATATATAAATTTTTCTTTACTAAAATTCTGATTTCGAGATGTTTTACAGTTTGTACTTTTTCAATAAGCATCCTAAGTAACAAGACAACAATGAGAGTATGTTACTTTGTACGCTTAGTAATGGTTGTCTGTTACTTTGCACGCTAAGTAATGGTTGTCTGCAAATATTAATATGTGCTGCAGATCTGGAAGATTTGTTCATGTCTCTTTAAAAATGTAACGAGAGTGACAAATAGTTTGGATCCTAATGTGATGCCGAGTTACTCAATGGCTCATGAATCTGTTTCAATAGGTTTTCAAAAATTTGCTACTAGCGTACAAAGAGTAAGGTGATTATGGCTAAGCTGCACCATTCCATTCGATAAATGTTCTGTATTGATCAATGCATTTAACTAAATTATTGTGGAAATGGCCGTCTGATCACTCTTGACTGTTACATATTGTGACGGTTTTATTTCCCAGCCATCCAATAAAGAGGAGAAGGACATTAACCAATAACCCTTCACCTCATGAAATATTTAATAAGAGATAATAAATGTCTGTATATTAACCCTTTCTTCCATAAATACGCCTTTCTACGCCTCTGTAAAAGTCACTTTATGAAACCATTGTGATAAATAGAGCATTTGCTCCTATAGGAGCAAATGCTCTATTTATCACAATGGTTTCAAAACTACAAAATTATAATATTTTCCTTTTCTCTAGTAAATGCTCCTTTTCGGTAGATTCATTCAAAGAGGTTGTATCTAAAAATAGCCCATGAGGGAATGGGTTAACCAATAACCCTTCACCTCATGAATATTTAATAAGAGATAATGAATGTCTGTATATTAATGAGCTGAATGTTTTATAATGGCAGTATCAGCAAGAGAATATTTCATCATGGCAAACAATTTAAAATCATGTATCATTATTTTAAAACCAACCAAAGCAGAAGCTGATCAGACAGTTCGTATATGAGGCATCTGATCTGGATCTGCTCAGTATAAACACACAGAAATGTATTTGTATGAGGTAAAATTATAATATTAACCCTTTCCTTGTTCTATGTTCATTACAAGTTTCAGTACTTACTGAATATTCATGTAAAAAATAGTTACAAAAAAAATTTGGAAGGTACGTGGAACATTGGAGCCATTTTAGAAGTAATGAAACAGATCTTTCTAATTCCATTAGCAAACAGAGCAGACCCTGATCAGACAGCTCATTTAGGAGCCGTCTGATCTGGGTCTACTCTGTTTGGGAATGCGTGAAAATATGTTTATATGAAGGAAAGGGTTATCTCTGATTCTGATCATCCAAGAGTTTGTCCGTGGATGGATCACAATTAGCAGGGGTATTTATATGTAACCCATTCCCTCATAGACTATTTTTATATCCAACCTCTTAGAATAAATCTACCAAAAAGGAGCATTAACTAGAGAAAAGGAAAACTTTAGAATTTTGTAGTTTGAAACCATTGTGATAAATAGAGCATTTGCTCCTATAGGAGCAAATGCTCTATTTATCACAATGGTTTCAACAGGTGACTTTTACAGAGGCATAGAAAGGCGTATTTATGGAGGAAAGGGTTAAGGATCACATTTCAAATCCACTTGTTTTCATTTAGCTCTTTACGCCATGAACATTAAATTTTATTCAGGAATTAATTAGTTATGAATATTCATTAAACGATTTTTTGACGAGTTAGCATCCATCTGCCCTGTTATAGCAATGCTGAGTTTTTTGTGTGATATTTTGATATATGTTACAGGTTCTGCCTCCAATGGGACCATGACGGACCTGGGTCTACGCCTTGTGGCTAGTACAGTAACCACTTTCCTCATTCTCGCGCTCCTCCTCTTCCTTATCCACAGACTGAGACAGCGTCGCCTCATGCTGACACTTCGACGTAAGTTACATAACAAACCCTTTTTCAACCAGCACCGTATTGTCTTCAACCCTTTCTATATAAAACGCCTTTTCATGCCTTTGCAAAGTATGTAGACCCAGATCACGCAGCTTCTGTAGGAGCCATCTGATCAGGATCTGCCCTGTTTACCTTTGAGATTTTATAGATCTGATCCTACACATTTCCCATTTAACCCTTTCCTCCATAGGCTATTTTTAGATCCAACCTCTTCTTTGAATAAATGTACCGAAAAGGAGCGTTAACAAGAGAAAAGGAAATTTTTAGAATTTTGTAGTTTGAAACCATTGTGATAAATAGAGCATTTGCTCCTATAGGAGCAAATGCTCTATTTATCACAATGGTTTCAATAGGTGATTTATACAGAGGTGTAGAAAGGCGTATTTATGGAGGAAAGGGTTAAAGTTAACCTTATAAAAATGAAGTTAATTAATATGGATGAAGTGATTGATTCATGCAGAAATGTTCATTAGGGAAAGAGTTAACCCTTTCCTTCATGTAAACATGTTTTCATGCAATTGCAAATAGAGTAGACCCAGATCAGATGGCTCCTAATAGGAGCCGTCTGATCAGAGTCTACTCTGTTTGCTGGTGGAATTTGAAAGATCTATGTTTCTTTACTTTCTAAACTGGCTACAATGTTTCACTTTCCATATTTCATTATAATTATTATGTGATATTCAGTAGGTATTGAAATTTTGGAATACATGTAAATATAGACGAGGGACAGGGTTAATCCTTTATCTGATGAATATTCATGACATATTCTACCCATTATGAATGTTATAAGTTTCTTTTATATTGTCTGATCAGTGTGGCACAATATGCAAAAAATACTGTAAATCAACTGAAAAAGCAGAATTTTTTTTTCTAATTTTATTTATTTACATAGGGTCTGCTCTGTTTGGTTATTGAAAAATATAGATACAATTCTACAGTTTCTGCCGTGTCCTAAATTTCCTGTGTCCACATGCCATAATAAAAAACTAATCTAATCAATGTTCATGATGTCATTATTTCTTACATGAATACCGGTATTCATGGAGTAAATGGTTTAAAACCACTTGAAATCATTTTCATGAAGACACAGATAATCAAGTCATGTGATCCATTTGACCTTGAAATGCTGAATTTTCAAAGTGGAATGGTCCATCATTGATTAACATCCCTCATATAAATGCTTTTTTGTGCCTTTGCGAACAGAGTAGACCCAGATCAGATGGCCCCAACAGGGTCTACTCTGCTTGCTTATGAAATTATAAAAATATGATTCTTCAATTTCTGTTTTGGTAAAGAATTCCTATGATCATATGCTATTATAAAATTTAATGTAATTAATATTCATGGTGTCATTTTTACTTGCTTGAATATTCATGGCGTAAACAGTTAAGCATACCTGAGATTTTTTTTCACAAAAATGACTAGATCTTCAATGTAAAGGGAGACAATCTCAGACTTTAACAACTTCAGACTTGATAATGGATGGACAAAGTCAATGCCACCCATAAAATGGGTTTATTTATAAATGGATGGTAACAAATTGTTTAAGTTATTGAGATTTTTTTTCACAAAAATGACTAGATCTTCAATGTAAAGGGAGACAATCTCAGACTTTAACAACTTCAGACTTGATAATGGATGGACAAAGTCAATGCCACCCATAAAATGGGTTTATTTATAAATGGATGGTAACAAATTGTTTAAGTTATTGAAAATTAAGTATTGTATTAGAAAATTCAATATTGTTTTAGAAAATTAAGTATTGTTTTGGAAACTTTAAGAAAAACTGTTATTTCTAAGAAAGGGCAAATAACTTTTATTGCTTGTTAAAAGTCGACAATCTTATCATGTTCAAAAATACATCTACAATGGTATTTTTCAAGTCATAACATACTACAAACTTCATTTAGATAATAAGTATATAAACATGATCAGGCAGCTCATGCAGGGAGTCAAACTCTTTTGATTTTGAATTATTTTCTTCATGAATTTAAGATTTAAGATGTACAAACGTGCTAAGAAGATGTTGTGCTAAATAATTTATTTTGTTAATTTTCAGGATACAGTCATAGACGAGAGCCCCTTGATGACTCAGATGACATGAGTTATTCACCAGAATTATTTGGTATTCATTGTCCACCCTATGAGGACCCACCACCACCGTATTCCCCACCTAAACCATCTCACTTCCGTCTCGCTGACCAGCCACCTCCGTATGAAGCTATAGACAGCAATGCAAATCTTCAAAACCCAGATGGCGGCACAGATACGGGCACAAACCTTCAGAGTATACTAAGAGCTACTGCTGCCAATGGTAGTGTTGGGGCCAACACTGGAGGTTTAAACAGTATTATTGGAGGACCAACTAGTTCTAATACTCATTTAACCAATAGAAATGAAAGTTTTCTTAGTAATAGAACAGTAAACAGTGGAGGAAATAGGGTTGAAAACATTGAAATGGTGCAGAGAACATATTCACGGGACAGAGGAAGAAATGAAAATGACAGAAATAGTTTTCATGGAAACCAAAGACCTGCAGCTGTTTTTGACAGTCTAGGTGAACAAAATGATAGCGCTTCTGCCCATAATAGTTTGAATGTGCATTTTAGGAATAGTCTTGTAGGACTGCCAAGTATAACCATGGGTGTACAAAATAGAGGAAGGTTTAACAGGAATAGATTCTCAGATGGAAATTTTCATGCTCATAGAAATTTCAGTGTAAATCCTGGACTGAATTTGGAAATAAGGGATAGTGTGCACGATGCTCCGAGAAGTAATGAGATCCAGAACAGACTTAGCTATGTACACCCTATGGAGAATCGTTCCTCTAGTACAACAGATATAGGAGAATCTACCACCTCTGCAGAATCCCTTCAGAGCAGTCCAAACACAAGCCCCGATTCACCACTTGAAGAGACAGAAAGCCAGGGTCAAGCATCACCTCAAAGACATGCTGAAGCATTTCCAGACGATGCTGATATGACTGTCAGACAGTTTTTAGACAGACAGTTTGGGAGAGGATCAAAGGCCAGGCGATACCCCACCACCATGTCTCAGTCATGGACAAGTACACAGCTGAATTCCTCCACTATGCCAAATTTCAGACAGAGTGTATCAATTGGTTCTTTTCAACCAAGTCATTCTGATGAAGGGGAACATCCTAGAGCTGCAGGAAGCTCTGGAGTGATCGAAAACTGCCAAAGGCTTGATAAAAAGCTGCCAAGATCCAAATCAGAGCATCTCAAAACCAACGGTAGTCTACGCAGTCAACCCTATAAGGGCACGGTACGGACACAGCCAACATTTTTACCTCATACTGGGTTTGCAGCTCGTGTTTCTTATGTTGAGCCGGATGAGGTATCACGAGGGTTTGAGGGTGACAGTCTTATTGACAATGTAAATAACAATCAGTCCCGTTCTAAATCTAGTCATGCTAATAATTGTTTATCAGACTCAAATCTTAGTGAATGCTCAGTCAGTATGAATTCATCCCACCCACATATGCGAATAGATCCTGGTGATATTATAGTCACAAGGCGTCAGGATGATCTTCGTGAGTTACGACTGTCTCATTTACTGCATAATCCTGGAAACTTTACTCATAGTGTACATACAAGCTTGGGTAGAGGCAGTGGTGTTGTACCTATACACAGATCACACAGTCTCAACTCTGTTACATCAGTGTGCTCTGAAACAGGAGAGAAGAGTGTGGCTGGTGTGGCAATCAGCAATGATGCACAGTATCCAGCTGCATCTCTCGGCAGTATTCAGGGAGCAAAGCGAACACCCACAAAATCTGCCAAGAAAAACAACAAAAATCTTGCACACTCGGACTCGGGCACTGATGTAAATGGCAATGCTAGCACTGTGACTTGTGGTAATTCCACACGAGAAACTTACCCAAAGAAGGGTGTTCTTGGTTATTCTGTTAAAAGCCCTCCAGACTCCCATAGACAAACAAATGAGTCTGCCAACCCGAGGCATATGAGTACAAGTTGGCATGGAGGAATAGTGGAGTCTAGTGATGACAATACTGGTCCTCTGATCCCTAGAACAGATACACTCGGCAGAAATGTTAATAGTAATTTTACCAAAAAGACGTGTACTGACAAGGATGTGTCCAACTTCTGTTTTCCCCTGTTTAAGCCTACAAACTCAGATATTTGCCATGCTAATGATGTGCCAAGTAGTGGAATGAGGGCATGTGCTTCCCAAATGTATAATCTAGAAGCAGAAGAGAATTATCTTAGGAAAGATAAAAAGAAGCATTTCTTGAAGAGGCATTCTGCCAGCTGCTTTCAGGCAAAACGAGACACTTGCAGACCTAGTTCCCACTCCCCATCTAGATTAACAAATAAACTCAAAAACTCGTTTTCTAAAGAAAGACAAACCAGTGAAAGAACTGGAGATTGTGTTCCCTCTGACAGTCACAGAAAGTCACAAGGAAAAAAATCTTCAAGGCGAGATAGGAAAAGTTTAAGTTCAGAGAGACCAGCAGGAAATAAAACCAGACCATGTTTTGATGGCCCAAGTCGAGTAGTAACAGATTTAACTCCTGCTTGTTTGATTCACGCAAATATGGCCCCTCCAGTCAGTAAATTAGATTCTAAAGTTCACCATAGTGAAGGTGCTTCAGGTGAAATTATGAACAGTTCAAGGCAGCGCAATGGTCGAAATACGAGGCGATCGAAATCACTAGGACGATGTGAAAATGTTCATCATAGTGGATCAGACAAAAAAGGGGAGTTATGCCCAAATCACAGATCACAAAACAGGAAGAAGAAGTGCCAAAGTTTTCAATCATACCCTGGTACGCAATCGTTTCACCAAGAACTAGAACATGTTCTAGAAAAGCAAAGAGGTGCAATCAAATCATCTATAAGTGGGATGAATGAGCATTCTATGACTCGAGTTTGAAATGATTGTTATAATCAGAGCCATAGATAAAGGAGAATTTAAAGCCTACGTTGTGACCACTCTTTGGAATTATATCTTTGACTGAGCAACAGGTAAATGTGTATACTCAGATACTAAAATCCTTATTTCTCCACCAAACCCTATGTTGCGACTACTCTTTAGAATTGTCTCAAAGAGACAATTCTAAAGAGTAGTCGCAACATAGGGTTTGATGGAGAAATAAAGGAGTTACTCTTGAAAATGTTTGAATGTACACATCTTATCGGGACCTCTGTAGGATCATGCTCAAGGAAGGTCACAACATAGGCTTTTGTGGAGATATATAGGAGCAATTTTTTAAAAAAGGTTTTAT
Organism: Azorinus chamasolen; assembly: GCA_963576725.1. Taxonomy (NCBI): domain Eukaryota; kingdom Metazoa; phylum Mollusca; class Bivalvia; order Cardiida; family Solecurtidae; genus Azorinus; species Azorinus chamasolen. The sequence goes on along the minus strand of OY755240.1, from coordinate 13,473,973 downwards.
TACTCATCCTGTTTGTGTTATGGTTGTTGGTTAGTTTAACTAACTATTGTCTTGTTGTCATTTGCATGTTTTAGGTGCCATTTTGTGCTTGTAATAGGTTTTTTTTATACATAATAGGGGAAAAAATGTATTTGTGATTTTGTTGATGAGTTGTTAGTGAAATTTTAATATCTTGTAAATACATGAACAATGTGGACTGTATTCTAGTTTTGTGGTTAACCCTTTACTCTATAAATACAACTTTCTATGTCTTTGAAGACAGAGTTGCCCCTGGTCTGACAGCTTTGTAAGAGCTGTCCCGATCAGTGTCTACTTGTTTTGCTTAAGGGGTAATATAGATATTCTACAGTTTCTGGCACTGCCAAAATTTCCTATGTTCATTTACCATTATAAGAAATACATGTAATCTTATTAATATTCACGATGTCATTATTTCTTACATTAATATTCATGGAGATTTGTGTTTAAAACATTCAGTAGAATATTTGTATAGCAACCTTTTAACCCTTTCCCTCATAGAAACGTGTTTTCACGCATTTGCAAACAGAGTAGACCCTGATCAGACGGCTCCTATAGGAGCCGTCTGATCAGGGTCTGCTCTGTTTGCTAATAGAATTTGGTAGACCTGGTTCTTTACTTTCTAAAATGTCGACAATGTTCCACCTTCGATATTTCTTTATTACTCTTTTGTGAATGAATATTCAGTAGGTATTGAAATTTGGAATAAACGTAAAACAGGGAAAGGGATAATATGGCTGTCTTTTTAAAAAACAATTGGATGCTTAACCCTTTAACTTGATAGAGATGCCTTTTGAAACAGAGTAGATCCAGATCAGATTGGTCCAGTATAAGCCATCTGATGAGGGTCTGCCCGTTTGCTTATAGAATTATATGTTTCTGATTCTATAGTTTCTGCCATGGCGAAAACATACTGTATGCAATTACAAATACAGCTTTATATATTGATACAAATTTAATCTGGCTTCCATTTGGCTTTTTTTGTATTTGAATTTTTAAGCATCGGCTAACTCAGTTATACGGGGAAGAGTAAGGATAATGTGGATACGAGTTCTTATGGATTCGCAGCGCTGTAAACAAGACTGGAAAAAATCATTTAATTCTTAATTCATAAATACGTCTTTTACCTGAGAGTGGACCCAGATCAGGGTCTGCTCTGTTTGCATATGATATAATATGAATATGATTCTACAGTTTCTGCCATGGCCAAAAAATCCTGTGTCCATGTACTATTATAACAGTTTAATATCTAATGAATATTCATAATGTTATTATGTCTTACATGGATATTCATGGAGTAAAGGGTTTAATTTTCAGACATTGTGCTTAACATGTTGGCTGTAAAGAAGCAAAATATAATATAGTTGGGGTCATTCAGTGCACTGACAAACCTGTCACATGATCTGTTGGCCTAATATCAAAACATTAATCTGACTTTATTTGACGTTTCAAGATTGTGATGGGATGATTATAGATCTTATTATACAGTCTGTACCATGCTCAATAATTCCCTTGTGCATAATGCCACCATTAAACTTCATCTTATTAACCCTTTCCTCCATAGACTATTTTTAGACCCAACCTCTTTGAATGAATATACCCAAAAGGAACATATACTAGAGAAAAGTAAAATTTTAGAATTTTGTAGAGGAAACCATTGCGATAAATAGAGCATTTGCTCCTATAGGAGCAAATGCTCTATATATCACAATGGTTTCAAGAAGTGGTTATAATTATTACAGAGGGGTAGAAAGGCGTATTTATGGAGGAAAGGGTTAATATTTGTGGTGTATTTATTTTTTACGTAAACACTCATCCTGTAAAGGGTTAAATTTGTTTTATTTATAGTGCTCGCTTTTATAAATTACTGTTTCATCTTTTTACACGAGTTCATCCTATTTGTAAATATCTGAATATGTAATTTGTACATATATCTTTAAACATGTAAAAATGTACAGATGTTATTTGAAATTCTAATTTATTGATCCTTTTAAACGAAAGATGATAATTATCTCATTCCCTCATATTGACATCTTTTGATACCTCTTTAAAAACAATTTTTGAAACCATTGTGATAAATAGAGCATTTACTCCATAGGGGAAAATACACTATTGATCACAATAGTTTCAGAACTACACAATTCTATTTTTTTTCTCTAGTAAATGCTCCGTTTCAGTAGATTCATTCAAAGAGGTAGATAAAAAAAATAGCATATTAGGTAATGAGTCTAAAAATAGCATTTGAAGTAATGAGTCTAAAAATTGCATATGAAGTAATGAGTCTAAAAATAGCATATGAAGCAATGGGTTAAATACAAAATTTGCATCAAATCAGGGCCATAGATAAAATATGTATTTCAAATCTGAAAATACAGTAAATCCCCTCTAAATTGGATGATAAATTTAGTATAAATATTGGTCTTAGAGACAGGTGGCAGGTAAATGCATGACTTTCAACCTGCATTTATTCTTTACTCCATAAATATGCCTTTCTACACCTTTGCAGACAAGTAGACCCAGATCAGATGGCTGCTATAGAAGCCATCTGAACAGGGTCTGCTCTGCTTGCTTATAGCCCATTCCCTCATATTTACGACTTTTGACAACTCTGTAAAAGTCACTTTGTGAAACCATTGTGACAAATAGGAGCAAATGCTCTATTTATCACAATGGTTTCAAGCAAAAAATTCTAAAATTTTCCTTTTCTCTAGTTAATGCTCCTTTTCAGTAGATTTATTCAAAGTGGTTGTATCTAAAAATAGCCAATGAGGTAATGGGATAATATAATATAGATCTGACATTACAGTTATTGATATGACAAATCACTATTCATGATGTCATTATTTCTTACAAGAATATTCATCGAGTTAAGGGTTAAGCAGCCAACTGCATATAAGTGTCTCAAATCTTCTCTATTAGAATTCCTGTTTTGAGGGCCGGGGTTTTTACTATATATACAAGTTTCTGAATTCTTCTCTGTTAGAATTCCTGTTTCGAGGGTTTTACTGTATACAAGTCTCTGAATTCTTCTCTATTAGAATTCCTGTTTTGAAGGGTTTTACTATAGTCCTTTTGCCACCAAACCCGATGTTGAGAGCATTCAGTTTCACTAGAATTGTCTCTTTACGAGGGTTTGATGGAGAAAGAAAGGAGTTATTACTGAAAAACAGGTTTACCCCTTTACCCAGAGATACCTTTGGACACCTTTGCAAACAGAGAAGACCCAGATCAGATGACTCCCATAGGAGCCATCTTATTAGGGTTCTGTGTTTGCTTATAGAAAGCTTAGATCTGATTCTATACTATTTGGCATAGCTTTTAACCCTTCGCTTGCTATTCACGTCAATATATGTACCTGTAAATAGTGAAGACCCAGATCAGACAGCTCCTGCAGGAGCTGTCTCATCAGGGTCTGCACTATTTACAAGTTGATTGTGCAACCAGTGCACACCACAGCATTGATTGCACAGCGAAATACGTATACACAGTGAAGATATATGTAATTATACAACAGGGCATGGGTAAAGAAGGAGAAATGTATTTTAAAATTCAGCAAGCGAAGGGTTAATTACTTGTGTAACAATACAAAAGGATTGATGTTCATCATGAGTGGAGACTGCCATGGCTATTCATGGAGTAAATTGTTAATTTATGTCGTAACGATGTCCCAGTTAGTAGAACATTAACCCTTTCCCCCATATAAACACGTTTTCACGCACCTGCAAACAGAGAAGACCCAGATCAGACGGCTCCTCTAGGAGCCGTCTGATCAGGGTCTGCTCTGTTTGCTAATGAACTTTGGTATATCTGGGGTTTTTTCTTTCTTAAAGGGCTACAATGTTCCAACTTCCATATTTCATTATAACTATTTTGTCCATGTATATTCAGTAGGTATTGAAATTTGTAATAAACGCAGAACAGGGAAAGGGTTAAAGTTTATACACTACTGTGCAGGTGGCGAGAGACATGATTCACTTCCAGATCTAAGCATGATTGTTTGTTGAAGATTTTCATCTTGACTAAATACATGTAGTCTAAATTGTGAAAGTAGTTGATCCTTCGAAAGCAAAAGCAGCATTGAAGAGAAAATTGCAGACACACTTTTATTGAATTATAAGATAAGCCCTTTGATTGCTGGAAATCAATTAGCAGAGACTCCTGGAAATACATTAAAGATATCAGAACATTAACATTATAAAGGTGCTATTTCATTTTCATACAATTGGGCGTCATTTCGTAGTAAGGTACTATACCTTGATATGACTTTAAATGGCAATTACAGCATCATAAAAGTGTGGAATAAACTTACTTCTATAAACTAGCGGCATTGGGGAGATCGGTTGCCCTTTTTAGGGTAATCATAATACAGGGTTTTGTTACATTGAAAAGTTTCTTGAACTGGTGCTTTGTTGTCTGTTTCTATGATGTTTTAAAATCATAACATCTCATTTAACCATTCACCTGATGAATCTTCATTGAAATTAACTTTCTTTGTTCAGAAGCTGTCTTATCTGGGTCTACAGTAAAACCTCTCTATAACTGTCACTAAATTGTGTTCATTGGTTGGTATTTAGGGCAGGTGACTGCTTAAAGCAAGGTGAAAGTAAAACAGAACGCTCCTATAGGAGCGTTCTGTTTTACTTTCAAATTGCTCTAAGTAGCAACCTGCCATTAACACAAAATACTTAATATAATTTAGTGGCCGTTATAGAGAGGTTTTACTATACTCTATTGCAAAGGTGTATGTCAAAAGATATGTCTTTTGGGTAAGGGGTTAACCCTTTCCTGCATATAAAAATGCCTTTTCATGCAGTTGCAAACAAAGTAGACCCAGAACAGAGGGCCCCTGTAGGAGCCGTCTGATCAGAATCTGCTCTGTTTGCTAATGGAATTTGATATATGTTTCTTTAGTGACAATTCTAACAGCAAATATGTGTTACACTAATTACACAATTATGATCCAGATGAGGTGATCGAGTTGGTCACTGTTTCATGGGATCTCCAAACTGTTTCACACAATTTATTATACCTTTGCAAACTGAATAGACCCAGATCAGACAGCTCCTGTTTAAAGAAAAATTACATTCATAATGGAACTACAGTAAAACCTCTTTTATAACGGCCACTAAATTGCATCTAGTATTTAGTGTTAAACCTCTTTATAACGGCCACTAAATTGCATCTAGTATTTAGTGTTAAACCTCTTTATAACGGCCACTAAATTGCATCAAGTATTTAGTGTTAAACCTCTTTATAACGGCCACTAAATTGCATCAAGTATTTAGTGTTAAACCTCTTTATAACGGCCACTAAATTGCATCAAGTATTTAGTGTTTAGTGTTAAACCTCTTTATAACGGCCACTAAATTGCATCAAGTATTTAGTGTTAAACCTCTTTATAATGGCCACTAAATTGCATCAAGTATTTAGTGTTAAAGGCAGGTGGTTAAGTTCCTATTTGAGCCGTCTGAACATAGTCTACTGTGTTTGCAAAAGCATGAAAAAGTGTTTGTGTGAAGAAATGGGTAAAAGAGGTTCTACTTTACAATTTTTATCTGTCAGTATTTGACGCAATAAGGGCTAACATATTCAGGGATCATTTTGTATATTTAATGAGTCAGTGCTAAGTAAAGTACAGTAAAACTCCTCTTATGCGACCACCTAACAGAGGTATAATTATGGGTGCTAGATGCTGGTGGTAGCTTAATGCAGGACAAAAGTAATGCAGAAAGCTCCTAGAGGAGCTTTCTGCATTACTTTTGTCCTGCATTAAGCAACCACCTGCTTATAAGGACACCCATGTTTATTCATTAAGTGGTCGCATTAGAGGGGTTTTACTGTATATTGGGTTCTCTTTTGTTAACCTTACTCACAACTGTAGACCCACATGGCACACATATGGACAAATGGTCTGGCTATTTCATGCATGAGTGGTTTATTTTATCCTATACCTGATATCAATGCCTTTCCTTCACTGGTAGGAAACTTTTATATTGCATGTATAACTTCTCTTTTTTTATTTTTAAACAAAAAAAAATAAATCAGAAAATTTATGTGTCATAAGACAAACTACGCATTGAATATAACATGTGAGAAGTTGATAGTCTTGTTTATGGTATACATGTATTTACTCATTGATGGTGAACTTAAATACTATTAAGCTAATCGTATGGAATAATTACCTGAATATTGATCAGATTGTTACAGTAGCACATGAACATTGGACTTTTTGGCCATTGCCAAACTGAAACTGAATCTTAGATTATATCGTATTATATCATAAGCAAACAGAGAAGACCCTGATCAGATGGCTCCTATAGGAGCCATCTGATCTGGGTCTACTCTGTTTGCAATGGCTTGCAAAGGATTAAGAATACAATGAGTATGTCCAACAGTTTGGATCGTGATAAGATGCAAGTTAAATTTATGTCTCGTATTGATTCAAATACATGTCATTTGCAAAGGTTATCATGGAATTGGCCTATGGCAGCAAAAGACTTTAAATCATTTTTATCTCAAACTTTAAAATCATTTAAATGCTATTGTTCAACTAGAAAATCTTAGCAATCATTTTACATTTTTCCAACAGATTGGTGCTTTAGTTAATAAATATATTTGAGTTTTGTTTTATGCTCTTCTGAGGGTAATTGTTTTAGTTAATGCATTTAGCACAAATATTTTTAATTGTTGAAGTTTCCAATGGACTGACCATTTACATTATCACTTACCGGTATTTAAGCTTTTCACGCATTTACAAAAAGAGAAGACCTAGACCCTGTAAGAGATGTCTGATCAGAGTCTGCTCTGTTCGCTTATGGAATACAAATTCCAAATTCTACCTTTGCAGAGGTTGATTCTGGCAAGACATACAGCGATTCAAATTGTTTTATATTTTATTATTGTTCAGAGATTTTACGATGATCATATGATACAAATAGTCTTAATTGTGCATATAATGCTTGATATCATTAACATTTATCATTAGTTTTCAAGTTTTATTTACCTTCCATTTATTAGCTCACCTGAGCCAAAGGCTCAAGGTGAGCTATTGTGACCGCCTGTCGTCCGTCGTCCGTCTGTCCGTCTGTCCGTCTGTCCGTCCGTCTGTCCGTTCACTTTTATTTCAAATGACTTCTTCTCCTAAACCACTGGGAGGATTTCAACCAAATTTCACAGAAATGTACCTTAGGATGTCCTCTATCAGTTTTGTTAAAATCATGACCCCCGGGCAAAAAATGGCCCCGCCCCACTACTTTTACAGGTTTTTTTTTTAAATCTTTAAAAATCTTCTTCTCTGAAACCACAATTTCTAGAGCTTTGATATTTGGTATATAGCATCATCTAATGGTCCTTTACCAAGTTTGTTAAAATGATGACCCCCGGGCCAAAAATGGCCCTGCCCTGGGGCTTGTAGTTTTTACATAGACTTATATAGGGAAACCTTTAAAAATCTTTTTGTCTGAAACCACATAATCTAGAGCTAAGATATTTGGTATGAAGCATCACCTAATATACCACTACAAGGTGTGTTCAAATAATGACCCCTGGGCCATAAATGGTCTCACCCTGGGGTTTTATGCTACTTAACATCAGAATCTGTAACACCTAAAAGGTAATTTCCTCACAGTTATTTCCCTTGTCCCATCAGCATAGCCATAAGGGACAAAGGGAGATAACTGCATTGGATTGCTAGTATCATTCTATTTATAACTATTTATAATAAAATGTTGAAGGTGAATCAGTGTAGCTGTTTTAGAAGGCATAGAAACATCTATCAAATTCCATTAGCAAATAACAGACCTTGATCCTATAGGAGCCACCTTATCTGGGTCTACTCTGTTTGCAGATGCATGAAAACAAGTTTACATGAGAGAAATTAAGGGTTAAATAAACAACTCCAGATCTGCAGACCAGCAGCAGGTCAAAGTTACAGCTGCTTGGCAGTAAAATCTCTCCAGGTCAATGCTGACTCTTAACTCTTTGCATGCTAGTGGTGAAACTGTGATTACCTATGCAAACAGTTTGGATCCAGATGAGAGGCCGCATACTGCGGCGTCTCATCAGGATCCAAACTGTTTGTCATCTTAACCATATTTTTGCAAAAAAATGAAAGTAAGTTTATTTTAAGAATTGAAGCAGATGACAATAACTTTTTGTTGCAGACGAAACATTAAAGGCATTTTGACCCATTAACCCCAGTGTGTAGTGTGAGTGATGTTAAATGGTGTCTTCCAATGTCTCTCAAATTAGATGTGAGAGATATAGGAAAGTAACAATTCAGGCAATCAAGGAAAATGATCACCATCTAGACTTTTGATCTGGGTCCAAACCCAACTGATGTAAGTCATGGTAATGTTTAAGAAAACTGTGAAAACATGATTATGAAATGGCCCAACTGATATAAGTCATGGTAATTCTTAAGAAAACATGATAATGCATTTGCCCCCCCCCCCCCCCCCCCCCCCCCCTTAACAAAAAGCATCTTAAATATTACTTTTTCATAAAATTTGATGACAACACATTAAAAAGTTCTAAAATGTCTGAATCTTGTATGATATTAATGAAATAACTAAGTAAATATAACTTCATTATAACAGTAGAGGTAACTCTTCTCAATTTCAATTGTTAAAAATACTAATGACCCGTTTAATTGAATTATCTTCAGATATTCACACCTAGAGCTAGAATTATTTCTAAACACCTATTAACCCTTAACCTGTTTGCTTTGACAAAAATTGATCTGGGACCACTCTTGTTTGCTAATGCTTAAAAAAAATTTATTGCCATAAATAGAAGTTTTAGCTTTGAAAAAAACTGTAAAATCAAATCTATATCTTGTCAAATGTAAAAAGAGCAGACCCTGATCAGACAGCTTCTATAGCAGCCGTCTGATCTAGTCTACTCTTATTTTTAATGTGTAAAACACATTATTTCTCTGAAGAGAAGTTTTTGCTTTGACAAAAACTGTAGAATCCGATCTATATTGTGTCAAAAGAAACAGAGAAGACCCAGATCAGACAGCTTCCATAGGAGTCGTCTGATCTGAGTCTACTCTGTTTGCTAATGCATAAAAACAGCTTTATATGAGGGAAAGGGTTAAACGATTTTTAAAGATATTCTTATTGGTCATTTCACACAAAAACTGGCATTATGTACTGCCTAGCACTCTATTTGCCTATATACCTGGGTCAAGGTATAATTGCATAGCTTTATTGAAGTCATTTGAATTTCTCAAAGACCAGTTTTAGGCATTTTGAGCTAAGGCAAAAATGGCACAAGTTGTAAACAGTTTAGGTCTTGGTCAACCAGTCACTTGGTATTAGTTCTGAATTCAGTTCAAGTTTATTCAGCAGTTAAAGGGTGAAAGCAGTGCACTAAGCTTATTTCATCTGCTAGAAATGTTGTCCACTGAAAAATTAACATGTCAATATACATGTATTACTGTAACTCAGGTGAGCGATATAGGGCCAATGGCCCTCTTGTTTTATTTTACTTTGAAAAATTACTATCTGAGTGTCAAACAGTTTGGATCCTGATGAATCAGTGAGTAACTGAGTGGCAAACAGTTTGGATCCTGATGAATCAGTGAGTTACTGAGTGGCAAACAGTTTGAATCCTGATGAATCAGTGAGTTACTGAGTGTCACATCCAGATCTAAACAGTTTGGGTACTGATGAATCAGTGAGTTACTGAGTGTCACATCTAGATCTAAACTGTTTGACAAGTAATCACAGATTTGGCTGCAACAGGCTAAAAGTGGAATGACTTTTAACTCTCAAAAATCTACCAGTATATCAGGGGCATATTGTAACCTGTTTTTGACCTGTATTTGTTGGCATGTCTGAAACTTTTAACCTTGACCATAACTTTAAAATTACAGTAGAACCTCATTAAGCCATATACTCAAAGTAGCCTGAATTTTGGTTTATAATACAGGTGGCAGCTCATGGTAGGTTGAGAGTCCTCTGTGGGCTTTTTGCATGACTTCACTCTCTATTAAGCAGCCACCTGGTTAAAATGTTCTCAATTCATTTGGTAAAGAGATTCGAATAAGCTAGGTTTTACTGTGTCAGAGAGAGAACTTTCATACTTGGCATATGTATCATGTATATCATGAAGATATTAGTGGTGCTATGTCATGGTACAAGGTCAAATTGTCAAAATTTTATGACAAAGTGCCAGTTGATGGCATAGTTTTTGACATGCACATCTTGTTCGTTTCTTATGCTGAAAATATCATTTGTTAATATTGTGATGAAGCAGGTCCCGCCCATATGCGACTGCATGTATAGGATATTACTAGTGTGTTCATGATTTATTGCATTTATTTAATGAGTTGTTAAATATTGATGGTAACTAGGCTTTGCAATATACAGTAACAGTAAAATGTAACAGTAAATTTAGTATGAACATCAGCCTTGGAGACAGGTGACAGCTTAATGCAGGGTGAAAGTCATGTGACAGGTGGCTGCTTAATGCAGGGTGAAAGTCATGCAGAAAGCTCCTAATGGAGCTTTCTGCATGACTTTCACCCTGCATTAAGCAGCCACCTCTAAAAAAAATATTGAAATTATTTTCTAGTAGAATTCTGATTTAGAGGAGTTTTAATTTAAACAGAGCAGACCCAGATCAGTTGGCTCCTGTAGGGCCATCTAGTCAAGGTCTGCTCTGTTTGCATATAGAATAATACAGTTCTAATTGTACAGCTTCAAGTATAGTGAAATAAATCCTGTGTTCGAATACCATTATAAAATCATCTACAGTAAAACCTCTCTATAACAGCCACGGAATAGTGTTAATTGGTTGGTATTTAGGGCAGGTGCCTGCTTAGAACAAGGCCATTAACACAAACTACATGATGTAATTTAGTGGCCGTTATAGAGAGGTTTTACTGTATATACCTGTTTCTGATGATTTCAAAATTTCAGATATGAATGTTCATGAGTTTACGGGTTTGGCCCCACTGGTGCATCCATGAATGTTTCGATATACTATGTAATTACCCTTTACTCAATGAATGGTTATGGAAAAAAATAATATAATGACATCATAAATATAAATTAGATCATTTTTATAACCACACAACCAAAGTTTGGGGAGTATATAGGACTAGGAGTCAGCTTGTTTTATAATGGCACATGAAAAGGGAAATTTTGGTCATGGCCGAAACTCTAGAATTAGCTCTGTGTAGTTCCAGAAACAGAGAAGACCCTAATCAGTTGACTCCAACAGGAGCAGTCTGATCTGGGTTTACTCCGTTTGCAAAGGCATATTTATGGAGTAAAGGGACAATTCTTGTTGTTTGAAACACGTTTCAAATGAAGATGGTTAATTGTTATATTTTGTGATTATCTAACCTTGGCGTCTTGACTGTGTTGTGGTGTTGCGTTTTGTCACACATAGGGTTACTGATTTATTTTTTTGTTGCTGAGTTTGAAGTTTCCTGCATTGATCAGTTGAATTATTTTGTGCAAGTGTCATAGATTTGTTAGTCTATAGTACTATAGTACTATTACACTGATCAGGGTCTGCTCTAATTGCGTATGAAATAATATAGATACTCTTCTACAGTTTTTGCTGTGGTAAAGTATTCTCTTGTTGATAAAATTTCATCTAATGAATATTCACTAATAGTCATTTTTCTTACTGTTCACAAGGTGAAGGTTTAATCAGAACTGAAAAGGAAAGCTCTGAAAACTGGAAGGGCTTGAGGTGCAACTTTTAGTGGACATGTGCTTTTGAAAGTTTCAAAACAATTTCTCTCTTTACTTTAAGCAGGATTGTGGAAATTATTTGAGAAAACATTTTGGATCTAAATGAGACGCTAAGTAACAAGGACTCTTTAGTTTGATGCTTGCATGTTTATAACTTACATAAGGTTATACAGGATTGATTTGTGATATGTTAGGGTAACAGTGAGATTTTATTACCAAACTAACCTGTGTGTGTTGAGTTACTTTTGGAGGTCCCGTGGTGATAGTAACAATAAATAGAGAAAACAACAAAACAAAGTAGAGAAAACTGGTGTAATGCTTTGAATTTAACTGACTGTTTAACATTTATGATCTAAGTCTTTACTTCTTGGATATTCATGTAAGGAATGAGATTATGAATATTTATTAGCTGCTGATTTTATTATGAATATTTGACCTAGGCAACAGAGTAGAACCTGATCAGATTATTTTGGTTTACTATATGACAAAAGGTGTCTCCATCAAGTAAAATGTTAAATAGATATTGCAATTACTGTTAGGGCAACCCCCTGAACTGTGTATAAAATGTTAAATAGATATTGCAATTACTGTTAGGTCAAACCCCAGAACTGTGTATAAAATGTTAAATAGATATTGCAATTACTGGTAGGGCAAACCCCAGAGCTGTGTATAAAATGAGTATTTAGGAAATCTAGGTACAATATAAAATACTTCCTATACTTTTGTGCCAACGCCTATCTTGCTGGTTCAGTACAACCTCTCTATAACGGCCACTAAATTGTGTTAATTAGTTGGTATATAGGGCAGGTGGCTGCTTAAGGCAAGGTGAAAGTAAAACAGAACGCTCCTATAGGAGCGTTCTGTTTTACTTTCACCTTGCTTTATGCAGCCACCTGCCTTTAACACAAAATACTTGATGTAATTTAGTGGCCGTTATAGTGAGGTTTTACTGTACTCATTTGAATTGTCTCCCTGGGGCAGTTTGAATGAGTACTAACAAGATTGGCTTTGTTTGAGAAGAAATAAATTCAGATGGTCCAGTATTAATTAACTCTAATTAACCTGTATATATACTGTTACAGCGTGTTGAGGACCTGCTGACTAAGTCTACATTGTACATGTTGCCAGCTTGATTGGTATAAAGGCACCAAGGCATAGAAAACTGAGTACTGACAGAATAGAAGTCCAAACTGAATACAGCTAGACTGGAGTTGTCATTGACTGGTTCCTTATGTGTTATCTGATTATGGTCTGCTTGTTTGTAGTTGATGTTTACCAGACACATATGGCCTTATGATATGCGACTGAACTGTGTAGACACTGATTATGCAGACTGCATTTCATTGCAGCGGCTAATAATTGTTCCACACTACTTGAAGGTTTTCGTATTTGCAAACAGTGTAGACCAGCAAATAGTGTAGACCCAGGTGTATGAGCCCTCTGGTTTGGGTCTGCACTGTGTCATTCAACATCTTTTTTGCAGAGTTTACCCTTTCATACTGAATGGACCATATTGTTAAACAATGATGGACCATTCCACTTCAATCAATCAGCGTTCAAAGGGTTAGTTAATGATGCATTTATGTTGTTAGTGTTTAGTCCTATTGCTTGTTCTTTTTCAGTTGTCCATTTTTACAATCATGTACGACTTACAATAAAAGGAAAATTGAATTTCAGAACATATGGAGTTTTCTTTGGTCCATCCATCTTGACCTTTAGCCTTCATCGGACAAATCCATCATAACCTTTGTAAGCAGTTTTGATCTAGATGAGATGTTGAGATACTGGATAGCTAGTCTGGATCCATACTCTTTGACAGTGACATCTAGCAGATGGTTAGGTAATACAGTAGAACCCCGCTAATGCGACCACTTAATGCGACCACTTAAACAAACATGGCTGTTTTCATAAGCAGGTGGTTGCTTAATGCAGGACGAAAGTTATGCAGAAAGCTCCTATAGGAGCTTTCTGCATAACTTTCGTCCTGCATTAAGCAACCACCTGCCCTTGCCACTGTGAATTATGCCCCTTTTTGTGGTCGCATTAGTGGGGTTTTACTGTACTGGGTAAATCGTATTAACCCTTCCCCTGTTTAATTGTTATGTAAGTACAGATGTCTCCTACGGCTTCATACAGTGTGACCAAGGTTTTTTTCACACCTCCATTAAAACAAAAGGAAATGTGTCCATGGATTTTTTAGCTCACCAGAGCACTTTTGTGCTCAGGGTGAGCTTTTGTGATCGCCTGATGTCCATCGTTGGGCGTCAACAATTTCAACCTTTAAAAATCTTCTCCTCTGAATCTACAAGGTTCTCAGCTTTCATTTTTGGTACATAGCATCATCTGTAGGTCCTCTACAAAAGTTAAATAAATTATGCCCCTGGGGTCAAAATTGGCCCCGCCTCAGGGGTGCTCAGTTTTCAATAGAAACATAGTGAAAACTTTGAAATTCTTCTCCTCTGAAATTAGAAGGTTCTCAGCTTTCATATTTGGCACAAAGCATCATGTTTAGGTCCTCTTCAAAAGTTATATAAATTATGGCCCTGGGGTCAAAATTGTCCCCATCCCAGGGGTTGGTAGTTTTCAATAGAAACATATAGTGAACTTTGAAAAGCTTCTCCTCTTAAACTGGATGGCTCATAGCTTTCATATTTATACCCCCCTTTTGAAAAAATGGGGGTATATTGCTTTGCACATGTCGGTCGGTCGGTAGATCGATGGTTTCCGAATGATAACTAATAAACGCCTTGGCCTAGAATCTTTAAACTTGCTGTGGTAGTTGGTCATGACAAGTAGATGACCCCTATTGTTTTTGAGGTCACTAGGTCAAAGGTCAAGGTCACCATGTCCTAAAATGGTGAAATAGTTTCCGATCAATAACTGCTCAAGGGTTTGGCTTGGGATCTTCAAGCTTGCTTTGGTGGTTGGTCATGACCACTAGATGACCCCTATTGATTTTGAGGTCACTTGGTCAAAGGTCAAGGTCACCATGACCTTAACTGGTTAAATGGCTTCCGATCAATAACTGCTCAAGGGTTTAGCTTAGAATCTTCAAACTTGCTGTGGTAGTTGGTCATGACCACTGGATGACCCCTATTGATTTTGAGGTCACTAGGTCAAAGTCAAGGTCACCATGACCTTAACTGGTTAAATGGTTTCTGATCAATAACTGCTCAAGGGTTTAGCTTAGAATCTTTAAACTTGCTATGGTAGTTGGTCATGACCACTGGATGACCCCTATTGTTTTTTAGGTCAAAGGTCAAGGTCACCATGACCTTAACTGGTAAAATGGTTTCTGATCAATAACTGCTCAAGGGTTTGGCGTAGGATCTTCAAATTTGCTTAGATGGTTGGTCATAACAACTAGATGAGTCTAATTATTTTTTAGGTCACTAAGTCAAAGGTCAAGGTCACCATGACCTAAACTGGTGAAATGGTTAGCGATCAATAACTGCTCTAGGGTTTGGCTTAGGATCTTCAAATTTGCTGTGGTGGTTGGTAATGACCACTAGATGACCCCTATTGATTTTGAGGTCACTAGGTCAAAGGTCAAGGTCACCATGACCTTAACTGGTGAAATGGTTAGCGATCATTTACTGCTCTAGGGTTTGGCTTAGGATCTTCAAATTTGCTGTGGTGGTTGGTAATGACCACTAGATGACCCCTATTGATTTTGAGGTCACTAGGACAAAGGTCAAGGTCACCATGACCTTAACTGGTTAAATGGCTTCCGATCAATAACTGCTCAAGGGTTAGCTTAGAATGTTAAAACTTGCTGTGGTAGTTGTTCATGACCACTGGATGACCCCTATTGATTTTGAGGTCACTAGTTCAAAGGTCAAGGTCACCATGACCTTAACTGGTTAAATGGCTTCCGATCAATAACTGCTCAAGGGTTTAGCTTAGAATCTTAAAACTTGCTGTGGTAGTTGGTCATGACCACTGGATGACCCCTATTGATTTTGAGGTCACTAGGTCAAAGGTCAAGGTCAGCATGCTCTTAACTGGTTAAATGGTTTCCGATCAATAACTGCTCAAGGGTTTGGCTTAGAATCTTCAAACTTGCTGCGGTAGTTGGTCATAACCACTTGATGACCCGTATTGTTTTTGAGGTCACTAGGTCAAAGGTCAAGGTCACCATGACCTAAACTTGTAAAATGGTTTCTGATCAATAACTGCTCATGGGTTTGGCTTAGGATCTTCAAATTTGCTTAGGTGGTTGGTCATGACAACTAGATGAGCCCTGTTGTTTTTAAGGTCACAAGGTCAAGGTCTACATGACCTTAACTGGTGAAATGGTTTCCAATCAATAACTGCTCGAAGGTTTGGCTTAGGATCTTGCTGTGGTGGTTGGTCATGACCACTAGATGACCCCTATTGATTTTGAGGTCACTAGGTCAAAGGTCAAGGTCATCATGACCGTAACTGATGAAATGGTTTCCAATAAATAACTGCTCAATGGTTTGGTTCGGGATCTTCAAACTTGCTGTGGTAGTTGGTTCTGACCACTAGATGACCCCTATAGTTGTTGAGGTCACTAGGTCAAAGGTCAAGGTCAGCATGCTCTTAACTTGTGAAATGTTTTCATATCAATAAATGATCAGTGGTTTGGCTTAGGATCTTCAAAGTTGCTGTGGTGATGAGTCATGACTACTGGATGACCTCTATAGTTGAGGTCACTAGATCAAAGGTCAGGGGGTCTGGGGGGTATACATGTTACAAACATCTCTTGTTGGCACATAGCATCATGTTCAGGTCTCCTACAAAAGTTATATAAATCATGCCCCTAGGGTCAAAATTTGCCCAACCCCAGGGGTAGCAAGTTTTTTAAAGCTGACTTACAAGTGGTTATTTATAGAGGTGCTGGTGTCTATTTTTAGAATACATAAAGGGAGATTATCTCCCTTTTGCCTTTATTTTTTATAACAACTGGATTGCCTCCCTTGTTGGTAGTAAAAATCTGCAGTAATATTGCAGAGCCAAACAAAGAAAATTTAACCCTTTACTCCATAAATATGCCTTTCTACACCGTGCAAACAGAGTAGATCCAGATCAGATGGCTCATGTAGTAGCCATCTGATCAATCTGCTGTTTGCTTATGATATAATATAGTGCAAATTGCATTACATTATTTTCATTTTGTGTACACTATACTTATAATATGTTTACTAACCCTTTCCCTCATGTTAACACCTTTTCACACATTTGCAAAAACAGCAGACCCAGATCAGACGGCTCCTATAGCAGATGTCTGATCAGGGTCTGCTCTGTTTGTCATGGAATTTGAAAGATGTTTCTTTATTTTCTACAATTGCTACTCTGTCCCACCTTCCATATTTCATTATAACTATTTTTTCCATGGATATTCAGTAGGTATTTAAATTTTGAAAAAAAAACATAGAACAGGGGAAGGGTCGAAAATAAATTAAGATATGAATAATAATAACTCATGAAGGTGTAATGAAAATATCTGAAATTTTGAATATAAGTGCATGTATAGATTAAGTTATTCTTTCTGAAATTCAACCAATTTTCCCAGGGAGAGGGTATACATAATTTTGTACATGCCCTTCTTTATATCTTTTCATTTACATTTTCTTAAATTTTCTTCACTTGAGGTCCTCTACAAAAGTTACATAAATTATGCCTCTTGGGTCAAAATTGGCCCTCGCCAGGGTTGGCTATATTTTCTATAGAAACACATAGTGAAAACTTTGAGAATCTTCTCCTCTGATTGTCTGTGAGCGATGTCAGGGCCTTTCATTTATAAATTGCATTAAAATTGATTTACTTAAGGTTTGCCTTGTACAGATTTATTTCCATCAATTAATATGCACGATGATGCAAAACGGATTGTGATCTCTATGCGTCGCCTCTACGGAATGAGACGACGCAATAATGTACTATAAGGTACTATTTTGATAACTATGTATATACCACTATAACAAATTACTAATAATATGACTATAAACAGGAAGAAGATTGTTAAACAATCACTAAACTTCAATGAAAGTGTCGGCAAGCAGGAATTAGATGAACAATAGACATAAAAAGGGGAGATACAGTACAATTCGCTATGGGTATGCTTCAGACCAATTTCAAATCATTCCAGCATACACATGCCAAGAAATCTTTGACGAAAATGCTTGTCATTAAACAATCGCTAAAATTCAATGAAAGTGTCGGCAAACAGGAAGTAGATGAACTACAGACCTGAAAATGAGAGACTGTTCAACTCGCTATGATTATGCTTCAGAACAAATATCAAATAATTCCAGCAAAACAAGCCAAGAAATATTGACGAAAAGTTTTGTCATTAAACAATAATCACCAAAATTCAATCAAGGTGTCGGCAAACAGGAAGTAGATCAAAGACACACCTGAAAAGGGGAGAAATAGTACAACTCACTATGAGTATGCTTCAGACCAAATATCAAATCATTCCAGCAAACACCAGCCAAAAAATATTTGACGAACATTTTGACAGGATGGATGTACGGACAAGGGTAAAACTTGATGTCCCTATCGTCTAAAGGCGGGGGCATAAACTATTCTATATATTCCTTAACAAACAAATACATTTAAATGCCTCTTCATGCATTTGCAAACAGTAGACCCAGATTAGATAGCTCCTATAGGAGCTATCAGACCAGGGTCTGCTCTGTTTGCTTATGGTATAATATAGATCTCATATTACAATTTATGCTTGAGCCAAAATATTCTGAGTAAATTAAGCCATATTCACGATATAAGTATTCCTTACATGAATATTAAACGGGGAAAGGGTTACAGCTGAGCTTGACAGTGATATTGTTAGCTCACCTGAACTATGCTACATTGTGTATTGATATATGTCAACCTTTTCATTTTGACACCTGCTACTACTGGTTGGAAGTTGATGAGACTTGGCATGGATTTTCCATCGATGGTACTCTATCAAAGTCGTTCAAACAATTACATTCCATAAAGAATTCTGGTTGCCATGTCAACGAAATGGAAAAACTATCATCTTGTAAAACACCTCTAGCTCAGTTTCAGTAAAATTTTGTAGAAGCTATACAATGGTGACTTTTTGAAACCACTGCCTGGTGAAAATTGAAGATAATGTGATAGAAATAAATTCAAATAATACAAAGCTGAAACTTGACTAAGACCTTTTGCTAAAGCCGTACTCTTGTCCATCCGCTCATATGGAATGATGGTTATGTAAAAAAGTACAGTACAATAAACCCGCTCTAATGTGACCACCTTAAAGAGGTATGATTCTGAACGGTAGAGGTAGGTGGTAGCTTAATGCAGGATAAAAGTAACACAGAAATATAGAGGAACTTTTTCATTATTCATTACTTTTGTCCCGCATTAGGCAACCACCTGCTTATTAATAAAGACAACCATGTTTATTTATTAAGTGGTGCATTAGAGGGGTTCAACTGTACCTAGTTATAGTCTACTTTCAGTGTGAAGGACCGCTCAGCCGACTGTACACTTACAGTTTGACAATGAGAACAAAATATATTTTGTGTTTCTATTTATGTGACTAAATTTTCATTTTATTTGACTATTTTGAACAAAAGAATATCCACGTAGAACTCTGATATGATCACATCCACTCCACAACTCCTTATAGGCCTCTAGTATAATAACACCCACTCCACAACTCCTCATTAGCCTCTGGTAAACTCCTCATACGAGGGGTGTTCCAAAAATAATGTCACTTGCATCGGTGCTCATATAGCGGAAGTGCTTTTGTTCATTTTAATTTGCTCTGCCCTTCAAAATACTCTCCGCCAGCCAGAATACACCTTTTTAGCCGGTCAATCCATTTTTGAAAGCAGTTTTCATACTCTTCAATGGGGACACCCATCAGACACTGATAAACAGCAGATCCAAGGGCATTTCTCGAAATGTATCTCCTTCCAGATAAATGATATTTAAGTTTTGGAAAGAGAAAATAGTCGCAGGGGGCCAAGTCTGGCGAATACGGAGGGTGCGGAAGGACGGTAACCTTCTCTGACTCCAAAAAGTCAGTCACAATACGTGCCTTGTGAGCGGGTGCATTATCATGCAAAAGTCGGACATACTTAAGTCCTGTTTTGGGGCGGCTACTTTTGTAGTAGTTCTTCAATTTTCTCAGAACAACGTTTTTATAGAACTTGCCTGTGACCGTTCTGCCCTTTTGCACCGGGATTTGAATAGCTGGATCTTTATTAGTGAAAAAAATAGCATACAAAACCTTCTTTACCGTTCGTATTCGTTTGGCAATACTTGGGCGTCTGGTATTTTTAGTGGCCCATATTCGGTTGGAAACCTTCCGCTTTGGTTCAAAATAATACACCCAGGTCTCATCACCAGTGACTATATTATCAAAAGCCTTTTTACTATATTTTGGGTACATTTTGAGAAGTTTTTTTGCCATTGTTACACGCGTCTTCTTTTGCTCATCCGTTAACAAATGGGGTATCCATCTTGCATTTATCTTTCTAACTTTTAGGTGTTTCTTCAAAATTGCATGAACTCTTGCTAACGACAAGTTTGTCATTCGAGCCAATTGTCTTACGGTGAATCGAGCATCAGTTTTGAGGATATTTCGGATTTTTTCTATGTTACCTTAGGTCGTAGTTGTTGCAGGAAGACCTGGGCGAGCAGCATCTTTCAGTTCCAGCACTAAATTTAGCTACCCACCTACAAACAGTCCTGTGGGACATTTGGCCCTCCCCATAAATGTCACACACCTCGCGGTGAATATCTACCAGCCTTTATGCCGAGTAATGACCTACCTTTTATATAGGCCCTAATTTCAAGAACATTTTCAGCTCGTTTTTCTGTCATTTTGTGTATAGTCTAACGAATAGGCTATGAAACGATGTACACTGTACCGAGGCAAGTGAACGTGTGGACGAGATATTTACCTGTGTCACGAGCCAGTGATCACTCAATCGACACGAGGTGGTTTTGTGCATGAATTGCACGATTTCCGCGAAATAAAGCACAGATGACATTACTTATGGAACACCCCTCGTAGGCCTCTAGTATAATAACACCCACTCCACAACTCCTCAGCTGTTTACCCAGCCCCTGTAACATCGTGTCCACAACCACGCGCAGCTGTTTAGGGGATTGTGGGACCCAGTCACACGGGCAGACTGTCTCTCAGTCTGTATTAAACATAGAAAACGGACTATTATTGATACGCTGAAGATATCGGTCAACCAAAACAAAATAAAACTGTAAGAAATATCATCAAATATACCCACCCACACACACACACACACACACGCACACACACGCGCGCGCGCGCGCGCGCGCACACACACTCACCTTGCTGGTCCTATATAACCTGAGTCAAGAGGTTATGTGAGCTAATCATTATAATAATAATAATACTGGCTATATTATTTGAGTGGATTGCATATGTGGTACAAGACCAATTTTCAATATGTTCAATCCTTTACTCCATAATCACATTTTGGTACCTTCGACAGTAGAAAAGATTGAAACACCTACCAACCAATTTAGAGTACTTAATACCGATTTTCCGTAAATTCAAATGATATGTAACTTAGCAAAAAACAATATTTAAATGTTGACCAATCTGAGTCCACCATTTGGTTGCTATGGTGATTAAAAAAAAAGTGGGATGCCCATCTGCGTGTGACCAGTAATGTTCATGTGAAGTCTAATTAATTACCGAGAAATGTATCGGACAAATTAAAATGTCGGAAGAACCAGAAGAAAGAATAATAATAAGAAGAAACAAAGCAAACACAATATGTCCCCCGTTTCGTTTGGGGGGTGTCATAATTTCATAAACAGAGCACAACCCGATGAGACGCCTCATACTGATTAATTATTAGAGCATATACTCCCATAATGATAATTCCAGCATTTGCTCCCATGGAGAAATTGCTCTATTTATCACAATTGTTTCAAAAAGTGACCTTTACAGAGTTATCAAAAGGTGTCAATATGAGGGAATGGGTTGAACATTAACCTGCTGAATTGTTAAACTCGCTCAACCGTTTCTCTATATTAATCAAACTGAATAGCAATCAAAATGGAAGAAAATAAGTTTTATGACAAACAATGCAGACCCTTACCAATGGGCTGCCTCAGGAGTCCTTTGATCTGTATCTACACATCTTGCAAAGGACTTATGTTCCCACACATTAAAGAGTTAACCCTTCTCTTGCTGAATTTTAAAATACATTTCTCCTTCTTTACCCATGCCCTGTTGTATAATTACATATATCTTCACTGTGTACAAGTTCTTCGCTGTGCAATCACTGCTGTGGAGTGCACTGGTTGAACAATCAACTTGTAAATAGTGCAAACCCTGATGAGACAGCTCCTGCAGGAGCTTCTCGTCTGGGTCTTCACTATTTACAGGTAGGTATATTGACGTGAATAGCAGGCGAAGGGTTAGATGGTCTATCTTTGCGTAAAGCTTATGGTTTTGTTTTTAGGCCAAACAGCTTACATCATATAACTCATATCACTGCTAAATGCATGACAGATTCCACTGTGAATAACAATAACAGGGTTATTTTAAATGTCTCATTTCTCTATTGTATTACATGTGACTCATACGTACCTATAGCCTGGAAAAATTGATCAATTTTCCAAAACACGCCCTAATTATCTACCAGACAATGAAGGCTTTATGGGTGTTCATGTAAGCTTTAACCCTCTCCTTTATGGGTATTCATGTAAGAATAAAGAACGTATGAATTCTATCAGCTGAACATTATTATGGCAGCATGAACAGAAAAGAACATGGCAGAATCTGTAGAATTAGATCTATATTATTATGTAAGCAAAGCATATATGTTGAACAGACTGTTTATACTGGAGACCCCTGATCTATGTCTACTTTGTTTGCGCAGGCATTGACAGGTGTCTATGATGTCAAAGGTCAAGAACGGACTGGCAATGTGAACTCTTATTACCTGAACTTTTCACAGGCCTCAACAATGAGATTATAAGGGTAGAGACACATAAATAGGACAGACAGTGAGATCTGGGAATACATTGTATGTAAATATCTTCAATATTCATAGTTAACATATTAAAGGTCAGACCTGCACTGTCCACTGAGTTTAACCACTTCCATAACATTTGTAAGAAAATGATTGGTTGATTCTATGTAAAAACCCGGGTAGCTAAATATAGATCACCAAAGACTACAGAATGTAAACACTGTCTGGCCTGCAAATGTCTGTTTCAAAAGTTGTCTTCTGAAACAAAAGCATCCACTCACTACATAGCATATATTGCATTGTGCCTTATGCAAAGTAACACTGTAAATCAGATCTCAGTTTTGTCTTATTTGACGTAAAAAGGATTTTTAAAACATTGCAGTTTATTGGTCAGATTATCAGACAGTGCTCACTGAAATAATACACAAGTCTATTAGGTTGGAGATTTCCACATCCATATCTGAAACTTTGTAGAGGTAAGTACATTTTATTCATTTTTTTAAAGTTCTATTATCATACAAAAATGTTTAAATATTCTACAAAAGTTGCATTATGACTGATCAAAATGAATAGTTTTTTAAACGTTACTGTACTAAAAAGAATTATGTCTGCTGAAAAGATATGTTGAATTTTTTACTTCTGATTATTTGAGAAACTGTTGACAAAGTGTCAAACCGCTTAGATAATGATAAAATTCCTTTTCATGCATTTGCAAACAGAGTAGACCAAGATCAGACGGCTCCTAGAGGAGCCGTCTGATCAGGGTCTGCTCTGTTTGTTAATGGGATTTGATATATCAGTTTCTTTACTTTCTAAAATGGCCACAATGCTACACCTGCCATATTTGATTATAAAAACTTAGTCGATGCATATTCAGCAACATTTTAATGTCAATTGACAAAAACCAATTGCAACAGACCGTATTGACATGTTCTGTGTTGTTTTATAGTATGTATTATGTACTGTTTGAGTTTTCATTTGCACATTCTTCAATACTGTACAAAAATAGCATTCCTGCATAATTAAATGTACATTGAAATGAGGAGTAAGGGTCAGGATGGTTGGTTTCTCAGATCATGTTTCACTATAGTCATTTAACCCTTCCCTGTTCTATTTGTTCTCTAAAATTCAATAACTACTGACTATTCATGGACAAAATCGTTATAATGAAACATGGGTAGTGGAACGTAGCAGCCATTTTAGAAAAATAAAAGAACAGATCTTTAAAATTCCACTAGCAAACAGAGTAGACCCTGATTAGACGATTCCTATAGGAGCCGTCTGATCTGGGTCTACTCTGTTTTGCAAATGTGTGAAAACACGTTTATATGAGGGTTAAGACAAATTAATACCGTCCCTGACAGCCATATTTATGACAAGTTGGTTTGAAGAAGTTTGGCAGAGAGTCAGATCCAAGCGGTTTGCCATTCGAGCAACAGTTTCTCCAACAATTAGGCCAACTGGATAAATGTTTAAAATATTCCCTCATATAAATACTTTTTCACGCCATTGCAAACAGAGTAGACCCAGATCAGACAGCTCCAGTATGAGTCATCTGACCAGGGTCTGCTTTGTTTACTTTTGAATTTATACTAGATCTGATTGTGCAGTTTTCTACCACCGTCAAACATTCTTGTGTTCATATGCCAGAATACAAATTATTTTTCATAACCTTTTACTCTATAGATACACCTTTTCAAATGATTGCAAACAGAGTAGACTCAGATCAGGGTCCATGCTTAAAAAACTTTTAGTTGAATCTGAGTTCGTTCTCAAGTTTTTGATTGGTCAGATTTGAGCCTTTGGCTCAAATCTGACCAATCAAAAGCTTGAGAACTCAAATCTGACCAATCAAAAGCTTGAGAACGAACTCGGACTCAACTAAAAAGTGTTATAAGCATGGACCCAGCCAGCTATTATAGGATATGTCTGATAAAGGTTTGATAACATAGATATAATTGTACAGTTTCGGCCATGGTAAAACATTCCCATATTTACACCGCTATTATAAAAAATTAGCTCATTAATATTCATGATGTCAATATTTCTTACAATATGTTCATGAGGTACAGGACAAATATTCATGACGTCAGGAATTCTTGTAAAAATATTCATGAAGTAAATAGTTAACCCTTTACTCCATAAATATACATTATTATCATAATTAATATTCATGATTTCTTGCATGAATATTCATGGAGTAAAGGGTTCAAAAGGCATAATTGATTACACAATAATAACTGGGCCATTTTACATATACAATTGATTAACTGCAGTATAGTATCACAAATGACTCATAGCTATACCCTCCTCTGCAAATAAATCAATTTCAAAAAGTCACATGACCTTATTTTCTACCATACCTTTGTAAGCTTTGATGTAAATTCCAATTATTACAATCTGTCACAACAGTCTCAATAATAAGACTACGAAGGTAGATTTTTTTATTTGTATATAATATATATATATATATATATATATATATATATATATATATATATATATATATATATATATATATATATATATATACATGTATTAAGAATAGAGACCCCTTACAGAATAAATGCAAGATAGTGAGATCTGAGTATACACTGTTAGAAAATATCTTCAGTGTTCATAGTTAACATGTTAAAGGTTAGACCTGCACTGTCTAATGAGGACTGTACAATGAGTTAAACCACTTGGATAATATGTGTAAGAATATGATTGGTTGATTCTTTGTAAAAACCCGGGTAGCTAAATATAGATCACCGAAGACTACAGTATGTAAACCATAATTTTGAATGACAAATATAGCAGACCTTGGTCAGAATGTTCCTCTAGGAGCCTCTAGGAGCCCTCTGATCTGGTCCACCTTGTTTGCAAATGTCAGTACATGCATACCCCTCATTCAAATGGTAAACCCTTTACCCAACGAATATTTTGTAAGAAATACTGGCATCAGGAATATTATTTATAATGTACATGTAGCTGAAATCCACGGTTCCCACAATTTAAAGAAAGTAAAATTCCCCGACTTTACCCTGACTTTTCCATTAACATTTCCCAATTCCCCTGACCAAAAACACGAAATATTAACACCCACTCCAAAACAGCTCAGCAGCCAAGGAATGCATCTGAGGTTAAACTTATCATAAATACAGTAAAACCTCTCTATAAGGAGTTAAGGACCACTAAATTACATCAAGTATTTTGTGTAAAAAGCAGATGGCTGCTTCCTGCCCTAAATGCCAACTAATTAACACAATTTAATGGTCGTTATAGAGAGGTTTTACTGTATAGATCTTGGAAACAAGTAGCAGCTTAATGCAGGGTGAAAGTTATTCAGAAACCTCCCCGAGGAGCTTTCTGCATGACTTTCACCTGCATTAAGCAGCCACCAGCATACATTATCGAAGTTCTTCTCCACTAGAACTCCTGTTTAGAGGGGTTTTATTGTACATACGTTTATTAAAATTCAAATAATAGTTTTATCTTTATAAGCATTGCTGTTGGAATAGTGAAAAACAGAGTCTTGCTCAATTAGAATGAAGATATTGCCTTTAGCCTCTTTTTATACGCCCGTTTGTAAAAACGGGACGTATTATGGAATGGCACTGTCTGTCCGTCCGTCTGTCCGTCCATCCGTCTGTCCGTAACATCTCTAACTCAAGTTCCGCTTGATGGATCCTTCCCAAATTTAACCATAATGTTTATCTGGACATGCTACAGTAGCATGTCCAGTCCCGGTACGTATATCCAAGGTCAAGGTCACACAATTGGACTTAGAATTTGCGTTTAGCAAAAATGTTAACCTGTCTGTCTGTAACATCTCTAACTCAAGTTCTGCTTGGTGGATCCTTCTCAAATTTCTCCACAATGTTTATCTGGACATGCTACAGTAGCATGGGTATTTCCTGATAGTTTATCCAAGGTCAAGGTCGCACAATTGGACTTAGAATTTGCGTTTAGCATTTGCGTTAAGCAAAAATGTTAACCTCAATTTGTGTGGAATACACTTTTGTAAGTCCACTTATTTACATAAACCTTTGCGATAAAGCTTTGAAACTTGGAACACTTGTTCACCATCACAACCAAAAGTATGCAAAAGTACATAACTCTGTCAAGCATTTTGACAGAATTATGCCCCTTTTTAACTTAGAATTTTTTGTTAAGGTTTGTGTTAAAGTCAACTTATTTACATAACCCTTTGAGATAAAGCTTTGAAACTTGGAACATCTTTTCACTATCACAAACTTCACCCGTAGGCAAGAGTACATAACTCTGTCCAACATTTTGACATAATTAAGGCCCTTTTTAACTTAGAATTTTTGGTAAAGGTTTTTGTTTAAGTCCATTTACATAACCCTTTGAGACAAAGCTTTTAAACTTGGAACACTTGTTCACCATCAGAAGCTTTATCTGTAGACAAGAGTAAATAACTAAGGATTTAGACTGAATTATGGCCCTTTTTGATTTAGAATTTTTGGTTAAGGTTTTTTGTTAAAGTACGCCTATTTACAACCCATTGAGATAAAGCCTTGAAACCTGGTCTTAGAATTTGATTTTAGCATTTGCGTTTTGGAATTACGTTAACCTCAGTTTATTTTGAACAATACCTCGACGGGCGTATATTGTGCCCACTGGCACTCTTGTTCATTATCTTTTCTATTCCTCTTCCAAACAGATTCCTCAACCCTCAACTTGACTCAAAATGTCCCTGACTTTTCCGTGACGTTTGTCATGATTTCAAATTTCCATGACTAAATTAAACATTCCTTGACTTTTCCCTGACCTTGATTATTTTTAATTTACCCCTGATTTCGAACCCTGATCTATAGTTGTCTGATCCTGGTCTGTTTGCAAACACATGAAAAGGTGCTTATAAAGGGTAAAAGAAAATGTTTATTAAAATCAAGTTTAACTTATATGACCTTTTTATACTGAGGAACATAAAACTCTAGAAGGTCACGTCTAGATCATTCCTAGGACACTTTAGGTGTTGTCATTTAAAGAGAATGATTGTTAAAATCTATTTCAGCTTAGATTTCTCAATGACATTTTGGACAATCCGGGTAGCATATTAAGACAAATAGAAAACTAGATATGTGTCCACAGGACACTGATGCCACCACTTCAGACTTTTTGTCATAGAAAGTAAGGGCCAATTTTAAAGTCATTTTTGCAACTCCTAAAGGTCTGAAGCGATTTACATGGTTATCGAACTTGACCGAGATATAATGGCCACAAACATGTGTGGAAAGATTTTGGTGTGGATTGGACAAATACTTTCCAAGAAGAAGTCCGGACAAATTCTTTTAGATGTGCGTAAGGACGGACAGACGTACGGACAAGGGCAATCCTATATAACACCACTATGTGGGGCATAACAAAAAAATATTAACCATTTCCTTCATGAATATTCAAGCAAGAAATAATGACATTATAAATACTGATTAGCTGAATTTGATAATGACACGACAAACAACAGTATTTTATATCATGACAGAAACTGTAAAATCCCATCTGAATAATCTCATAGGCAAACAGAGCAGACTACTATAGTATCCATGCTTATAAAGCTTTTTAGTCGAGTCTGAGTTCGTTCTCAAGCTTTTGATTGGTCAAATTTGAGCCTGAGAACGAACTGAGACTCAACTAAAAAGCTTTATAAGCATGGAGCCTGATCTGGAGCCATCTACTCTATTTGCAAGGGCATAGAAAGAATGCGTTAAAAGGCTTAACCCAGTTCAAACGATCCTTTGAAATAACACAGTTTAAAAATATTGTAAGGCATTGCACTTCAGTGGGAAAGTGATAAAGATATGAGTTACAGGCGAGGATAATGGACACAAGACCATCCTGTTAACTTTCTTCGTGTCAGGAGAGCTAAAGAACATTGCAATTAAATATTAACTGAAACCTAGAATGGTTAACCAAAACCATGATCACTATTGCTGTATTCAGTTATTAATCCATTATTTAATAACTGTACATTTTTATGTCTTTGCAGAATAGACCCAGATAGGAGCTGTTTGATCAGTGTCTACTTTGTTTTAGATGCAGACGTCATTTCTTATTGTTTACCATTACAATAACTTCCTTGTTGTACATTTTTAATTCATTCCCGCATATTGATGTCTTTTGACGCCTCTTTAAAGGTCACTTTTTGAAACCATTGTGATAAACAGAGCATTTGCTTCAAATGAGCAACTGCTCTATTTATCACAATGGTTTCAAAACTACATAGTTCTAGATGTTTCCATTTTGCTCCTCTTCAGAAGATTTATTCAAAGAGGTAATATCTAAAATAGCCTATGATGGAATGAGTTAATAAACAATTGATAAGTATTCTTCATTGGTGGAGCTGGCATGAATATTCAGCAAGTAAAGGGTTAAATAATAAACCAATATCAGTAACTTTTGTTTTGTATTTGTTTGAAGCCAACATACGAGACAAAACATTTTGAGAAAAGGATTGAAGATAAACCAAACTCGGCGACACCATAGCAGACTGCAACCGAACTGTTTAGCTGAACGAATTGCCATAGCATAATGGAACTGAAATGGAAGCAGCTTCCAGTACAACGGTCAGAGAGGCAGCTTCCAGTACAAAAGTTAGAGAGTATGCCCCCAGTACAACAGTCAGGGAGAATGCTTCCAGATTCCTCAATGCCATTTTGGACAATCTTGGGTATAGTGCTAGACAGAGGGCCATCAGGATAGCGTACGGTGACCAATGCTCAGTAGCGAAAACATTATCAACCCAAACGATCCTTCGAAATAACAAAATTGACAAGGTCTTTGTCGGGAGCTATCGTGAAGGCATTGCACTTGAGCATGAAAGTGACAAAGACATTTTACAAGTAAATAATAATGTCCTGTGCCAAGATCAAGTTGATACTCACGGAAGAAGTGAGATTATAATTTTCCAGCTGGTAAGAGAGGATGCACCTTCCGGGTATACCTACTTGAAACTACTGACCAGTGGCAACAATACATACATGAAACAAATAGAACCTGCTCTTGTTGAGAGCAATGGAGAGGTTTACTTATCAAGTGAAGAATTCATGAAGATTAATGAAGATGTGTTTTATCAAAACAAGGGATGCATTGGCAGAAATACGGTCTATATGGCAAGAAACGGCCCATCTAATCCTAAATATGTCAAGGACTGTACACATATGAAGATTTTGAAGGCAGCATTGTCTATAAACTTGAATACAGATATGGACCTTGTTAGAGCATTCCAATGTTCCTACCCAGACCTTCTACAAAACTGGCATACAAAACCATCAAAAGGCAAATGGCCAAGTGAAGAAACCATTGATCAAGTGAGAAACACTCAACTTTATGTGGTAGCAGTAGGGGAAAGGGGGAGTGAAAAAGAAAATCTTCAATGGAGACTTAGCTTTATACATGCAGAGTTATGTCTGGCCCGCTCTCTGAACGACACACAAACTAAAGTACTG
The DNA here is from genome assembly GCA_963576725.1 of Azorinus chamasolen. NCBI lineage: Eukaryota > Metazoa > Mollusca > Bivalvia > Cardiida > Solecurtidae > Azorinus > Azorinus chamasolen. The sequence goes on along the minus strand of OY755240.1, from coordinate 13,443,811 downwards.
ATACTTCTGCGTTACATAGCTCGCCATATTCTTACACCTGTCTGTCGTAAGATTACGTCATACATGGTGAAGAATGTTATTTTCAAGTTGGCCGATAGTTTACCTATAGAATTTTTTCAAGAGCAATTTCTCCTGGACAGATTACAAGATGCTCTGATACTTCTAAAATCATGTGTAGAAGACAAAACACTTGATTGCTATATGTTCCCAGAGAGAAATCTTCTGAAAGGAAAACTAAGTGATAAGGATCAGAAAACTATCCTACAGTTGATGGAAAAAATACTTTATTGTGAAGACTTGAATGCACATTATCCAAAACTCCTCACACTCTTGAAAGATATCAAGATACTGAATATAATTGATGCTACATCCATGCTTGTGCGAAGCTGTCTTACTTTAAAGCAGTTGGAAGAATACTACACTTTCATGTATCACACATCAAGTAGTTTTAGAGCAAATCTGTATCATTTCTATCATATTGAATGGCCACTTTGGAGAAAATACAACCTTAATATTTTCACTGGCATCACTTTTGAAGAGATAATGGCAATGGAATTAGAGGTGACTGACAACAAAGAAATTCCTCTGATGAGTGTGACAGATACTGTACAATCCAGGTCTGAACCATTTAAAGATTCTACACCAGTAGCTGATAACAAGTCCTCAAAGGCAGTACCACATACAGAGGAATCATGTGCTACTGTAACTGTAGTAACTGTGTCTACAGAAACACAACCAACACACCACTATTATCATTCTTGGCCAAATTCAAACACGCGCACCCAAATCAAAAGTATATCACGCTTGGTGAACCATAAAAATAAAAATATAGGGCTTGTCAACAATATTCTACTGACTGTCATTATGATGTTTTGTTTATTAAAATGGGAGTTCAACAAGATTTGTATGATGGTGTCATTCACAACAGGTAGGTTTTGGAGCCAAAGAGAGTGTAGTACTTCAACTTGTCAAGGAGTAGTAACTGGTACTCACAATTCTTTGGTAATGCAAATGATTTCATACATTATGCAAATAGTGCTTAGATTTTTGGAACTGTTGCAGCAGAAATGGACAAATGGCCATATTCAAAATACACGCAACCATATCAAAATGACGTAAGCGAGATTTTACGCAAGCCTAAAATGACTGCATACAGCATAGAAGATAAAACAGAGATCAATATTATGTAGTAATTCTGATTAAGAGTTGCATGTATACATATGGGAATTTTAAACTGATAGCAGAATGAGGAATGCGTTAATAAGCTATCATTTTGCTGAAAATGACATTTAAAAATGGGAATATGAAAATTGTAAACCCAGACATACACAGCTTTCATGAGATGTTTCAGGCACTGATAAGACCTTTTGACAGTCAATATGAAAGGCGTAAGATAAAACATGCCTTGACACGTCTTTTAATAAGAGAACAGCTGCAGTTAAAGGATCTTTTCTTATTTCTGCTACAACACCTTTCTGCTGATATGCATTTTTATAAGAAATGTTATGCAAGGACATACCAATATTCTGAAAATGGGTGATCCTTTGAAAGCAAAAGCAGAAATGCAAAAAGAGAAAATTGCAGACTCGGTTTTATTGAATCTGTTCTTGAGTTGTAATTAAAAGTGCAACACTACTTACGCCCCCTAGTACCGGCCTAAGCAGTATTAAATTTTCAAAACTTATGATCCCGAAGGACCAGAAAATATAACAACACTGAGAATGAAGACTAAAGACAATCAACTGACTTTTGAAATAAACAACTGTTCCTCTAAGCAAATATAAATTATGCTTTGGTTTTTAGCCTTTATAATAACATTAGCAAACAGTTTGGATCCAGATGAGATGCCGAGTAACTTGACACATCATCAGGATCCAAACTGTTAGTCACTGGGACATTTGTTTTTTAAAAAATATGGAAGAAAAACTGTATTTTTAGAATTGCAGCAGACGACAATATTTGCAGACTTTAATTGCTCTGAGTGCAGAAGGTATTTGGAGTTAATTATGTTGGACAGCAAATGATCTGCATAATGTAAACAAAACACCGGACATGGACTAGTTCTTGTGAGACTAAGTGAGCACAGTAAAAAATATTGCGTCTGTATTGTTCTGGAGTGTAACTCTAAAAACCAGTCTCGCAGAAAATCATGGTCATTTTGAATTTCAACGCAGCCAATCACACTGGGTGAACCATAACATACGTCATAAAAGAATAAACAAGATGTGTTTGTGAAACTCCTGATTTGACCTCATACCTTGACCTCAGACCTTCTTGACCTTTAGTAAGTCATCCCTAAAAATGTTCGTCTCTATAAGTTGTACATGCATGCTGAATTTGAAGAATGTATGTGCAATGGCTGCAAAATTATCGCCAACGTTAAAGTGGGGAACAAACCAACCAGCCAACAGACAGAGAGTGCTACATCACCCACACCATGATAATATAGATCTGGGTCCATGCTTATAAAGCTTTTTAGTTGTGTCTGAGTTCGTTCTCAAGCTTTTGATTGGTCAGATTTGAGTTCTCAAGCTTTTGATTGGTCATTGTATTGTTCTTTTAATATTGCTGTTATAAGTAAACAACGAGCAGTGAGCCATAAAATCAGCGCCGTCCACTTTTTGGGGGAATCAGCATTCAGCCAGCATAAAAACTTGCATGAGAAAATCGTGATTGACTGTCGCATGTAAAGTACGTATCTTAGTTTAATCATTGAACGTACCAAAATGTAAAGTACATTCACACTGCTCGTTGTTTAACTATACATTGATATTTCATGATCGATTTTATGTTAACCATTTCCTTCATATAAATGCTTTTCTTGCTGTTGTAAACAGAGTAGACCCATGTTAGTTAGCTTCTGTCTGCCCAGTTTGCTAATGACCTGATATAGATCTGGGCCCGTATTCATAAAGCTCCTAAGGGGAAACTTAAGAAAATTCTCTAGTCTTATAAAAATCAATGCAAGTTAAAATATTTCAGGAAAATAAAGGTGTATATCAAATATATATTTAAATAAATATTTTAGAAGTCATTGAATGAAAATTTACTATATAGTTTTGCTACAGATGTAGATAGAAATATTTTCCTTGTCCTAAGGTTAAACTATTCCTAAGGAGTTTTATGAATATGGGCCCTGATTCTAACACAATAGTCAAAACAAACAATTCCCTTGAAATTTTACAGTATGAAAATCCAGCTAATAGATATTATGATATCAGTATTTCTTACATGAAAACTTTAAGTGCAAAGACAGTGTTGACTCATTAGACTCATTTATGTATCTTAGTTAACACTTTACCTGATAGATACACCGTTTACACCTAGGCTATGTATTCAGGGTAGACCCAGATTAGACAGCTCTCTTTGGAGCCATTATGAAATATTATAGATTTGATTCTGTCAATTCTGCAACGGCTAAAACATCCATGTGCACATGTCAGTATGACATTTCAGATATCCAGTAATTAATATTCATAAATGTACTATACATGAATATTCATCAAAAACGGGCTAAGCTGTATTGAATCTGTGAATCTGTATTGTTTTATATTTTAATATTATTGTTTGTATTATTTAAATATTGATGTCAGTGTTATATATTGATTTCATACCAGCATGTTAACCCTTTCCCTCATATAAACGTGTTTTCACGCACTTGCAAACAGAGTAGACCCAGATCAGACGGCTCCTACAGGAGCCGTCTGATCAGAGTCTGCTCTGTTTGATAATAGAATTTGATAGATCTTTTTCTTTGCTTTCTAAAATGTCTACAATATTCCACCTTCCATAGTTCGTAATAACTATTTTGTCCATGGATATTCAGTAGGTAATGAAATTTGGAATAAATGTAGAACAGGGAAAGGGTTAACCCTTTCCGTCGTGAATATTCAAACCGGAATGGTCCATCTATATCCAACCACAATTTGTATACACAATATGAAAGTAATTAACAGGAGAATTGGAATGACAAACAGTGCAGGCTCAGCTCAAATGCCCCTTCTTGTGGCACTGTGATCTGGGTCTGCATTGTTTGCAAATGTATTCACTGGCTTGTCTCTTTCACTGTCGATGTCGCAAAAAATGCCCACGACAAACAGTGCGGTCCCTGACCAGACACCACCTTTTAAAGTTCGTGTCTGATCAGGAACTTCACTGTTTGACCCAACCTTAAGTTCCATTGACATTTTGATATATTTATCTCAGCTCATTTTATCAAAGTTTTTAACGAAATTGAGTTGCATAACTAGAAATTTTGCGCCGAAAGAGTTAATACAAATCCCGCATTCAAAAAGTTAAAACAAGCATTTAAAAGGTTACACAATAGAATAGCCAATCCCTATTTTTAACTACAGAGTCCATTTTTTATCAAAGGCTTGCATATAAATTTGATAGGTGATTGGTAAGCTTTGCACCCATCTGCAAGAAGAGTAGACCAAGACTAGACAGTTCCTGTAGAAGCCATCTGACCGGAGTCTGCTGTTTTCTAATGAAAGTACATGTATATAGATTTGATTAAACAGTTTCTACAAAAAGCGAAAAGTTCTGTCAGCTAATATATATTCATGATAACAGTATTTCCTACATGAATATTCAAGAGATAAAAGGTCGAATGAATATAAAGATAATGACCTGCTGATTATTTATCACTGTGCCGTATGTAATAATAACATTGAAAATATAACTGGAAATAATAAGGTCTTTCAAAGAATGTGTAGCTATTTCACTCTCTACTTAATTAATATTCATTTCGGACATGACCTATCATTAACCCTTCAATGCTGAATAAAGAATTTTCAAACGGACTATTCCAAAATTTAAACTGGGGAAGCTTACCGTGAATATTCCTGGACTTTTAAAAGTGTAACATGACAAACAATGCATGGGCCATATCTGATTTGGGTCTATTATATTTGCAAAGGTATCAAAAGGCATCTCTATGGGGTAAAGGAACAATTAAGAAATGAATGACGTGATCCCGGTGTTCATGAGGTTATGCAACGCATATCTTTACGAGCAAAGTTAGTGAAGCCCGATGGGCTTCGCGTAAATCTTTGCTCGTAAAGGTATGCGTTGCATAACCTAATGAACACCGGGAGCTCGTCATTCATTTTTTATATTTATATTCCATTGTATTTCTTATATTTCAACGGATCGGGTATTGAAATGAACGTTCATGGGAAAATGCAACTTTCTTTTTAGAATAAGGTTATATAAGGACGTTGCAGGGCGAATGTAAATATTACCCTTTACACGTGCTAACTCATATATACATGATTTTGCTAACAGAGTAACCCCACATTTGATATGTCACGTAGAATTTGGCTGATCAGGGATAACTTCTCTATTTACAACATGCCATATATCTGATTATCTTAACCCTTCGCTTGCTAATCGCGTCAATATACCTACCTGTAAATAGTGAAGACCCAGATGAGACAGCTCCTGCAGGAGCTGTCTCATCAGGGTCTGCACTATTTACAAGTTGATTGTGCAACCAGTGCACTCCACAGCAGTGATTACACAGCGAAATACTTATACACAGTGAATATATATGTAATTATACAACAGGGCATGGGTAAAGAAGGAGAAATGTGTTTTAAAATTCAGCAAGAGAAGGATTAAAATACTTAAACCTGACATGTTACACATCTGATTATCTTTAAGTACTTTAATACAATAATTAAATAAATGTATTCAAAGCGGGTGTGGGTGAAGTCTTGCATGACTATCTTTCAAGTAAAGGAATGTCAGTGTAATAAGTTGGCATTGTTGAAAGACTTACAGTAGCACAACTTATTGATTGTATATAAATAATGATTTGTATGTACCGCTTATTGTACATGTTTTGCAGTAAAAATGATTTCATATTTGTTCTTTTTTTTGTAAATAAATATTGGTCATAATTCATTCCCCGGCCGATACACAGAATGAGGTGCCATTTAACCATTTTCTTCACGTAAACTTTTTTGCACGCATTTGCAAACAGTGTAGACCTAACTCCTGTAGGAGCGGTCTGATCAGGATCTGCTCTATTTGCTTATAAAACTATAATAGATGTAACTGTCTGTTTTTATCAATACCAAATACTCCGGTGTACATATATAAAAAAAACTCAGCTGATAACTATTCATGATGACATTATTTCTAACATGAATATTCAACAGGAAATGGTTAAACCTTTCCCTGTTGAGCAATGACACCATGAATATTTATTTGTTGATTTTTATAACATAATATGCAAATAGGATGTTTTGGTATTGCAGTCAGTTGTATTATAATTTCACATTAAAGTAAACAGAGCAGACTCGTACAGGAGTCATCTGATATTGGTCTACTTTGTTTGCAAAGACATGAAAAAATGTTTGTACGAGAAAGATTTAAATGATAGACATATTTTGACACCTTTGCTAACAGGGTGGTCAAAGTCAAATGGTTATTGTAGGAGCCATCTGATCAGGGGCTATCCTATTTGCTTATACAGTGTTATAGATCAGATATTACAAATTGTACCGAGGCCAAAGCCTACTACTGGAATCTGGATGTCATCAAACTTTAGATTTGTTTTCCATATGTAACCCTTTCGCTGCCAATGCCGGATATATGATTACCTATGCAAACAGTTTGGATCCAGATGAGACACCGAGTAACTCGGCGTCTCATCAGGATCCAGACTGTTTGTTACTGTTACTATGTTTTTGAAACAAAAATGAAGAAAATTAAAAGAATGAAAATTTGTAGCAGACGACAAAGTTAGCAGACGACAGAGTTTGGCAGCGAAAGGGTTAAGCCATTGCAAACAATACACCCAAAGCAGACAGCTCTTGTAGGCGCCGTCTAATCAGGATCTGTTTTGTTTGCTTATGAAATAATATATCTGATTGTGCAGTTTCTACCACTGTAAAACAGTCTAATGTCCATATGCCAGAATAAAAACATTGTCAAAGATGGTTGTAAAATATGTATAACCCATACCCACTGTCCTTCGACCTAGTTACCTAAAACAATGTGGGTCATCTAGTGGTCATAACTAATCACTACAGCAAGTTTAAAGATCCTTAGCCAAATGCTTGAGCAGTTATTATTGATAGGAAACCATTTCACAGTTTAAAATTTTGGTTACCTTGACCTTTAACCTAGTGTGCTCAAAAACAACAATGTCCATATGCCGGAATAAAAACAAGGTCAAAGATGGTTGTAAAACATGTATACCCCATACCCACTGACATTCGACCTAGTGACCTAAAACAATTTGGGTCATCTAGTGGTCACGACTAATAACCACTACAAGTTTGAAGATCCTAAGTCAAACCCTTGAGCAGTTACTGATTGGAAACAATTTCACCAGTTAAGGTCATGGTGATCTTGACTTTTGACCTAGTGAGTTGAAGAACAATAAGGGTCATCTAGTGGTTATGACCAACCACCACAGCAAGTTTGAAGATCCTACGCTAAGCCGTTATTGATCGGAAACCGTTTGATCTACCAACCGACAGACAGACCAAATGACCGACCGACCGACATGTGCAAAGAAATAAACCCCCACTTTTTTCAAAAGGGGGTATGGTTAATTATTTAACCCTTTACTCTATAGATACACCTTTACACATGTTTCCAAACAGAGTAGACTCCTAAATGTGCCGTCTGATCAATGTTTGATGACATAGATATTACAAGTTATGTCATAGTAAACTATTCCCATAATTACACTGCTATTATAAAAACAAATCAGCTTATTATTATTCACGATGTCAATATTTCTTACAAACTGTTCATGCGATAAACAGCTGCCTGATCAGGGTCTGCTCTGTTTGCTTATGATTTATAATAAAGATATGATTCTACAGATTCTTCCACGATTCTGCATGATTCTGCCATAGTGAAATATTCACGTGTCCCTGCTATCATAAATATTAAATAAGAATAAATCTAATTAATATTCATGATCTCATTATTTCTTACATGAATATTCATGGAGTAAATGGTTAAAAAGCACACTTTATTGCACAAAATTTACTGCGCCATTTGACATATTATATGATTGACTAATAGCTGTATACAGTATTAAAGTGACTCATATCTATATTCTCTGCAAATAAATCCATTTCAAATAGTCATGTGACCTAATTTTCTACCATACCTTTGTAAGCTTTGATGTAAATTCCTATTATTACCATCTTTCACAGCAGTCTCAATAATAAAACTACAAAGGTAGAGTTATATATATAAAAGTAGAGACACTTTTCAGAATAATTGCATTAGCCAGTGAGATCTGGGTATACATTGGTTGCACATATCTTCAATGTTCATATTTAACCTGTTAAGGGTTAGACATGCACTGTACAATGATGACAATCACTTTGATAACATGTGTAAGAAAATGGTTGGTTGATTCTTTGTCAAAAACGGGTATCTAATATCTAAATATAGATCACCAACTATGTAAAATCCGGATAGCTATATAAACAAAAGATCGCCAATGACTGCAATAGTAAACTCGGGCTGGCATTGATATTCCTTTGGCGGGCGGCAATTATATTTCAGTGAAGGAGTTGTTTCTGGTGCAGGTTTAAATCATTTGTTCTCACTGGATGCTCACTAACTTTACAAAATGACTTCTCTGCTATTACGAAGGTGGATATGTTCTCATCCGTATCTGAAACTTAACACAAGTAAGCAGAATTAATTAAATATTTTTTCAGGTTCTATAATCATATAACATTTTTGTAATGTTTTTTTTTGAAAAGTTGCATTTACCACAGAGCAAAGTGTTCTGTACGTATAACCATTTACTCCATAAATACGTCTGTCTACGCACTTACAAACAGAGAAGACTCAGATCGGAGGCTCGTGTAGAGGCCATCTGATCTGGGTCTGCTCTGTTTGCTCATGATAAAGATATTATTCTACAGTTTCTGATATGGCTAAAAATTCCTATGTCCAATGTACTTTTAAAATAATTTAAACATATATTTCATTCAGTCATATAGGAATATAAATGATGTTTAACCCTTTACTCCATAAATACACATTTCTACGCATTGGCAAACAGAGTAGACCCAGATCAGTAGCCTTTACAAACAGAATAGAATAGACCCAGATCAGATGGCTCCTGTGAAGCTGTTCGATCAGGGTTTGCTCCTTTAGCTCGTGATGTAATACTGATAGGATTCTACACTTCCTTGCATTGTTGCTTTTGCTTTCGAAGGATCTCCTACTTTCAGAATTTATAAACATAGTTGATAGAGGGTTTTTCCTCTGAAAGTTTGTGAAAATCCAGATGTCTCAATAAAATTGTGAATAATCTTGGAAATAATACTAGATTTGAGTCATAAAATAAGTATTTTGGGGACAAATGGTCAGAAAAAATTACATGTATTAATAATCACAAACATCCTTGGAAATGACAGAATTGAAAAGGTATCTGTAAGGAGCTGTGGTGCAGCCATTGCATTTAAGTCTGAAAGTGATAAAGACATGAGTTGCATGAGTCACTGACAATGAATAACAGTCATAAGGCCACCCTGATAACTCTCCTTGGTACTTTGAATATGAAATAAAATTCCAAAAGGTAAATCAGGGTCCATGCTTATAAAGCTTTAAGATGAGTCTGAGTTTCGTTCTCAAGCTTTTGATTGGTCAGATTTGAGTTCTCAAGCTTTTGATTGGTCAGATTTGAGCCAAAGGCTCAAATCTGACCAATCAAAAACTTGAGTACGATCTAAGACTCAACTAAACGTTTTATAAGCATGGACCCTGTATCATAATCATTATTGCTGTATACAGTTTGTATTAACCCCTTACTTGTTAATCCTGCCTTTTATGTCTTTGCAAAAATGTGTAGAGCCAGATAAGAGCAGAGGGCACCTTCAGGAGCTTTCTGATGAGGATCGGCACTGTTTGTCATTCAGGAACTTTCTTACTTAATGGACTCTATATAGTTCAATCATGATGGACCATTCCACTTTGAACATTCAAACCAAACCAAATGGTTAATACAACAGTTAGTATCATTAATGGGTGCGGCTTGCATGCATATTCATTAGGTATAGGGTTAAATCATTAATCATGAACTTCAACTTTCAGTAACTTTTGTTTTGTTTTAGTCAGATAAACCTAACCTAGGCCAAACCATAGCAGACTGCAACCGAACTGTTTAGATGAAGGCATTGCCTTAATATAATGAAACAAAAATGGAAGCAGTTTCCAGTACAACGGTCAGAGAGGATGTTTCCAGAATTCTCAATCAAACTTTGGACCATGTTGGGTATAGTGCTGGACGGAGGGCCATCAGGATAGCACACTGGGACCAATGGTCAATGGCAAAAACATTCTCAACGCGGAAAATCCTTGGAAATGACAAAATTGACAAGGTCTTTGTCGGAAGCTGTCGCGAAGGTATTGCACTTGAGTATGAAAGTGACATGGACATTTTACAAGTAAATAATAATGTCCTGTGCCAAGATCAAGGTGATACTCACAGAAGAAGTGAGACAATAATTTTCCAGCTGGTAAGAGAGAATGTACCTTCCGGGTATACCTACTTAAAACTACTGACTAGTAGCAACAATGCATACATGCAGCAAATAGAACCTGCTCTTGTTGAGATCAATGGAGAGGTTTACTTATCAAGTGAAGAATTCATGAAGATTAATGAAGACGTTTTTGATCAAAACAAGGGATGCATTGGCAGAAACACGGTCTATAAGGGGAGAAATGGCCCATCTAATCTGAAATATGTCGAGGACCGTATAACTATGAAAATTTTGATGGGAGCATTATCTATAAACTTGAATAAATATACGGACATTGTTAGAGCATTCCCATGTTCCTGCCCAGACCTTCTACAAAACTGGCATACAACACCATCTAAAGGCAAATGGCCAAGTGAAGAAACCATTGATCAAGTAAGAAACACTCAACTTTATGTGGTAGCAGTAGGTGAAAGGGGGAGTGAACACGAAAATCTTCAATGGAGACTTAGCTTCATACATGCAGAATTATGTCTGGTTCGCTCTCTGAATGACACACAAACTAAAGTGCTGATACTTCTACGTTACATAGCCCGCCATATTCTTACCCCTGTCTGTCGTGAGATTACATCATATATCGTGAAGAATGTTATTTTCAAGTTGGCCGATAGTTTGCCTATAGAATGTTTTCAAGAGCAATTTCTCCTGGACAGATTACAAGATGCTCTGATACTTCTAAAATCATGTGTAGAAGACAATGCACTTGCCTGCTATATGTTCCCAGAGAGAAATCTTCTGAAAGGAAAACTAAGTGATAAGGATCGGAAAACACTCCTAGAGTTGATGGAAAAATATTTAGAAAATTACACAACTTTCTGTCATTCTATAATTGATTGTGAATACTTGGATGCACATTATCCAAAAATCAAAATTCTCTTGAAAAACATGATGAGATTGAATAAAATGGATGCTACAGCCATGCTTGTATCAAGTTGCCTTACATTAAAGCAGAAGGAAGAATATAACACTTCCACGTTTTACATATCAAATAGCTTTAAAGCAGAACTTTATCATATCTATCAAGCAGTAGGTCCACCTTGGACAAAATACAAAATGATGATGTTCACTGACAACCCTGATAAAATGGTGATGTCAATTGAATTAGAGGTGACTGACAACAAAGAAATTCCTCTGATGAGTGTGACAGATACTGTACAATCCAGGTCTAACCCACGTGAATGTTCTACACCAGTAGCTGATAAGAAGTCCTCAAAGGCAGTTCCACAAACAGAGGGATCTTGTGCTAGTGTGATTGCAGCAATGACTACAGAAACACAACAAACACGCAACTCTCACCACTCTTTGCCAAATCCAATCACATATAACCCAAGCTCGACGAACTATAGATTATCAAATTCAGGGTTTGGCAACAATATTCTACTGAGTGTCATAAACATTTTTTTATTACTCTGTAATATACTACTGGGTGCCATAAAGTTTCCATTTTTGATGATATGGAAAGTCATACAATTTTGTATGAACTTGCTATTCATGATATGTACGACTGGGAACACAGTACGTTGTAGTACCCGCCGGTGATTATTGTATCTTGGCCTCTAGCGGCAATTTGTGCATTTCTACTGGACACTGTAAAATCTACTATACAAAGGTTGAGAAATGTGTGTTTCAAAAGTACAAAAATGAGTCATGCAGGAAACACCACATACAGAACAAACACTCGCCCGAACAGCAACACAAGGAAACAGCAAATGTACAAAAGTAGAAAAAACAACAAGAGACGTACAAAGACAAAACAAACATACAATAGGAGGAAGATGGAAGTACCGCCTTGGAAAGGTCTGTGACAAAAGTCACTGGGGGTTAAACCGGTTTATGGGCGCCCAACCTCACACTTATTCCATCCCCATCCTAAAAGACAAACAGTGTAAATAAACGTATCCCCTCTCCGACTAATCTACAACAACCGCGACGGCAAATACAGTGGTAAAGTGCATGTATAACGAAAAACATTTAAGTGAACATACTGTATCCACCTATCGCAAACAGAGTAACTGTAGAAAATTAATAAAGGGTACGACAAAAATGAAATAGTACAGATAGCCGACGTTCTCCTTCCATTTCTGGATTTAAGAGGTCGCCTTCATAGAGTACTAAACCTTTCTTGTCGGCGTACATGCAAAGAGGCCAGCGTGGTTGCCAACTGTAAAAGGGTTCACAACCAAACATGCAGTATGTTATAGTACTAAAGGATCATACCCCTTTTTAATGAATTGTTTAACACATTTGATAAACAAAGTGAGAAAATGGGTATGTCCAATTATTTTACGAAGTTTGTAAATCACATCACCATAAAATTCAGGATGTGAAATACCGTGTCGCAGAAGCACCTTAAGATTACATTGGTCCTTGCCAATAAGCGAGAAATTTACACTAGTTAAATCCAAAATGATGAAAAACTTGACTAAACATTTCAAAAGATCAAAAGCATTTAAATATTTAATAAATGTTTCATATTTGTTCAAACAAACCAACACACGCTACCCCAACAAGAATCGACGACAGTCAAACTTTTACGGACGGGTCATCAGCCATTAGATCATTTGTCATGTAGTCATCTCAACAATTTTTCAATCGTGTATTACATATGTGGACTGGGAAAGGCAGAGAGGGAGGGGGATATATATATATATAGAGAGAGAGAGGGATGGCAGAGAGAGAGAGAGAGAGAGAGAGAGAGAGAGAGAAAGAGAGAGAGAGAGAGGGGGGGGGGGCAAAGATCAACACAAGTTTATTAAAGTTTTAACTGAACATTAACTTTTTAACATTTGTCTTTTTACCAAACTCTCATAAACGCACAAAACTGAGTAAAATAATGAGAAAGTACATAGAGAAGAGGAAGATTTCCCACTAAATGTATTTAAGTAAGAAGATATGTCAGGAAATGAGGGCACATTTTCCGTCCAAATATCATTTAAAGTTTTGTATCTGTTTGATTTGCTGAATTAAATAAAGTACTTGTAAACTCTGGTGGACTCTGAGAACAAATTGGCGGGACACAATCCACATGATTATCTGTAATGACGGGGTTTCAACGCTATCTGTAAACATACCCAATACCATGCAGACCACTCAATACCTTAGACAAACATCAGACTAGATAACTATCTAAACTCTTCAGCCTATTTGAATAGACATGATGACTATTAGGTTTTCAAAGGACAGACAGACGGTGCATGAACTATACAGCTCTGAGGACAGGACCGTGGTGAAGGAACCGTTTGCTCAGGGTCTACTCTGTTTACAAAGTTTTAGAAAAGGATATTATGGAGTTAATGGTGTAAGGAGCTTCACCGTTCAGTTTAAACAAATTAATTTAAATTATGATCACCTAGATACAAACTGAGTGCTGGCAAAAGTTTAAGCGTGTATCTAACACTTCTGCTGACCTTATGAGAGCACACGGCTGATGACCTCTGGTCAATGACTAGATGCAGGAGGAACAGCGACGATGATTAGTTATGTAAACAAATACAAGCAAGGTTTTACGCAAGCGTAAAATGGCTGCGTAACATGTATTTAAGCAGGATATTAGAAAAAGAGGGAGCAATATTGAGAAAACATAACTGTTATGTATGAATTAATACATGTAGCAGAAACGGGGAAATGTTTTAATGAGCCATGATGCATAATACCTTTGTTTGACACCAATAATACACATTACGTCACAGATCAATGTTATTCATTTGCTGAAACACACTGACGTAGAAACCATTATCACATTAAGTGGTGTTCACAAGGCATACAAACTCCCATACTTACAGTCTACATGAAATTATTCCAATAGGTCGACTCAATGCCCATTAACTTTTTCACTTTTATTGTTCCCAAATTAAGAAGAGGTTAGTATAAGATAATTATACATTTAAGTATATAAGTATTGAAGCAAATTCATGCACAATGGTGAAATATGCAAAACTGTCAATAAAACCACGAGTAAAAGGTCTCGGCTAAATAACTTTAACAAAGACAAAATGCAAACAAAGGACTTATATTTTTATGTACAAAATGGTTTTAAATCAAAAGCACTTATACTAAGGGTGCTAAGAAAATATGGAAGAAAAAAATAATTCAGCTTCCACCGAGGATCGAACCCACGACCTCACGATTCCTAGTCCATCGTTATAACCCTTAGACCACACTGACAGGCATGCTTAAGAATGTGATTTTAATCACTTATACATAATTCACTAGCATTTTCACTGAAACAGGATCATGCAGAAAAGAAAGAAATAACCCCGACAAAAATATGCTGAGAAAAATATATGAATGAAAATAAATAAAATAAATGAATATATATAAATAAAAACTTGTCTCACAGTAAACCATATTTATTAAAAAGATTGGCTTGTATAGAAACACAGGACCACAGAAACGCATCGTCAAAATTCAAAGCCGTATCAGTGTGGGCTGCTTTCACAGCCCAATAAGCTGTTGCATGGCGGTAGAATTTTGAAGGGAACTCACATGGTTGATAATACTGACCGCTTTTCCGCTCAATTGCGTCCAATATTTTTTAAATGACCGCGAAACTTATTATTAGAGGAGTCTTAGTAGATAAGCCGTTGCAGAGAATTTGGAGGGAACTCACCTGGATGATAGTACTGATTGCTTTTCCGCTCAATTGTGCCGGATATTTTAAAATGACTGCAATACCCACGCGGGAACAATGTTGAACTAATCTCATCACTGAGCCCACCTGGGAAGCGCGCAAAGGTTACAGGCGCGAGAAAATTGTATTTCTCGCGCGAGATTACCTCAGTGAACTTGATTAGGAACTGGAACCGCCAGAACCGCCGCCACGAACCGTCATCTGTGGAGTGGAACCGCTGGAACCGCCTCCACGGACCGTCATCTGTTGAGTGGAACCGCCGGAACCGCCTCCACGGACCGTCATTGGCTACTACTCGTAATGCTTCCGTTTATACAGTCAATATTCCGCAGTTGGACGTCGGATATTTGCACTATTTCCTTTTTGTCGTACTCTTTATTATTATGTTTTGGTGATGCGATTAACAAACTTCGTAGGATTATTGGACATATCCATTTTCTCACAGTGTTCATCAAAACTCATTAAAAAGGGATATGGTTCTATAGTACTACAACATACTGCAAGTCTGGTTGTCAACCCTTTTACAGTTGGCAATCACGCTGCCCTCTTTGCATGTACACCGACAAGAAAGGTATAGCACTCTATGAAAGCGACATCTTAAATCCGGAAACGGAAGGAGGACGCTGGATATCTGTACTTTTTAGGGTTTCGGATTACGACTCAAACTTTCACGGAAAACCCTAACCACGAGCTCTACCTAGCGGGAATCCCCCTAAGAGAATACGCGCATGTGCAGTGCTTGGCTTACAATCCGGTTCCGGAATCTTACAAAGTATTTATAATGAAATATGGAAGGTGGATCCTTTAGCAAACAGAGCAGACCCTGATCCTATGGGAGCTGTCTTATCTGGGTCTTATCTGCTTGCAGATGCATGAAAACAAGTTTATATGAGGGAAATTAAGGGTTAAATAGACCGTTCTTCACATCAGGAACTACAGTATAAAGGTTTACAGCATTGGTGGTCAGTAGTTCAGGGCAACTGTTACATCATGCTAAAATCTCTCGAGGTCATTCGCTTAACTCTATGCACGATAGCGGCGGAACTGTGATTACCTATGCAACAGTTTGGATTCAGATGAGAGGCTACATAACTCTGCGTCTCATCAGGATCCAAACTGTTTGTCATCTTGACTATATTTTTGCATAAAATGAAAGAAAGTTTATTGAAGAATTGAAACAGGCGGCAATTGTTGCAGACGAAAAATCACTCAGCATTGTAAGGATTAAGCAAGCTGTAGAGATCTGTAATATCGTCTGCTTCAGGTTTGTCATCAATTGATTTCTAAAAGATCAGTTTTAGGCATTTTGATCTAAGGCAAAATTGTCACAAGTTGCAATAGTTTAGATTTTGTTCAGACAGTTACTTAGTATTAGATCTGAATCCAAAAAGTGTGCCCCACTTGGCCAACCTCTATTGTTTAAGTAGCTTGGATGGTAGTATTAACAATTACTATTAAAAGGAAACAAGGGTTTTTGTATCCTTTATATTATTAAAAAATCATTAAAAGGAAAAAAAGAGAAAGGCAAACAAAATGAGACAAAACACTTTCTTATCTTTTAATTTATATACATTTCATCATTCATTGATTTACGTGTCAGGTTTATAGTATCTTATAGTATCTTATGGTATCTTATAGTAATGTATGTAATTTATTTCTAATTCATATCATTTATTTCTATGACGCCGGTTACTGATCAGGGTCTGTAGTGTTTACTAAAGCACTCACTGTAATTTACATGTATGACTATAGTTTATTTTTAGCTCACCAGAGCACAAAGTGCTCAGGGTGAGCTTTTGTGATCGCCTGATGTCTGTCGTCTGTCGGCGTTTGTCGTTTGTCGTGAGTCGTGCGTCGTCAACAATTTGAACCTTTAAATGTCTTCTCCTCTGAATCTACAGGGTTCTCAGCTTTCATCTTTGGCACATAGCATCAGCTATAGGTCTTCTACAAAAGTTATACAAATTATGTCCCTGGAGTCAAAATTGGCCCCGCCACGGTCCCAGGGGTGGCAAGTTTTCTCTAGCTGACTGTTGTTTTCTGTACAAGTAGCAGAATCCTGGGCTCACTTAGGTTAGCCATGGGGAAAACTTAAAAAAAGTCAAAAACTACATGTCACAGAGCTTAGATATTATTACCCCGGGGGCCAGAAAGGGTTACCGTGCACCCCCCGTCTGACTTTTTTTCATGGATACCAGGGTGTTTGGTAGGGTCTGCTGAATGAAAATCAAAATTGTACCCATGAAAAAACTAATTCCTACTATGGGTTTTTCTACCGTTTCCATGGCAACCGGAGGTCTGGACAACGAAGGTGGGTAAAGGTTATAATGTAGTATATCTATGCTGTTAGGGGTACTAAGAGTTTGAAACTGGTGGCAAACTAAAGGTAAGACATTGGTCTTTAATTAAAAATATGTTTTTGTTAATTAACTCATTTGCATAATCATGCATATTAATGAGAAACCCGAAAAATGAAGGAAAAAAGACTAGAATATGGTGAAAACTATATCTCAAATCACTTGTGATGGTCCAAATACACCCAAATATGTTTTTTGTACATAAAACAACCCCAATGTTAGTATTATTTAAAACAAAATCGTGTCTTTATGGCTTATTTGTAGTTTTATTGTATTTTTGAGTATCCATAGCAGAGGTACGTCCGGGTAACGTAAGCACATAGAGAAGATAGCATTATATCTCAAGGTCTTCGTGAGATAATAGCTAACAGTATCAACTTGTTACCAAACATAAAATAAATACACTAGTATTTGATTTAAAATGTATTGTAGTTAATAAATTCATTAGCATATTCATGAATATTAATGAGAACACCGAAAATGAAGAAAAAATGACTAGAAGATGGCGAAAACTAGATCTGAAATCACTTGTGTTGCTCCAAATGCACCGAAATATGTTCATATACATAAAACACCATCAAGGAGAGTATTATATAATTAAAAATTGTGTCACTTTAGCTTATTTACACTTTTATTGCGTTTTTGAGTATCCATAGCAGAGGTACGTCTGGACAGCGTCAGCGCATATAGGAGATATCATTATATCTCATAAGGCATTCGAGAGCTGGCAGCTAACAGTATCAACTTGTTACCAAACATATAATAAATACACTGGTCTTTGTTTTAGAATGTATCGTTGTTAATAAGTTCATTAGCATATTCATAAATATTAATGAGACCCCCCTCCTTACAATTAGAGAAAAAGGCAGGGAAATGGTGAAAACTAGATCATAAATCACCTGTAATGCTCCAAATGCATAGATATATAAAACTACCTCATTGAGCGTAATCTAGCAGATACTATCACAGGGCTTTGGGAGCTAACATTATCAACATGTTACCAAATATAATTATAAGAAATACAATGGTCTTTGATTTAGAATATCATGTTGTTAATCAGTTCATTAGCATATTCATGAATATTAATGCTTAAATCAAACAGAAAGAAGGGACATTATTTACAAACGGTAGAACGAATTTTAAACCATCCAGTTTGCTCAAAGTATACCGAAATAATTCAACCACTTTCAAATTAATTATGATTTAATTATGGTATTATATCAAACGATGGTGGTATCCGTCATTTTCTTTATACGGGTATGAATGTACACATTTCTGGTATGAAAACAAATGAACAGTTAACCCTTTCCCTGTTCTATGTTTAGTCCAAATTTTAATACCCATTGAATGTTCATGTAAAAAAAAGTTATAACCAAACATGGAAGGTGGTACATTGTAGCTATTTTAGAAAGTAAAGACACAGACCTATCAAATTCCATAGGCAAACAGAGCAGACCCTGATCAGACGGCTCCTCTAGGAGCCGTCTGATCTGGGTCTACTCTGTTTGCAAATGCGTGAAAACACGTTTATATGAGGGAAAGGGTTAAGGTACAAATAGCGTTTCAATTTCCAAGTGTGACATGAAACTTTAAAAACTGCTTACTTTCATATTCATTAAAAAGGGGTAGGGTATCACAAAACGCGTGAAATGATTTACCTGGTGTCTGATGTTCAAGCAAAGATTTAGATAATGACTCAATAACTTATTAAGTAAACTAAACGGAATATTTGTATACTGATGTCTCGGCTCATTTGAAGAGTTGTATATATACGAATATTTTCGTTGTTGTTATCCGTATCAGTACGCCACAGCAATGATTATGATATTTAAAAATCATTTTTTTAAAGTATCATGTTTTTAGGAGACGCCATTGTAATGACGTGTAAATTTCCAGTATTGATGAGGACATCTAAAAGTAGTATAACATGATTTGTAAAGTAGAAATTAAACAAGGCTTTTTAAATGGTGTTTTTCATAACATACAAGTGGCATTATACTTATCGTGGCTAATGCTTTGGACACATACATGTATTTACAAGCAAAAGTATACATGTATTTACAAACCATTATATCATTGTTGTTTTCAGCACATGTACAAAACCTTATAAGTGCATGCTGTAGGTGCATAGCTAGATTTTTAGAAACAATACATTTCAAATTACTATAATAGGATACATGGGAAAAAAATGAAACATTATCATGTCAAATTCAATAAATACTAATGATAACACAAGAAACAGAAAACACTCCCTCATTTCGATTCCGTTCCTCAATGTTAAGAATGTTTCTACGGGTTTAAGCGGTAGACCTTTCTGTGTGATATATTCAACTATCATCACATCTGTATTAATCGTAATGCACGTTTAGACCGAATAATAATCTTGAAAGATCCCCATCCACTTCTTCATATTCTTCAGCTGCTTCAAGAGCCTTCTCCAGAATGCTTCGACAACTCATCCTCAATCTATTATGGAACCAGAGAAAGTAGTAGGGCATCGCACCCGATTTTCTCTGTACCCTCTCATCTCTTTCTGGTGTATCAAATTAGCCTAAGGTTGTAATGGGCATTAATCAACGCACCCAAATTTCTACAAGGTGGCAATGATCGATGTCAATCTCGCGCTCTATATCGTTTGTATTGTGTTTCCAAGACTCTATTCAAAATGAAGATAACTTTCTCAGTGCAGATGTAAGAGATAAAGTCGCTAAAGAAGCTTTTATAAACAACAGGCTGGAAACCCACGCATGGTTCCTCGAGTTGTTAAATGGAAAAGAAGTAAAGTCAAGCAGGCAAAGCCACATGCAAGACGCAACCACCACCAAAACACCGATAGACAGCATGACACACACACACACACACAACCACACACCCAAACGCACACACACACACACACACACACACACACACACACACACACACACACACACACACACGAAATGAACACAGAAAACACCAAAAGACACACAAGAAACAGGGACAAACGTTCCACACATGAACAAAATCACAAGCACAAAGACACAAGGCAAACAAAAGGAAGGCTGACAAAGAGAGTACCGCCTTGGCACGGTCAGCAGCAAAAACACCACTGGGGGTTTAAACCGGTTTACGGACGTCCTAACCTCAGACTTCTCTCAAAGTCACCCTAGCTTTACAAATATTGTAAATAAAGGTATCCCCGCTGGACTTACCCACAACATAGACGACGGTGAACACAGGACAACATGTAAAACATAGCATAATAACTGTGACAATCCGTCAAATATGTACTCAATGACTTTGCTGAAGTCAGAGCACCTGCAGGTAAGCCGTTAAGGGCACGACAGGGAAAAAATAATACATGAGTCTGGTAAGCTCCTCCTGTATCCAAGTTTAAGAGTATACCATCATAGAGTACTACCCTCGGCCTGTCATCGCGCAAGCAAAGAGGGAAGCGTAGCTACCGACTGTAAAAGGGTCGATAACCAAACATGCAGTGTGATGCAATATAATAGGATCATAACCTTTCTTTTTAAATTTTTTAATGCGTTTTATAAACAAATCATGAAAATGGATATGACCCCGAATTTTTTTTAAGTTTGTAGATAACATCCCCATAAAATTCTGGTTGAGAAATGCCTTGTCGCAGTAACGTCCGTAAATTGCAATTATATTTACTAATGAGAGGTAAATTTCGATAATAAACTTTAGAAAAGGTTTTCCGAAGTTTGCGATATCTGTAACCTTGCTTAAGAAGTTTATCAGTTATAACTAAATTACGTCTGTTAAAATCTTCAAGCAAAGAACAGGCTCGGGCAAACCTAATAAGTTGAGAAATATAAACACCATAAGATGTAGAACGTGGCACATCCCCATCTAGAAAAGGATACTTAACAATTTTAAAATTAAAATCTTCTCTTTTATCGTATACTTTGGACGAAACTTTATCATTTGTAATTGAAAGATTCAAATCTAGAAATGAAGCATTAATGTCAGATTTTGACTAGCTTTGTTTAAAGACAGTTCTTTTGGGTAGATTGAAGAAACCATAGTATCAAAATAAGGATTATCTAAATTCAAAATATCGTCTAAATACCTTGAAGTTTTATTAAAAGCATTAACAATATCGGTCTGTGTATCAGGTTTTAAGCTAAGCATAAAATCCCTCTCGTAGCAATACAAAAACAAATCTGCAACAAGAGGGGCACAATTTGTACCCATGGGTATACCAACAACTTGACGATATATGGTATCTCCATAACGCACAAATATATTATCTAAAAGAAAGGTAAGAGATCTACAAACATCAAGGCAAGTCCACATTGTGTAATGTTCAACTTCTGAATTCGAAAAGAATGAACGTTGAACATTACAAGCAATGAACATTTTGTTTTCTCTGGCAAAGGTTTTTTCTATTAATTTAATAAGTCTATCCTTTATAAGATGGTGAGGTAGAGTAGTATAGAGTGTAGAGAAATCATAAGAGCTCAGTAAAGAAATGTTATACTGTTCATTTTCAAGTTTTGTTAAAACATCATTTGAATTTCTTATGGACCAAAAAACATTAATACCAGAATTTTCATATATTTTATCACAGTAGCGTTTAACATGTTCTTTGATCAGACTGATTTGAAGACAATGGCAGCTTCGGTGTTAGTATACTGGCAGCACGGACATAGTTGAGTGCAATTACTAAATCAGTCATAAGGGGCATATGTGGATATCGATCTTGGGGATCTTCATTATTGGTAATGCTGATGACAGTTTAGCCAAATACTATACCCCAAAGGAGTTGAATACCTAATAGAAGAGGTAGACATGACAAATGCACCAACACAAGATGAGAAACACATTGTAAAAGAAGTCAGGAATGCTTTATTTCATTCAATGCGAGACACTCCAGGCATCTTCAAACAAATATCTGAAAGACTCTTCAACATGACGCCTGAAAGTATTCATGTAAGATATGTATCAGGAAAACTAAAAACATATGGAGAGAATGAAGGAATGGGGATTCATAAAACTGCTAGTGTAAGGGGAGGATACAAAGAAACTTGCTGACTTGAAGACTTTTTGATGAACGATGACACCATGAGGTAAATTACCTAGTTATAGTCTATGTTCAGTCCGAAAGTACTCCGCTGGTCATTAAGTCATTCGCCTACAATATTGAGCACTGCTAACATATGGCGCAATCATGCAGCCGTAGTACCGGCTAGTGACCCTCACATGTACCCACTTTAATCCCTGGGTGGAGAGGAGGTGCGGGTGGGAGACACTAAAAAGCGTCTCTGAAATTTCCGGGAGGGACCGGGATTTGAACCCGGATCTCCCGACCGGTAGTCAAGTGCGTTACCACTATACCACCACACCACACGAGTAATTTGTAAAGCATAAAGTCAAACTGTTTTGAAGTCAGCATACTAAGAAACTAATATCAGGTTTTAGCCAGAAAACAAGACTGGATGACTGTTCAAGCATGAACGCTAGCCAGCAACATGTTCATACTGTTTGATTACTATGACAGTTTCGAGTGTGAGGATGCTCTGTTGGGCATTCATGCTTACTGTGAGTCTACACGTACATTTAAGGAAAAGGAGTATGTATCACCAAATAACAACTCCTTGAAAGAGACCGAGATTCGTAACTCCACTAGTAAGTCTTGTAAACTTGGGATGTTTAAGCTGGTCTAATTGGTGAATACAAATCGTTCACATCCGCAATGTACGCTGAATTGAAACTGCTGCTAATGAAACGCGCGAAGATAAGCCAATTAATGATTTGCATAACGTTGACATGGCATCTTTGCCACCACGTAGATTTGCTTAGTCCGACACATTTAACGGGTCGTCAATCAGGTGCGAATTTTGACAAGCTCACATATAGCCTATCCAGTAATACCCCCAGCCTCAGAAGCACATGACTGGAGCCATGTCAATGTGGTTCTTGGACCATTCCACTATGAGTCTGCGGTTACTTGCCCTCACAACTTCACAAGTCATGGTATCACACAGAAATGTCTTTTTCTGTAAACCGGTTGAGACATTCTTTACAGTCATGTTTTGTACATATACTAAGGCCACAATGATATAATGATTTGTAAATATGCCGAATAATACATGCTTCGATTAGTTCAAAGTTAATTGTTTGTCACCAGTTAAACACCACTAAGCCATGATTTCTATTTGTTACTGTCTATTCTAATTCCACTTTACAGACCTCGTTTCATTGCATTTTCTGCTAGTAGATTATAGTGTACAAGTCTCTATGCATTTGGAGCATTACAGGTGATTTATAATCTAGTTTTCACCATTTCCCTGTCTTTTTCTCTAATTGTAAGGGGGGGGGGGTTCTCATTAATATTCATGAATATGCTAATGAACTTATTAACAACGATATATTCTAAATCAAAGACCAGTGTTTTTATTATATGTTTGGTAACAAGTTGATACTGTTAGCTGCCAGCTCTCGAATGCCTTGAGATATAATGTTATCTCCTATATGCGCTGACGCTGTCCGGACGTACCTCTGCTATGGATACTCAAAAACGCAATAAAAGTGTAAATAAGCCAAAGTGACACGATTTTTTATTATATAATACTCTCCTTGGTGATGTTTTATGTATATGAACATATTTCGGTGCATTTGGAGCAACACAAGTGATTTCAGATCTAGTTTTCGCCATCTTCTAGTCATATTTTCTTCATTGTCGGTGTTGTCATTAATATTCATGAATATGCTAATGAACTTATTAACTATAATACATTTTAAATCAAATACCAGTGTATTTATTTTATGTTTGGTAACAAGTTGATACTGTTAGCTATTATCTCCCGAAGGCCTTGAGATATAATGCTATCTTCTCTGTATGCTTACGCTACCCGGACGTACCTCTGCTATGGATACTCAAAAAATGCAATAAAAATGCAAATAAGCCATAAAGACACGATTTTGTTTTAAATGATACTAACATTGGGGATGTTTTATGTACAAAAACATATTTGGGTGTATTTGGACC
The DNA here is from genome assembly GCA_963576725.1 of Azorinus chamasolen. Classification (NCBI taxonomy): domain Eukaryota; kingdom Metazoa; phylum Mollusca; class Bivalvia; order Cardiida; family Solecurtidae; genus Azorinus; species Azorinus chamasolen. The sequence goes on along the minus strand of OY755240.1, from coordinate 13,419,295 downwards.
ATCACAGGTGACTTCAGATATAGTTTTCACCATATTCTAGTCTTTTTTCCTTCCTTTTTCGGGTTTCTCATTAATATGCATGATTATGCAAATGAGGTAATTACCAAACACATATTTTTAATGAAAGACCAATGTCTTACCTTTAGTTTGCCACCAGTTTCAAACTCTTAGTACCCCTAATAGCATAGATATACTACATTATAACCTTTACCCACCGTTGTTGTCCAGACCTCCGGTTGCCATGGAAACGGTAGAAAAACCCATAGCAGGAATGAGTTTTTTCATGGGTACAACTTTGATTTCCATTCAGCAGACCCTACCAAACACCCTGGTACCCATGAAAAAAAGTCAGACGGGGGTGCACGGTAACCCTTTCTGGCCCCCGGGGTATATTTGGTGTATAAATTTACTTAGTATACCTTATTGACAGTGGTTAATATCATAGTTCTGAGGTTAAAATTGGCACTGCCCTGTGGGTTATACTTTAAAATTGACTTTTGCACTATAAAGGTTTCTCTGAGCTAGCACTCCATCTGTGTTACGCAATCACTTGAGAGGGCAAGTTCCTGGTAAAAACTCTATGAAGTTTTCTGTTTCAGAATTAGTGTCTGTTTGTTCACACGGTTATAAACCCATTCCCTCATAGGCTATTTTCAGATCCCGTTTCTTGGAAATATCAGAAGTGTGTAGATTTGAAACCATTGTGATAAATAGAGCAGTTACTCCTATGGAGCAAATGCTCTATTTATCACAATAGTTTCATAAAGTGACTATTATACCTCTTTGAATTAATCTACTGATAAGGAGCATTAATTAGAGAAAAGGAAAATTTCAGCATTGTGTAGATTTGAAACCATTGTGATAAATAGAGCATTTACTCCTATAGAGCAAATGCTCTTTTTATCAAAAATGCCTTTTTTCAGATCATACCTCTTTGAATTAATCTACTGATAAGGAGCATTAATTAGAGAAAAGGAAAATATCAGAATTTTGTAGATTTGAAACCATTGTGATAAATAGAACATTTACTCCTATGGAGCTTTTATTTATCACAATGGTTAGCATATGCTCTATTTATCACAAAGGCTTTTTTCAGATCCTATCTCTTTGAATAAATCTACTGATAAGGAGCATTTATTAGAGAAAAGGAAAATTTCAGAATTGTTTAGATTTCAAACCATTGTGATAAATAGAGCATTTGCTCCATAGGAGTAAATTAACTCATATACAAACCACATATAAAGTTACATACCGGTATGCGTCAAATCAGATTCCAAACTGTGTGCTAATTTCGGTCAAGTCGTGCTAAGCAGTGATAGGGTTGTCATCTGTTAGAAATATTGTCTGCTTATTCAAAGAGGTAAATATGGGTCTACTCTGTTTGCAAATGCGTGAAAACATGTTTATATGAGGGAAAGGGTTAATTAGAGAAAAGCAAATTTTCAGAATTGTGTAGATTTGAAACCATTGTGATAAATAGTGCATTTACTCCTATGGAGCAAATGCTCTATTTATTACAAAGGCAAATGCTCTATTTATCACAATGGTTTCATAAAGTGACTATTATACCTCTTTAAATAGATATACTGATAAGGAGCATTTATTAGAGAAAAGGAAAATTTCAGAATTGTGTAGATTTGAAACCATTGTGATAAATAGAACATTTACTCCAATGGAGCAAATGCTCTATTAATCACAAAGGCTTTTTTCAGTTCCTACCTCTTTGAATAAATCTACTGATAAGGAGCATTAATTATAGAAAAGGAAAATTGCAGAATTGTGTAGATTTGAAACCATTGTGATAAATTGAACATTTACTCCTATGGAGCTTTTACTCTATTTATCACAATGGTTAGCAAATGCTCTATTTATCACAAAGGCTTTTTTCAGATCCTACCTGTTTGTATAAATCTTCTGATAAGGAGCATTAATTAGAGAAAAGGAAAATTTCAGAATTGTGTAGATTTCAAACCATAGTGATAAATAGAGCATTTGCTCTATAGGAGTAAATTAACTCATTTACAAACCACGTATAAAGTTATATACCGGTATGCGTCAGATCAGAATCCATACTGTGCGCTTATTTCGGTCAAGTCATGCTAAGCAGTGATAGGGTTGTCATCTATTAGAAATGTTGTCTGCTTATTCAAAGAGGTAAATCTGGGTTTACTCTGTTTGCAAATGCGTGAAAACCTGTTTATATGAGGGAAAGAGTTAATTAGAGGAAAGGAAAATTTCAGAATTGTGTAGATTTGAAACCATTGTGATAATTAGTGCATTTACTACTATGGAGCAAATGCTCTATTTATCACAAAGGCTTTTTTCAGATCCTATCTCCTTGAATCAATCTACTGATAAGGAGAATTAATTAGAGACAAGAAAATTTTCAGAATGGTGTAGATTTGAAACCATTGTTATAAATAGAGCATTTACTACTATAGAGCAAATGCTCTATTTATCGCAATGGTTTCATAAAGTGACTATTACAGAGGCGTAGAACAAAGGCTTTTTCAGATCCTACCTTTTTTAATAAATCTTCTGATAAGGAGCATTAATTGGAGAAACGGAAAATCCAAACTGTGTGCTAATTTCAGTCAAGTCATGCTAAGCAGGGATAGGGTTGTCATCTGTTAGAAATTTTGTCTCTCATTCTAAGAGGTAAATCTGGGTCTACGCTGTTTGCGAATGCGTGAAAACAGGTTTAAATGAGGGAAAGAGTTAAATAGAGAAAAGGAAAATTTCAGAATTGTGTAGATTTGAAACCATTGTGATAAATAGACCATTTACTCCTATGGAGCAAATGCTCTATTTATCACAATGGTTTAATTAAGTTACAGAGGCGTAGAAAGGCGTTTTTATAGAGGAAAGAGTATTCTATTTGCCGGTGTAACGAAGTAAAGTGACCCCCATAGAATAGTATTTTTTAAAAAATAGTGACCCCCGGTCAAAGTATTTTGACACCCCGGTCATAATATTACGACCCCTGCACACGAAGAAAACTGACCCCTTACGAAGAATTTCGACCCCCATAGAATAGTGACTCCCTGTCTTTGTTTCAACAAAACATACGCCCACACGCACGTGCGCACGCACGCACACACAACACGCATATACATACACAATTACACACACGAACGCATGTACGCACACATACCGGTACACATATGAACGTACGCACGCACATATACCGATACTTACACATACACTTCGAAACACTCTCATAAACACTCACGCACACACTCACACGCACGTAAGAACACATGTATATATGAAGAGATCACTTAATGAATTGTAAAATGTTGTATTGACACTTTACAAAACGTAAATAGCTGTTAAAATTTCAATAATCTAAGTTCTAACTTAAAATTTCATGGATGGAACATTGTGTCAGTCACTGTAAAACTAAACAAAACTTCATTTGGCAGTGGATGTTTGTATGGTCAATGTTGTGTGCAATGCCATATATCATATCCATATTTTGAATACATTTGTAATTTATCACCTATTGAAATTAATTGAAATAAGTCTCATCGAAGTGAGGCATTATAAGTGTTCGACATCATGCCTTTTGAATTATTTTAGCGAAGTGGGAAATAATATTTTTGTTGTTGTTGTTGTTGTTGTGTTTGCTTCGTCTACCACCACCTCCACCGTCACTACTACTACTACTACTACTACTACTACTACTATAATTACCGCTACTACTACTACTACCACTACTACAACTACTACTACTACTATTAATCCCACAACTACACATACTACTCCTCCTACTACTACTCCTAAACCTCCTCCTATTACCCACCTACCTTCACACATACCCAATAAAAAACCCACGCACCCAAAACCCAGCCACCCACTCAAGCACAAACCCAACCACCCACAAACCCATCCACCTACTACTGCTGCTACAACTACTACTACTACTATTCCTACTTCCTAGTACTACTTCTGCTATTGCCTACTACATTCCACCTATACTACTTCCACTACCTATACTACTGCTACTACTATCTATACTACTACTACTACTTTAAATACTTCTATCTACCTACCTACCTACCTACCTACCTACCCTACCCTACCCTACCCTACCCTACCCTATCTACCTACCTAGTGACCGCACGGTCATAGCATTTTGAGCCGTTTTTATCACTAACCAATGTGCACAACGTTCATTAGAACAAATGTATTATTTAGAAAGGGGGCACTTTTACTGAAGAATATCAACCCTGGTCAATATTCTTAAAAAAGGGCAACCCCCGGTCATAGTGCTTTTTAATATATCTCCAGTATAATTAAAGAAAGTTAAACATGATTCGAAAAAATTAACCTTGGTCATTATTATAGATGAAATGACTCCCGGTCATAGCAATTTGAGCAGCGTTTATTATATCATGACTAAAGCGCGCACTACTAATTGAACCCAAGTATTTTGTTCATAGGGGTCACATTTTCTGAAAGAATATCGACCCCGGTCAGTATCTTACAACAATATATCGACCCCCGGTCATAGTGCTTTGACACACGTTCGTGATATGTTGAACAACTCCTGCGAACTTAATCTACCTCTGGTATAATTTAAGACAGAATTTAACTTTACTCGATTTTATTTAACCTGTGTCATAATTCTTACAGATGTAGTGACCCCCGGTCATAACAATTTCAGCCGTATTTATCCTGTAATGACTAAAGCGCGCAATACTGATTGAACCAAAGTATTTTGTGCATAGGGGGTCACATTTTCTGGAGAATATCGACTCCCTGTCAGTATATTTTAAAAAAAAAAGCGACTCCAGGTCATAGTACTTTGACACACGTTCATAATATGTTGAACAGTTCCCGCGACTTTAATCTACCTCCTGTATAATTTAAAGAAAGGGTTTAACTTTACTCGTAAACTATTCAATTTTGGTCATAATTACAGATGTCATGATCCCCGGTCAGAGCAATTTCAGCCCTGTCATATCATGGCTAATGCGCGCCTTGCTAACTGAACCCAAGTATTTTGTACACAGGGGGTCACATTTTCTGAAGAATATCGACCCCCGGTCAGTATTTTTTAAAAAATAGCGACCCCGGTCATAGTACTTTGACACACGTTCATGATATGTTGACCAACTCCTGCCAACTTAATCTACATCCTGGTATAATTTAAGACAGAATTTAACTTTACTCGATTTTATTTAACATGTGTCATAATTCTTACAGATGTAGTGACCCCCGGTCATAGCAATTTTAGCCGTGTTTATCCTGTAATGACTATAGCGCGCAATACTGATTGAACCCAAGTATTTTGTGCATAGGGGGTCACATTTTCTGAAGAATATCGACCCCCGGTCAGTATTTTTTTTAAAAATAGCGACCCCAGGTCATAGTACTTTGACACACGTTCATGATATGTTGAACAGTTCCCGCGACTTTAATCTACCTCCTGTATAATCTAAAGAAAAGGTTTAACTTTACTCGTAAACTATTTAACTTTGGTCATAATTACAGATGTCATGATCCCCGGTCAGAGCAATTTCAGCCCTGTTTGTCATATCATGGCTAATGCGCGCCTTGCTAACTGAACCCAAGTATTTTGTATACAGGGAGTCACATTTTCTGAAGAATATCGACCCCCGGTCAGTGTTTTTTAAAACATAGCGACCCGGTCATAGTACTTTGATACACGTTCATGATATGTTGACCAACTCCTGCCAACTTAATCTACCTCTGGTATAATTTAAGACAGACTTTAACTTTACTCGATTTTATATAACATGTGTCATAATTTTTACAGATGTAGTGACCCCCGGTCATAGCAATTTCAGCCGTGTTTATCCTGTAATGACTAAAGCGCGCAATATTGATTGAACCCAAGTATGTTGTGCATAGGGGGTCACAATTTCTGAAGAATATCGACCCCCGGTCAGTATTTTTTTTTAAAAATACCGACCCCCGGTCATAGTACTTTGACACACGTTCATGATATGTTGAACAGTTCCCGCGACTTTAATCTACCTTCTGTATAATTTATAGAAAGGGTTTAACTTTACTCGTAAACTATTTAACTTTGGTCATAATTACAGATGTCATGATCCCCGGTCAGAGCAATTTCAGCCCTGTTTATCATATTATGGCTAATGCGCGCCTTGCCAACTGAACCCAAGTATTTTGTACACAGGGGGTCACATTTTCTGAAGAATATCGACCACCGGTCAGTATTTTTTAAAAGATAGCGACCCCGGTCATAGTACTTTGACACACATTCATGATATGTTGACCAACTCCTGCGAACCTAATCTACCTCTGGTATAATTTAAGACAGAATTTAACTTTACTCGATTTTATTTAACCAGTGTCATAATTCTTACAGATGTAGTGACCCCGGTCATAGCAATTTCAGCCGTGTTTATCCTGTAATGACTAAAGCGCGCAATACTGATTGAACCCAAGTATTTTGTGCATAGGGGTCACATTTTCTGAAGAATATCGACCCCCGGTCAGTATTTTTTTTAAAAAATAGCGACCCCGGCTATAGTACTTTAACACACGTTCATGATATGTTGAACAGTTCCCGTGACTTTAATCTACCACCTGTATAATTTAAAGAAAGGGTTTAACTTTACTCGTAAACTATTTAAACTTGGTCATAATTATTACAGATGTAGTGACCCCCGGTCGTAGCAATTTCAGCCCTGTTTATCGTAGCATGGCTAATACACGCCTTGCTACTTGAACTCAAGTATTTTGTGCATAGGGGGTCACATTTTCTGAAGAATATCGACCCCCCGCTCAGTATTTATTTAAAAAATAGCCACGCCCGGTCATAGTGCTTTGACACACGTTCATGATATGTTGAACAGTTACCTCGAACTTAATCTACTTCCAGTTTATTTTAAAGAAAGGGTTTAACTTTACTCGTAAACTAGTTAACCATGGTCATAATTCTTACAGATGTAGTGACACCCGGTTATAGCAAGTTCAGCCGAATTTATCCTACCATGACTAAAGCGCGCAATACTAATTGAACCCAAGTATTTTGTACGTAGGGGGTAACATTTTCTGAAGAATATCGACTCCCGGTCAGTATGTTTTAAAAAAATAGCGACCCCCGGTCATAGTGTTTTGACACATGTTTATGATATGTTGAACAGTTCCCGCGAACGTAATCTATCTCCAGTATAATTTAAAGAAAGGGCTTAACTTTAATCGTAAACTATATTTTGTATTTTGTACATAGGGGGTCACATTTCTTGAAGAATATCGACCCCCGGTCAGTATTTTTTAAACAAAAATCGTTTAACTCCCCCAACCCTAACACACACATACCCACCCACCCGATGCTGCAGCGACAACAACAAAAACAAAGCTGCAGCCGCAACAATATTAGGTATTCAAGTATTTGCATTGGTTACTAATTTGTTAGTAATAGTTGGGGCGGGGTCAATATTTTATAGATATCGCGGAGGGGGTCGCTATTTTTCAGAGGGGAGTCGATATTTTTCAGAAAGGGGGTCGATTTTTCTGAAGAATAGTGACCGGGGGGTCAGTATTCTATGGGGGTCACTTTACTTCGTTACACCGGCAGAGCACAACCTGGTCAGACAGCTCCTATAGAAACCATCTGATATGGGTCTGTTCTGTTTGCAAATGCATCAAATCACATTTATATGAAGGAAAGGATTTTAAAGGTCCAAAAGTTTATTAAAGATCCTGGCCCTTTTCAACAGAATTAAGACCAACAGGTATGGCACAGAGTTTGGATCCACAAAGGGTCAAATAACACCCCACAAAACAGGTGTCCAGTTTTGTTTAGAAACTTACATGTAGTTAAAACTTTAAAATTCTTTCCCTATTGTGAGCGATTTCAGGGCCATCATGGCCCTCTTGTTAATTATATAATTTATTGATATACTTGTTACATGTATGATGCTGAAAATAGCGAAGACCCTGACCAGTTGTGGTAACTGATCGGGGTATGTATTGTTTGCAGCACAAACTCACAAATTGGCCCTGAACAGACTCACACTCGCAGTCTCCTCAGGAAAAAGTAAGAAAATACAATGAAATCACATAAAAAGACAAAGTATAGGCATGGATAAACTATTCTATGAACTTCAGGATCTTTTCTGTTTGCAAAAACATAGAAAGACCTATTTTTGCTCAGACCAATTGTATCCGATATGGAACCCTGAAATCGTCTTCACTATATAATATAAAGTGAAACAATATTATGTGTCTAACAACCCATATACCAATGGGAGTTTTACTTCAAATTTTCTCCTATGATAAACTGTCAACCTTGATGTGAAGATTTTCTTAAAGAATGTAATTATTGCTCTGACCGTTTCACCAGAGTTATGGGACTCTTAAAATTTCTTCACTGTATGACACATAGTCAAAAGTGCTTGATATAGAGACACTATTGTTAGAGGGAGGGTGAATCAGTGTCTTGGAAACAATTTTCTAGTCAATTTTGTTTTCCCTTTTGTATCCTGCCATGCTAAGTTGAAATATATCTGTTACTTTATAATTTGTCATATTGTTTATATCACCGCACAGTATATTTGGCAATTATTTGTAGGGTATTTAGAATCATAAGGAATATGTCTAAAATTGGTGGACGTGTAAATGATGCATGCTCATTACTGTTATGATCCACCAGATAGTAGCAGAAGTATGACCCTTACATTCAAATAATGGAGTGATGGCTCTTTACTACATTAGAATTGGTGTTTTCAGCAAATCTACTGCTGGTACAGACCTATAAATTGTCATGACGTTGTATGGATATATGTTGATTTTATTCGGGATTTTTATGCTGAATTTTGTTATTTTTAACCTAAAAGATATTGCTAAATATCCGATTGGTTTTAAATCAGTGTATTTTGCCCTCAGGAATGATGAGCGAGCGTATATCAAGGACTGTACAATACAATAGGTATGCACTATACAGTATCGGACAATCAGACACAATAACACCTAACCAAACTGTTATGGCAAGACTGAAATAGTTAGGTATTTTAAGGTATCAGGGTACCAGAGGGGGAAACGGTTCAGTAAGACGTATTTTGGATACAAATCAAGGGATTAATACAAGGGCTCTATACTACATTAAACTGTCAATTTTTTATCTATTGGCACAAAGTGTAAAGTTGAGCTATTGGAATTGCCCTGTGTGTGACATGTTCATAAAACAATGCTTTAAATGTCTTCCAAACTACTGACATGATTTTCAGGAAAACCCACAGCAAACAATCAATATAACGTATGTTATGTCCGAAACATTCAGTACTGTCAGTACTTTGATTAGGGTTTCGGCTTTGCCGAAATCCTTATAAAATGGATTGCTACTCAAACTTCCTGGAAAATCCCTAGTGCACAAGCTCTACCTAGCGGGAATTCCCCTAAGAGAATACGCGCATGTGCAGTTCTTGGCTTACAATCCGGTTCCAGAATCTTACAAATATTTATAATGAAATAAGGGAGGTTGATCCTTTAGCAAACAGAGCAGACCCTGATCCTATTGGAGCTGTCTTATCTGGGTCTATTCTGTTTGCAGATGCATGAAAACAAGTTTATATGAGGGGAATTAAGGGTTAAATAGTCTTCTTCACATCAGAAACTACAGTATAAAGGTTACAGCACTGGTGGTCAGTAGTGCAGGGCATCTGGTACATCATGCTAAAATCTCTCGAGGTCATACGCTTAACTCTTTGCACGCTAGCGGCGAAACTGTGATTACCTTTGCAAACAGTTTGGATCCAGATGAGAGGCTACATAATTCTGCGTCTCATCAGGATCCAAACTGTTTGACATTTTGACCATATTTTTGCATAAAACTTATCTCTTTAATGAGCTCTTATGATTTCTCTACACTCTATACTACTCTACCTCACCATCTTATAAAGGATAAACATATTAAATTAATAGAAAAAGCCTTTGCCAGAGAAAACAAAATGTTCATTGCTTGTAATGTTCAACGATCATTCTTTTCGAATTCAGAAGTTGAACATTACACAATGTGGACTTGCCTTGATGTTTGTAGATCTCTTACCTTTCTTTTAGATAATATATTTGTGCGTTATGGGATATCATATATCGTCAAGTTGTTGGTATACCCATGGGTACAAATTGTGCCCCTCTTGTTGCTGATTTATTTGTGTATTGCTATGAGAGGGATTTTATGCTTAGCTTAAAACCTGATACATAGACCGATATTGTTAATGCTTTTATATTGGGTACAAATTGTGCCTCTCTTGTTGCAGATTTGTTTTTGTATTGCTATGAGAGGGATTTTATGCTTAGCTTAAAACCTGATACACAGACCGATTTTGTTAATGCTTTTAATAAAACTTCTAGGTATTTAGACGATATTTTGATAATCCTTATTTTGATACTATGATTTCTTCAATTTACCCAAAAGAACTGTCTTTAAACAAAGCGAATCAATCTGACATTATAGCTTCATTTTTAGATTTGAATATTTCAATTACAAATGATAAAGTTTCGTCAAAAATATACGATAAAAGAGAAGATTTTCATTTTAAAATTGTTAATTATCCTTTTCTAGATGGAGATGTACCACGTTCTACATCTTATGGGGTCTATATTTCTCTATTTAACTTATTAGGTTTGCCCGATCCTGTTCTTTGCTTGAAGATTTTAACAGACGTTATTTAGTTATAACTGATAAACTTCTTAAGCAAGGTTACAGATATCACAAACTTCGGAAAACTTTTTCTAAATTTTATTATCGAAATTTACCACTCATTAGTAAATATAATTGCAATCTATGGACGTTATTGCAACAAGGCATTTCTCAACCAGACTTTTATGGGGATGTTATCTACAAACTTAGGAAAACTCGGGGTCATATCCATTTTCATGCTTTTTTTATTAAACGCATTAAAACATTTAAAACGAAAGGTTATGATCCTATTATATTGCAACGCACTGCATGTTTGGTTATCGACCCTTTTACAGTCGGTAGCTACGCTTCCCTCTTTGCTTGACAGGCCGAGGGTAGTACTCTATGATGGTATACTCTTAAACTTGGATACAGGATGAGCTTACCAGACTCATGAATTACTTTTTCCCTGTCGTGCCCTTAACGGCTTACCTGCAAGTGCTCTGACTTCAGCAAAGCCATTGAGTACATATTTGACGGATTCTCAGTTATTATGCTATGTTTTACATGTTGTCCTGTGTTCACCGTCGTCTATGTTGTGGGTAAGTCCAGCGGGGATACCTTTATTTACACTATTTGTAAAGCTAGGGTGACTTTGAGAGAAGTCTGAGGTTAGGACGTCCGTAAACCGGTTTAAAACCCCAGTGGTGTTTTTGCTACAGACCGTGCCAAGGCGGTACTCTCTTTGTCACCCTTTCTTTTGTTTGCCTTGCGTCTTTGTGCTTGTGATTTTGTTCATGTGTGGAACGTTTGTATCTGGTTCTTATGTGTCTTTTGGTGTTTTCTGTGTTTTTCTCGTATGTGAGTGTGCGTTTGGGTGTTTGGTTGTGTGTGTGTGTGTATGTGTGTCATGCTGTCTATCGGTGTTTTGGTGGTGGTTGCGTCTTGTATGTGGCTTTGCCTGCTTGACTTTACTACTTTTCCATTTATTTAAGAATTTATGTAGACGGCAATTGTTGCAGACGAACAATAAATTACTCAGCATTGTAAGGACGTAAGCAAGCTGTAGATATCTATAATATCGTCTGCTTCAGGTCTGTCATCATTTGAATTTCTAAAAGATCAGTTTTAGGCATTTTGACCTAAGGCAAAATTGTCACAAGTTGTAAATACTTTAGATTTTGTCAGACTGTTACTTGGTATTAGATCTGAATCCAAACAGTGTGTCCCACTTTGCCAACTTCTATTGTTTAAGTGGTTTGGATGGTAGTATTAACAATTATTATTAAAAGGAAACAAGGGTTTTTTGTATCCTTTATATTATTAAAAAAATCATTAAAAGGAAAAAAGGAGAAAGGCAATCAAAATGAGACAAAACACTTTCTTATCTTTTATTTTATATACATTTCATCATTTATTGATTTACTTCTCATGCTAATAGTATCTTATTGTGTCTTATAGTATCTTATAGTAATTATGTAATTTATTTCTAATTCATATCATCTATTTCTATGACGCCGGTTACTGATCAGGGTCTGTAGTGTTTACAGCACTAACTGTAATTTACATGTATGCCTATAATTATTCTTTAATTATATTATTTATTGATATACTTGTTACATGTATGATGCTGTAAATAGCGAAGACCCTGACCAGTTGTGGTAACTGATCGGGGTCTGTATTGTTTGCTGCGCAGACTCACAAATAAATTGGCCCTGAACAGACTCACACTCTCCTCAGAAAAAGTAAGAGCAAAAGAAAATACAATGCAATCACACAAAAAGACAAAGTATAGACATGGATAAACTATTCTATGATCTTCAGGGTCTTTTCTGTTTGCAAAAGCATAGAAAGGCCTATTTTTGCTCGGACCAATTGTACCCGATATGGAACCCTGAAATCGTCTTCACTATATAATATATAAAGTGAAAAATAGTATGTGTCCAACCACCCATATACCGATGGGAGGTTTTACTTCAAATTTTCACCCATGATAAGCTGTCACCCTTGATGTGAAGATTTTCTTAAAGAATGTAATTATTGCTCTGACCATTTCACCAGAGTTATGGGACTCTTAAAATTTCTTCACTATATAACACATAGTCAAAAGTGCTTGATATAGAGACACTATTGTTAGGGGGAGGGTTGCGTCAGTGTCTTGGAAACAATTTTCTAGTTAATTTTATTTTCCCTGTTGTATCCTGCCATGCTAATTTGAAATATAGTTGTTACTTTATAATTTGTCATATTGTTAATATCACCCCATTGTAGGGTATTTCAGAATCATAAGGAATATGCCTAAAATTGGTGGAAGTGTATAAATGGATAAGTGGATGATGCATGCTAATTACTGTTATGATCCACCAGATAGTAGCAGAAGTATGACCCTTACTTTCAAATAATGGAGTGATGGCTCTTTACTACATTAGAATTGGTGTAGAGTTGCGCCAGGTGTAGGCTGCACTTTCTTTGCTCTCGTTGTTTTGAACTTTATCAGCAAATCTACTGCTGGTACAGACCTATAAATTGTCATGAAGTTGTATGGGTGTGACAAGAGTGTATATAATACGAATATGTTGATTTTATTCGGGATTTTTATGCTGAATTTTGTTTTTTATTTTTAACCTGAAAGATATTGCTAAATATTCAATTGGTTTCAAATCGGAGTGTATTTTGCCCTCAGGAATGATGAGTGAGCGTATATCAAGGACTGTACAATACAATAGGTATGTACTATACAATATCGGACAATCAGACACAATAACACCTAACCAAAGTGTTATGGCAAGACTGAAACAGGTATTTTAAGGTATCGGGATACCAGAGGGGGAAACGGTTCAGTAAGACGTATTTGGGATACAAATCAACAACCTACAAACTTTGCCTGAAGTGACCCCCGCCATTATAAATATACATGGCTCAAACACTTCACATCCATCCAAACGCAGATCTGTCAATCTGAACCTGGTGAAGATTAAGCGCTCAAGTTTCATTGTTGTGAAGGGCCAAACTAATGTAAAAGTTTGTTGCTTAAACCCAAGATCTGTAAAGAACAACACTCTAGCTATACATGACTACATGTATGTCATTTCAAACCATCTTGATATTCTTGCCGTGACGGAAACGTGATTTGGAACATCCATTGACAAAACATGTATTAGTGAGCTCTTCCCCTCTGGCTACCGGATCCAACATGTCCCTCGCTGTGGACAACGCGGTGGTGGTGTAGCACTTATATACAAATCCTCTCTATATATATCAATATAGTAGAATCAGGTACGAATAATAATTTTTCCAACTTTGAGTTCATAGACTGTAACATAACTATGGCTACTCATTACGTCTAGCAGTGATATACAGACCACCACTAAAACGAGAGAACGGCTTCAAAACAACTGACTTTCTTGAAAAAGAATGGCCTGTGTTTCTTTCTAGATATCCCATTACAGACAAAAACATCATAATTGTTGGTAAATTAAATTTCCATTTAGATACTCCAACAGATAGAGATACTGCCCGATTTATTAGCTGTCTGGACTCATGTGGTATGAGGCAACATGTCAATGAACCCACACATGTTGGTTGACATACGCTAGATGTCGTGATCACTAGAGATACCGACAACATAGTTTCTAACATAGAAGTTAGCGATCCCGGGTTCTCTGATAAATTCTGGAAAATTTACACGTGACCATTTGCAGTGACTTTCAGTGTTAAAGCGACAAAACCTGCTCCCATTAGCAAGACTGGAGCTTTTCGTAGATTACGCTCTATAAATGTTGATGCCTTTAAAAACGATATCCAGACATAAAAAAATCTCAACCAGAATCTCAACCAGTCTTTAGAATGTACAGCCCTAGACGACCTAGTTAACTTGTACACAGAGGAGATGTCAGCACTTATCAACAAGCATTCCGTTCCGTACAAAAACTATTATACTAAGACCATCTTGTCAGTGGTTTCACGAGGATCTACACGCTGCTAAACACTTGAAACGTAAACTTGAACGACAATGGCGTAAAACCAAATTAGCAGTTCACCATGAAATCTACAGAAACCAATGTGCAAAAACCAATAAATTATCTAGTCAGGCTAGTGTCAGTTATTATTCTGACAAAGTCAACTCCTGTGGACACGACCAGAAAAGTCTGTTTAAGGTGACTTAACATCTATTATGTTCTTCAAACGATATTGTTTTACCTTTCTTCAAATCGCCCAAGAAACTGGCAGAGGATTTTTCTGACTTTTTCACTAACAAAATAGAGGCCATTAGGTGTGACATATCTTCAAATACGCAGACTGAGCGTGACTACCCGAATATTGAATCTGATACGGCTCCATTGAAAAATGCATCTTCAAAAATTCAAGTTGGGCATGGTTACGCGAATATTGAACCTGTTACGGTTCCAGTAGAAAATCTGACAACATTTACTCCTGCTACATCAAAGGAGGTGAAACAAATATTACAGTCTCCAAATAAATCCTGTGAATTAGACCCGATACCAACATGGTTATTAAAATTATGTCTCGATAAACTTTTACAAGTTTTAATGAAAATTATCAACCTGTCTCTTGACTCAGCATATGTACCAAAGGCATTTAAGATCTCACATGTCATACCTCTCATGAAAAAGCCAAATCTGGATTGAAACTCTTTTAAAAATTACAGACCTGTGTCAAATCTTCCATTTATCTCAAAAGTCTTGGTATATAAACGTGTTGAACAACACTTGTCAATAAACATTCTTCATGAGGAACATCAGTCGGCATATAGAAAGTTTCACTCTACTGAGACTGCTCTACTCAAGGTCAAAAGCGATATTCTAGAGTCACTAGACCAAAACAAGGTTACTGTCCTCGTATTACTGGACCTCTCCGCTGCATTCGACACTATTGATCACAGCACACTTCTTGAACGTCTAGAACATGACTTTGGAATAGGTGGTACACCGCTTGCATGGATGCCATCCTATCTCATCGATCGCTTTCAAACTGTATGCATTGACAAAGAACTCTCTGAGCCAGTCCTCATGAAATGCAGTATACCACAGGGATCAGTGTTAGGGCCAAAAATTATATTATGTATACAAAACCCATAGGCGCAATTTGTAGAAACCATGGACTTAATCATCATTTTTATGCAGACGACTCGCAGATATATATATATCATTCGAGCCCATTGACACTACTACACAAAATGAAGTTATAAGACGAGTGGAAGCCTGTATAAACGATGTTGTCTCCTGGATGCAACACAATATGCTAAAACTAAATGCAGATAAAACAGAGCTTATACTGTTTAACACCAAACGTAATGCAGAACGTGTATCAAACACAGAAATCAAAGTTGAACATGCTGAGATAAAACCATCAAAGTGGGTTCGAAATTTAGGGGCATTCCTCGATTCCAACATGAACATGGAACAACAAGTGAATTCTGTATGTAGGTCTTGTAATGCCCAGCTACGACAAATAGGCCATATCAGAAAATATCTTATCATTGATGCTATTAAAAACCTAGTAAATTCTCTTGTTACATCCAGACTCGACTATTGTAACTCCCTGCTTTGTGGTTTACCAAAGACAACTTTGAACAAACTGCAGACTGTCCAAATTTTGCAGCTCGTATCATTACCAGGACATCACGTTTTGACCACATAACACCAGTGTTAAAGGAACTTCACTGGCTCCCAGTGGGACACCGGATTGACTTTAAACTTTTGACTCACACCTATAAAGCATTGAATGACAAATCTCCAAGTTACATCATATATAAACCTCGGCGTGATTTAAGATCACGCTACGCTTCCCTCCTTGCTTGCGCGATGACAGGCCGAGGGTACATGTAGTACTCTATGATGGTATACTCTTAAACTTGGATACAGGATGAGCTTACCATACTCATGTATTACTTTTTCCTTGTCGTGCCCTTAACAGCTTACCTGCAGGTGCTCTGACTTCAGCAAAGTCATTGAGTACATATTTGACGGATTGTCACAGTTATTATGCTATGTTTTACATGTTGTCCTGTGTTCACCGTCGTCTATGTTGTTGGTAAGTCCAGCGGAGATACCTTTATTTACAATATTTGTAAAGCTAGGGTTGCTTTGAGAGAAGTGTGAGGTTAGGGCGTCCGTAAACCGGTTTAAACCCCCAGTGGTGTTTTTGCTACTTACCGTGCCAAGGCGGTACTCTCTTTGTCAGCCTTCCTTTTGTTTGCCTTGTGTCTTTGTGCTTGTGATTTTGTTCATGTGTGGAACGTTTGTCTCTGGTTCTTGTGTGTCTTTTGGTGCTTTCTCTGTGTGTGTGTGTGTGTGTGTGTGTGTGTGTGTGTGTGTGTGTGTGTGTGTGTGTGTGTGTGTGTGTGTGTGTGTGTGTGTGTGTGTGTGTGTGTGTGTGTGTGTGTGTGTGTGTGTGTGTGTGTGTGTGTGTGTGTGTGTGTGTGTGTGTGTGTGTGTGTGTGTGTGTGTGTGTGTGTGTGTGTGTGTGTGTGTGTGTGTGTGTGTGTGTGTGTGTGTGTGTGTGTGTGTGTGTGTGTGTGTGTGTGTGTGTGTGTGTGTGTGTGTGTGTGTGTGTGTGTGTGTGTGTGTGTGTGTGTGTGTGTGTGTGTGTGTGTGTGTGTGTGTGTGTGTGTGTGTGTGTGTGTGTGTGTGTGTGTGTGTGTGTGTGTGTGTGTGTGTGTGTGTGTGTGTGTGTGTGTGTGTGTGTGTGTGTGTGTGTGTGTGTGTGTGTGTGTGTGTGTGTGTGTGTGTGTGTGTGTGTGTGTGTGTGTGTGTGTGTGTGTGTGTGTGTGTGTGTGTGTGTGTGTGTGTGTGTGTGTGTGTGTGTGTGTGTGTGTGTGTGTGTGTGTGTGTGTGTGTGTGTGTGTGTGTGTGTGTGTGTGTGTGTGTGTGTGTGTGTGTGTGTGTGTGTGTGTGTGTGTGTGTGTGTGTGTGTGTGTGTGTGTGTGTGTGTGTGTGTGTGTGTGTGTGTGTGTGTGTGTGTGTGTGTGTGTGTGTGTGTGTGTGTGTGTGTGTGTGTGTGTGTGTGTGTGTGTGTGTGTGTGTGTGTGTGTGTGTGTGTGTGTGTGTGTGTGTGTGTGTGTGTGTGTGTGTGTGTGTGTGTGTGTGTGTGTGTGTGTGTGTGTGTGTGTGTGTGTGTGTGTGTGTGTGTGTGTGTGTGTGTGTGTGTGTGTGTGTGTGTGTGTGTGTGTGTGTGTGTGTGTGTGTGTGTGTGTGTGTGTGTGTGTGTGTGTGTGTGTGTGTGTGTGTGTGTGTGTGTGTGTGTGTGTGTGTGTGTGTGTGTGTGTGTGTGTGTGTCATGCTGTCTATCGGTGATTTGGTGGTGGTAGCGTCTTGTATGTGGCTTTGCCTGCTTGACTTTACTACTTTTCCATTTATGGCCCTCGTGATACCAAGATCCCACACAGTCACCTATTGTGATCGTAGCTTTGCAAAGGCGGCTCCTAAGTTGTGGAATGGACTACCGGTGGGAATACGGAAGTCAGTTTCACTTGAGTCTTTTAAAAGAACTCTTAAAACTCATTTCTTTTTAAAGATATATGGTGGCTGATGTATATTTTAAGCCCAAATAGCTGTTGCATGTTTTAACTTGGCTACACTTGAATCTTTTAAAATATCTCGTAAAAATCTTTCCGTTTTAAAGTAGTATGGTGGCTATTATATATATTTAAGCCCAAACAGCGGTTGCATGTTTTAACTATAGAAATAGTATGCCATCAATTTTGCTTTATTCTCTTATTGTAATTTAATTATACCATTCTAGGCGAACGGTAGAATGGCGAACGGATTTTAAATTTTGAGGCTATGCGTTATGCAAATGTTTTTTGTTTTGTTTATTATGTTTTTATTTCTATTTCATATCTTATATTTTCTTTAATTTCTGCTTTATTATGTATAAATGTTTTAATTGTAAAGCACTTTTGAACGTATTTAAATATGACAAGAGGGCCATAATGTGGGAGTTGTGGTCCAGTGGTAGGACGTTGGACTTGGGATCGAAGGGTCCCTGGTTCGAATCCTGCCTTCGGACTATCAGAATTTTTCTGAGCAAAAAATGCATCCCACGTTTGCTCCTCTCTACCCAGGTGTATAAATGGGTACCTGTGAGGGAAATAAGCCGATGTGCCATGGCTGCCTTGGGCGCCGAGTGTTAATGGCCGACTTATAACCCAGTGATCAGGGGGTAAATTGTGAAGTCGGGAGAATATGTACACTGTATATAGTTCCAGACTATAAACCTCACCTTTACCTTTTTTACCTTTACCTAATGGCCCTAAATCGCTCAACTGGCCTTACGGTTTCAGAGAAGAAAGTTTTTAAAGATTTTCCTATGAAAAACTGATAAGCCCTTTGGAGCCCCATATTTGGTCCAGGGGTCATAATTTAAACAATTTTTGTAAAGGACCATTAGATAATGCTACATACCAAATATCAATGATCTAGGCCTTACAGTTTCAGTGAAGAAGATTTTTAAAGATTTTCCTATGAAAAGCTGATAAGCCCCTGGGCTGGGCCATTTTTTGGTCGGGGGTAATAATTTGAACAATCTTTGTAGAGGACTATTAGATGATGCTACATACTAAATACCAAAGGACTAGGCCTTACGGTTTCAGAGAAGAAGACTTTAAAAGGTTTTCCTATGAAAAACTGATAAGCCCTGGGGCGAGGCCATTTTTGGTCCGGGGTCATAATTTGAACAATTTTTGTAGAGGGCCATTAGATGATGCTACACACCAAATATCAAACGTTTAGGCCTTACGGTTTCAGAGGATAATATTTTTAAAGATTTTCCTAAGAAAAACTGATAAGCCCAGGGGCGGGGCCATTTTTAGTTCAGGGAACATAATTTGAACAATCTTTGTAGAGGACCATTAGATAATGCTACATACAAAATATCAAATGTCTAGGCCTTACGGTTTCAGAGGAAAAGATTTTTAAAGATTTTCCTATGAAATACTGATAAGCCCCAGGGTGGGCCATTTTTGGCCCGGGGGTCATAATTTGAACAATCTTTGTAGAGGACCATTAGATGATGCTACATACTAAATACCAAAGGTCTATGCCTTACGGTTTCAGAGAAGAAGATTTTTAAAGATTTTCCTATAAGCCCCGGGGCGGGGCCATTTTTGGCCCGGGGGTCATAATTTGAACAATCTTTGTAGAGGACCATTAGATGATGCTACATACCAAATACCAAAGGTCTAGGCCATACGGTTTCAGAGGAGAATACTTTTAAAGATTTTCCTTTGAAAAACTGATAAGCCCCGGGGCGGGGCCATTTTTGGCCCGGGGGTCATAATTTGAACAATCTTTGTAGAGGACCATTAGATGATGCTACATACTAAATACCAAAGGTCTAGGCCTTACGGTTTCAGAGAAGAAGATTTTTAAAGATTTTCCTATGAAAAACTGATAAGCCCCGGGGCGGGGCCATTTTTGTTCCGGGGGTCATAATTTGAACAATTTTTGTAGAGGAACATTAGATGATGCTACATACAAAATATCAAAGGTCTAGGCCTTATGGTTTCAGAGAAGAAGATTTTTAAAGATTTTCCTAAGAAAAAACTGATAAGCCCCAAGGCGGGGCTATTTTTGGTCCGGGGGACATAATTTGAACAATCTTTGTAGAGGACCATTAGATGATTCTACATACCAAATATCAAATGTCTAGTTCTATGCCTTGTGGTTTCAGAGAAGAAGATGTTTAAGTAAATTGTTGACGACGGACGACGCACATACACACAACGCACGACGGCGGACACTGCCCCCTCACAATACCTCACAAAGTGCCAGGTAAGCTAAAAAGAGTGCTATATAAATATGGTATAATAATAATAATTAAACTATCAATTTTGGCTTTATTGGCACAAAGTGGCAAATTGAGCTATTGGAATCGCCCTGTGTGTGACATGTTCATAAAACAATTCTTTAAATGTCTTCCAAACTTCTGACATAATTTTCAGAAAATTTCACAGCAAACAATCAATACAATATATATTATGTCCGAAACCTTCAGTACTGTCAGTACTTTGATTCGTTCTTGTCGTACCCTTTATTACTGTTCTACGTTTAACCTGTTTGCAGCTCAATCATAGAGTACACTAGCGCTAGGTGGATACAGTTGTTTCACTTAAATGTTTTTGTTTTACATGCACTTTACCACTGTATTTGCCATCGCGGTTGTTGTCGATTAGTCGGAGAGGGCATACGTTTATTTACATTGTCTTTTAGGTCGGGTGGAATAAGTGTGAGGTTGTGCGCTCCAAAACCGGTTTAACCCCCCCACCCCACTGGCCGTTCCAAGGCGGTACTTCCATCTTCCTACTATTGTTTGTTTGTTGTTTTGTCTTTGTACGTCTCTATGTTTTTGGTAGATATGTACATTTGCTGTGTTTTCTTGTGTTGCTGTTCGGTCGGCTGTTTGTTCTGTATGTGGTGTTTCCTGCATGACTTATATTTGAGCTTTCATGTGACGGTACCAGTAATACACATAGTGCTTAGGTTTTTTAAACTGGTGCAGCAGAAATGCACATACTCTCACCATTATTTGCCAAATTCAAACGCACACACTCATGCCAAAACTATATCCCATTGGGTGAACCATAAAAGACGAATAAGGAAAATGAAAAGCTATAGAAGAAGAAGAAACAAGATGTGCTTATCAAACACTATGTTCCAAACATGATCTTTGACCTTGATGTATTACTTTGACCTTATTAAGTCATCCCTAAAACTATTTGCCTCTATAAGTTGCACATGCATCCCAAGTTTGAAGTATGTACATGTATATGCAATGGCTACAAAATTATCGTCAACGTTAAAGTTGTGGACAAACCCATAGGGGTTTGGACCGCTTCATGGGGGTCTATATGTACTATATAATAACAAGGGTTCCATGCAACTAGCAGAACGGATATCCGTGTATCACGAGTACAAATATGACTGTAACTCTTGCAATTCAAATGATAATTTCGTAATTCTTTCGGCTATTGAAAGCCAATATATTTGTCTATCAAATAAATATAATCTTATAACGGTAACTTATGAACAAGTATCAATCCAACAATGATTTTCTTAAAATTTCACGTGTTTTTAGGGCCATTTACAAACGTTCGTTCACCCCGGTTTCACTTTATCACAGCAATAACCTGGCAATTTGCAGTTCAAAAAATGGCGTGAGTCAATAAAACGAATCAATTCTAACACCCAGCATCAAAAGAATGATGTAAAACTAGCGAGTTTTGTCAGTTTGCTTCAAATCGTCGAGGAAGGAGCCATTGTACGTGACGTCACGGATTTTCCAATTTTTCCTTCGCTCATCCAATGAAAAGGCTCAATTCAAATTTGTTGCAAAATGGCAGCATCCAAAATAGAAACATAACGACAGACGGAAAGGCCACTGTTGCTAGTTGCTTATTTATAAAGAGGACAAAAAAAATGGAGATTGGTGATATAATTGGGTTGTTTTATTGAACCACGCCATCGTTTGAACTGAAAATCGCCAGGTTATGGCTGTGATATAGTGAAACCGGGGTGAACGAACGTTTGTCAATGACCCAGAAAACACGTGAAATTTTGAGAAATCGTTGTTGGATTGATCATTGCGTGTAAGTTACCATGAGAAGATTATATTTAATTGATAGTAAAATATATTGGCTTTCAATAGCCGAAAGAATTATAAAATGATCACTGAAATTGCAAGAGTTACATTCATATTTGTACTTGTGGTACACGGATGCCCGTTCTGCTAATTGGAACCCTGGTTATTATATAGTACATATAGACCCCCAATGAAGCGGTCCAGACCCCTGTGGACAAACCAACTAACAGACTGAGCAAAACCAATATGCCACGAGACATAAAAAAGAAAAGAAGCCATAATACTCAGTTTTATAGGTTTCTGACAAAAACTGGTTGTGATATGGACAATTTGCAGGTACGTACCATCATTACGAAAACTAGGGTGTTGCCATGGAAACGGTGAAAATGGTGCTTAAAATTAAGGCTATGGTCCTCAAATTGGATATTAAACTGCATTTGAAGCTATTTTCTGATATTTGTAGGATAAAAAAATTAAAGTTTTACGTTATTTATATACTTTTTTTACTATTTTTAATGTTCTCATTAATATTCATGAGTATGCAAATAAGATAATTTTTAAAAAAAACAAGTAGGAAATAAAAGCACAATGTCTTATCTTCCATTTGGCACCAATTTTATAGTTTTAGGACAAAAACTGGCTGTGATATGGGCGAATTTGTAGGTATGGGTCATCATTACGAAAACTGGGGGGTTGTCATGGAAATGGTTAAAATACACATAGCCTAAAAGAATTTAAGTTTGAGTACATTCGCGATTCTGATTCAGGACACTTTTCTGAACATTTTGGTACCGATGAAAAAAAGTCTAGGGGGTGAACGGTAGGCACTACTGGCTCCCCGAGTATGAAAGGTTCATCTGGAATGCAGTAAATACCACATATAATTAGCACAACTGGGAAGATCTGATAACACCATATCGACAGGTACGGCATGGCAACTATACACTGGGTGTCTTTATTATGATAATGTCAATTGCAATATAACTGATGGTTTCAAATTTAACCATTTCCTTGTTCCGTGTTTATTACATATTTATATACCTCCTAAATATTAATTAATGGACAACATTGCTATAATGCAATATGGATAATGGAACATTGTAGTCATTTCAGAAACTAAAGAAACAAATATATCGAATTCCATTAGCAAACAGAGCAGATCCTGATCAGACTCCCCAGATGTATCCCCTACTAGGAACCCTAAGAACTGGTTCTGCAATGTTTGCAAGTGCCTTAGAACTAACTTTCTGCACTAACCTATGTTGTGACCACTCTTCCAGATGATTCTAATATTGGTCTATTGGTTTGGAAAAGAAATAATAGAGCTATTCTTGGGAAATATTGAATTTATGCTTCTGTCTTTGCTTCTGGTATGAATACAAGAACAATTTCCAGGGTACGGTTCCTATAGGGTATATTTGCACAAGTATAGTAAACCTCTCAAAACCAGACGATACATTTAGTATAAATATCGGTCTTGGAAACAGGTTGCAGCTTATTACAGCAGGATGAGGCCATGCAGAAATCTCCTCTAGGAGCTTTCTTCATGACTTTCATCCTGCCGTATTAAGCAGCCACCTGCCTAAAATTACCTAAATTCTTCTCTACCAAAATTCCAGTTTAGAGGGTTTTTACTGTACTTATTACTTTCAGAGACATCTATATATTTAGCAATTTACTTTACCTGTACTTTATTATCATTCCTGCCATAAATAATGACATCATCAATACTTATTAGGTGAATATTTATAATGGTAAATGAATACTCGGTTTTTCGACAAAGGCAAAAACAGCAGAATCAGATCTATATAATCCAATAAGCAAGCAGAGCAGAACCCGATGAGACTTATATATTTTCTGTTTGCAAAGGTAATATCAAGAAATAAATTTCTTCATGAATATTAATTAGCTTATATTTATATTGACACTTTAAACAAGGAAATATTTTATTCATGGCAATAACTGTAGTATCACATCTATATCATTCCAAAACTAAATACTGCAGCATGTCTAATGAGGATCTGCTTTGTTTACATATAGAATTACATACGTCTGAATCTACCTTTTCTGTTTAAGTAAAAAGGTGTGTGTTCAAATACTTATATAAAAATGCAGCTAATAAATATTCAAGATGTGATTATTTCTTACATCAATATTCACGAGGTAAGGGCTTAAAGGATACTAAGATAATTATTGTCAATATTATGGTTCACTTTTGACAAATCCTGCATTTGTATGCACTTTCAAACTATGTATACCAAGATAAGATGGCTCCTGTAGGATCCATCTGATTAGTCTGTCTTTTTGTTTACAAATAACATTAGCTACTTTAATAATAGCGATTAAGCCGTTATATCTTAACCCATTCCTCCATAAATACGCATTTTTACACCTTTCATATATTATTATAAAAGTGTATCTACTTAATATTGATAAAGTCATTACATCTTAAGGTAGTTCGCGCTGTTGCTCGGCAAAAATCGAAATTTATCCAATTATTATCATATTTGGTCCAGGTATACAGAAAGTAACCGCCGACACGACTGCGGCGTTCATTTTAAATTTGACGTCGGTTGCTTAGCAATATATGACGTCAAAAGCGCCCTCTGGTGCCATCTAAGCAATTCACATGTGCTAGCGTATTTCTTTATTTATTTACAAATGCCGTTGCGTATTTCAATGATTCGAAAACTGGTTTGAAGAAGAAGAATAGTTCTTCAATATGATATTCGATATATGATTTACAAGCGTAACACTTTTGTTCCATCAAGAGTTGAAAGTTCGAAAGCCTATTTTACCGCTTTCTGATATTGGATTATTTTCGACATTTTCGCGGAATTCCAAAAAAACTAGACGGTCAAAGTTTACAAAAAAATTATATGCCATACTCCGTTCACTTCTTAACAGAAACAAGTAAAAAAACCAATACCTATTCGAGTTCATTTTTTCGCTATGAGTGATTTTGCTAGGTCAACTCATCGTCATATTCGACGTCAACGCGACGTTGATGCGATGTGATCGTCAGTAAAAGAATAAATTGCCCTATTTTTCGCTTGACTTTTACAGATAACAATGCAAAATTTTATTAAATGTAAAATATAAAAATGTAAAACGCAAAATGTAATAACGCAAAATGTAATTATTTCCTTTATATATCAAACATCTTTAGAATAAGTATAACATATTGACTCTAGCAACATCTACATGTACACTTCACTCAGTACACTCTGATATGTCTTTTTGTCGATAAAACCCTCCACTACACTTATCTCCGGCTCCTGTGGTCAGACAGGTTATATTATCATTATATATTCATTTTCTCTTCGAAAGTCGTGGATATATAGTTGTATGGTATGAACCAGGCCCACCTCAAAGTTTACTACATTTTGCGTCGTTATTACACTTTGCGTTGGTTAACATCTACACCTCGTCCAGTGCACTATGATAAGTTTCATGTCGATAAAATGAAAGTTTCGACTTTTGACCCGTCGCTCTCTAGTACTCTCCGCTTTCCCAGTCCCTTGTTGTCAGAAGAGGTTTATTTTACTTGTACATGTATATGCATTTCTCTTCGAAAGTCGCGAATATAGTCGTGTATGGAATTCATGAATTAGACCCGTTTCAATAATTATTACATTTTGCGTCGTGATTACATTTTGCGTTAACAGCTTTTTCCAGCATAATGTAATAAATCAGCGCATTTTGTAGTAATTACATGTATTATATTTTACGTCGTTTTTACATTTTGCGTTGCAATGTAAATATTTGGCAGTTAAACATTTGACACCGTATCGATTGATTGTATTTATTTTCTTATGTATTTTCAAAGCAGATTTTTTTATTTATTGTTTCAGATCTACTTCTTATCCTTTTAAATCCAGTCATATCTTCTCACGGAAAAATAAATGAATGAATGAAGGAATGTAGTGAATGGATGAACGAATGAACTACTTTATTTAATGAGGGTAGCTCAATTCATAGGCGGATCCAGGCGGGGGACCACCCGGCATACCCCCCCCCCCTAGAAAATTGCAAAAGTCTTTTTTCACTGATCGTATTTACGTTAATATGCACAGTCGGTTTAAACTCTAATCCCGCTACTCAAGTCGAATTTCGCAATTCAAACGTAGCCTGTCCCTCTCTTTTTGCACAACAATTTGAAGATGGATGCAGCCAACTCCGCATTAAAGCATATCAAAAACAATTTGCTATCCCAATCTAGGTCGACAATGAATGAAGATAGATTTAATGCACGTGCATTAATGCTTATGCATACATAAGGATATTGACATAGATGCCAAGGAGGTTATAAACCTCTATGCGAGAAGACACCCTCGTAGGATGATGTTGCTTAACTCACTGTCTGACAGTGTAATTGAAAATCAAATTTAATAAATGCAGGTTTTTAAGGTGACCGTAAGACTGATAGTTAGTGTCATACTCTGTTTCTCTCAGTGTTGCTGTTATAATGATTAAATTCTGAAAGTGGGAGATCATTCGAAAGCGAAAATAGCAATGTGAAAAGAGAAAATTGCAGACTCGGTTTTATTGAGCCTTTTCATGAGTAGTAATTAGAAGTGCAACACTAGTCACACCCCATTGCATCGGCTTAAGCAGTATTCACTTTTCCAAACTAATTGATCTCGAAGCACCAGAACATATATATAAGTTTTGCGCCTACTCTAACAACAAATCCTGGATCCGCCCCTGCAATTAGTCATAATGACTAATCTACATTGAGGCCCTGAAATAAAAGCATTTAATACAAAATACAAAACAGTAAATCACAGCTATATATACGCACAAGAAATCAATGTTCAGATATAAACTCATTGCTCGATAAGTAGTGATGTGTCTGTATGATTAAAAAATGTTGTCTGCTTCAATTTGTAGATCTATTCTTCAAGGACACGCATTTGGATCCTTATAAAACGTCGAGTATCTTGGTGTCTTATCTAGATCCAATCTGTTATCAAAGTTTTGATTTGCCACTAGCATCCAAATAGTTAATATAAAGCTCGATTTAACTTAACTGTTGCACAAATGAAATGCATAATTGCCATTTGACCCCGATTCAAGTGGATGAATGCACGCGCTATTAAACCACATATTTGTGACGTCATTTACCCACGCTGTCAATACTTTAATACGAAAAATATTTTTGCTTAGTTTTAGTTAAAATAAAATGTTATCTGCTTCAAAGTTAGAAAAATGCAGTTAGGTTGTAAACTAAGTGAACCTGATGAGACGTTAAGTTATTCAACGTACCATCTGGATCCAAACTATATGCACAAGGTTTATGACGAATTGAATGAATGAATGAATGAATGAAAGGCTTGAGAGTAACCCAATTAATTTAAATTAATGAATGCATGCTAAAATACTTATTTTTATGAGGGTAGCTCATTAGGTACTCCGAGGCCTTGTTAATCAGTACATTTCATACATTTATATGCAAAAATAACAATCACAGATCATAATAAACGATGTGCCCAATGCAGATATTACGCTAAACCATTTCAATAATGCAAAATGAAATCAGCATAATTATACAAACTACATAAACAAAGTTTCAAATAGAACTGAACCAAGTGAGAAATTTCTATGGAACGTTTCCTACATGGATCCGTTCCATCTGCGCCCTGTGTCAATGAATGAATGAAACACATTATTTTACGAGGGTAGCTCGGTTAGTCAAAAGACTACCCCCGAGGCCCTCAAAATAAGTACATTTCATACAATATGACAACTCTAAACAAATAAAGAGCATATTAAAAAGGCATATTAAATAATAGTTATTAATTATATGTGTACAGTACTCTTTTCTAAAATATATTTTTACACAAAATGAGAAGTCCCTAATCAGAAACTCCTGCATGAAGTGTTTGATATGGGTTTGCACTATTTGTTATTAATAGAAGAAAACAGTTTTTTCCGATGAAAGACAATTAGTTTTCAGGAATATTAAAACTACAACATCAAGTCATACTGATATTTCCATGAATAATTAGTGTAATAAGAAGAGTAATGAGCATATATAATATAAATAAGATCTGGAACACTTTTATATATATTTCAACGTCGCCTTGACGTCGAGTATGATGACGAGATCACCTAGCAAAATCACTCGTAGCGAAAAAATGAACTAGAATAGGTATTGATTTTTTTACTTGTTCCTGTTAAGAAATGAACAGAGTATGACATATAATTTTTTTATGAGCTTTCACCGTCTAGTATTTTTGGAATTCCACGAAAATGGAGAAAAAAAATCAATATCAGAAAGCGGTAAAATGGGTTTTCCAAATTTCAACTCCCGACGTAACAAAAGTGTTACGCTTGTTACACATATA
Source organism: Azorinus chamasolen (assembly GCA_963576725.1). Lineage (NCBI taxonomy): Eukaryota > Metazoa > Mollusca > Bivalvia > Cardiida > Solecurtidae > Azorinus > Azorinus chamasolen. Next base: position 13,390,726 of record OY755240.1, on the reverse strand, counting down.
TCGCATATCATATTGAAGAACTATTCTTCTTCTTCAAACCAGTTTTCGAATCATTGAAATACGCAATGGCATTTGTAAATAAATAAAGAAATACGCTAGCACATGTGAATTACTTAGATGACACCAGAGGGCGCTTTTGACGTCATATATTGCTAAGCAACCGACGTCAAATTTAAAATGAATGTCGTAGTCGTGTCGGCGGTTACTTTCTGTATACCTGGACCAAATATGATAATAATTGGATAAACTTCGATTTTTGCCGAGCAACAGCGCGAACTACCTTAAGAATACTACTGATGTTAATATTATTTCATTATCATTTGTATATGTTAACCATTTCCTTCATATAAATACTTTTTCATGCAGTTGTAAACAGAACTGACCCAAATCAGATGGGTCCCGTAGGAGCCATATAAACAGGGTCTGCTCTGTTTGCTAATGACATGATAAACATTTGATTGTACAGTTTTTGTCATGTTTGCTCTGTTTGCCATAGGAACTTGAAAGATTTGTTTCTTTAGTTCTACAATGGCTACAATGTTCTATCTTCCATATTTCATAACTATTTTGCCCTTGAATATTCAGTAGATATTGAAATTTGGACTGAATATAGAACAAGGAAATGGTTAATTTATATTCATAAATGTATTATACATGAATATTCATCAAGTAAAGGGTTAATCACTATTGAATCTGTGAATACCTTATTGTATTACTTAAATATTGATGTTTGTATTATTTAAATATTGATGTTTGTATTATTTTAATACTGAGGTTTGTATTTCATACCAGCATGTTAACCTTTTGAAATTGTAACGGTCTATCTATATCTAACTACGGCAATGTGTAAACAGTTCGAAAGTATATAACAAGCGAATTATATATGAAAAGTATATGCAAGTAGTGTCTGAGTCTCACACCCATACAAGCAGATGGACACAAGCAGAGACTGTATAGCCCTCTTGATATGGTACATTGTTTAACTCCTTACTCCAGAGACACCTTGTTAACAGAGAAGTCTAGATCAGGGTCCATGCTTGTAAAGCTTTTAGTCGAATCTGAGTTTCGTTCTCAAGCTTTTGATTGGTCAGATTTGAGTTCTCAAGCTTTCGATTGGTCAGATTTGAGCCAGAGGCTCAAATCTGACCAATCAAAAGCTTGAGAACGTACTCAGACTCAACTAAAAGTTTTATAAGCATGGACCCAGATGACTCCTGTAGAGGTCATTCCATACCAAATCTAACCAGCAACCGCAACATTTCAATGATTCTACTTCCTCCAGCTCTTGAACCATTCTGTTGATCCATTCACTTATTGTTGCAAAATGTATGCATGTACATTGTATTTTGTAAACTGTGACAAAAATAAAGGATGTGTTATGTTCTGTATTTTAACTCATTATTCCATAGAGACAACTTTTGTCACCTTTGTAAATTATAGAGCTGGTTTTAATGTTACAATGGATTACTGCTGGTTTTAACCCCTTCTAAATATTATAATAGATTCCTGCTGTTTTCACTCTTCATAAATGTTACCATGGATTCTTGCTGGTATTAAACTCTTTGGAAATATTACCATGTGTTCCTGCTGGTTTTAAACTCTCCATAAATTTCGCCATGGATTCCTTGTTGGTTTTAAACTCTTAAATGTTACAATAGATTCCTGATGTTTTTACTCTATATAAATTGTTACCATGGATTCCTGCTGTTTTTACTCTATATATATGTCAACATGGATTCCTGCTGTTTTTACTCTATATAAATGTTACCATGGATTTTCAGTTTTCACACGTTTCTATCGAAAACTAGATGGCCCTGGAGCTGGGCCTATTTGGACCCTAGGGAGGACCTGAACATGATGTTATGTGCCAAATATGAAAGCTGGGAACCTTGCAGTTATAGAGGAGACAATTTTCAAAGTTTTCACTATATGTTTCTTTTTAAAACTGGCTACCCTGAGGTGGGGCCAATTTTGACCCTAGTGCCATAATTTATGTAACTTTTGTGAAAGACGTGAACATGATGTTCTGTGCCAAATATGAAAGCTGAGAACCCACCAGTTTCAGATGAGCTTTTCAAAGTTTTACTATATGTTTCTATTGAAAACAAGGCACCCCTGGGGCGGGCCAATTTTGACCCAAGGGACATAATTTATATAACTTTTGTAAAACACCTGATCATAGTGCTATGTGCCAAATATGAAAGCTGAGAACCTTCCAGTTTCAGAGGAGAAGATTTTCACTACAGTGCTCCCTCCATTAACGTCACCTCCCAACAACGGTTCCCTCCCCATAGCGACAACAAGTATTCCCCCCGGAGGATTTTCAAGTAAAACTCCCTCCCGCGAACGATACCTCTCTACAACGGCTAACGACATATATATTTGTAGCCGGACGGTAACATTTACCCCCCTTCAACGGTACTTCAGCTGAACGTAATTTTCTGACCACTGAACAAAAGCAACCAAGCATGTGAAAGATGATTGGTCCCAATTACACTAAGCTTTATGTAATTAACGATCGCCTGTTACCTTACTAGCTCCGAGCAACAATTCAGTCAACCATAGCTAATCCGTTGTGCGACTCGAGCGACAATTCGTGTGTAAATCCATTATGACACACTGTAACCTATATGCTGGTGTGCATGACTGATAAAGAGAATACTGAATTTCAATTGAGAAACACGTTTTCTATATTTATAAAGTAAAAGAAATTTTGTCGGTTAAATTTGTTTATTTCTCTCTTGTTCAAACGATAACCATAGGCGCGTTCGATTTGTCACTTCTAGAAAAAGATCGTGTGACAAAAATGAATTTCAACCGAGTTCGGTCATAAACTGAACATAGAAACTAAAAATTCTTCACGGCAACAGTACTCTTTTCAGATTTGAACATAAATGCGTAATGATTTTTATTCCGTTTTCCTCTAGTTTCTCAGAAGGAAACGGTGAATAAAATAGAACATGTTCTTCTGAACAATTCTACTCTGGTGGACCTAATCGCACACGTTCATTTTTCAACTTGCGGATTGCGATTCGTGGACGTAGGGAAACATTTTGTTATGCATTCTAAACAGGTCTGTCTGTCTGTTAATCTGTCTATCTATCTACCTATTTATTAAATCATCAACGCATACATCCATCTGTCAAAATACGTCTGTGTAATGTTCCCTCCCAACAACAACACCCTCCGCACAACGGCACTTTTATGTGTTTCCGTAAAGTGTCGTTGTTCGGAGGGAGCACTGTATATGTTTCTATTCAAAACTGGCCAATTTTGACCACAGGGGCACAATTTATATAACTTTTGTAGAGGACCGGAACATGATGCTATGTGCTAAATATGAAAGCAGAGAACCTTCCAGTTTCAGAGGAGAAGATTTTCAAAGTTTCTCTATTTGTTTCTATTGAAAACTAGCCACCCCTGGGGCGGGGCCAATTTTGACCCAAGGGGCATAATTTATATAACTTTTGTAGAGGACCTGAATATGATACTGTGTGCCAAATTTGAAAGCCGAGAACCCTGTAGATTCAGAGGACAAGATTTTTAAAGGTTCAAGTTGTTGACGACGAACGACGCCTGATGACGGACATCAGGCGATCACAAAAGCTCACCCTGAGCACTTTGTGCTCTGGTGAGCTAATAAATGGTCTTTAAAATCAATGTGACAATTTTTTGTTAAACAGAGCAAAATCTAATGTACAATTATTATATTGCTAATTGCTAGGTTTCTGATTTCCTGGAATTAAGAAACAATCACACTTAGATGTTACTTTTAGCAATTTATTTCTACACTAAATTAAACATGGTATTTTTACGATAAAGACATAAATCTTCATGTTATGCATGCAAATTGTTCTCGTATCCATGATAAAAAACAAACATCTGTAACTCTTTCCACAATACAGTAAATTCCCTCTAAATTGAATATTAAATTTAGTATAAATACTGGTCTGGGGGACAGGAGGCAGCTTAATGCATGGTGAAAGTCATGCAAAAAGCTTCTGTAGGAGCTTCCTGTATGGCTTTCACCCTGCATTAATCTGTCACCTGTCTAAAAGTATCTAAATTTGTCTTCACTAGAATTCTTGTTTAGATGGAATCTACTGTACAGGTGAACTAACCCATTGAATGCACAAGCATTTGTAAACAGTGTAGATCCAGATCAGAGGAGCTACCATAGCTAGAGAAGCTCTCTGATCAGGGTTTGCACTATATGCCATTCAAAATCCTATTGAAACCAAAACCTCTCAACCTAAATGGATTATCTTGTTAACCCTTTCCCTGTTCTATGTTTATTTTGGATTTCGATACCTACTGAATATTCACAGACAAAGTAGTTATAATGAAACATGGAAAGTGGAACAATGTAGCAATTTTAGAAATAATATATAGAAAGATATATCAGATTCCACAAGCAAACAGAGCAGACCCAGATCAGACAGCTCCTATAGGAATCGTCAGATCTAGGTCTACTCTGTATGCAAAGGCATGAAAAGGTGTTTATCTGAGGGAATGGGTTTCACCAATAACAAGACCTTTCCACGAAGAATATTTCGCATTTAACGAGTCAAAACTTTCTGCACAGTTTGGATCCAGATTAGACCCATAGGATTCCAAACTGTTCAACATCCTGTTCATATTTTGGAAGAAGTAAACTTAAAAGAAGTAAGACTTAAAGCGAATGAAACATTCTTCCTCAGACCAACAAAAGTTTAAACTTTTAAGTAATCAGGTCTAAATAAAACTTAAACCCTGATCAGGTCAGAGACCAAACCTATTAAATGGGATTTTCCCTTCGCTCAGTCTAATACATCAAGAAATAATTACACATAAAAATGGCCATGAAATGTCATTCTGTACATTTTTGTCCAACACAAGATTTCCAAATTCAGAAACACATAAAGCTGAATCTCTTAGTCATAATTTAACCATTTACTCCATGGGTCTACTCTGTTTGCAAAGGCGTACAATGCCAAATGTATGAAGTAAAGGGATGATCATAGAAATTCTTTACCGTTATAAACCTTGCCAACAGCGTAGACCCAGTTCAGATAGTTAAACGAGTTGTCTGATCAGGTTCTGCTCTGCTTGCTTATGGTATAGTATAGATCTGATTCTACAGTGTCTGCCTTCGGCCAAAATATCACTGTTACATTATTGTTCATCACGGAAAGCCTTACACAGCACAGAGAGAAGACTACAATATCCATTATCTACAAATACCACCACAAGATACAACTCTGTATGGCACGTACAACACTCATGGTCATAACAACACAATATCATTCTAGAACCTATTTAACCCTTTACTCCATGTAAGGAATAATGAAACAACAGTAATTAGTTGAATATGAGACCAGGCATCGTTTGCCATTACAGAAACTAGAATCAGATATACATGTATATTATTCCATAAACAAACAAAGCAAGCTCTAACCAGATCCTGTAAGCCTGATCTGGGTCTACTGTGTTTGCATTTAAGCTTTACAAGGTGTGGATATATGGAGTAAAAAGTGTCATTTGTTTAATCATGTGGACGCTCACTGCAGAATGAAAGTAATGTAGGTATGTCCCTATCTCTTTACTTGGAGGAAAGGGTTAAGCAACCATGTGTGCTTACAACTGACAAGACAAGTTCCAAGTGGTCAATGTACAAATTTGGTTCTGAAGCGTAGCCATCCAAACCATAACTTCTCTTACTACTCCCTGATAGTTTCATGAATTTCCTTACCAACAGATGGATATGCACACCAAGTTTGGCTGGGAAAACATATACAGGTGAAACATCTCAAACAAATGTATGAATGTCAAAAGAATTCAATTCTATGCCATGGTTACCCTACCCTAAATATTTGGAGAACCACTCTCCATTCTCCATCAGATGGTACATATGAGTCGCTCATCCCATGCGACCTACTTCTGCAACGAACGGAAATGATCTATACAAATCTGATAGAGGGTTCACCTACAAATCATTCCTCTGACATTTTGTAATAATTCAGTCAGTCGTTTAGTAGATGTTGTTTGTTTAATTTTATTTTTAGCTTGTGTGACCTACATATGCAATGGAAGGATTGATATAACTAATAACCATCTTCAAACACAGTGTATACCCTGACTAGGAGCAAAACATGGTTTTGTTCTCTGGATCTACACTGTTTGCACGTCCAGAAATCAAACTGTTCATATGGAGTGACTCAAATCTAAACTGGAAAATAAAGCCTCATTCAAATGTTCTCTCACTCAAAAAGTTTAAACTAAAAATACATTTTCTCACTGAACGAGTTTCTCCTAAAATGCATTTTTTTATTTGAGGAACATACACCCAAGAAAAAAAATCTATCAATAAAATCAAAGTCTTCAACTCAATAAATGAAAACACTCTCTGACACATCAATTGAGATCTAATCATGAAAAACAGGTATACAATAAGTCAATCGAACCATGTCACTGTACTGCCCAGAATCAGAAAATGGTGCAAACAACTTGTGGAGTTTACCATGATTATTCATCATGTAACTACTTAAAGCCCTGCTAGTTTCATTTTGTTTGTTTGTACTGGGGTTTTATATTGAGTACATATTTGACGGATTGTCACAGTTATTATGCTATGTTTTACATGTTGTCCTGTGTTCACCGTCGTCTATGTTGTGGGCAAGTCCAGCGGGGATACCTTTATTTACAATATTTGTAAAGCTAGGGTGACTTTGAGAGAAGTGTGAGGTTAGGACGTCCGTAAACCGGTTTAAACCCCCAGTGGTGTTTTTGCTGCTGACCGTGCCAAGGCGGTACTCTCTTTGTCACCCTTCCTTTTGTTTGCCTTGCGTCTTTGTGCTTGTGGTTTGTTCATGTTGTGGAACGTTTGTCCCTGGTTCTTGTGTGTCTTTTGGTGTTCATTTCGTGTGTGTGTGTGCGTTTGGGTGTGTGGTTGTGTGTGTGTGTGTCATGCTGTCTATCGGTGTTTTGGTGGTGGTTGCGTCTTGCATGTGGCTTTGCCTGCTTGACTTTACTACTTTTCCATTTATGTAACTTTAACAGTATTTCAGTCATATCGCAAAGTCCAGCTAAATACAGGTGGATGTAGACCCCAAAGGTTTTTCTGTGCACGGATAAAATTATATTTACCATGCACAGATGAACACATGGGTAGAACCATAGACCTACGGCATCCTACCATGATAAATCCAAACACCCAGACCGGGCAAACCATAGCGCTATTAGTTGTAGTAGATGGAACCCTAGCGCTATTAGTTGTAGTAGATGGAACACTAGCGCTATTAGTTGTACAAGAGTGATTCACCTTCATAATGCCATTATAATATTTAGATAATTAATATTCCATCCTTATTTCTTACATGTATATTCATCAGGTAAATGGTTAAAAGTGCAATACAGTTTTTTTCAACATTGCAACTTGTCTGGATTAGCACTATTAGACTTATTTTCATGTATCTTTTTTCAAGACTGTTCATCATCTGAGAGAGTTTCATATTGTAATGACAGCAGTGGTTGTGGCTCTTGTTCTCTGCCTTCCATAGAGCCCTCGGGCTCTTGACCACGCCGGGCAAAGCCCATACCAGAACCTGTGGGAAAGTTTGAAGGATGATCTGAACTTGACTGTGGGTAGGTTCTCGGGCTACGAGATCTGTGCGACTGACGGCTATGGGACACATGCTCAGCTGAGCCCCCAAAGTCTGAACCACAGTGCGGGCTGCTGTCACTCTCTCGGGAGGATTTTGAGCTTCTACGGCTTTGGGATACTGATGTGACCTCCATGCCACTAGAACTGTCGTTGCTAGCTGACTCATCCACCATCAGTCTGTCCGTGCTGTCAGCACTGGCATGAAAAATGTTTGACCCATCGTCTGCCTCAAGCAATTGTTTTCCTGTTGATGTGCCTGAACCATGTCGACTGCTGACCTGACTCTCATCACCTTTACGCACCTGATCTGACATTTGGTCATTCGAAAATCTTTCATAACTTTGTGCCTCATTATCTAATTACACAACATAAACTTCCTACTATGTATTGGTTACCAAAACTACATAAAAAACATATAAAGCGCGTTTCATTGCAAATTCTAGTTCATGTACAACTACTTAATTGTCTATACTTTTGTACTTTTGACTTCTTGTTTAACGAAGGTAAAGGAACATGTAAAATTTTACTGTGATAAGACTTATAAAAATTCTGGAATAAATCTCTTCTGGTCTATTAAGAACTCTTCAGAAGTCTTAAACAAACTTAAGAACAAAAGGTATCTTGCATCCACTATAAGCACGTACGATTTTTCTACTCTGTACACAACTCTTCCTCGTATTTTAATTAAGGATAAGCTTACTAACTTGATCCAGAAAGTATTTGCTCGAGAAAAAACATCATTCTTGGCATGTAATGCTGAAAAAGCTTTCTTTACTGACGAGCAAATGAAATATTACACCAATTGGACTTGCTCAGAAGTTTGCGAAGCACTAACCTTTCTTTTGGATAACATATTTGTACGTTATGGGAATGCTATATACCGTCAGGTAATTGGTATTCCCATGGGTACGAATTGTGCACCACTTGTCGCAGATTTGTTTTTGTACTGCTATGAGAGAGATTTCATGTTGAGTTTGAATCCTCAATCGCAAGAAGATGTTATAAAAGCCTTCAATGAAACTTGTCGATATTTGGATGATATTTTTAACTTAGATAACCCTTTCTTTGATGCTCTGATTCCTACAATTTATCCTAAAGAACTCAAATTGAATAAAGCTAACCCGTCCGACAATTATGCAGCGTTTCTTGACCTAGACCTTAAAATTAATAATGGAATGATTTCTTCTAAAATATATGACAAAAGAGATGATTTTGATTTTAATATTGTAAATTTTCCTCATCTTGACTCATCTCATTTTAACTGAAAAACTGCTTAAACAAGGATATAGATACCATAAACTAAGAAAAACTTTCTCTAAATTTTACTATCGAAATCTCTCGCTTATTGGCAAGTACAAATGTAATCTCAAGGTACTTTTGCGACACGGTATTTCACATCCTGAAATTTATGGTGATGTGATTTACAAACTTCGTAAAATTATTGGACATACCCATTTTATTACTTTGTTCATCAAATATATAAAACAATTCATTAAAAAGGGATATGATCCTGTACTACTACAACATACTGCATGTTTGGTTGTGAACCCTTTTACAGTTGGCAATCACGCTGGCCTCTTTGCATGTACGCCGACAAGAAAGGTTTAGTACTCTATGAAGGCGACCTCTTAAATCCAGAAATGGAAGGAGAACGTCGGATATCTGTACTATTTCATTTTTGTCGTACCCTTTATTACTTTTCTACAGTTACTCTGTTTGCAGCTCAATCATTGAGTACACTAGCGATAGGTGGATACAGTATGTTCAATTAAATGTTTTTTTGTTATACATGCACTTTACCACTGTATTTGCTGTCGCGGTTGTTGTAGATTAGTCGGAGAGGGGATACGTTTATTTACACTGTTTGTCTTTTAGGATGGGGATGGAATAAGGGTGAGGTTGGGCGCCCATAAACCGGTTTAAACCCCCGGTGACTTTTGTCACTGACCGTTCCAAGGCGGTACTTCCATCTTCCTCCTATTGTATGTTTGTTTTGTCTTTGTGCGTCTCTTGTTGTTTTTTCTACCTATGTACATTTGCTGTTTCCTTGTGTTGCTGTTCGGGCGAGTGTTTGTTCTGTAGGTGGTGTTTCCTGCATGACTCATTTTTGTACTTTTACTCGCCGTACTGTCACTGATTTTGGAATCTGAGTGTGAGATATCATCGTAACTCTCAACGTTCTCATCTGCATCTCTGCTTCCGTCTCCTCCACCCTGGGATCTGTTCTCTGAACTGTCCACCACACCTCTCCTCGGACCGCGTGTAGTGCTAGACAATGCCATGTAACTACTTGGTGGCTTTCCCACCCTTCATCATCAGGGCTGTCTGGAAAGTCATACTCAGATTTAGGACCCTTTTTTGTCTGTGGATGTAGTTGCTCTACCAGCGACTTGTCCAGATACGGAGGGCGATATTCTTTGTGTCTGTTTCGCGGCCTCTCGATGTGGAGCAATACTGGCTTTCTTATCTTGTTCTTCCTGTTCCATTCTTAATCATGGTCAGAAAAACATTCTTCCCTTCCTGTGAGGATGCTGGGAGGAGTCTCCCATGGATGATACAGGAAACTGGGCTTGAGCTTTCTAATAGTTACCTCTCCTTGGGGACTCTTCATCATGAAAATAAAATCATATGATTAGTGTACCCCTCTCCAAACAATTATAACCATATATGAATATCAATTGCATTGTTCTTGTCCACACAAATTCTGCATTTTCACATATTACCACAATCTTAATGCTTACTCTGCTGTGGATTTGTGTCTTAACATGGATCTAGTGCATGTCTCATCTGTTAATTTAGATCTAGTGCATGTCTCATCTGTTAATTTGGATCTAGTGCATGTGTCACAAACGAAGTTTGTGGTACAGAATTCTTTGTATATTTAAAGGATTTCACATCATACTTACAACAGGTATACGGTCATACATTTATTCATACACGACAAATAAGAAATACAGTTTATAACTCTCAAACTCTCTACTATAGTGTTCATCACTCAGCTATTGTCTACAGTTCATCTGCATCACAGTTCCACTTAGGAAAGTTCTGTTCTTAGCAACACAAACCTGATCTATCACACCTGAAAGTATCTCATTAACATGGTTCTCGTCATCATTTATAGCTATGGCAACACAAACCTCTTTATCTTTACCTGCCTTTACCTCAACTGGTTTCAACTTATCCCCTGTATTTCTCTCAATATATTTTCTGAGTAGATTGATATGATAAATTCTTTCTTTGCCATCCACTCGGACCTTATAGTCAAAATCATTTATCTTTTCAGTAACCACATAAGGGCCTTTGAGTTGCATTAATAGCTTGTTTTTGTCGGTAGGAAGAAGTACTAAAACCTTTTCTCCTACCTCAACATGTCTGGGCCTTCTTTTCCTGTCTGCGTACTGCTTATACCTTGCTTTGTTCTTTGACAATTCTACCTGTGCTAACTTTACTGTCTCTTCCAACCTATTTCTAAGGTCGAGAACATATTCGTAAGTTGTTTTTACCTCATCTAGAACAACATTGTTTGTCCAAACCTCTCTTAAGATCATAAGAGGACCTCTAACTGTCCGACCATAGAGAAGCTCAAAGAGAGAAAACCCTGTGCTTTCTTGAGGAGCCTCTCGATATGCGAAGAGCAATGGTGATATATATCTATCCCATTGTTTGGGCTGCCCTGCACACATCTTTTTCAACATGGATTTTAAGGTACCATTAAACCTCTCTACCATACCATTGCATGCAGGATTGTATGGGGTCGTCGTCAGTTGTTTAATAGCTCATAATCGTCTTACCTCTTTCATGGTGTCCGACGTAAATTGTCTTCCCATATCACTCAACACCTCCTTTGGAAACCCTACTCGACTAAACATATCAACAAGGGCCTTTGCCACAGTCTCTGTATCAATCCGTTTCAATGCAACCGCTTCTGGGTATCTTGTTGAAAAATCAACCATGGTCAAAATAAACCGATTCCCCTTTTCTGAAGGCGGAAAAATAGGACCTACCAAGTCCACAGCAACTCTGTCAAAGGGAGTGTCAATTAATGGCAATTCTCCAATGGGAACCTTAGTTACTTTACCTTTGGCAAATGTGTTTTGACAAATGTCGCAAGATTTACAATACTTTACAATGTCAGTTTGAACTATTGGCCAATAAAACTCAGACAATACCTTTGCGACCATTTTCCTTACACCAAGATGACCCCCTAATATAGAGTCATGTGCCAATTGCAAAACCTGATTCCTCATATCCACTGGAACAAGTAACTGTCTAAAACGTTTTCCATTCTCTACCTTTGGAGAGTAAAAGTTCCTATACAATAAACCATTTTTCTTCTCACACCATTGTTCGCTATCGTTTTTCCCTTTCAAAATATCACCACTGTTTGCTAGATCTCTGGCTCTTGCCAAACTATTGTCTATCTCTTGGGCATTTCTTATGTCTGCCACACTTACATTAGATATTGGCTCTGATACCTTTAAAGGAGTATGCTTACCTTCTTTAACCTTTTGTGCTCTGGTTTGAACTGCCCCTGAAACTTCAGAGTTTTCTTTTGTCTCCTGAAACACTCTGGGCTGACCTTCCCATGAGGGCGACCCACAACGCTTCCAGTTTACATCTGGATTCGACGCATCTCTTACCCCTGGAACATTACCTATAATAAGATCATACACAGGCCTTTCCGCACAAAGAGCGTCTAACTGACCAGCATAAAAAGGTGTGTCAACCGAGATTCGTGCAACAGGAAATTTTCTAACCGTTCCATCAACTAAACAGTCTGCTTCGACTAAACTTTTACGAACTACAACACCAGAACAACCACTGTCCCTTAACACCTGAACATGTTGGTCATTGATAAAACCATCTACAACGGGCACATTCCTTACCAAACCAAATTCGTCATCATCTCGACATGCTGCTGTCATAAATGGCAACTTTTGGCCACATACCAAAGTTACTGACTCATTCTGTAACCCTCTATCTAAGCTATTTTCTACTACCAAGTTTGCGACATCTCTTTTACCATTGTCTGTAATAGAATTTGTTTCAGACTGGACACTTCTATTGTTAGCACCCCGATAACCTCCTTTACCAACATATCTACCTCTACTACTGAATCTACCTCTACCTCTAAACGTTTCTACCTGACTAAGAGCTCCAGCTTTGAACTTAGGAGACTTTTCTTTCAACTGAGGACAATCTTTGATAAAATGTGACGAAGACCTACAGTTATAACAAACACGGTCCTTCTCATTAGACTGAGATGGGTGGGGCTTCGTCTGGGGCGATCCACTGTCAACATATTGTGGGGTATTTGCACGTCCTCGAAAAGACTGACTAGGATTAAATTCGTGTGCCTCTTGATACTGTTGTGCTAAGACGGTCATTTCATGTACAGATCTAACCTTATGCTCTTTCAGGAACTCTTGTAAACTCTTATTAGAGATCTGCATAAATTGTTCTCTTAAGAAAAGATCCTTTAAACCATCAAATATTTCAGGCACCTTTGCCAAACCCATCCACCTAAGCAAATAATCCTCAAGTCTCACTACAAACTGCTGTGGTGTTTCACCAACATCTGGCTTACTAGTCCTAAATTTGGATCAAACCCCTCCTCGGTTAACTGAAATCTTTGTGAAAGTGCTTCCTTGAGAGAGTCATACTTAAATGAATCTGCAAGAGACATTCTGGAGTACACGTCCAAGGCTTTGCCTTGTAAAAGTGCACTTAAATGGGTAGCCCACTGATCTTTTTCCCAACCTGCACTCTCTGCAAATTTCTCAAATCTCTTGAGATATGCATCCATACTGTCTTGCTTGTCGTTAAAATGAGAAAGTTTGGGTAATTTTGCCCTGACGTCAGCAGATACCTTGGCTGCTGCGCCGGTTGGATCAAATTTCTTAGCCTTTTTTTAACTCAATTTCCTTATCATATAATGCTAACTGTAATTATTTATCTTTCTCCATTTTCTCTATATCCAACCTTTTTAACTCTCTCTCTAATAATCTGTCTTCTCTCGCTTGATTCTCTTTCTCTTTTTCTCTTTCTAATTGTTTATCTTGTTGCTCACTGACATAACGTATAAGGTCATTTCCTTCAAGCCCAAGCTTTTTCCCTATTTCTATAAGTGCTTCAACCCTCTCCATATTTAGAAAATGTGAGGTTGAAAAAAATACCTTATTTGTACCCACAAATGTCAATACGAAAACTATCAACAAGAAACTATATACAGAGTTTAAAAACAGTAAAACAAAATTCATTGGTAAAAGAACATGTTGAAAATATCTGTGAAATCCTGCCGAGATCGCCAAATGTCACAAACGAAGTTTGTGGTACAGAATTCTTTGTATATTTAAAGGATTTCACATCATACTTACAACAGGTATACGGTCATACATTTATTCATACACGACAAATAAGAAATACAGTTTATAACTCTCAAACTCTCTACTATAGTGTTCATCACTCAGCTATTGTCTACAGTTCATCTGCATCACAGTTCCGCTCAGGAAAGTTCTGTTCTTAGCTTTTTAACACGACACGTGGCAAAACTTACACTACATGTGTCCACAAAGTCAATATATATATCACTGAGAAGTACCATTAAAATAACTTCTCTAGGTGTACATAACACATTCTCTAGGCGTGCTCTACACGGTGTACACGATATGTATATGTATAAAAGGATATATGCTTAAGGGCTCCACCAAGGATAACGCATATGGGCTCCACTAAGGACAACGCCAATGTCTTTCCACCAAGGATAATATATGGCTTCCACCAAGGAAATGCAATGTTACGGGCTCCACCAAGTATTTATGCCCATGGTTCCACAAAGGATATGCTAGGGCCAAACAGTCATGGCTCCATTTAGGACGCTATTACCAAGCCAGTCCTGACAACCTGGACTAAATAAAGTACAACGTACTTTTTACTAACAGTTCGTGCAAACAAAATATTCATTAAAACCGGACATGAATTAAAGCACATAAAATGGACAAATGCAATTTTGTAAATGCAACAATATAGTCATATAATTATGGAGAAAAACCATATGCAAAAACTTACATAAATTCCAGGCTTTCGCACACGCCAAACTCTCTACAGGTGCTTCACCTGTGACTGCTCTAACCAAACTGACCACTGTCCACTCTCACACAGAGCTAAATACACAAAATTGCATGTACAATAGACACTATAAAATAGCTAAACCCACAAGGGCATGTGGTGTCTTACAAAACTACACCTGGACACTACTAGACCACAAGGGACTGACGTATCTATAAAAACTGATTTTTGTGACAGCATGTCTCTTCTTGATCCAAGCTGTTTCCTAATGTGAGTCAAATTGTGGCTAGAGGGATAAGGGTTAAGATATGGCCCAATCAAATACCATCACAATCTTTAACCCTTTACTTCATGATTGTTCATCAATATCATTTAGTTTTCATATGAAAACAAGGCATTTCAACCATGGCAGAAACTGTAGAGTCATATCTATATTATTTCATAAGCAAACGGAGCAGACCCTGACCAGACTGTTCCTACAGGAGCCATTTGACCTAAGTCTACTCTGTTTGTAAAGGTGTAGAAAAGCATGTTTATTGAGTAAAGGATTAACTATGTCATATATAGTGGAAACTAGAAAAGTGTGTCTGTAAGACACAGCGATGTCTCCGTGGTGGTGCTTGCCTAGCTGCATGTAAAGGTCATGAGCATTTGATATTGGGTTTGGTGCGCAATGAAAATATGAACGGTGATTAATGTATATGTGCAATTCCATGCCAATAGCTATAGTGGCGATCATTACGCTTCTCCAAAATCTTTCAAATCGCCACAGAAGCGCCGTCATGTGCCTAATTTTAGGACTTTAGCGTTTCTAGTACGCTTATAGTACGCTTCAATAACGATCTCGTTGCGCTGTTTACGATCCTGTGGAGATGTCGCTGCGCTTCTACGGCGCTTGATGTCTCTCCAAGACGCTTCTACTACGACACGGGATTTCAGACTAGGCTTCGTCTACACTTACTACGTTGCTGTTACGACCTTGCCATGACCTAAGCACACGAGCTGCGCTTCTGTTGCGCTTTGGAACGTTTCATTATAAAATAGGTGATTAAATTGCTTTCGAAGCAGTTGACCATCATCCTTCGAAAACTTGTTTTGAAGACCCAGATCAAGAACAAGAGAGCCAGAATGGCTCTGAAGCGCTCACCAGACAATCAGAGGAGAATATTTTCAAATTTTTCACTATATGTTTCTATTGAAAGCTGGCTACTCCTGGGGCAGGGTCAATTTTGACCATAGGGACATAATTTATATAACATTTGTAGAGGACCTGAAAATGAAGCTATATGCCAAATATGAAAGTTATGAACCTTCCAGTTTCAGAGAAGATTTTCAATGTTTTTACTATATATTTCTATTGAAAGCTGACCACCCCTGGGTAGGGGCCAATTTAAACCCAGGGGCATAATTTAAACAAGGCCATGCAAAGTTCTGACTAAAGACGATCAACTGTTCTTCTGAACGGGTATGTGTACCCTAGCATTCCAAACTAATTTTTTGCATTTTAATATTATTATAAATTATTACATAATAATTTCACATTCATACGTTTACATTTATAGTTTCAAGTAATACAATTTCATGTTAAAAAATATTTCATAATTTATTTTAAAAAAAAAATTTGGCATTCTGGAGTCTTTACATGATTTACCATTCTTCTGAACTGCAGGGCAGGTTATAATAATATCATAATGTCAATCACTATTATTAATTAACCCTTCCCTCATATAAACGTGTTTTCACAAATTTGAAAATAGAGTAGACCCAGATCAGATGCCTCCTATAGGAGCCATCTGATCAGGGCCTGCTTTGTTTGTTAATGGAATTTGATACATCTGTTCCTTAAGTTTCTAAAATGGCTAAAATGTTCGACCTACTATATTTCATTATAACTATTTTGTAGATGAATATTCAGTAGGTTGTGAAATTTGGGGAAAAAAGCTACAATGTTCCACCTTCCATACTTCATTTTAACTATTTTGTTCATGAATATGCAGTAGGCATTCAAATTAATAATAAACATAATACAGGCAAAGTGTTAAGACAGAGCTCACTAACACTGGCTCCAGCCCCAGAAACAGGTGCACTAAAATAGTCAATGGTCATCTCTCTTCTTAAGAAGATGCTTAAAAACGCAGTCAGCTGAAAATAATGTAATGTGCCAAATATGAAAGCTGAGAACCTTCCAGTTTCAGAGGAGATGATATTCAAAGTTTTCACTATATTTTCTATAGAAAACAATGCACCCCTGGGGCGGGGCCAATTTTGACCCCAGGGACATAATTTATATAACTTTTGTAGAGGACCTACAGATGATGCTATGTGACAAAGATGACAGCTGAGACCCCTGTAGATTCAGAGGAGAATAATTTTAAAGGTTCAAATTGTTGACGACGAACGACGGACGACGCACGACGACGGACGACGGACATCAGGCGATCACAAAAGCTCACCCTGAGCACTTTGTGCTCTTGTGAGCTAAAAACATTTTTTGGGCCTGATCTATGTCTTCTTTTTGATAAGTCTTTCATGGGATGACTAAAGCATTAACATTTTCCCTGTTCAATATCCATGTACGAAAGAATGATCTTATGAATATTTATTAGCTGCATTTTTGAAATTTAACCTTTTTAAGAAATGTTTTGCTTGGACAAAAACTGTAGAATCATGTCTATATCATGCGATAAGCAAACAGAGCAGGCCCTGTCCCAAGAGGAGCTGTCTGATCTGGGTCTACTCTGCAAATGTATTAGCTGTGATTTGTGTATAACGTGTGGCTGGAATACATTCCAAGTCAGTCAGTTTGCTGATTTTGCAGGGGTCTGTCGGTTGCATTTTTTTAGTTGTTATATTTTTGTATCAATCAGATCGTTTTAACCCTTACGTCTTTTTATGTCTTAACTACACAGACGCCTTGTTTTAGTATGCGGAGTCTGTTGGCTGACTATCAAACAGTTTGCGGGTGACCCGCTGAGTTAGGTCTCATCAGCATCCAAGCTGTTTGAATATGGTACAAAGGCTGCGCTTAGCGTTGTAGGGGCTTATATTGGTCTTAATGTCTCTGTAACCAGTCACATAGTATAGTACCAATCTTTCAGTTTAGTGTTATGCTGATGTATTTGATACTGATTGACAGCCTGGATCATGACCGTTTATTCTGATGTCTTTGATACTGATTAACAGCCTTGATCATGACCGGTCACCATGTAGGGTCTGATCTTGATCTAGTCCGTATTTTTGGCCGCGCAATGTCGCATAATAGCTACATCAATGGATCCATGTGACATGTGACAGTGGCAGTGGGGCCCAAACTGATGTCAGAGACGTAAGTAAGGTTACCTACTGTGTGGAGCAGTTTGACTCTGCCTTTACTATGCTGTAAATGTAAACATTGGCAGTAACATCCGTCTATAGTCTGTTCCGCGTTCTCTGGCTCTTTTTAGGGGTTATGTTATTTATTAAAGAGTCTTGCATTTCGAGTTCAGTGCGGATCCTAGCTATGCTCATTACACTGCGATAGAATACTTGTTGCAAACAATAGTGTATGATGTATATGTGTATATACATGTGTCGGTATATGTGCACCTGTAAATCAATAATAGTTTCTACGGTCTTGTATAGTATGGGAGCAGTTACCATACTGAGTTTGTATGGGTCTACCAGCTAAGTATCTGTATGTAGTTTGCGGTATATATAAACTTGTATAGTGTGGGAGTAGTTATCATGTTGATCTTGTACCAGCTTAGCATCAGATTGCCAGTTGCATTTTTTTGTATTAGTCATATGATCTTGGTCTCGTGATTTGTTTTAATTTTTTATTGCAGCGTCGTCTAATCCTTATCGCGCTGGGTTCATTTTCGTCCGATCAAATTTTCGCCTGTTTGTGACTTAAACTTTAACCGCTTCGCTTGAAATATGCAGGTCTATTTGCTGGGTGGCAAACGGTTTGGATTGGCAAACGGTTTGGATGCGAATAAGACGATGTGTTACGTCTCATCTGCAACCAAGCTGTTTGCGCTTAGCGTGACAAGGGCTAATATTGGTCCGACGGTCTCTGAATCCAGTCACATGGTCTTGTGTCGGTCTCTCAGTCTCGTGTTAGTCTGATCTCTGTGATATTGGTCAGCAGCCTGGTTCATGACCAGACACCATGTTTGTATGGGTCTGATCTTGATCCAGTCTGTATGAACTATATGTTCTGTATCATGTTGTTAACTGAGTGTGTTAAACTGACTTCTTATAGCAATACTTCGTGCTCTTAAAATCCTCAGTATTCTGTTTCGATAGATTGAGGGTTTGTTAACGGGTACTTAAGCGCCAATGACACGTTTACACACCTGTGCATTCATTTTGTTCATTGTTGAAGACACTACGTCTCTTTTTGGCTAATATGTAGACTACACGAATATTTGGGATTTCGGTTCTGGATTCGAATCTGTTCACGGTTTCATTTTTGTGCTTTCTGAAGAAAACTGCAGTTATGTTACATTAATGTCAAACTGCTATGTTATAAGTATAAACTGCTATGTTACAAGTATAATTAATGGTATAATTAATGTTTTTTTCCTTCTAATGTTTCCTTTTGTATGTGTTTCAACATTGTGTTACGTTTGTTTTTTATGTACTCAAACTTTTTTTAAACGGTTGTTTGGACAAAAATGACGGTAGCAGATATCTCTGCAATCGATTTTTCACTATGCATTCACGTCGTCTGTCTGTGACTACTATTTCATATGTGAGGGAAGCGCGCAGGCTCGCGGTGTACATATTTCTGATACTACTACTTAGAATAACATGAAACATTGTAACGTTTCTAGCGTGAGCGTGCCCGCTTCATGTAGTAGGGTGAAGTTTTCATTTTTATTGCATTTTCTCGTGCTGTTCTATGTTGAAAAATCCCCTGTTCTAGCATTCGCCTTATATCTCCAAATGTCAGAAGAGTCTCAGTTAGTAATTAATAATGTAAAACACCCCTTTAAACGTCATGTCGTCACTGACAAACGATACCTTGAAAACTACTGTTTTACAAAATACTCTGTTGTGTTACTTTTAGTAGCAAATTCAGTAGCTTGGCTAATGATATTGCTTAGAAGGCCAATAGAAAGTTGTAATTGCTCAAACGAAAAGCTTCTGGTCTCGTGGGTATTAACTGTGCTGCATACTATTTTTTAGCAATTTATTCTTTGTCCAGAACCGCCAAATGCGTGGATGTCTTCTATACTCAAATGCTCTGGCGATATCCATCCAAACCCTGGACCGATGAATAGTGGAAATATATTTAATCCCTCATTGGAAACACCTGCTTCAAATACGTCTGCAAGCTCTATAGATGTTTCAAGTAGCTTATCTATGATTCATTACAATGTGCAGAGCATTCTGCCTAAGCTAGATCTACTTGCGTACGAACTATTCAATTTCGATATCCTTACTTTTTCGGAAACATGGCTCTCCGAATCTGTACATTCAGACGAACTCCATATGTCTTCTTTCCATACTCCAGAAAGGAAAGACCGCTCTTCCGATAGATATGGTGGAGTTATCGTGTATGTTAAAAATAATATAGCTTACAAACGGAGACACGATCTTGAGACACAAGAGCTAGAACGTATTTGGATTGATGTTCTGCTTAACCGCAAACATGTTTTAGTTGGTGTGTTCTACAGACCACCTAGTTCTGATTCCGCTTATTTTAATAAGATAGAGAATTCTATTAGCCTTGCGATGGACACTGGTCTAAATGATATTATAATTACTGGTGATTTCAATTTTAACTTACGAAATTCTCAGACAGCCCGTAAAATAACTTCCTTGTGTCAGTTCTTTGGTTTAGTGCAAACAATAAGCGAACCGACACATTTCACCGAACAATCGTCTTCTCTTACAGATATCTTATTAGTCAAAAATAGCGATAGTCTTATAACAAGTGGGGTGGCAGACCCTTTTCTAGAACAAAGTGTAAGGTACCATTGTCCTATTTTTGGAATTTTTAAATACAGAAAACCGAAGATTAAAACATATAGTAGGAAAATTTGGAAATATGACCAAGGAAATTATGACCTTCTCCGTCAGAAAGCAAATGACACAAACTGGAATAGTCTTAAACACGATGATATAAATGTATATGCAAATAACATGACAGACAAATTAAGATTTTTAACTGACAGTTGTATACCAAATCACACAGTAAAGATAAAGCAAACTGATCAACCATGGATGAATGTAAATATCAAACGAAAAATAAGAGCAAGGAAAAGATCTTATAGAAAAGCCAGAACCACTAACTTATTAAGCCATTGGGACAATTTTAAACAACTTAGAAATGAAACAACAACACTAATTCGGCAAGCAAAACAAACGCATTATGAAAATTTATCACAGAAACTGAATAGCAAAACGCTATCCTCTAAAGATTGGTGGAAAATTCTCAAAGGTTTCATTGGTAAAAGTGGGAAAACTTCCCTCCCAACACTTATTCATCAGGACAAATCCATTACTGATGAAAATGAGAAAGCAAACTTGTTAAATGATTATTTTACAGAACAAACAAATCTCAAAGATAGACGCATCCCTGTTCCTAATATCACCCAGTCAACTGTTTCAATGTCTACTTTTGTCTTGTTACCAGAAGAAGTTCAATCAGTTTTAGTAAGCCTTCCTTTAGGTAAAGCGTCAGGCCCAGATGGCATAAATAATCGTATTCTCCGTGAGCTTTCACATGACATATCCGTACCCCTCTGTGACCTTTTCAACAGATCCCTATCTGACGGTACTGTACCTACATCATGGAAAGAAGCACACGTGAGTGCCGTATTTAAAAAAGGAGACCCTACCCAGGCCTGCAATTATCGCCCAATCTCCCTTTTAAGCAACTTGAATAAAGCTTTAGAAAGACTGATTTTCAAACATGTTTTCAACTATCTTCGAGATATAAACTTTCTTTCTCAGTTTCAGTCAGGTTTCATACCAGGCGACTCTACTGTCAACCAGCTTACTTTTCTTTACAATGCATTTTGTAGAGCACTTGACGAAGGCAAAGAAATACGCACAGTGTTTTTTTATGTAAGCAAGGCATTCGATAGGGTATGGCATGCTGGTCTCCTATCTAAACTTAAGGCAGCAGGTATATCAAGTGATCTCTTAAATTGGTTTTCGGACTATCTTAGTGACAGACGTCAAAGGGTTGTGATACCGGGTGCCCAGTCTTAGTGGTCTTCGATCAAGGCAGGGGTACCTCAAGGTTCTATATTGGGTCCACTTTTGTTTCTTGTATTTATAAATGATATTGTTTCTGAAATTAACTCGAACATTCGTTTGTTCGCTGATGATACTAGTTTGTACCTCATTGTTGAACATGCTCATACATCGGCAAATATCCTTAATTCTGATATAAGTAAAATAACCACCTGGGCTAAAACCTGGCTAGTATCTTTCAATCCATCTAAAACCGAATCGTTATTGATATCGCGTAAAAAGAACAAATCAATGCACCCTCCGTTAATTATGCTGCAAGAACAAATTCTTGAAGTCGAATCACATAGGCATCTGGGTGTTCTCCTTTCAAATAACGGTAGCTGGAATACTCATATCGAATATATTAAATCAAAAGCTTGGAATCGAATTAATATAATGCGTAAACTCAAGTATGTTCTAAATAGGAAATCCCTTGAAATAATATATTTGTCTTTCATAAGACCACTATTGGAGTATGCAGATGTTATTTGGGATAACTGTTCAACTCAAGATAAAACTGACCTTGATAAAATACAACATGAAGCTGCTAGAATATCTACAGGGACTACTAAATTAATATCCATTAACGAATTGAATAAAGAAGTAGGATGGGAATCACTTGAAACCAGAAGATCGAAACATAAACTGATTCTGTTTTATAAGATGTTACACAGTGACACACCGCCGTACTTATCATCACTTGTTCCGCCACTTGTCGGAAGCGAAACTAATTATAGCTTAAGAAACTCGAATAATATACGGACTATTCAATCACGGACTAAACTGTACCACGATTCCTTTTTACCATCAGTTATTCGACAATGGAACTCTTTACCAGCTGACGTACGTGACTCTGATTCTTTAGGATCCTTTAAAAAAGCCTTGAATAGAAATTACTTATACTCAGTACCTACCTACTACTATACAGGGACGAGACAAGCTCAAATACTCCACACAAGACTTCGAACAAACTGTAGTTCATTGAGCCTAAGTCTCTTCAATAAAAACATTGTAGAAAGTCCCTTGTGTGAATGTGGTGAGGTAGAGGGTGCTGATCATTTTTTTCTGTCATGTCCAAGATATCATCATCTAAGACACGAACTGTTTTCTAAGGTTAACCCAATATGTACTGTCACTACAAAGGTGCTACTCATGGGCGACATATCTTTGACTCTTGGAGACAATGAACAGATTTTTAAAGCTACACAAGATTTCATTATTAGAAGTAGAAGATTTTGATTATGAAGTTCGAAAACCCTACTTAGATAACTCACAGCGCAGATTGCACCCCCATCCAAACAACCGTTCCTATATCCTATGTTCAAAAATCCTAGGTTTCTAGTTTCCAATTTTATTTTTTCTGTTTGTTTATTTTTATTTTTTTTCCAAAATCTTCGTGTCCACTTTTTCTTTCTTTATATACTAGTTTGCCTAAAATAAATTTTTTTCTTCTATTTTGATGTCATGCATAATTCTTGATCATTGTTATATGTTACCAAGCGTAAGAAGCCTGTACTTGATTTACTAGTAAGTAACATATACAACATGATGCAGTTGCTCATTTTAGTACTTACTACTGATTATGATTGACACACTTTACAAATTACACCTGTATATACTACCCGATATAATATTTCGTAGCTTTGATAATATTAGTATTATAGTTACAAACATCAAAACTAGTGCAGACTTCGTACGCTGGTATATTATACCCTGTTATGACATATTCATGAGGAGTAGATACGCCATATCTTTTGTAACATACTGTTTCAAGGAGAGGATCTATATAAGCTGTTAGCTTTCGATCCAATCCTTTTTCTCATATGTTGATGCAATTTCTGAATTGTATGTAACTGAAAGAAATAAAATATGTTTAAATTAAATGTGTTAAAAAGCATTTGTATGCGGACAAATATCACGACGCTTTTGTTGCGATGCGACTGCGATTAAGCTAAGTTACTCATGCTGTGGCTACGATACTGCTGTGTTCATGAATTTCTTACTACGCTTTTGCGGCGATTCGAGCCCACGGCGATGCCACTACAATTGTTTTGAGCAAGGTCAAACAATCGCCGTGAAGTGGCGATCAAGAAGCTTCTGTTACGCTTCTACTACGATAAGAGCGCTTCTACTGCGCTGTTGCCGCTCCTGCTACGATTCGCGGCGTTTTTACCGAAATTTCGAAGCGTAGCGGAATCGCCGCTCAGTGTATTAGTGAGATATAAGAAAATGAAACATTTGTGACAATCAACTGCACGTTATTTAAGCGTGATGGACGGACGGACAGAGAGACAGGTGCAAAACATAATGCCCCCTATCGTCCATGGGGCATATATATTCCTATACACAGCTGATTTTTAAAAAATTATATAACAGGTTCACTGATAACATTATGATGCCTTGCAATGTATCCATTATGGCACAGATGCCTACAATTATTTGAGTCTGCAGCTGTCGTATGATCTAGGACAAGGAATATAACTCAAAAAAGTAGTATATCACAAAAAGCCCCATCCAATTACCGTTTATAATGACAAAACATCCATGTGTTTGATATCGCCGATCCCGGTTTTACTTCCCGATGTTTCAGTTTTATTCGGGTTGAGTTTTAGTTTCGTAACTGTTTGCCATATTCGCGATTCTCCGACCACTTCCGAGAAAGCTATTACGTAAACAATGGAGGGATCGGGTGATCATCGGCAAAACGCGGAAGAATTTACGGAAAAGGCCGATAATGTTGTGTTGCAGAACAAAAATTTTCAGTTATTGATGAAATCGGTTTATTTGTATCACATGGGCATTTTTCGATATAAGTTCAAATTGTGAACCTTCATAATAATGATAGAGCATAACAAATACCAAGTTTTATTATATTATTGAAAATATGCGATCATTGTAGGGACCTCCTCTTTAAAGTAATATGGGTCCTAATGGTCTCGCTAACCACGTCGTAATACATGTCAGGTCCTGCGTTGGCCAAAATCTCAAATGATATTAGAACACCTCACTGAATGCCAATAACTAACACTACCGAATATGTATGCAAGAAATAATAACCATAAGAATACGAACAAGCCGCATTGTTAAACAACATTAATAACAAAAGCCGCGTGCGGAGCCAACACTTGTCTGATTTAGTGCTTGTCCAGCTGTTGATACCTCTTATACTTTTTCGAGTGATGAGTTACATTAAAGTTTCTGCACAATGACGACGACAACGACTACGACCCAGTAATTACAATAACTCTACTTTTCTTCGAAACAGACGAGCTAAAAATTGATATTTTTACTGTAGCTGAAGTGTTATCTTATCTGGATCTACTCTGTTTGCAAATGTGTGAAAATGCATTTATATGATGGAAAGAATTAAAACTTGTGCAAACAAAACTACTACTACTAGGTCCCATCGTGCACAACTCAAGTTAGACAACTCTCCTTCTTTCCTCAGACAATAAGAGATTGGAACAGCCTCCCACTGAGTGTGGTTCTGAGCGACTCTGTCCAGTCTTTCAGAACAGCAGTCAAAAGTCACCCCCACTAATTTATGTTAAATATAAATAGTTTTAACTTTTCTTTTTTCCACGATTGTCCAGTCGTAGCGCACCTCATCGCCAGTGACATAAACTTCATTTTGCTGAAAGTGGTCACTATGTAGAAGAAGTAGAATTAGAATTTATTCAGCTGAATAAAGGTTTACCTGTCGTCTTATTCTTACCATGTGATACGGCATTCCATTAAGGTGTACAATTCTGTTCTCTTTGAGGCTGACATGCAGCAAGAAGAAAACATTTATAAAACACAGCCATAAATAACAGGTTCAATTTGAGGCTGATCTGCAATAAGAAGAAAACATTTATAAATCATAGCCCTAAATAACAGGTTCAGTTTAAGGCTGACCTGTAACAAAAAGGAAAACAATTATAAAACTGAGCCCTAAATAAAAAGATCTCTTTATGAGATATAGAAAACCAGTTTTTTGTATTTCTCTGTCAATTCCTGTCTTGTTGGAACTCACTAGAATATCAGATGCAATATTAAATTGTACTACCAATAACAAGAGGGCATTGATGGCCCTGATATCGCTCACCAGATAATCAGGAGACGATTTCCACTTTATGTTTTTATAGAAAACTGGCAAGCCATTTAGCGGGTTTCATTTGAATACCCAGGACATTATTCATACAAGAGTGCCAAAATGCCACAATATACGTCCATCAAATGTCTGGACGTTGAAAGGCCAATGCTCCATATCTGGTGGCATAAAGTCAGGGGAGATAATTGGATAGCGTCAAGGGCAATCTTACTATTTAATGAATTTGAATGAGACATTATGGTAGTACATAATGACCAAGTTCGAAACGGATTGGGCATAGTTCATATAACTTTTGTAGAGGAACTCAAGATGAGTCTATGCTAAATATGAAAGCTGAGAATCTTCCAGTTTCAGAGGGGAAGGTTTTTTAAAGTTTTCACAATATGTTTCTATATAAACAAGTCACCGCAGGGGTTTCAATTTTGACCCTAGAAGACCTGAAAATGATTCTATGTGCCAATTATGAATGTCAAGAATCTTCAAGTTTCAGAGAAGATTTTCAAAGTTTCTATAGAAAACTGGCAAGCCCTGGGACGGGGACAAAGTTGACTCCCGGGGAATAATGTATATAACATATATTTGTAGAGGACCTGAACATGATGATATGTGCAAAATATGAAAGCTGAAAACAATCCAGTTGCAGGAGAAGATTTTCGAAGTTTTCACTTTATGTTTCTATTGAAAACTGGCCACCCCTGGGGCGGGATCAATTTTGACCCCAGAGGCATAATTTATATAACCTTTGTAGAGGTCCTGAACATGACGCTTTGAGCCAAATATGAAAGCTAAGAACCATCCAGTTTCAGAGGGGAAGATTTTCAGATTTTCACTATATGTTTCTATAGTAAACTGGCCAGCCTTGGGGCGGGATAAATTTTTAGACCCCATGGACATAATATATAGAACTCTTGTAGAAGACCTAAACATGAAATTATTTGCCAAATATGAAAGCTGAGAACCTTTCAGTTTAAAAGGAGAGGATGTTCTAACTGCATGTTCTATAGACAACTTCCAGCCATGGGGCGAGGCTTTACATAGCTTTTGAAAAGGATCTGAACATAATGCTATGTGCTAAATATGAAAATTAAGAACTAACCAGTTTCAGTGGAAAGTATTTTTAAAGTTTTCACTCTATAAAAAACTTGCTACCCCTGGTGCGGGGCCAATTTTGACCCCGGGGACATACTTTACATAACGTTTGTAGAGGACCTACAGATGATGTTATGTGCCAAAGCTGAAAGCTGAGAATCCTGTAGATTCAGAGGAGATTCAAAGGTTCAAATTGTTGACAACAAACAACGGATGCCACTCGACGCGAGACACACGCTGACGGACATCAGACCTATATCACATTTAGTGCTCTTAGTGAGCTAAAAGGGAAATGATTGATTAATAAGACTTTTACATATAATCTGAAAATGGGCGATCCTTCGAAATCGAAAGTAGAAATGCAAAAAGAAAATTGCAGACTCGGTTTTATAGAGTCTGTTCATGAGTAGTAATAAAAAATGTACAACAATACATACTCACGCCCCCTTAGCATCGGCTTATATATTAAGCAGCATTCAATTTTATAAACTAATAACACCAAAACTAAGTATCCCGAAGGACCAGAAAATACAACGACACTGAGAATGAAATACGAGGCGGCCTTTTTAAGGGCCGCCACACAAGCACTTAACATTACTTCATGAATATTCATGTAAGAATTAATGACCAGCAATATTATATAAGATTTTTTTTCAAAAGGTTCAAATTGTTGACGACGCACGACACGTCATCACAAAAGCTCACTCTGGTGAGGTAAAATAATCTATATTCATTATGTCATTATTTCTTACATGGATATTCATCAGGTTAAGTGTTAACATTGCAATAAAGTTTTACATACCTGTACCACGTGATGAGGTAAAGTATTAACTTTTCAATCAGTTTTACACACCTGTACCACGTACTGAGGTAAAGTATTAACTTTTCTATCAATTCTACACACCTGTACCAAGTGATGAGTTAAAGTATTAATTTTTCATTCGGTTTTACACACATGTACCACGTGATGAGATAAAAAAAATTACTTTGCAATCAGTTCTGTACAACTGATCCATGTGTTGGAGTAAAGTATTAACTTTTCAATAAGTTTTACACACCTGTACCACGTGGTGAGGTGAAGTATTAACTTTTCAATCAGTTCTACACACCTGTACCACGTGATGAGGTAAAGTGTTAACTTCGCAATCAGTTCTACATACCTGAACAATATGATGAGATGAAGTAATAAAACTTTCAATCAGTACTAGACATCTGTACCACGTGATGAGGTAAAGTGTTAACTTCTCAATCAGTTCTACAAACCTTTACCAGGTGATTAGGTAAAGTATTGTTACGCTCCAGTATCTAGCGGGAACATAGGGGTACACATTTTATACTCGTCTCTTATTCAGTCTAATTTTCCACACCTGTACCACGTGGTGAGGTGAAGTATTAACTTTTCAATCAGTTCTACACACCTGTACCACGTGATGAGGTAAAGTGTTAACTTCGCAATCAATACTACACAACTGTACCACGTGATTAGGTCAAGTATTAACTTCTAAATCAGTTCTACATACCTGAACAATATGATGAGATGAAGTAATAAAACTTTCAATCAGTACTAGATATCTGTACCACGTGATGAGGTAAAGTGTTAACTTCTCAATCAGTTCTACACATCTTTACCAGGTGATTAGGTAAAGTATTGTTACGCTCCAGTATCTAGCGGGAACATAGGGGTACACATTTTATACTCGTCTCTTATTCAGTCTAATTTTCTAAGGGAATCAAAATATACCCGAGCCAGTTCTCAGTTCACACTTTTAATTGTGCGCTCTACCTCACAAAAACAACTAATAACTAGGCATCTAATATATTCACACTCTCAATGTTGAGTTCCCATTTAGGGTATGATATAGCTCTAATGTTCAAACTATTAAGATCTAAACTAGAACTAGATCATATGTCAATAAGTGCTAACAGTGCACATTAATTAAGTTCCCATTTTATAGGAAATTATAATAGATTTATATCCATAAAATATCTGAATCTCGTAATAAATACTCGAAAAAGTCGTAATTTAATAAATAATGGAAAGTTCTGTAACTAAGGCTTTAATAGTCCAATGTAACTGATGCTGTATAAATATAGGCTAACACGTACGTAAGATTAACCTAGGCGGCTCAGTTTGAGAATTAAAAATAACGGTATCCGTAACCAAAAAGATGATAACTGAAGTGAGCTCCCGAATGAAAAAATCGGGTCTTTATATACTGGTTGGGAGATGCACCCCAAAATCTGGTCACAAGTGACCCGATTCTTGGTCACTGCACCCAAACTTTGGGGCGATGATATCACGTTCTACATGACGTCAACAAATGTGACCAAAAATTTGGTCACACTCTCTAACGTCGGAGTAGAATGAAATGATAAACAAAATGGCAGACATTAAACTGGATAAACCTTCGCCGTAAGGAGTGGAATTTAATACCTGTGGATGACTTGTATTGAACTGTTATCAAGATCAAAGACCTATGATATGTCTTATCATAGGTCTTTGTCAAGATGAAGTGAAGATAAGGGTTGATGCTGGAGTTTTATAAAGTACCCGCGGCTAAACAGTAGAACCCCGATGCCTAGCAATTGTTTAAACACACGTCACTTCCACTGGTGCAGCATCAGTCTACACAGGATGCAAACACTAACATAATGTAGCGGTTTCCTAAGGAAATACTTTACAGATAGATCTACTGTATTTAAACTTGACATACATGCAGTTAAAGAATAAGGACTGGGAATACAGTAAATAGTCAAAACAAATCAAGCGGGATGAACCAAAGGTGTTCGGCTCATGAAATATGTCTAAAATAAGTTAAAATGTCCTAAATTTACGTTTTGTAACATTTGGGGCGGAAAAAATAAAGCTTGGGGCGTTTAAAGACAAAGCTTAAATTTCGCATATTCTATATAAGAGAAAGGCAAATAACTCTCGGGCCATCCGATCCACGGGTGCTCCGTTTAAACTGCAATTATTTTCGACCCAAGGGGAATTTTCCCACAAAACAAAGATTATATAGAAAAAAAGAGTTTTATCTACACTCTGGCAAAGGTGCCCGACGCATGCTTGGACTCATCCATGGACCCCCCCCCCCAAAAAAAAATAAATAAATAAATAAATAAAATAAATAAAAAATAAAATAAATAAATTGTGATCGAAGCATGTTCAACTGGCCTAAAACTATCAATTTGAACCTTAAACCACTCCGAAAAATGAGAAAAACACGACCCGGAAAATGTTTTCCTATCGGGTCTATATATGTATTGAAAGGTATCTAACTACGACAGATCAGCTGTGGAAAATACAACAGTCATGTTTTTCAAAGTCTTACAGCAAAGCCAATTCAACACCGATTTAAATCATTTTGGTCTTGATCCGTTCCAAATTCCATATGCTAAGCGGCGCAGTTAGTGCTTTCCTTAAACATTGCCCCGTCTTGTCGCTGCAAGACCGCGAATTTGAAAATACGCTAGAGCGAAACGATGTGAGGGTCTGTCTAAAACGCTGAAGTGATTTGCCGAATACATAGATAAAGAAGGAAAACGCTGAAGACAAAGAAATAGAAGGATTTCAGAAAACGCTGAAGACAAAGATATAGAAGGGTCACTGATCCATGAAATTGTGTGGGGGATTATAATGTCAACACCTGAAGCTTATTGCAGGATACTTATCAGATATATGTAGTTAGTATTACTTGTAAAAGAAGTTTGAGTATACCATAAAAATGTTATATTTTGATAAAATAAATATAGATATATTATTTTTTGAATTAATGGCATCACATTTATTTTAAACAAGTAAAAATGGGTGGGTTATAAATTCTTTCTTTTTTTAAAAAAAAATACATGTTACTTTTGATGCGGTAAAATTATTTTTTGTTTGTACTGTCCATCTGATCAGGGTCTGCTCTTTGACAATTTCTGCCATGCTAAAAGCATTACAAGGCCATGTGCTATATTAACAATATGACTAATATTGACGATGTCTTTATTTTTCACATGAATGTTAATTCACGATGTCATTATTTTTTCACATGAATATTTATTTGAGTGAATTAGCAAACTTTTGTTTTAATAATTTATTAACAGCTTCCATGTGAAATGAATTTAATTTTCTGTTAGGTACTAATTCTTCTTTGTCCTAAAGTTAAAGTTCTAATTCCTTTATCCAACTGTTGTCATTCTTAATTTCATGATTACATTCATTAATATACTCACGGCTGATTTCAAACTGAATTAGATCATCATCTTCTGTGATGGCTGATCAGTAATTTTCCATGTCTGGTCAGATTTAGGCCTGGATAGATTTCTGCGATTACCGAAGATGATGATGATGATGATGATGATGATTACTTCTTGATTATTATTAACCCTTTGCCTTATATTTATAAACGCATTTTCGCTCTTTTGCACGCACAGAGTACTGTAGGAGCTATTTGAAAAGAGTCTGCCCTGATTGCTTATGAATGATATAAATCTGATTATACACTTTCTGTCAAAGCAAAAAAAAAAATCCAGTGAAAATTCAGCTTATAAATATTCATGCTGTCATGATTACTTAAATGAATATTGAACATGGAAATGGTTTAAATAGCTTTAACTCGGTTAAGAACATCAC
Organism: Azorinus chamasolen; assembly: GCA_963576725.1. Classification (NCBI taxonomy): domain Eukaryota; kingdom Metazoa; phylum Mollusca; class Bivalvia; order Cardiida; family Solecurtidae; genus Azorinus; species Azorinus chamasolen. The sequence continues at coordinate 13,358,986 of OY755240.1, read as the reverse complement.
AGGTGTAATATATTAACTCTTTCTCTCATATAAACGTGTTTTAACGCATTTGCAAACAGAGTAGACCCAGATCAGACGGCTCCTACAGGAGCCGTCTGACCAGGGTCTGCTCTGTTTGCTAATATAATTTGATAGATCTGTCTTTACTTTCCAAAATATCTACACTGTTCCACCTCCATATTTGATCATAACATGTATATTTCAAAACATAATCCGAATCAACACAGTATGCTATAATTTCAGAAAACAAATACAGAATAGCTATAACTCGGTTTAGAACTTCACAGATGTACGATATCAAACAAACATGGAAAATTTCTGTGCATTAGTCCAATAACTGCCTGTGAGATTTTAAAATAAAATCGAATTATCGAGTACTCATAATCCAATCAATGATATTGCTCGTGCCCGCGTAGTGCACGTCCCGAAATCCTTTAACGACCCCTGACGGGCTTATCTACATTCCATATTAAAGAAATTAAGGTAGTTGTCATAATCCAATCAGTGAAATTGCTAGTGCCCAACTTCACTGGTAGCCTTTAACATGCTACTGGCTAGTAGGCAATTAACCCTTTACTCTATGTTTGCAAGGCGTGTTTATGGAGCAAGGGTTTAGAAAAATTGATTTTATTTGTAAAAATATGTTATCATACACACTATCAAAACTATTTGTAATGGCAATGTGAACAACTAAACGTTATGTTCCTGGCGGGAGTCACATCGTTTCGCTCTAGCGTTTTTTCAAATTCTCGGTCTTGCAGCGACAAGACGGAGCAATATTTAAGGAAAGCACTAATTGTGCCGCTTAGCATATGGAATTTGGAACGGATCAAGACCAAACTGATTGAAATCGGTGTTGAATTGGCTTTGCTGTAAGACTTTGAAAAACATGACTGTTGTATTTTCCGCCGCTGATCTGTCGTAGTTAGGTACCTTTCAATACATATATAGACCCGATAGGAATTTTTTTTCCGGGTCGTGTTTTTCTTGTTTTTCGGAGTGGTTTAAGGTTCAAATAGTTAGTTTTAGGCTAGTTTAACATACTTCGATCACAATTTTTTTTTTGGGGGGGTGGGGGGTGGGTGGGGGGGGGGTTTGTTTCCATGGGTGAGTCCAAGCATGCGTCGAGCACCTATGCACTCTGGTACCAAATGCCCCATACGTTGTCTCCGTTTTAGCGAGTACGATGGGCAAATACCTTCAGAAAGCAGTGTAATACTGTGACAGTAGATTTCGAATTACCTACAAACCAATTCAGAGTACTAAAAGGTGTTAATATGATGGGATGGGTAAAACATTAATCCGCTTAACTATTAACAAGAGGGCCAGAATGGCTCTGATATCGCTCACCAGACAACCAGAGAACAGGATTTTCAAAGTTTTCAAAATATGTTTCTATAGAAAACTAGCCGGTCCTGGGACGGGACCAATTTTTACCCAAGGGGCATCATTTATATAACTTTTGTAGAGGACCTGAACATGATGTTATGTGTCAAACATGAAAGCTGAGAACCTTCCAGTTTCAGAGGGGAAGACTTTCAAAAATTCACTATGTTTCTATTGAAATCTGCCCACCCCTGGGGCGGGGCCAATTTTGAACCCAGGGCCATTATTTATATACGTTTTGTTGAGGACCTTAACATGGTGCTATGTGCCAATTATGAAAGCTGATAAACCTTCCAGTTTTAAAGGAGAAGATTTTCAAAGTTTTCACTATATGTTTCTATTAAATCAGCCCATTCCTGGGGCGGGGCCAATTTTGACCCCAGGGCCATAATTTATATTACTTTAGTAGAGGACCCAAACATGATGCTATGTGCCAAATACAAAAGTTAAGAACCTTCCAGTTTCAGAGGAGAAGATTTTCAAAGTTTTCACTATATGTTTCTATAGAACACTGATCACCCTTGGGGCGGGGCCAATTTTGACCCCAGGGGCATAATTTATATACCTTTTGTAGAGGACCTGAACATGATGCTATGTGCCAAATATGAAAGCTGAGAACCTTCCAGTTTCAGAGAAGAAGATTTTCAAAGTTTCACTATATATTTCTATAGAAAGCAAGGCACCCCTGGGGCAGGGCCAATTTTGACCCCTGGGGCATAACTTATGTAACTTTTTTAGCTGACCTACAGATGATGCTACATGCCCAAAACTGGCTCACACCTTTCTCAGTATTCATCAAATTGAATATCAATCAAAATTTATCATGGAAGAAAATGATTTTTATGATCAACAATGCACACTATGATCAATAGGTCCTGTCGGGAGGTTTTCGATCTATGTCTACTCAGTCACTGCTTGTGAACGACTAGCCATCACATATTCCACTGTGAAAAGTAAGAACAGGGTCGTTTTAAAATCTCATTTCTATATTGTAATGCATGTGACTCATACGTATCTATAGCCTGAAAACAACGATCAATTTTCCAAAAGTCACCCGCCCTAAAATTCTACCACGCAATGAAAGCTTTAACCCTTTCCGTCACGAGTATTCAGGTAAGAAATAACAAATGTATGAATTCTAATCAGCTGAAATTTATTTTGGCGTCATGAACAGAACAGAATATGACAGAAGCTCTAGAATCAGATCTAGATTTATATGCAAGCAAAACACACTCTAAACAGACTGCTTATAAATACAGGAGCCCTCTGATCAGGATGTACTTTATTTGCAAATGCGTGAAAATGTCACATATGAAGAAAAGACAGGCAGTGTGAATTATCATAACCTGAACCTTTCTCGAGTCTCAATAATGATACTTTATGAATAGACACACAAATACATATATACTGTGAGATCTGGGTTTGTAAATATCTTCATTTTTCATAGTTAGCTTGTTAAGGGTTACACCTGCACTGTCAGTGTGTACAATCACTTCAATAGCAATTGTGTAAGAAAATGATTACATATAGTTCATTCTTTGCAAAACACCGGCTAACTAAATATAGATCACCAAAGGTTACAGTATATAAACACTGTCTGGCCTGGATATTTCTTTTGTAGACTGTAATGTCGGTTTAAAAATGTCTCCTGAATAAGCTTTTCTTATTTAAAACAAAAGAATCCACTCTCAACATAGCATATCTCTGTGTGATATACTGCATTGTGCCTAATGCAAATCAAAACTGTAAATCAGATCTGAATTCTAACATTTAAACAAGAGATTTTTTCTTAACTGAATGAATGTTTTGAGTGAAGGGTTAAAACTTTGCAGTTTATTGGTCAGATTATCAGACAGTGTTCACTGAACCAATATACAAGTAGGTTGGATATTTTCACATCTATATCTGAAAACTTTGCAGAGGTAAGTACATTTAATTCAATGTTTTCAAGTTCTATTATCATACCAAAATGTTTAAATATTCTACAAATGTTACATTATGAATGATCAAAATCATTAGCTTTTAACCCATTCCCATTACTTTTGATGGCTCTGTAAAAGTCTCTTTTTGAAACTATTGTGATAAATAGAGCAGAAAATGCTCTATTTATCACAATGGTTTCATCACTACATTATTCTAGAAAGTTCCTTTGTTTGCTAAATGCTCCTTTTTAATAGATTTATTCAAAGAGGTTATGTCTATAAATAGCCTAGGAGGTAATGGGTTAAACTTTACTGTGCTAAAAAGAATTATGTCTGCTACGAAGATTCTGATTATTTGAGAATCTGTTGACCAAGTGTCAAACAGCTTGGATAATGATAAAACACATTTCCATGCATCTGCAAACAGAGTAGACCCAGATCAGACGGCTTTTAGAGGAGCCCTCTGATAAGGGTATGTTCTGTTTGCTAATGGAATTTGAAAGATTGGTTTCTCTACTTTCTAAAATGGCTACAATGCCACACATCTGGAATAAACATAGAACAGGAAAATGGTTAATATGATAAGGGTTTTGCAACATTTTAACGTGAATTTACCATTAACAATTGTAGCAAATCCTACTGACATGTTCTGTGTTGTTTTACATTATGTATTGTATTATGTACTGTTTGTGTGTTTCATTTATATAATCAAAATTTTCAATACTGTACAAAAATCAAATTAATTTGTATTCCTGCAAAATCATATGTATATTGAAATCAGGTGTAAGAGTCAGGATTATTAGTTTCTGTTATCATACTGACATCTGCACTAAAGCCATATAAAACAAGCAAAATATGCGGAAACTGCATTAAAGCCGGATTTTTTATGTTGGCCTTGACCCAAAATGATACCCCTTCGCCAAAGCTATCATTTTTCAATGATGGACAATTGGTCAAAATACTGACCTTGACCTTATTTCAAATACCTTTAAATCAAATGAAAGGACTTAACCAAAGCCATTTGTACACCAAAGATGAATTGCCTAGCATTTGAAGTTCAGAAGTTAAAGCAATGTTAAAGTTTGTTAAAAATATCAAAGTTTTCGAAATAGTGACCTTGACTTTGACCTGATTTCACATATCCTTGTATCAAAAACAAGGCCTTCACCCAACTATCTGCATACCAAATATGAATGGTCTACCTTAAGTCATTCAAAAGTTATAGCAATGTTAAAGTTTGTTTAAAACTGCAAAGGTTTCGAAATAGTGACCTTGACCATGACCTGATTTCATGTATCTTTGTATCAAGTGAAAGGCCTTTACCCAAACTATCTGCATACAGAATATGAATGGTCTAGCGTAAGTAATTCAGAAATTATAAGCAATGTTAAAGTTTTGTTAACAACGGCAAAGTTTTGGAAATAGTGACCTTGACCTTGACCTGATATCATGTATCCTTGAATCAAAAGAAAGGCCTTCCCCAAAGCTATCTGTATACCAACGATGAATTACCTAGCATTTGTAGTTCAGTAGTTATAGCAAGTGTACCTTACAGTTTGTTAACAAATTGCAACGTTTTCGAAATAGTGACATTGATCTTGACCTGATTACATGTATCATTGAATCAAGTGAAAGGTCTTTCCCCAATCTATCTGCATACCAAATATGAATGGTGTAACTTAAGTAATTAAAAAGTTATAAGCAATGTTAAAGTTTTGTTAACGACAGCAACGTTTTGGAAATAGTGACCTTGACCTGATTTCATATATCCTTGTATCAAGTGGAAGGCCTTCACCCAAGCTATCTGTATACCAAAGATGAATTGCCTAGCATTTGTAATTCAGAAGTTATAGCAACGTTAGAGTTTGTTAAAAACGGCAATGTTTTTGAAATAGTGACCTTGATCTTGACCTGATTACAAGTATCATTGAATCAAGTGAAAGGCCTTTATCCAAGCTATCTGCATACCAAATATGAATGGTATGGCTTAAGTAAATCAGAAGTTAAATGCGATGTTAAAGTTTTTGTTAACAACTGCACGCCGCCCGCCCGCTCAACCCCAGCCCGGTTTTCGCCAAACTATAAGCCAATATTTCTATCGCAAAAATTCTGGCTAATAAAGTAATCCCCTTACTAGCAGCCATATTTATGACAGGTCGGTTTGAAGAAGTTTGGTTAAGAGTTGGGTCCAAGCGGTTTGCCATTCGAGCAATAGTGTCTCCAAAAATTAAGCCAACTGGATAAATGTTAAACATGTTCCTTCATATAAAAGCTTCTTCACACCTTTGCAAACAGAGAAGACCCAGAACAGATGGCTTGTTTAGGAGCCATCTAATCAGGGTCTGCTTTGTTTGGATTTATACTATGAGCAGTTTCTACAACGGTAAAAATACTTGTGTTCAAACGCCAGAAAATTATTTTACATAACCCTTTACTCTATAGAAGTACAAAAATTGTCATGCATGAAACACCAAATACAGAACAAACAGCCGTCCAAACAGCACTGGGGGCCAACTAGGCCTACATATTATCATCAAAAGTTTTGCTGCGACAATTTATATGGGTATTTTAGAACAACTGTTTTCCTACGAAGCCAGTGTAAGCTATATATTATGAAAGTTGCCTTCGTAGAAAAACAAATCTATATAAATTACCTATATAAATTCTCGTAGCAAAACATTTGATAATAATAGTAAATACGTAGTTGGCCCCCAGTGGATATGATTTTACAATTTTGTTCATGTTAAAATATTCCCATATTTACATTGTTATTATAAAAGTTCAGCTCATTAAAATACTAAATGTTCATGAGGTAAAGAGCTACTGTTCATAAAGTCAGGAATTCTTATAAAATATATACGAAGTAAAAAGTTCACCCTTTACTCTATAAATATGCATTTCTACGCCTTCTCAAACAGAGTGGACTCAGATCAGATGTTTCCAACATGATCAATCTGATCAGGGTCTACTCTGTTTCAATGTAATAAAGATATGATTCTACAGATTTTGTTATGGTGGAAAGTCTATGTGCCCATGTGGTATTATTATAAGAATTAATATAATTAATATTCATGATATCATTTTTACATGAATATTCATAGAGTGAAGGGTAAAAACGGCACAATTGATTTAAACATTAGCACTGTTTACTATCGTTGAAACTGTACACAAACTTTTTTTTCATCTTATTTTTTCTTTTCTCTAATTTGTATAATATTCTATTGGGGAGTTTTTGGTTATTCTATCAACATATGCATACAGAAAATTATTCCTTAGAAACGGCTACTATCACTAACCTAATAAACCTTCTAGATACCACCGGAAGAAACCTAAAAGGAAGGTCTGGCTCACTTGGAGGTGCTTGCTAGATCTATTAACCAATGTTTTGACCGGTGTGTCCATGTGCCTTAGATTTTCACGAGGCAGCAATGTGAATAAAATGTAAGACCGGAAAAGTTGTCTACTAGTAACTGGCTACTTGTAGTAGGAGAACTTGGCTACTAGTAACTTGCTACTAGTAGTAGGAAAAGTTGGTTACTAGTAGCTGGCTACTCGTAACTGGCTACGTGTAGTAGGAGAACTTGGCTACTAGTAACTGTCTACTAGTAGTAGGAAAACTTGTTTACTAGTAGCCAGCTACTAGTAACTTATGTAGGAAAAGTTGGTTACTAGTAACTGGCTACTACTAGTAGGAAACAAGTAGCTGGGTAGTTATATTCAAGCAAACTCGTACGTATATATAATTTCTACAGTGTCTGCTTTCTAAAGATACCGTAGTTACTTTACTGAATTAATGTAGCTCGTCAGCTACTTGTACCTTTAGAAAGCCGATGTGATATTCTGAGCGCAATCTGATGAACCGATACAAGTAGCTAGGTAGATTTATTCAAGCACACGCAAGTAGCTGAGTAGTTATATTCAAGTAAACTCAAATACAGGTAGAAATTGGACTGGAAGAATGTGTTATCTTTCTAAAGATACCGTAGTTAATTTGCTGAATCCATGTAGCTAGTCAGCTACTCGTACCTTTAAAATACCGATGTGATATTTTGAGCACAATCTGATGAAACGATACAAGTAGCTAGGTAGTTTTATTCAAGCACACGCAAACGTATGTAGAATTTCGACAAGAGGAAAATGTCTTCTTTCCAAATATACCGTAGTTATCTTAATTATTTTACGTAGCTAGTCAGCTATTCATACCCTTTGAATGTCGGTATGATATTTTCAGCACTATATTCTGAAACAAAACAAGTAGCTTGGTAGTTGTATTCAAGCAAACTCAAATGTATATAGAATTTCTTCAAGTGGAGAGTGTCTGCTTTCTAAAGATACCGTAGTTACTTTGCTGAATTCATGTAGCTCGTCAGCTACTTGTACCTTTAAAAAGCCGATGTGATATTTAGAGCACAATCTGCTGAAACGAAACAAGTAGCTAGGTAGTTTTATGCAAGCAAAAACAAATGCATGTACAATTTTGACACGAGGAAAGTGTCTGCTTTCTAAATATACCGTAGTTACCTTAATTACTTCATGTATCAAGTCAGCTACTCATACTTCTTGAATGTCAGTATGATATTTTGAACACTATATTCTGAAACGAAACAAGTAGCTGGGTAGTTATAGTTCAGCAAACTCACATGTATATAGGATTTCGACAAGAGGAGAGTGTCTGATTTCTAAAGATATCGTAGTTACTTTACTGAATCCATGTAGCTCGTCAGCTACTTGTACCTTAAGCAGGGCGATGTAATATTCCGGGTAGAATCTTCTGAAACGGAACAAGTGGCTTGGTAGTTATATTCAAGCAAACTCCAAAACAGGTAGAAATTCGACCAGGGTAAAGTACCTGCTTTCAAAAGGTACCGAATTTGCTTTGCTGAACTCATGTAGTCAGTTAGCTACCATACCTTTAAAATGCCGATGTGATATTTTGAGCACAATCTACTGAAACGAAACAAGTTATTCAGGCAATATTCAGGCAAACAAACGCATGTAGAATTTCAACAAGAGGTCTGCTTTCTAATTATACCGTAGTTACCTTAATTACTTCATGTAGCTAGTCAGAGGGCTCCTAGAAGAGCAAACAGTGTAGACTGATATCAGAGGGCTCCTAGAGGAGCATACAATGTAAAATGAGATCAGAGGGCGCCTAGAGGAGCAAACAGTTTTGACTGATAACAGAGGGCTCCTAGAGGAGCAAACAGTGGGCTCCGAGAGGAGCAAACAGTGTAAACTGATATCAGAGGGCTCCTAGAGGAGCAAACTGTTAACTGATATCAGAGGACTCCTAGAGGAACAAACAGTGTAGATCTATATCAGAGCACTCCTGGAGGAGCAAACAGTGTAGACTGATATCAGAGGGCTCCTCGAGGAGCTTTCTAATGAGGATCTGCATTGTTTGTCATTCAGATACCTCTTGTATACAGCACCCTTTATTACTCAATGGACTCTATCGCTTAATCATGATGGACTTTTCCACTTTCAAAATTCAGCATTCAAAGGGTTAATACAACAATTATTTAGTATTCTTAATGGGTGGAGCTTGCATGAATATTCGTCAGGTATAGATTTAAATCATAAATCAGTTATTTCTGTTTTATATTTTTCAGAAGCCAACATACGAGATAATACTTGTTTGAGAAAATGCTTGAATATAAACCCAAACTAGGCCAAACCATAGCAGATTGCAACCAAATTGTTTATCTGAAGATATTGTCATAACAATAGAACAAAAATGGAAACAGCTTCCAGTACAACAGTCAGAGAGGATGTTTCCAGAATTCTCAATGAAACTTTGGACATTTTTGGGTATAGTGCTAGACGAAGGGCCATCAGGATAGCACACTGGGACCAATGGTCAGTAGCCAAAACATTATCAATACAGAAGATCCTTGGAAATGACAAAATTGACAAGGTCTTTGTTGGGAGCTGTAGTGAAGGTATTGCACTTCAGTCTGAAAGTGACATGGACATTTTACAAGTAAATAATAATGTCTTATGCCAAGATCAAGTTGGTACTCACGGAAGAAGTGAGACGATACTTTTCCAGCTTGTCAGAGAAAATGTACCTTCCGGATATACCTACTTGAAACTACTGACCAGTGGCAACAATGCATACATGCAGCAAATAAAGCCTGCTCTTGTTGAGAGCAATGGAGATATTTACTTATCAAGTGAACAATTCATGAAGATTAATGAAGACGTGTTTTATCAAAACAAGGGATGCATTGGCAGAAATACAGTCTATATGGCAAGAAACGGCCCATCTAATCCTAAATATATCAAGGAAAGTATAACTATTAAAATCTTGAAGGCAATATGGTCTGTAAATTTGAATCAAGATATAGACATTGTTAGAGCATTCCCGTGTTCCTGCCCAGACCTTCTACAAAACTGGCATAAAAAAACATCTAAAGGCAAATGGCCAAGTGAAGAAACCATTGATCAAGTGAGAAACACTCAACTTTATGTGGTAGCAGTAGGGGAAAGGGGGAGTGAAAAAGAAAATCTTCAATGGAGACTTAGCTTCATACAAGCAGAGATATGTCTGGTCCGCTCTCTTAACGACACACAAACTAAATTACTGATACTTCTACGTTACATAGCGCGCCATATTCTTACACCTGTCTGTCGTGAGATTACATCATACATCATGAAGAATGTTATTTTCAAGTTGGCCGATAGTTTACCTATAGAATCTTTTCAAGGGCAACTTCTCCTGGACAGATTACAAGATGCTCTGATACTTCTGAAATCATGTGTAGAAGACAAAACACTTGCCTGCTATATGTTCCCAGAAAGAAATCTTCTTAAAAGAAAATTAAGTGATAAGGATCAGAAATCTCTCCTTGAGGTGACAGAAAAAATCTTAGAAAATTACACAACTGTCTGTTATTCTGTACTTCATTGTGAATACTCGCAAGCACATTATCCAACAGTTCGCACACTCTTGGAAGACATTGTGCTATTGAACATGGTTGATGCAATAACTATACTTAAGTCAAGTTGTCTTACATTAAAACAGAAGGAAGAATACAATACTTTCATGTTTCAAACATCAAGCAGGATCAGAGCAAAACTGTATCATTTCCATCATGTTGTATGGCCAATGTGGACAAAATATAAAATGAAGATGTTCGATAACAACGCTGTTGAAGAAATGATGGCAATTGAATTAGAGGTGACTGACAACAAACAAATTCCTCTGGTGAGTGTGGCAGATACTGTACAATCCAGGTCTGAAGCAAATAAAGAGTCTACACCAGTAGCTGATAACAAGTCCACAAAAACAGGGCTACTAACAGAGAAACATTCTACTATTGTGACTTCCAAAACACAATTGACACACAACTCTCACCACTCTTCGCCAAATTCGAACACACACACATATTCCAAATGTAAATCACACTGGGTTAACCATAAAAGACAAAAACAGAAGAAAAAAAGTCATAAAAAAACAAAGAAGAGAAGCCATAGAAGGTGCACCTATCATGTCAGAAATACCACACACCATCAGTATAACAGGCATGGAAATGTGAGATCTAGTAATACCATATCAACAGTCACAGAGCATGAGAGCAGTACACTGCTAGTCCATTTTATGATGATGGTGGTTTTACTATCGTCAGTACATATTATTTCAGATTTCAAATTTAAAACAGTCACAGATCTAACAGCCCTTAGGAAAAGGAACTGCTAAAAACTGCAGTTTTTTAGCAGTGAAATAGCAGTTTTTTGAAAATACTGCCTTCTTTAGCAGTATTTTATCATGGCCATCAGTTGTTGGTGAGCAGTTTACTGCAGTTTTCAAATAACTGCTAAAAACTGCATGTATAGCTCCATTCATTTGTGACAGTTTTTAACAGTAAAACATAACTGCTACCTGAAAAAATGGTTTCATTTGCAGTAAATAGCAGTACTTTTCTTGGAGCAGTTTTCTGGTTGCTTTTATTTGAACAGAAGAACCAGTTTATAGCAGTTTTCATTTTACTGCATGATAAAAACTGCAAACCTTTAAAAGTTATAGGTATAGGATCCTATATCTACTGGGTGCTACTAAACAGAGTCTGGTAGAGTCCGATAGAGTCTGGTAGAGTCCGGTAGAGTCTGGAGGCCTTTTTAGAAGTTTAAGTGCAATTTAAAGATTATAATGCTGTTATATAGCACTAGTTTGTATGTTTGCAGCAGTAGTAATTGACATCCGTAAATAAATGAGCATATAATAGCTTGAAAACTCCCTGTAAATATTACCGGGGTCACACGGTAATGGTCGACCTACGTCGGATAGAGTCTGTTCTAGTTTTAGAAGTCTATATGGTATTAAATTCCCCCCTTTTTTATCAGAAAACATTTTACATACATTAATAAGTGATTTTATTATAATTTCAAAGGCAGTATGGACATTATATACATGTATTGTATGACAAGATTGTTGTTTCGACTTTTTCATATTGGCGAAAAGTCGGAGGGTACCGGTAGTGTCTGGAGATGAAAACTGGAGTTTTAGGCCAACATTTGCAAAATTAAGCGAATTAATGTATTAATAACAAGGTAGAGATGTATCTGCAACCATATTTCACATAAAATTGTGTAGCAGCTTGTGAATAATTGGACTCAAATTGTTAGCATCGAAACCTAAGTATACGACTCTATCCGACGTAGGGCGGCCATTACTGCGTGACCCGGTAATATTTACCGGGTGTTTTCAAGCTAATATACGATCATTTTTTAATGGATATTAACTACTATAGCTTCAAACATACAAAATAATGTTATATAACAGCATTATAATCTTTAAATTGCACTAAAAAGGCCTCCAGACTATACCGGACTCTACCAGACTACACCGGACTCTACAAGACTCTACCAGACTCTGTTTAGTAGCACCGTATCTACTATAGAAATGGAAAACAAATTTGAGCTAGCATATTTTATTACTAATAGTATAATGACAATGTAGATTCCATATCAAGCTGACGATCAGTGATCCAGCTAGTAAGAAATAGCTGGCGCATCACCCGTTCCTTATTTGCTAGCGCCCTGTTGCCTGGCATGGCGCCAAGTTGCCTCTTTGAATGTGGAAAAGTGCAGACACTGATCATTCTGGCTCAGCGTGAGATCAATTATCTCCATCCACTGGTCCGGTATGTATACCCCCTTCCCCATGTAGCATCGCCCCTATTGCGTTGGTCAATTAATTTATGTTATTAACCAATGAAATATAGATAACAAACAACTCCATCTAAGGTTACAAGATGTGTTTGTGAAACGCTATATATACACTATATGCCCCCACAGTATAGCAAATGTAATACCTAAACATTTGTACTTTGACCTTGGTGGATGGCCTTGACATTGTCATGTCACCACTCAAACTGTGAGCTAGGCTTCATGAGATACATATGTAAATGCCAAATATAAAGTCTATATATCTCTATTGGTTCGATCTGATTGGGTTGGGGGAGGGGGGGGGGTGCACAATTAGGCCAGAGACGTATATATCTCTCTTTATTAGACTATGTTGCGTAAGAATTATCAAATTGTCAATCACAATAAAAAAAACACCAATTGCTTCCGTAAACCAATTAAATTAATTAAAATATCCCAACTTGGCTTTGTTAAATTCGTGAAATCAAACCCTAGCTGATTAACACGACTTTATTCGCCGAAACTGTTAATGCGTCCCAGTGCGAGTATCGTAGGTACGAAGCTCGCTGGCCCGAACCGTTCTGGTTCCCTTTCGCGTGTTTGGTTCCTAGCGTATGAAATCTGCTGAAATTCTGGCGGTTGAAGAAGTTAGTGGATAATTTCGTTTTGCATCGCCGAAAGGGCTCCAAAGAGGTAAATATAGCTCAGTCTTTGTGTATATTTTATGCAATATTAAAATCGTGTCATTTTCAGGTATATTCTATACGATTTCAGTTTGTAAACACTGTGTTTATTTGCGACGATTTTCAAATTCAAATCGGTCTCCGTTCAAATGCATGGTTTCGGACATCCATGTTTCGGACGAAATGTTATTGTATCATTGCTTTGTATTATTATGCACAGTATGCATTTGTGATCGAATAATTGAAATGACTAGGATCCACATCAGACATATATTCACGCTGTTTTAATGTTTATTTTCAGTTTGACGTGAATGTATTGATGACCAGTATACAGTTGGCAGTTTCTTATAAACTTTCTATCAACTCCATGGCAGAACCGTTACATAAGCCTTCATGTAAAATAGCTCGCTTGGAATAGAATGTTTATGCAGCGAAGAACAACTTGATACTGTCCTAGCTGGTTTTTCCAGCCCAAAGGATCGGATGCAAGGTAATGTAAAATAAAATGCTAAATAGCCTCAATTGTAAATGCCTAAGATCAGTTGTTGAGTCTTGGCAACTTGTTGAATCTTGGCAACTATGTAAATTACCCATGATGCAATACTGGGAAGAAACCAATATGGTGGCTGCAAACTGTCAATATTTCTAGTTTTAAAAATGTGTCGAGTTGTCGATTACAACTAGCATGACAGTTGATAGAACATAGCTGAATTAGGCTTTTAAAATTCCATAATTGCCATGGTGAGTTGATTATCAATTCTAATAAATTAAGACTAATTAGATTTTTATTATTCAATATTGTTTATCTTCGATTTTCATGTAAGTGGGTGGGTGGGGTAATATTCTAGCTAGCTCTTCACCCCTCTACTCTCTATTTCTGTTTAACGTGACAATGATCAACCATGCAACACCAAAGTCACTGTACCCATGCATCTCATGGGGAGAGACATGAAAATACAACCAATAACCAGATTTATTAAAAAAGAAAATTGAATATGTTTACTTTTTTCCAGCAGTCATGTTTGCAATGAAAATGAAAGTATAGCAAGTAAAATAATATTCTTCCCTGTTTTAGTTGGGAACAGACCTATAAGATTTGTTGAGATGTAACCCTTTACACCATGAATGTTCATGGAAGTAATTGCGTCACATTATTACTAGATTATATTTCATTATGGCATAAAATTATGAACACAAATTCTGGCTTAGGCAGAAAATATATTATTCCAAAAACAAATAGAGAAGATGGGGATTAGTTATCTCTTACAGGATTGATCTTGGTCTACTCCATTTGCAAAGCCATAGAAGTGTATGATGTAAAAAGTTAAATATCCAGATTTATGGAATTTTGTCAATAAATTGGACATGTATGTAAATAGGTCAGTCAAAACATGATAAATATTTCATTATAGGTTGTTGAATTTAAGTGTATAAAACATAAACAGGGAGGAAGAATTAGATTTAATATTATTTTGATAATATTTATGTTATTAGTAACATTTATTATTGCAGGACTGGGGATACAGCTATGCCTATAGTCCAGTAGATACGATAACGTAGCTCTATTCCTAAATAGAAGCTGGACGCTAGTCATTATCAGTCTTACAGCTACGATATCGCATCTAATAGTCCAGATCAACAAGCCTGACACACAAAGAGAAGAAAAAGGATAGTTGTCATACAGAAAAATGAAGGTGCAAAAACTTGTCACCATCTTTTCAAAAGACCATAGACTTGCATAAGATTGTGGGGACAGTTTCATGATGGAGCAACTCTTCAAGAAGATAGCACTCTGGATCTTTTGATTTGTTAAAGTAATTTTGCTAGGTGTAAATTTCTATTCAAATGGCTAAAAACAAGACTAAAACTTACAAGAGAGCATGTATTTTGTACTGTTATTGTAGTATAACATCTGTTGAAAAGGAGTACATGTGTTCTGTACAAATAGTATAGATCAAGTTTAGAGGGCTTGTAAGAGAGCTGTCTTAACAGGATCTACTCTGTATGCCATCTGTTAGTGTTTTGTAAAATGCCCAGTAATGGTGCAATCAACTTATTCTAAAAAATAAGAGTGAACCTTTTGAAAACTGCAGCATAAATAATAATTTTCATTTAGCCGTATGTTATGTTTTTCCATTACAGTATATAAAATGTTTAAAAACTTTTGATGGAAATTTATTTGTTCCCCGCCCCCACCCCAGCAAAAAATACTGGCAGTTTTTCTTCCAGTATTCAATGATGTCATTTTACTGCTTAAAAATAATGGCCAGTTATTTTGCAGTTTTTCTTCCAGTATTTTATGATGTAATTTAACTGCTGAAAAAATGTGGACAGTTTTTCTTCCAGTTTAATGATGTCATTTAACTGGTCCATAACTGGTAAGCCAGTTATTTTGCAGTTTTTTATGACCTCATATGACTGCTAGCTCATTTAAATATTTCGGCCGATTTCACTGCTAAAAACTGGTTTAGAAAAAACTGCTAAAAAACTGCTTTTTACTGGTTCTGAAAAACACTGCTAAATCACTGCAAGTTAACTGCCTTCCTTTTTCCTAAGGGAGAGTTTGAAATGTTTCAGAATATACTAGTTAGTATTCAATTGATCTTGTCAGTTATACAACTTAGGTTACTGAGCAATGGAATGCCTTATTCAAGCTGCGAGGACATTTTAACGGACAAGTTTATGTTAATAGAAATGATGATTTCTGGGGTTATAAGTCCGCTTATGCGCTTGAAAATGTGGATCCAACTACTATCAAAATGATCTACATTGTGCTCGGGTAATCTAAAGGACACAGCACTGTCATAATAACTTACCTTGTGCTAAGGTAATCTAAAGTACCAAGCACTGTCATAATAACTTGCCTTGTGCTCAGATAATCTAAAGAACCCTAGCACTGTCATAATAACGTGCCTTATGCTCAGGTAATCTAAAGGACCCTGTACTATCATAATAACTGACATTTTGCTCAGGCAATCTAAAAGGCCCAGCTGTATCATAATGACTTACCTTGTGCTCAGATACTTCACCAATACTCATTACTCTCAGAGACACCACACATAGCCATTTACTTTACCTTGTACTTCATGATTATTAATTTAAGAAATAATGGCATCATGAATATTTATAAGCTAAATGTTTAAAAGAGCATACAAAAACTAGGATTTCTGCATGGCCATGGCAGAAACTGTATAATCAGACCTACATAACAGCACTAGAAAACAGGGTCATCTTATCTAGGTCTTAAAAGTACAATTATGAGTCTTGTAGGAATCACCACATACAGAATAAACAGTCGCCTTTACTCCATAAATACGCCTTTTAACGTCATTTCAAAAAGAGTAGGCCCAGATCATACCGCTCCCACAGGATCCGTCTGATTGGG
Organism: Azorinus chamasolen; assembly: GCA_963576725.1. Lineage (NCBI taxonomy): Eukaryota > Metazoa > Mollusca > Bivalvia > Cardiida > Solecurtidae > Azorinus > Azorinus chamasolen. The sequence goes on along the minus strand of OY755240.1, from coordinate 13,342,460 downwards.
GTCTTTGCTGTTTGCTTATAAAATAGATATTATTCTACAGTTTCTGCCCTAGCCACAAATTTAAGTGTCCATGTGATATTATTTTAAGTATGCTAATTAATATTCATGATGTCTTTATTTCATACCTAAATATTTATGGAGTAAAGAATTAACCATATGCAAAGCTGTAAAAAAGGGTGTTTCTACCAGGTAAAGGTTTCATGAATATTCATATAGATAATGACGTTTTACCTGAATTGACCGATTTATCTGTTTAACCATTTACTCCATAAATACGCCTTTGTATACAAAGAGTAGACACAGATCAGTTGGCTGCTATAGGAGCTGTCAGATTAGGGTCTGCTCTGTTTGCTTATGATATAATACAGATGTGGTCATGGCCAAATGTTCATGCGTTCATATAAAAAAAAGCTTCGTAATGTCATTATTTTAACATTAAAATTCATGGAGTAAAACATTTACTGTGCATATGTATACCGGTTAACCCTGGACCTGATAGATACACCTTTGACACCTATGTATACAGAGTAGACACAGATCAGACAGCGGAGCCATTTGAACACAGTCTACTTTGCTTATGAAATTATATGGATTTATTGCATTTTCTTCTATGGTAAAAAAATGTTCAAATGTCATTATGAAATTTCATCCATTCACATTTTCTCTAATACAAACACATTTTCATGAATTTGCAAACAGAGTAGACCCAGATCAGATGGCTCATATAGGAACCATATGATCAGGATCTGCTCTGTTTGCCACTGGAATTTTGTAATTTGCTTCTTTAGTTCCAAAAACGACTACAATGTTCCATCTTCCCCATTTCATTATAACTATTTTGTCCATGAATACATACTCAGTAAGCAGTGAAATTTGGACTAAATATAGTGAATCTGTAAAACAGTCTTGTATTAATTGTTTATATTCAATATTGATGTTGTATTATATTTTAATATCGATGTTGTGTGTTTCCTGGCCCATACATGTACTTTGTATTATTCAAATATTGATGTTGTATTATACATTGATTTCATATCAACATGTTAATTAATCTCTTTGAACCCTGAAACTGGAACTATCCATCTATAATACCTACTACGTGTATACAGTATGAAAGTATATAACAAAGTGAATTTTATATGACAAACAGTGAAGACCTAGATAACAGGGCTCCACAGTCCATAGTGCACTCTACACTGTTTTCATTTAAAACAAGCACTGAACAAGTTACAACGTGGAATCAATGACCTGTCAGTCACTATTGAACTTGTTCCCTCCTGGACTAATTTTAGATTAAACCTCTTTAAATTAATCAACCAAAAAGGAGCATTAACTATTGAAAAGGAGAATTCTAGAATTGTGTCGTTTAGAAACCATTGTGATAAATAGAGCATTTGCTCTTATGGAGCAAATGCTCTATTTATCAGAATGGCATCAAAATGAGTAGATAAGAATGGGTAAATTTGATAAATGATTAATGTTTTGCCCATTTGCAAGCAGTGTAGACCAATATCAAGCAGCTGCTATATAATCTGCTGTTTTGCTAGTGGAATTGTTCACATGATTTAAATATAGAAACAGGTCGTTACACAAATATTACTCGTGATCAACGCATATGCAACAATTGCAACTTAAAAATGATAGAAAACGAATATCACTTTTTACTTATCTGTCCGAAATTTAGGGAACTGAGGAAAAGGTACTTTAAACCATATTACTGTTCATGGCCCAACATAAATAAACTTGTTTCATTATTATCAAATACCTCAAAATCAACACTAAATAATTTGGCGAAATTCATTTATAACGCAAACTTGATTAGAGTCTGATGTCATAAGTAATTTTTGATGGGAAATTTACGCTATTTGTTTTTCTATATATGTATTTAATTATGTATTTTTGTTTCTCTGTAAACTATGTGTCCTTTATCTTTGCAATATTGAATTTGCTATAAACGTCGTTTTATATTTAATGCAATAAAATGTTGTAGTTGTAGTTGTAGTTGTTTAGATCGAATAGTTTGTACAATAAGCCAAATAGTACACAATGAGATCCAAGTTATTCTATAAACAAACTGCAAAACCTGATGAGATTACTCCAACGAAAGCAGCTCCTAGGGGAGCTGTCTGATCTGGGTCTATTCTTTTTGCAACAAGAGGGCCAGAATGGCCCTGAAGCGCTCACCAGACAATCAGAGGAGAAGATTTTAAAAGTTTTCACTATATGTTTCTATAGAAAACTAGCCGGCCCTGGGGCAGGCCAATTTTGACCCCAAGGGCGTAATTTATATAACTTTTGTAGAGGACTTGAACATGATGCTAAGAGCCAAATATTAAAGCTGAGAACCTTTCAGTTTCAGAGGCGAAGATTTTCAAAGTTTTCTCTATATGTTTCTGCTGAAAACTACCCACCCCTGGGGCGGGGCCAATTTCGACCCCAGGGCCATAATTCATATAACTTTTGTAGAGGACCTATACATGATGCTATGTGCCAAATATGAAAGCTGAGAACTTTCCAGATTCGGAGAAGAAGATTTTCAAAGTTTTCACTATTTGTTTCCATTGAAAACTGCCCATCCCTGGGGCGGGGACAATTTTGACCCCAGGGCAATAATTAATAATTGTAGAGGACCTGAACATGATGCTCTGTGCCAAATATGAAAGCTGAGCGCCTTCCAGTTTCAGAGGAGAAGATTTTCAAAGATTTCACTATTTGTTTCTATTGAAAACTGCCCATCCCTGGGGCGGGGCCAATTTTGACCCCAGGGGCATAATTTATATAACTTTTGTAGAGGACCTGAACATGATGCCATGTGCCAAATATGAAAGCTGAGAAACTTCTGATTTCAAAGGAGAAGATTTTCAAAGGTTTACTATATGTTTCTATTGAAAACTTCCCACCCCTGGGGCGGCCCCAATTTTGACCCCAGGGGCATAATTTATGTAACTTTTGTAGAGGACCTATAGGTGATGCTATGTACCAAAGATGAAAGCTGAGAACCCTGTAGATTCAGAGAAGATTTTTAAAGGTTCAAATTGTTGACGCCCGACGACGCACGACGGACATCTGGCGATCACAAAAGCTCACCATAAGCACTTTATGCTCTGGTGAGCTAAAAATGTAAAAAGATGTTTGTATAGAGTAAAAGAATAATATCCTTTACACTTTAAAACTATTTATGTTTGCAAACAGAGTAAACCCATATCAGATCACTTATGTAGGAGCTGTCTGATCTAGGACTTCTGTTTACTGGCAGGCTAGCCTTCACTCCATATAGATGCATTTTCAAACAGAGTAGACCCATGGTGGTTAACCAAGTCATCTTGTGTTGCCTGACAGTAAGTACGTATAAGAGACTCATGTGTACCCTCAAAGTATGTATCAAACACCACATATATTATTGGTGTTCTGTTCAATGTACGATATACGGAGTAGTCTGTACAGATATGCCATCTAGAATGTTCAGGATTCATCTCTCAACTGGGCAAGTAGTGTCCAAGTCTCACACCCATGTAAGCCGATGGACACGGCCAGAGACCATGGAGACTGTAGAACCCTCTCGATATGTATAGATGGTAACAGGGCATAATTTAACCCCTTTCTCCAGACACCTTTGTTAACAGGGTACACCTAGACCAGATGACTTCTGAAGAGGCCATCCCATAACCATACCCTAACAAAAATACCGCAACAATTCAAAGATTCCACTACCAACCATTCTGTTGATTCATTCACTTATTGTTGCAAAATGTATGCATGTACATTATGTTATGTAAACTGTGACAAAAATAAAGGATATGTTCTGTTCTGTATTCTAACTCTTTCCATGGATTCCTTGCTGGTTTTAAACTCTCATTAATGTTACAATAGATTCCTGCTTTTTTTTACTCTTCATAAATATTACCATGGATTCTTGCTGGAATTGTATGTTACCATGGATTCCTGCTGCTGGTTTTAAACTCTTCATAAATGTTACCATGGATTCCTTGCTGGTTTTAAAATTTTAAATGTTACAATAGATTCCTGCTGGTATTACTCTTCATAAATGTTACAATGGATTCCTGCTGGTTTTAAACTCGTCATAAATGTCACCATGGATTACTGCTGGTTTTATACTCGTCATATGTTACCATGGATTCACATACACATGTAAATGGCCTTTTGAAATAATGTGACGATCTTTTGTACAATGTACAATTATTATATTGCAAATTGCTAGGTTTCTGATTTACTGGAATTAAGAAACAATCAAACTTAGATGTAACTTTTAGCAATTTATTTCTACACTAAATTAAACATGGTATTTTTGCAATTAAATCAATAAATCTTCATGTTATGCATGTAAATTGTGCTCGTATTAAACAAACATCTGTAACTCGTTCCACAATACAGTAAAACTCCCCTAAACTGGATGTTATATTTAGTATAGCTACTGGTCTTGGAGACAGATGGCAGCTTAATGCAGGGTGAAAGTCATACAGACAGCTTCTGTAGGGGCTTCCTGTATGCCTTTCACCCTGCATTAAGCTGTCACCTGTCTAAAAGTATCTAAATTTGTCTTAACTAGAATTCTGGTTTAGATAGAATCTACTGTAAAGGTGAACTAACCCATTGAATGCACTAGCATTTGTAAACAGTGTCGACCGAGATCAGAGGAGCTACAGTAGCTAGAGGAGCTCTCTGATCAGGGTTTTCTCTATTTGCCATTCAAAATCCTATTGCAAATCATAACCTCTCAACCTAAATGGATTCTCTTGTTAACCCTTTCCCTGTTCTATGTTTATTTCTAACGTACTGAATAGACAAAATAATTATAATGAAACATGGAAGATGGAACAATGTAACAATTTTAGAAAGTAAAGACAACAGATCTATCAAATTCCACAAGCAAACAGAGCAGACCCAGATCAGACGACTCCAAATGGTGTCGTCTGATCTGGATCTACTCTGTTTGCAAAGGTATGAAAAGGTGTCTATATGAGGGAAAGGGTTAACCAATAACAAAACCTTTCCACGAAGAATATTTCGCATTAAACTAGTCAAACTTTCTGCACAGTTTGGATCCTGGTTAGACCCGTGGGATTCCAAACTGTTCAACATGCTGTTTATATTTTGGAAGAGAAGTATAACTTTGAGACTTAAAGCAAATGAAAAATTCTTCCTCAGATCTACCAATGTTTAACTTTTAACTAATCAGGTCTTAATAAAACTTAAACCCTGATCAAGTCAGAGAGCAAACCTATTAAATGGAATTTTCCCTTAGTTCAGTCCAATACATCAAGAAACAATACAAAACATCCACACAGCTATCATTATAAAAATGTCATTCTGTACATTTTTTGTCCAACAAAAGAATTCCAAATGCAGAGACACATAAATCTGAATCTCTTAGTCATAATTTAACCATTTACTCCATGGGTCTAAACTGTTTGCAAAGGCGTACAATGGCAAATGTATGAAGTAAAGGGATGATCATAGTAATTCTTTACCGTTATAAACCTTGCCAACAGAGTAGACCCAGTTCAGATAGTTAAACGAGTTGTCTGATCAGGTTCTGCTCTGCGTGCTTATGGTATAGTATAGATCTGATTCTACAGTGTCTGCCTGGGCCAAAATGTCACTGTTACATTATTGTTCATCACGGAAAGCCTTACACAGCACAGAGAGAAGACTACAATATCCATTATCTACAAATACCACCACAAGATACAACTCTGTATGGCACGTACAACACTCATGGTCATAACAACACAATATCATTCTAGAACCTATTTAACCCTTTACTCCATGTAAGGAATAATGAAACAACAGTAATTAGTTGAATATGAGACCAGGCATCGTTTGCCATTACAGAAACTAGAATCAGATATACATGTATATTATTCCATAAACAAACAAAGCAAGCTCTAACCAGATCCTGTAAGTCTGATCTGGGTCTACCGTGTTTTGCATTTAAGCATTACAAGGTGTGGATATATGGAGTAAAAGGTTAAAGCAACCAACTAGAGAAAAAGTGTCATTTGTTTAATCATGTGGACGCTCAGTGCAGAATGAAAGTAATGTAGGTAGCCTATGTCCCTATCTCTTTACTCCATGAATATTCATGTAAGACAAATGACATCATAAATATGAATGAATTGAGTTTTATAATGACATTATGAGCTAGAAACTGTAAAATCTGACATAACGTACATTAAGTCATAAGTGAAGGGAGCAGACCCTGATCAGACGGCTCCTACAGGAGCCATCTGATCTGGGTCTACTCTGTTTCTAAAGACATAACAAGGTATAGTAATGGAGTAAAGGGTTAAAGAGCTCTCTACATTACTTAAATCCTGTTTTAACCCATTCCTCCATAGGCTATTTTTAGACCCAACCTCTTTGAATGAATCTACTAAAAAGGAGCATTTTCTAGAGAAAAGGAACATTTTTAGAATGTTGTAGTTTGAAACCATTGTGATAAATAGAGCATTTGCTCCTATAGGAGCAAATGCTCTATTTATCACAATGGTTTCATAAAGTGACTTTTACAGAGGCATAGAAAGGCGTATTTATGGAGGAAAGGGTTAAGCAACCATGTGTGCTTACAACTGACAAGACAAGTTCTAAGTGGTCAATGTACAAATTTGGTTCTGAAGCGTACCCATCCAAACCATAACTTCTCTTACTACTTCCTGATGGAAGTCGGAGACCAAAGACAAATAGTTTCATGAATTTCCTTACCAACAGATGGATATGCACACCAAGTTTGGCTGGGAAAACTATACATGTGAAACATCTCAAACAAATGTATGAATGTCAAAAGAATTCAATTCTATGCCATGGTTACCCTACCCTAAATATTTGGAGAACCACTCTCCATTCTCCATCAGATGGTACATATGAGTCGCTCGTCCCATGCGACCTACTACTGCAACGTACAGAAATGATCTATACAAATCTGATAGAGGTTCACCTACAAATCATTCCTCTGACATTTTGTAATAATCCAGTCAGTCGTTTAGTAGATGTTGTTTAATTTTATTTTTAGCTTGTGTGACCTACATATGCAATGGAAGGATCTATATAACTAATAACCATCTTCAAACACAGTGTATACCCTGACTAGGAGCCAAACATGGTTTTGTTCTCTGGATCTACACTGTTTGCACGTCCAGAAATAAAATTGTTCCTATGGAGTGACTCAAATCTAAACTGGAAAATAAAGCCTCATTCAAATGTTCTCTCACTCAAAAAGTTTAAACTAAAAATACATTTTCTCACTCAACGAGTTTCTCCTAAAATGCATTTTTTTTATTTGAGGAACATACACCCAAGAAATAACAAAATCTATCAATAAAATCAAAGTCTTCAACTCAAGAAATGAAAACACTCTCTGACACATACATTGAGATCTAATCATGAAAAACAGGTATATAAGTAGTCAATCAAACCATGACACTGTACTGCCCAGAATCAGAATATGGTGCAAACAACTTGTGGAGTTTACCATGATTATTCATCATGTAACTACTTAAAGCCCTGCTAGTTTTATTTTGTTTGTTTGTACTGGTGAGTGAGTGAGTTGGGTTTAACCCAGACCGGGCAAACCATAGCGCTATTAGTTGTAGTAGATGAAACCCTAGCGCTATTAGTTGTACACGATTGATTCACCTTCATACCATATAACATTTAGATAATTAATATTCCATCATTATTTCTTACATGAATATTCATCAGGTAAATGGTTAAAAGTGCAATACAGTTTTTTTTCAACATTGCAACTTGTCTGGATTAGCACTATTAGACTTATTTTCTTTTCTTTTTTCAAGACTGTTCATCATCTGACAGAGTTTCATATTGTGATGACAGCAGTGGTTGTGGCTCTTGTTCTCTACCTTCCATAGAGCCCTCGGGCTCTTGACCACGCCGGGCAAAGCCCATACCAGAACCTGTGGGCAAGTTTGAAGAATGATCTGAACTTGACTGTGGGTAGGTTCTCGGGCTACGAGATCTGTGCGACTGACGGCTATGGGACACATGCTCAGCTGAGCCCCCAAAGTCTGATCCACAGTGCGGGCTGCTGTCACTCTCTCGGGAGGATTTTGAGCTTCTACGGCTTTGGGATACTGATGTGACCTCCATGCCACTAGAACTGTCGATGCTAGCTGACTCATCCACCATCAGTCTGTCCGTGCTGTCAGCACTGGCATGAGAAATGTTTGACCCATCGTCTGCCTCAAGCGATTGTTTTCTTGTTGATGTGCCTGAACCATGTCGACTGCTGACCTGACTCTCATCACCTTTACGCACCTGGTCTGACATTTGGTCATTTGAAAATCTTTCATAACTTTGTGCTTCATTATCTTTACCCACCGTACTGTCACTGATTTTGGAATCTGAGTGTGAGATATCATCTGAACTCTCAACATTCCCATCTGCATCTCTACTTCCGTCTCCTCCCGTCTGGGATCTGTTCTCTGAGCTGTCCACCACACCTCTCCTCGGACTGCGTGTAGTGCTAGACAATGCCATGTAACTACTTGGTGGCTTTCCCAACCCTTCATCATCAGGGCTGTCTGGAAAGTCATACTCAGATCTAGGACCCTTTTTGTCTGTGGATGTAGTTGCTCTACTAGCGTCTTGTCCAGATACAGAGGGGGATATTCTTTGTGTTTGTTTCGCGGCCTCTCGCTGTGGAGCAATACTGGCTTTCTTCTCTTGTTCTTCCTGTTCCATTCTTGATCGCGGTCGGGAGAACATTCTTCCCTTCCTGTGAGGATGCTGGGAGGAGTGAACCTGGTCACGACTATCTCCCATGGATGATACAGGAGACTGGGCTTGAGCTTTCTGATAGTTACCTCCCCTTGGGGACTCTTCATCCTGAAAAATAAAATCATATGATTAGTGTACCCTCTCCAAACAATGGTATATCAATATGATGTATAATTTATAGTTCCTGACCATACAAATTTTGCATTTTCAAACTTTACCACAATCTAAATGCTTATTCTGCTGTGAAAAATAATGTCTGCTTAAATTTGGATCTAGTGCAATTTTGGTTACAGTAAAACCTCTCTATAACTACCACTAAATTAGATCAAATATTTTGTGTTCATGGCAGGTGGATGCTTAAAGCAAGGTGAAAATAAAACAGAACGCTCCCAGAGGAGCGTTTTGTTTTACTTTCACCTTGCTTTAAGCAACCACTTGCCCAAAATACCAACTGATTAATACAAATTTAGTGGTCATCATAGACAGGTTTTACTGTACTTCCAATTCAATGAAGCTGTTGAGAAACTATTCCACAAATAACAAACCATGTTACTCCACTTCCCATATGGATTCATGCTGTTGGCAAATGCAAGTCAAATTGTGGATTTGACCCCGTTAAAGGATTTGACCCCGTTAAATACCATCTTAATCTTTAACCCTTTACTGCATGATTATTCATGTATGAAATAATGACCTCATAAATACTAATTAGTTTTATTTTTATAATGGCATACGAAACAGCCATGGCTGAAACTTCAGTCATATCTACGTTAATTATTGGCAAACGAAGCATACTGTAATCAGACTGCTTCTACAGAAGCCGACTGATCTGTGTCCACTCTATTTGCAAAGACAAAGAAAGGTGTATTTATAGAGTAATGGGTTAACTGTCATATACAGGGAATACAAAATGTCTTTGTGAAACACTATGTCCCCACTTGACCTTTATATACGACCTTAACCTTAAATAGTCACCCTTATTAAACCTTTATCTGCCATATATGTTTTATCATTCTACCCTCTATGAATGTTAAATAGGCAAGTCTTTAAAAATATATACAGGGTTATATTGAAATGATTTCCATCACAAAAGGATAGAGCATGCAGACATGGATTTTCCATGGCAAACAGTGCAGACCCAGATGAGAGAGCTATAGGAGCTCTCTCATCTGGGTCTACACTGTTTGCAAATGCAACAATAGTTGTGGCTGGCAGGCTAAGGGTTAAAACTATTTGTCACTCTGACACTCTTTTTCAAATATATGGAAGAAAAAAACATGTTTAGAATTGAAGCAGACGACAATATTTGCAGACGACAATTTCTCTGAGTGCAGAAGGTTAATGGGTGACAAACAATTCAGACCCTGATCATAAACTATGCTGTTATACTGTTGCTGATCTTGATCTACGCTGTGTCAAATGTTTAAGTTCACTACCTGGCCCCTGTTGAAGAGGTCCTGTTGTTGGACTCTGATGTTAAAGTGTTCTAGCACCTCTGTAACCTGGGTCCTGATGGTTTCGCTCACCACGTTGTAACACATGTCAGGTCCTACGTTGGCCAAAATCTGAAATGATAATAGAACACCTTATTGGATGCCAAGTCAAAACAAGAGCATCATGAGTGGATGCCAATGATAGTCTGTTTTTGCAACAAGAGTGCCAGTGAGCCCAAAATACGCCCGTCGAGGCCTTGTTCAATACAAACTAAATGTAAATTCTAAGACCAATTATGCCACCCTGACATTGGATATACATACCACGACACACCCATGCCACTGTAACATGTCTAGATAAACATTATGGTGTAACTTGAAAAGGATCCACTAAGCAGTATTAGAGTTAGAGATGTTACACAGACGACAGACAACACCATTCTATAATATGTCCCTTTTTCTTTCAAACAAATGAAGCTTGTGATGGTAAACAAGTGTTCTAAGTTTCAAGGCATTATCTTAAAGGGTTAGGTAAATAAATGGACTTTAACAAAAACCTTAAAGTCCCTGAACGCCTTTGCATAAAAAAAAATAAACATATGCTGAATGTACATTTCAGTATACCATTTAAACAGTCTTGTTTTTTATTTGATCGTTTTGTGTTCAGAAAAAAAAAAAACACTCTAAAATATATCCCCGCTGTGCTGACAAAACCTCGTATAATGAAAATCATTACTTTTCAGGAGAAGCAAAAAACTGATTTGTTTTATGAATTCGTCTTTATGTGACAAATAAGGTATATATTCTGGTACCATTTAAAACACAAATTAATTGATAAAACTTTAGTTATTCTATCATTGATAAACCTTTATATTTTCTATCATTTGGTATGACGATTTTTTAAATGTTGGATATTTTCGAACCAAGTTTTGTTCACCTTATGTATATACGAGCTTTTACCACTTATATGATATTTAGTCATTTATTTTTTATCCTGCGATCATGATATACGACAATTTACATTTCACTTGAGTCTAAGCTTTGTACCTTGACACACCAAGGAAAGGACAGACCTATGCTCTATGTACCACAATACATGCACTGACCTAATCTACATGTGTTTTGATATGTTTAATGCCATTGCTCCACATGCTTGAAGAGTAAAATTTATGAGGTTTTGATACTGAACAATTCAGACCAATAAATATATGATGTTTAGTAACGGGTGAGTTTTGACACTTTTCATTGGTCAATCCCGCTGAGATTTTGACAGGATTTGGGCATTGTACATTTAAATCAGAAATCGTGAAGAAACGATTTTCGGCCAATATGGCTCTACGAGGTTGTCAGCACAGCGACGATATAGCGTTGTACTTTTTGTTCCAGCAGTCAAAAAAGTATGACGGTTCTTTATAAATATTCCATATAAATATAGCAAACATTTCGCGCATACACCTCTTGATATCAAACAATTCATTTAGGCGTCTCTTGGAAGCCGAAGTGGAATGAGTACTGTCTCTAAAAAATTGGAAAGAAAATGTAGAAATAAACAGACTCACAGTCTTTATATTTAAAACTACTTTCGTTTTCTCTCTATATTTGGACCGATTTTCGTTTTCATCGACTTTAAAAACAACAACATGTAATTTAACACAAAACCTTACATTTGAAATTTTTTTAGACCAGTTTCTTTCAAATGGATGGGCACTCTATAAAAAACACCACAGTATCATTTTTTCGATCTCAGGACATCCAGGGACTTTTATCAAAAATTCTAAATTAAAAAGGGACAGAATTCTGCAAAAATGCTTGACAGAGTTATTTATTCTTGCCTACTGATTATGCCTGTGATGGTGAAAAAGTGTTCCGTGTTTCAAAGCTTTATCTCAAAGGGTTATGTAAATAAGCTGACTTTAGCAAAACCTTAACCAAACATTTTAACTTAAAATGGGTCATAATTCTGTCAAAATGACAGAGTTATGTATTCTTGCCTACAGGTGAAGCTTGTGATAGTGAACACATGTTCCAGGTTTCAAAGCTTTATCTCAATGGGTTATGTAATTAAGTGGACTAATTCTAAGTCCAATTGTGCGGTCTTGACCTTGGATATACATACTGGGACACACCCACACTACTGAAGCATGTCCAGATAAACATTGTGGTGAAATTTGAGAAGGATGCACCAGACAAAACTTGAGTGAGAGATGTTACAGACAGACAGACAGCCATTTAACATATTTGCTATATGCAAATGATAAAGTCTAATTGTACGACCTTGACCTTGGATATATGTACCAGGACTAGACAGGCTGCTGTAGCATGTCCAGATAAATATTGTGGTGAAATATGAGAAAGATCCACCAAGCAGACTTATCAAATTCCATAAGCAAACAGAGCAGACCCTGATCAGACAGCTCCTATAGGAGCTGTCTGATCAGGGTCTACTCTACAAATGTGTGAAAACATGTTTATAATGAAGGAAGGGGTTAACAGCATTATCAAAAATAGAACTCTCATACTGATGCCTTGTAAACAAGAGATGTTTGTAAAACATGTATACCCCCCAGACCCCCTGACCTTTGATCTAGTGACCTCAACTATAGAGGTCATCTAGTGGTCATGACTAATCACCACAGCAACTTTGAAGATCCTAAGCCAAACCACTGATCATTTATTGATCTGAAAACATTTCACATATTAAGGTCATGGTGACCTTGACCTTTGACCTAGTGACCTCAACAACTATAGGATTCATCTAGTGGTCATGACCAACTACCACAGCAAGTTTGAAGATCCCGACCCAAACCATTGAGCAGTTATTAATTGGAAACCATTTCATCAGTTAAGGTCATGATGACCTTGACCTTTGATCTAGTGACCTCAAAATCAAAAGGGGTCATCTAGTTGTCATAACCAACCACCACAGCAAGTTTGAAGATTCTAAGCCGAACCCTTTAGCAGTTATTGATCGCAAAACATTTCACCAGTTAAGGTCATGGTGACCTTGACCTTTGACCTAGTGACCTAAAAAATTATAGGGGTTATCTATTGGTTATGACCAACCACCACAGCAAGTTTGAAGATCCTTGGCCAAACCCTTGAGCAGTTATTGATCGCAAACCATTTCACCAGTTAAGGTCATGGTGACCTTGACCTTTGACCTAGTGACCTAAAAACAATAGGGGTCATCCAGTTGTCATGACCAACAACCTAAGCAAATTTGAAGGTCCTAGGCCAAACCCTTGAGCAGTTATTGATCAGACATAATTTTACGAGTTAAGGTCATGGTGACCTTGACCTTTGACCTCAAAATCAATAGGGGTCATCCAGTGGTCATGACCAACTACCACAGCAAATTTGAAGATCCTAAGCCAAACCCTTGAGCAGTTATTGATCAGAAACCATTTTACAAGTTAAGGTCATGGTGACCTTGACCTTTGACCTAGTGACCTCAAATACAATAGGGGTCATCCAGTTTTCATGACAAACTACCGCAGCAATATTGAAGATTCTAAGCCAAACCCTTGAGCAGTAATTGATCGCAAACCATTTCACCAGTTAAGAGCATGGTGACCTTGACCTTTGACCTAGTGACCTAAAAAACAATAGGGGTCATCTAGTGGTCATTACCAACCACCACAGCAAATTTGAAGATCCTTCGCCAAACCCTTGAGCAGTTATTGATCGCAAACCATTTCACCCTTTAAGGTCATGGTGACCTTGACCTTTGGCCTAGTGACCTAAAAAACATTAGGACTCATCTACTTGTCATGACCAACCACCTAAGCAAATTTGAAGGTCCTAAGCCAAACCCTTGAGCAGTTATTGATCAGAAACCATTTTACAAGTTAAGGTCATGGTGACCTTGACCTTTGACCTAGTGACCTCAAAATCAATAGGGGTCATCCAGTGGTCATGACCAACTACCACAGCGAGTTTGAAGATTCTTAGCTAAATGCTTGAGCAGTTATTGATCGGAAACCATTTAACCATTTAAGGTCATGGTGACCTTGACCTTTGACCTAGTGACCTCAAAATCAATAGGGGTCATCTAGTGGTCATGACCAACCACCACAGCAAGTTTGAAGATCCCAAGCCAAACCCTTGAGCAGTTATTGATCGGAAACTATTTCACCATTTAAGGTCATGGTGACCTTGACCTTTGACCTAGTGACCTCAAAAACAATAGGGGTCATCTACTTGTCATGACCAACCACCACAGCAAGTTTGAAGATTCTAGGCCAAGTCGTTTATTAGTTATCATTCGGAAACCATCGATCTACCGACCGACCGACCGACCGACCGACCGACAGACCGACCGACCGACCGACCGACATGTGCAAAGCAATATACCCCCATTTTTTCAAAAGGGGGGTATAATAAAAGAAAATGTGTCCATGGGATCCGAATGCCCCCTCGGCAAACAGGAAGTAGATGAACGACAGACCTGAAAAGGGGAGACACGGTACAACTCATTATGATTATGCTTCAGACCAAATATCAAATCATGGCAGCTGATAAAAGCCAAGAAATCCTTGACGAAAATTTCGGACGTACAGACGGACAAGGGTAAAACTTAATGTCCCCTTCGCCTAAAAGCGGGGGCATAAAAATAAGTATATGTTGTATTTTTACCCGTTTCCCTGTTCAATATTCATGTAACAAATAATGACATCATTGACACCTATTAGCTGAAAGTTTATAATGTTAACTTTTCAACAAAGTTTTTCACTTTGACAAAAACTGTAGAATCAGATCTATATAGTTTCATTAGAAACAGAGCAGACCCTGATCCAAACGCTCACAGAGTTGTATGATCTGGGTCTACTCTGCTTACAAATGCGTGAAAATCTGTTTTTATATGAGGGAAAGAGTTAAATTTTGTGCAAGCGTTTTATTCTTCTGAATAAAGGTTAAGCTGTCATCTAATTCTTACCATTTGATACGGCATACCACTAGTAAGTACAATTCTGTTCTCTTTGAGGCCGACCTGCAACATAATGAAAACAAGTATAAAACATAGCCCAAAATAACAGGATCAATTTGAGACTGACATGTAACAAGAAAACAATTATAAAACTGCGTCCTTAATAGGAATATCTAGAAAACCAGTTTTTATATTTTTCTTTCAATTCCTGTCTTGGTGGAACTCACTTTCAGGTGCAATTTTAATGTGTTCTGACAATGGAAGGGGTAAGGCTGATGAATAAGACTTTTACATAATAAACAATTACTTCATGAATATTCATGCAAGAAATAATGACATCATCAATATTATATCAGATGAATTTTTACAATGACATATGAACACAGAAATTATTTTAGCCAATGCGGATACTGAAGAATCCAATCTATATAATTTCATAAGCAATCAGAGCTCTATAAATACATGTATGCCGTACTACACCTTTTGTAAACAGAGTAGACCCAGATCTGGAGTTGTTGTCTGATCACGGTCTGCTCTATTTACTTATGGACTTAATATATAGATCTGGGTCCATGCTTATAAAACTTTTAGTTGAGTCTGAGTTCATTCCCAAGTTTTTGATTGGTCAGATTTGAGCCTTTGGCTCAAATCTGACCAATCAAAAGCTTGAGAACTCAAATCTGACCAATCAAAAGCTTAAGAACCCTGTTTCTTCAGTTTCTGTCATGATCCAAATCTCCTGTGTTCATGTGTCATTATAAAACAATAATATAATTTATATCCATGCTGTCATTATTTCTTACATGAATATTCATGAGGTAAAGTGCTAACTTCTCAATCAGTTCTACACACCTGTACCACGTGATCATGATCCACGTAGGCCTCTGGTATAATCACATCTACTCCACAACTCCTCAGCTGTTTACCTAGCCCCTGTAGCATTGTGTCCACAACCACGCGCAGCTGTTTAGGGGATCGTGGGGGCCCAGTCACACGGGCAGACTGTCTCTCAGCCTGTAATAATAATAGAAAACTGACTGTCATTGGTATGCTGAAGTATCATTCAACCAAAACAAACTAAAACTGTAAGTAATATGATCACAGATACCCCACTGGTGGTCCTATATAACCTGAGTAAAGATGTTACTAGAGTTAATCCTTTACTCCATAATTACATTTTGCACCTAAGGTGACTCCTTAGACAGTAGAAAAGATTTCGAAACACTACCAATTTGGAGTACATGTACTATAATATACCATGATACTGGTTTTTAGCAAAAATCGAATGATATTAACTTCACAAGAAGGCCAAGATGGCCCTTTATTGCTCACTGATTACCATAGATTTAAGACTATAGCTGGGTAACCCCTGAGTGGGCCAATATTGACTTTAGGGACAATATTTGAACAATGTTGATAGTGGATCATGAGCAGTGGTTCTGCAGAACAAGATTTTGAAAGATTTAGAATATTGATATTGTTATTTTAATGATTCTGACCAATGAAGATTGGGCTAAAAATGTGCCCTCTAGAGTGTTTTTTCCAAGATTTGACCCAGTGACCTACTTTTTATTCCCACCCAAACCTATGATCACACTCAACCTTGATATCACCAAGACAAACACTCTGGGCAAGTTTGAGGAAGATTGGGCTAAAAATGTGGCCGCTAGAGTGTAAGCAAGATTTTTCTAAGACCCAGTGACCTACTTTTTGACCACACGTAACCCACTTTCAAACTTGTCCATAATTTCATTAGGACAATCATTCTGACCAATTTTCATGAATATTTGGCTATAAATGTGACCTCTAGAGTGTTCACAAGGTTTTCCTACTATTTTTTTACCTAATAACCTAGTGTTTAACCCCATATAACCCACTTTCAAATTTGTTTGAGATTTTATTAAGACAATCATTATGACTAAATTTCACGAAGATTGGACAAAAAATGTGACCACTAGAGTGTTCACAAGGTTTTTCTACAGTTTGACCTGGTTTTTAACCCCACTTGACTCACTTTCGAACTCGTTCAAGATTTTATCAAGACATTCATTCTGACCAAGTTTCATGAAGATTGGACTAAAATTGTGACAACTAGAGTGTTCACAAGGTTTTTCTACTGTTTGTCCTAGTTTTTTACCTCACATAACCCACTTTTCAAACTTCTCTGAGTTTTATCAAGTTTAATGAAGATTGGACTAAAAGTGTGACCACTAGAGTGTTCACAAGCAAATTGTTGACAACGGATGCCGGACATTCAAGTCTCCCAAAAGCTCCCCCTGAGCTTTGCTCAACTGCATGTCACTAGCTATGTCCATGTGAAGTTTCATTAGGATTGGACCATTAATTAAGAAGAAATGTTTCGGGCAAAGAAGAAGAAACAGACCAATTACAATACAGTAAAACCTCTCAAAACCGGAATTCTAGTAAAGAAGAAATGTGATATTTTAAAGCAGGTGGCTGCTTAATGCAGGTTGAAAGTCATTCAGAAAGGTCCTAGAGGAGCTTTCTGAATGACTTTCACCCTGCATTAAGATGTCACCTGTCTCAAAGACCTATATTTATATTGATATTATGTCCTGTTTAGAGGAGTTTTACTGTATGTCCCTCCACTTCATTTGGGGGACACAATTTCATTAGCAGAGCACACCCTGATGAGCCGCCTCCTACTGATTAATTATTAGAGCATATACTCCCGTAATGATAATTCCAGCATTTGCTCCCATGGAGCAATTGCTCTATTTATCACAATTGTTTAAAAAATTGACTTTTACTGAAGTATCAAAAGGTGTCAATATGAGGGAATGGGTTAGAATGGGGTAAACATTAACCTGCTAAATTATTAAAATTGGCTCAACCCTTTCTCAATATAAATCAAACTGAATAGCAATCAAAATTTATCATGGAAGAAAATGATTTTTATGACAAACAATGCAGACCCTGATCAATCGGTTCTGTCAGGAGACCTTTGATCTGTGTCTACACAATCACTGCTTGTGAACGACTACCTATGACAGATTCCACTGGGAATAATAATAACAGGGTTGTTTTAAATGTCTCATTTCTATAATTATTGTATTACATAATTATGACTCATACATGTATATCTATGACCTGGAAAATTGACCAATTTTCCAAAAGTCACCGGCCCTAATTTTCTACTATACAATGAAGCTTTAACCCTTTCCTTTATGGGTATTTATGTAAGAAATAATGAATGTATGAATTCTAATCAGATGAAATTTATTTTAGCAGAAGCTGTAGAATCAGATCTATATTATATATGCATGCAAAGCAAACTCTGAACAGACTGCTCATACAGGATCTACTGTCTGGGTCTACTTTGTTTGCAAAGGCATGAAAAGGTGTCTATGAGGTAAACGGTCAAGAGCAGACTGGCAATGTGAATTCTTAATACCTGAACTTTTCACAGGTCTCAACAATGAGACTATTAGAGAGAGACGCATAAATACAACAGACAGTGAGATCTGGGTATACATTGTCTGCAGATAACTTAAATGTTCATAGTTAAAATGTTAAAGGGTAGACAAGCACAATCACTTTGATAACATGTGTAAGAAAATGATTGGTTGATTCTATGTAAAAACCTGATAGCTAAATATAGATCAAAGATTATTATATGTAAATACTGTCTGACCTGGATATTTCTTTTGAGGACTGCAAATGTCTGTTTCAAAAATGTTATCTTCTGAAAAAGCTTTTCTTACTTAAAACAAAAGTATCCACTCATTACATGGAAGATCTCTGTGATATACTGCATTGTGCCCAATGCAAAGTAAAACTAACTCAGATCTGAATTCTAACAAGAGTTTTGTCATATTTGAGTGAAAGGTTTTGGGTGAAGGATTTTTAAAACTTTGCAGGTTAATGGTCAGATCTAGATTATCAGACAGTGCTCACTGAATCAATATACAAGTAGGCTGGATATTTCAACATCTATATCTGAAACTTTGCAGAGGTAAGTAGATTTAATTCAATTTTTTTGAGTTCTATTATCATACAAACATGTTTAGATATTCTACAAAAGTTGCATTATGACTGATCAAAAAGATTACTTTAAAGTATTAAAAAGAATTATGTCTGCTACAAAGATTTATTGCATATTTTACTTCTGATTATTTGAGAAACTGTTGACCAACTTAAATAATGAAGAAACGCCTTTTCACACATTTGCAAACAGAGAAAACCCAGATCAGAGGAGCCGTCTCATCAGGGTTTGCTCTGTTTGCTAATGGAATTTTATATACAGTAAAACCCTGCTAATGCGACCACCCCAAAGAAGTATAATTCTGGGTGCTAAATGCAAGTGGTAGCTTAATGCAGGAAAAAAGAATGCAGAAAGCTCCTCTAGGAGCTTTCTGCATTACTTTTATCCTGCATTAAGCAACCACCTGCTTATAAAGACACCAATGTTTATTCATTAAGTGGTCGCATTAGAGGGGCTCTACTGTATTGGTTTCTTTACTTTCTAAAATGGCTACAATGCTACACCTGCCATATTTCATTATAACAATATTGCTGCAGCAAACCCTACTGACACATTCTGTATTGTTTTATATTATGTATTGTACTGACACGTTCTGTGCTGTTTTATATTATGTATTGTACTGACATGTTCTGTATTGTTTTATATTATGTATTGTACTGACACGTTCTGTGCTGTTTTATATTATGTATTGTACTGACACGTTCCATATTGTTTTATATTATGTATTGTACTGACATGTTCTGTATTGTTTTATATTATGTATTGTACTGACATGTTCTGTGTTGTTTTATATTATGTATTGTACTGACATGTTCTGTGCTGTTTTATATTATGTATTGTACTGACACGTTCTGTGCTGTTTTATATTAAGTATTGTACTGACATGTTCTGTGTTGTTTTATATTATGTATTGTACTGACACTTTCCGTGTTGTTTTATATTATGTATTGTATTATGTACGGTTTGTGTTTTCATTTACATACATGTAATTACATTTTTCAATACTGTACAAAAATCCAATTAATTACTATTTCTGCAAAATTAAATGCATCTTGAAATAAGGAGTTAGGGTCAGGATTATTTGTTTCTGAGATCATTTTGACATCTGCCCTATAGCCATATAAGATAAAGTAATCCTCTCCCTGGCAGCCATATTTATGACAGGTCGGTTTGAAGAAGTTTGACAAAGAGTTGGATCCAAGCAGTTTGCCATTTGAGCAACAGTTTCTCCAACAATTTAGCTAACTGGATAATGCTTAACATATTCCCTCATATAAATGCTTTTTCACGCCATTGCAAACAGAGCAGACCCAGATCAGACGGCTCTGGGTCTGCTTTGTTTGCTTATGGATTTATACTAGATCTGATTGCGCAGTTTCTACCAGTCAAAAATTCTTGTGTTCACATGCCAGATTACAAACTATTTTACATAACCCTTAACTCTATAGATCCACCTTTTCACGTGTTTGCAAACAGAGCAGACTCAGATCAGATGGCTACTATAGGACCCATCTGATCAAGGTTTGATAACAAAGATATGGTTCTGCAGTTTCTGCCATGGTAAAGTATTCCCATAATTACACTGTTATTATAAAAGTTCAGCTCATTAATATTCATGATGTCAATATTTCTTTCAAGATGTTCATGAGGTAAAGGGCTACTGTTCATGAAGTCAGGAATTCTTGTAAAATATTCACGAAGTTAAATGTTCTACCTTTACTCCATAAATATGCATTTCTACGACTTCTCAAACAGAGTAGACTCAGATTAGATGGTTCCAACATGATCCGTCTGATCAGGGTCTGCTCTGTTTCCATATACAGTAAAACCCCGCTAATACGACCACCTAAAAGAGGTATAATTCTGGGTGCTATATGCAGGTGGTAGCTTAATGCAGGACAAAAGTAATGCAGAAAGCTCCTAGAGGAGCTTTCTGCATTACTTTTGTCCTGCATTAAGCAACCACCTGCTTATAAAGACAGCTATGTTTATTCATTAAGTGGTCGCATTAGCGGGGTTTAACTGTAATATAATTTAGATATGATTCTACAGATTCTGTCATGGTGAAAAATGCCAGTGTCCATGTGCTATTGTAAGAATTAATCTAATTAATATTCATGATGTGATTATTTTTTACATGAACATTCATGAAGTAAAGGGTTAAAACGGCTCAATTGATTAACCCTTTCCCTGTTCTGTAATTAGGCCCAATTTAAATACCTACTGAATATTCATAAGCAAAATAGATACAAAGAAATATGAAAAGTGGAACATTGTAGACATTTTAGAAAGCAAAGAAACAGATCTATTAAATTCTATAAGCAAACAGAGCAGACCCTGATCAGACGGCTCCTCTAGGAGCCATCTGATCTGGGTCTACTCTGTTTGCACATGCGTGAAAACACGTTTATATGAGGGAAAGGGTTAAACATAAATAACTGGGTCATATGACAAATGACTAATTGTTGTATACCGTTGCAAGTGACTCATATCTACACCCTCAGCAAATTGATCAATTTCAAAAAGTCACATGACCTAATTTTCTACCATACCTTTGTAAGCTTTGATGTGAATTCCTATTATTACAACCTGTCACAGCAGTCTCAATAATAATACTACAAAGGTAGAGTTATATATATTAGAGTAGATACATTTTTCAGAATAAATGCAAGACAGTGAGATCAGGGTATACATTGTTAGCAGTATCTTCAATTCTCATGTTATGCAATGTTAACCCTTTCCCTCATATAAACGTGTTTTCACGCATTTGCAAACAGAGTAGACCCAGATCAGACGGCTCCTAGAGGAGCCGTCTGATCAGGGTCTGCTCTGTTTGCTAACAGAATTTGACAGATCTGTTTTTTTGCTTTCTAAAATGTCTACAATGTTCCACCTTCCATATATCTTTATAACTATTTTGTTAATGAATATTCAGTAGGTACTGAAAATTGGCCTAAATACAGAACAGGGAAAGGGTTAAGTGTTAGATCTGCACTGTACAGTGAGGTACGTGCAAGACAATGATTGGTTAATACTATGTAAAACCAGGTAGCTAAAAATAAACATCTCCGATGACTACAACGAGTACAGTAAGTAAACTCTGTCTAGCCTTCCCTGATATTCCTCTGACTGAAATTATATTTGAGTGAAGGACTTGGAGTTTCTGGTGCAGGTTAAAATCATTTGTTCTCGCTGAATGCTCACAAATTTTACAAAATAACTTCTCTGCTGTTACAAGTGTGGATATTTACACAATTTGCACATCCATATCTGAAACTTGACACAAGTAAGCAGATTTAATTAAATATTTTCAGGTTCTATTATCATATAATATTTTTGTAACGTTTTTCAAAAGTTGCATTTACCACTGAGCAAAGTGTTCTGTACATATAACCCTTAACTCCATAAAGACACCTTTCTACACCTTTACAAACAGAGTAGACCCAGATAAGATGGCCCCTGTAGAAGCTGTCTGATATGTGTCTGCTCTGTTTGCTTATGACAGATATGATTCTACAGTTTCTGCCATCACCAAAACTTCCCTTTGTCCATGTGCTTTTATAACAATTAATCTAAAGATATATTGATATTCAGCCATACAGGAATATATATATTCAATTCAGCCATACAGGAATATATGTTGTTTAATCCTTTACTCCATAAATACACCTTTCTACATCTTTGCAAACAGAGTTGACCCAGATCAGATAGTTCTTGTAGGAGTCATCTGATCAGGGTTTGCTCCATTTGCTCATGATTTAATACTGATATGATTCTGCACTTTCGGCTGTGGCCAAAAATACCTTTGTCCATGTGCTATTATAATAATGAATCTAACTAGAACTGTCGCCTATGGACGGACTAACTAATACACCCTACATTCCCGCTGCTAGATGCAGCATCTCAAACTTGGGAACATTACACCGCAAACAAAACTACCCACCCATTGATAGCAATACTCGTTATGCATTCGTTCTGTTTCATTCTTAATTGACATCAAGGGCCATACCTCTGGTAACAAGAGGTCCATAATCTTTGTTGAGGTCTGCGCAACGTTTAAATACGAGGGTGTCCTAGAATTACGTAGACTTTTGCCATAACTTTCACACAACACGTCATAGAGACAAACAAATTTGACAGGAGTGCAATGTATCTTTATTGTATAAGTGTATGAAATTTAAAATCTGTATGACATCTGAAAAGGTCTCTTTGTACACTTAACATACATAGGGGTAGCGTATGCGGGGCAGCTAGTCACGATGTCATAACATAAATCGAAGTTTAAGAACGTTCCGCTCTGACGTTACGCTTCAACTCTTCTCAATATAGTCCTCATCAGAGTCAAAACACTTTTTGTGCCTGTGAATTCACTGGCCAAACACACTCCTGTACCACTCCTGATCGAACCTGGTCACAACTTGCTGTACCGCGATAGGATATAATCAGAAGTGTACAAAAAGTGAGCTGCCCCGCCTACAGGACGGATGGTTGCTATGACGACATCTAAAGCCATTTTCGAATGTGCTCACAAACAAAAGTGTACCTGCAGTTTCTTTCAAATTGGTTGAAGAAACTTTCTATAAAGTTGAATTAAAATATCTAAATAAATAAAAAAAAGTTATGGCAAACGTCTACATAATTCTGGGACACCCCTCGTACATGTTATGCATTCAAATGCCTATACAAAAAGTCAACAGTTTTGGAAGAAATAGGGATTCACCTGGATTCAAACTGATTGAAATGCAATAAATGTGTCATCTATAGTATTTAAATAGTTTATCCTTACAGTGATGGACACAAGTCACTAATGTCCTTTTGAGGAAATAAGCATTATATTGCTTTTCTATGTTATCCGCCCCATTATAATAAATTAAGTGCCGGGGTGGGGGTTGTTAAAAATTGACGAAACTAGAACTATCACTAAAGGTTATGGAATACCCCTGCTCAGTTGCCTTGATCGCAAATCAAACAAGATTTGTGCTAGGTTGTGCCACGGATAGACAAACAGACCAACCGACTAACCCACACACTGACTCCTATATACCTCCTCTAAAACTTCGTTTGCGAGGGTATAACAAGATAGTTTTTGCAGACATTTTTTTTTGCCTCAAGAGCTATACATGAATGCCAAATATCAAGTATCTATCTCTACTGATTCAAAAGCTATGCTCAATGTTAAAGTTGCTGACAAACATCTGACCTTTGACCCTGAAGGATGACCTTGACATGTCACCCCTCATAATTTGCAACTTCTTGACATACACATGCATGCCAAATATCCCTACTTGTTCAAAAGTTATGGCCAATGTTAAAGTTGGTGATTTGAACTATATATTTGACCTTGAAGGATGGCATTGACCTTGACATGTCACCCCTCAAAATGTGTGGTTTTATGAGATACATATGCATCCCCCCCCCCATTCCACTTTGAAAATTCAGCATTCAAAGGGTTAATAAAATTAGTAATCTTAATGGGTAGAGCTTGCATGAATATTCATTAGGTAAAGATTTGAAATCATAAATAATGATCTGCAACTATCAGTAACTTTGTTTTGTATTTACTAGAACCCATCATAAGAGATAAGACTTGTTTGAGAAAAGGCTTGAAGATCAACCCAAACTAGGCCAAACCTCAGCAGACTGCCAGAGAACTGTTTAGCCGAAGGTACTGCCATATCATAATGGAACAAAAATGGAAGCAGCTTCCAGTACAACAGTCAGAGAGGATGTTTCCAGAATCCTCAATAAAACTTTGGACATTTTTGGGTATAGTGCTAGACGGAGGGCCATCAGGATAGCACAATGGGACCAATGGTCAGTAGCCAAAACATTATCAACGCGGAAGATCCTTGGAAATGACAAAATTGACAAGGTCTTTGTCGGAAGCTGTCGTGAAGGTATTGCACTTGAGTCTGAAAGTGACATGGACATTTTACAAGTAAATAATAACGTCCTGTGCCAAGATCAACTTGATACTCACGGAAGAAGTGAGACTATACTTTTCCAGCTTGTCAGAGAGAATGCGCCTCCCGGGTATACCTACTTGAAACTACTGACCAGTGGCAACAATGCATACATGCAGCAAATAGAACCTGCACTTGTTGAAAGAAATGGAGAGGTTTACTTGTCAAGTGAACAATTCATGAAGATTAATGAAGACGTATTTTATCAAAACAAGGGGTGCATTGGCAGAAACACAGTCTATAAGGGAAGAAATGGCCCATCTAATCCTAAATATGTCAAGGACAGTATAACTATGAAAATCTTGATGGCAATATGGTCTGTAAATTTGAATCAAGATATGGACCTTGTTAGAGCACTCCCATGTTCCTGCCCAGATCTTCTACAAAACTGGTATACAAAACCATCTAAAGGCAAATGGCCAAGTGAAGAAACCATTGATCAAGTAAGAAACACTCAACTGTATGTGGTAGCAGTAGGGGAAAGGGGCAGTGAAAAAGAAAATCTTCAATGGAGACTTAGCTTTATACATGCAGAGTTATGTCTGGTCCGCTCTCTGAACGACACACAAACTAAATTACTGATACTTCTACGTCACATAGCTCACCACCGTCTTACACCTGTCTGTCGTGAGATTACATCATACATCGTGAAGAATGTTATTTTCAAGTTGGCCGATAGTTTACCTATAGAATCTTTTCAAGAGCAATTTCTCTTGGACAGATTACAAGATGCTCTGATACTTTTAAAATCATGCATAGAAGACAAAACACTTGCTTGCTATATGTTTCCAGAAAGAAATCTTCTGAAAGGAAAACTAAGTGATATCGATCAGAAAACGCTCCTAGAAGTGATGGAAAAAATCTTAGAAAAGTATGCAACTATCTGTCATACTGTACTTGAATGTGAAGACCTGGAAGTACATTATCCAATAGTTCACACACTCTTGGAGGACCTTGAGATATTGAACCTAGTTGATGCTATATCTATGCTTATGTCAAGTCATCTTACTTTAAAGCAGAAAGAAGAATATAATACTTTCATGTTTCACACGTCAAACTGGTTTATAGCAAAACTGTATCATATCTGTCATGTTGTATGGCCAATTTGGGCCAAATATAAAGTGAAGATGTTCACTGACAATTTTGAAATGATGGCAATTGAATTAGAAGTGACTGACAACAAACAAATTCCTCTGATGAGCGCAACAGATACTGTACAATCCAGGTCTGAAGCAAATGAAGAGTCTACACCAGTAGCTGATAACATGTCTCCAATGCCAGTGCTACTACCACAGGACTCTTCTATCACTGTAACTGAAGGAACTGAGAGTGCTGGAACACAACCAATACATAACTCTCAACATTCTTTGCCAAATTCAAACAAACAACCCCCTACGATAAGTAGATCACACTGGGTGAACCATAAAAGACAAAAAAAGCAAAAAGCAAAATGCTCCCCAAGAGGGCATAAAAAGAGAAGCCATAAAAGACAAAGGCCCACCTATCAGGCCAGAAATAATACACAAATTCAGTACAGTAGGAATGGAAATGAGGGATTTGATACAAAACATATGTGCTATGTAATGATGAACTTAACCAACCCTTTTTTATGTATATATACACATCTGTGGCTTCTAAATAAAATGCGAATTGGTCTATTTGAGTACATTCTTGGCTCTGTTGACCAAATTCTTCTGATGAATGCGAGTTGTATTGTTACTGAGCTTGACAACATGCAGAAAAGAATGATTGCCATTTTTTGGACAATATTAATGGTAGAACTGTTGATTAAGAAAGTCAAAGGCGAGACCATTCTTTGCACTGATGACAAATCTATTCCAAGACCTGTGAACTGGATTGTTTTTAAGTTTGACAACATTCGCGATCTACTGATTGGCTTTTTTCTGATTATGCTAAGTTTATTACTATTGCTTCTGAAAGCAATGAAAGACGAACTTAATACATTTCAAGGTGATGATGTTTTCATGGACAATTTTCATAAAATATTCTATGATTCCAGATGTTACAGAAATATGGCCAACTTTTGGGAGAGGGTGTAGCAATAATGGACATAGAACCCAAGGCTATCACCACAGTATTTTTGTGATTGCAGGATATCTCTTTGAATATCTCTTTGAATGCTGAATTTTCAAAATGGAACATTCCGTTATTGTTTAACAATAAGAGTCTATTCAGATATGAGTTGTGAAAGAATTGTGAAAGGTGAACAGTGCAGACCCTGACCCTGGTGAGAGGGCTCTTCTACACTCTTTGCATATGCCAGTACATACATTTCCCTCATACAATCAGTATTGGCACAGGAGAGATCAAAAACTGTTACCCTGATCAGACAGCTCTTACAGAAGCCACCTGATCTGTCTTAGCCATTTGCAAAGGCATCAAAAGATGTCTCTATCAGGCAAAGGTTTCATGAATTTCACACATTAACATAAGAATTTGGCTAATTCATGACATTATTTCTTATAGGAGTCGTCTGATCAGGGTCTCTCCTGGTCGCTAATGGAAAATGGTGGATTTGTTTTTTATTTTAGTTTCTAAAATGGTTACAATGTTTCATCTTCCATATTTCATTTAAACTATTTTGTCCATGGATATTCAGTAGGTATTGAAAATTGGAATTTTACTGTAATTTAGTGGCCGTTATAGAGGTTTTACTGTAATTTAGTGGCCATTATAGAGAGGTATTACTGTAATTTAGTGGCCGTTATAGAGAGGTATTACTGTATATGCAATAATATAGATCTGACCCTGCAGTATTTCTCATTGCCAAAAATGTCCATTACAACAAAAACAGATAATCAATATTGAAAAAGTTATTACATTTCCTTCATGTAAAATCTTTTCACACCTTTGAAAACAGAGTAGATCCAGATCAGACGGCTCCTGTAGGAGTTGTCTGATCTCGAGTCTGCTCTGATTGCCTATGGTATAATACAGATCTGATTTTGCAGTTTCTACCTGTGCCAAATTGTCCTATGTTCATGGGCCATTTCAAAAACACTCTAATCAACATTCACAATGTCATTATTTCTTACATTAACCCTTCGCTTGCTGAATTTTAAAACATATTTCTCCATCTTTACCCATGCCCTGTTGTATAATTACACATATCTTCACTATGTAAAAGTATATCGCTGTGCAATCACTACTGTGGAGTGCATTTGTTGCACAAACAACTTGTAAATAGTGCAGACCCTGATGAGACAGCTCCTGCAGGAGCTGTCTCATCTGGGTCTTCACTATTTACAGGTAGGTATATTGACGCGAATAGCAAGCGAAGGGTTAACATTCAACAGGTAAAGGATTAAATGGATATTCATCAAGTAAAGGGTACAGCTGCTAATCAATCATTGCCAAAGTATTGTATTGTTCTTTTACTTAATGTTACTTGTTATTTCATTTTCAATTTTATATGTTAACCTTATTATCCAAATAAACGCTACTTCAAGCCATTCTAAACAGAGTTGACCAAGATCAGACAGCGCAGGCCTGGAAAATTCCACTTTCTTACAGAACGAGTAGAATTTCAGAAATTTTAACAATGAATTTAATTAAAATAAGACAAAAGCAGCTGGCAGGATGAGTAAAAGTTTTAGAATTTTTCCCGATCCCTCCCTGAAATTTCAGAGACGCTTTTCCGTGTCTCCCACCCGCACATCCTCTCCACCCAGGGGTTAAAATGGGTACCTGTGAGGGTCACTCGCCGGTACTGCGGCTGCATGATTGCGCCATATGTTAGCAGTGCTCAATATTGTAGGCCAATGACTCAATGACCAGTAAATGTACAGTCGGCTGAGCGGTCATTCGGACTGAAAGTAGACTATAACTAGGTACTTTACTTTTTACTTTTAATTTTTCCAGCCCTGCAGCTCCTATAGCAGCTGACTGATGAGGGTCTGCTCTGTTTGCTAATGACACGAAACAGATCTGATTCTACAGTTTTAGTCAAAGCAAAAAGTTCCCTTGAAAAGTGTTGTATTTATTATAAAAATTCAGCTAAAAATATTAATAATGTTATTATTTCTTACATGAATATTGACTCATTTATCTGGTTTAACCATTTACTCCATTAATACACCGTTGCAAACAAAGAGTAGACACAGATCAGATGGCTGCTATAGGAGTTGTCCGATTAGGGTCTGCTCTGTTTGCTTATGATATGATACAGCTGTGGCCATGGCCAAATGTTCCTGTGTACATGTGTTATTATAAAAAAAAGAACCTGTTAACTAATATTCATGATGTCACTAATTTTACATGAATATTCATGGAGTAAAGGTATGCAGATTAACCCTAGACCTGACAGATACACCTTTGACACTTATGTATACAGAGTAGACACAGATCAGACAGCTCTTGGAGGAGCCATTTGAACACAGTCTACTTTGTTTGCTTATGAAATGATATAGACTGCAGTTTCTTCTACGGTAAAAAATCATGTTCAAACGTCATTGTAAAAATTCACCCATTCACCCTTTCTCTCATATAAATATATTTTCATGTATTTGCAAACAGAGTAGACCCAGATCAGATGGCCAATGGAATTTTGTGATTTGTTTCTTTAGTTCTAAAAATGGCTGCAATGTTCCATCTGGCTGCAATGTTCCTTCTTCCATATTTCATTACAACTATTTTGTTGTTGATATTCAGTAAGTGTTGAAATTTGGACTAAATATAGAACAAGGAAAGGGTTATTTCCTATTCATAATGTATTATACATGAATAGGTTCAGCACTATTGAATCTGTGAAAACTTATTGTATTGTTTATACATATGTATTCAATAATGATGTTTGTACAGTAGTACCCCTCTAATACGGCCACTTAATGAATAAACATGGGTGTCTTTATAAGCAGGTGGTTGCTTAATGCAGGGCTAAAGTAATACAGAAAGTTTCTCTAGGAGTTTTCTGCATTACTTTTGTCCTGCATTAAGCTACCATCTGCATTTAGCACCCATAATTATACCTCTTTTAGGAGTTATTACCTTATTAGCGGGGTTTTACTGTATTATATCTCAATATTGATGTCTGTATAATATATTGATTTCATACCAGTATGTTAACCCTTTAAACCCTTAAACTGGACCAGGGGTGTGATTGACCTAAGAGGTGAGGGGAGGAAATGTGTTCGGCGCGGGGTTTGGGGGCCGCTTTAGGCCCCCAATGGGGTCCAGGGGCAAAGCCCTGGTGGGGGTCAAAGGGGGCAAAGTCCCCTGCCGAAAATGAAAAATAGGGCTTTAAAGGTCAATTGGAAAGCTCTCCCTGAGCTATCCTGGTTCAAAATTTAAAACTTAAAAACACACCAAAAAAACCAACTGCACTGTACTAAATACCATTTTATTACTAGAGCTGGTGTTGAAGACAAAAACATAACTTCATAATGTTAATCCACTTTCACAACTTCTATTGAGGCCAACTGTTCCTTCTTTCTCATCAAAGTAATTACAAATAACTGTTGGTACAAAATGTGTGTGTTTGTTATTGTTGCTTGATCAAGGTTTAGCAAAACTGGTGTTTTCTTCAGCTTCTCTACTGTTTTCCTAGTCATAGTTTCACCAAGTCTATGAGGCTTAAGTGCAAACCATACTCAGGTTCTGTAAAGCTTTGATGTCCTTAGCAAGTTCTTTGGCTAAGTCAATCAAGACCTGTACCATGGACAGAGGTAGATTCCTCTCAGCAATGACACCAAGAACTATTGCCTGAAAAAAGAAGAGTGAAAGGAATTACTAATATGCAACTGTTCGTACAAGACAAACCTCAGTTTGATGTTTCAACTTCTGCTCATGAACTAGTTTTTAACCCTTCACTCTATAAATACTCCTTTGCAAACTGAGAAAGCCTGTAGGAGCAGTCTGAAATGGATCTGCTCTATTTGCTTATAAATAAAATCATATACAAATAAAATAAATTATTAAGTCTCTGCCATTGCCAAAAATTATTGTATTCATGTGGCATAATATAAATTAATCTAATTATACTTCATGATGTCTTTATTTCTTATATGAGTACAAAAGAATGCTCTTGCAATATTCTCCAGTCTTTTTGAAGTAACCAGAAATTCCAGCATAAAATAACAAATTTCCGTGCACATGATGATGCAATTATGAACAAATATATCTTAAGTATGGCAAAATGTTGCATAAATGTAGAGAAAAATAGAGAAAATATGGCCCTTGCATTCATGGATGGAATACTCTGGCTCAGTATGATTTAAAGTGCCAACATGAATCTTCTACTGTTTTTCCTTTTTTTTCTTATTGTAATTTATTTCCTGTCATCACTGTCATTGAAATATTTTACTAATAGTTGACATGCACCTTCTCATAAAATTCAGGAACCAGCTGCAGGTTAGGTTTTAAACACTTTTTGTGCTCCTACCTGTGCATTTGCTGTTCTTTCGCTGCCAAATTTTGTCTGTCAAGTAATACTACAGGAACAGGTGTTTCACATTCTTTTGGCTTTGATACGTTTTTGAAAATTGGGTGAATACCATAGTTTCTGTCATCTTCAGATTGTCCACCGGTTACGTAGGGCGGTAACTTACTTTCTGTTGGTTTTAATCACATTTTCCTTCTGTGTGTGTCAGATGAAGAACCATGTTCTTCAATAGCAAGCTTCCCTCTTTGCAGTATGTAATCAATTTGTCGCGCACACAACACTTCGCTGTTTTCTGTCAATGACAACTTCAGAGATGCACGAGGACACGCTGTCATTTTTTTTCAGTTTCTAGCCAGTCCCGCTTGAACTTATTCCTACTGCTAGTGTCAATACGCAAAATTTCCGCTGAATCAGCTGTCCGATAAAATATTATTCTCATTTTAAGTGCATTTGATTCAAATACAGCAATAGTTTGAGATGTCGCCACATTTTTTTACGTTTGTTGTGAAAGTTCGCTAACAATTTGGGAGGAAACTGATTTGTAACTCATGCAACGATAACAGCGATTTGATTGGTGTAGGCACGAAGATTTGGCCAATCGGATTCCGCGTAGTATAGGTAAGATGAAGCTGAAATGGAACAGGGTAAATCCGCGGCGAGTTCGGCGAGACTAATTCCCGGACCAGACCGAACGCGGACCCCCCCCCCCCCCCCCCCCCCCCCCGGATTTTCGCAACGGATTTAGACGTTTTGGAAAAATGGTCCTTTGGATCCGCGGAAAAATCACACCCCTGCTGGACTGGTCTATCTATATGTAACTACAGTGCTCCCTCTTTACAACGACACCCTTTGGAATACGAAGATTGTATGTGTTGTGCAGAGAGAGTTGTTTTAGGGAGGGAAAATCAAACACAATTACCCTGTTTGTAGATCCCCAGATAAGGTTATTTCGAGAAATAAAATCGTTATGCCTCCATCAAACCCTATGTTGTGACCACTCTTTAGAATCGTCACAAAGTGACGATTCTAAAGAGTGGTCACTTTGTGACGATTCTAAAGAGTGGTCACAACATAGGGTTTGATGGAGGCATAAAGAAAATACGATGGAAAAAATTGTTTCTGGAGCCTTGTTGTTTCGGAAACAGTGACATGCGTTGTTGTAAGGAGGGAATTGTTATTGAGAGGGCCATTGTAGGGAGGGAGCACTGTATTACATGAAAGTATATAACAAGAAAATTTGTATGACAAACAGTGCTGACCAAGATCATAGGGCTCCACAGATCATAGTGCATTCTCCATTGTTTCCATTTAAACAATTTAACATTCAAAACAAGCACTAAACATTTAAAACAAGCACTGAAAAAGTTAACGTGGAATCTCATTCCCTCCAAGACTAATTTTAGATCCAACCTCTTTCAATTAATCTACTAAAAAGGAGCATTTCAGAATTGTGTAGTTTTTAAACCATTGTGATAAATAGAGCATTTGCTCCTATGGAGCAAATGCTCTATTTATCAAAATGGTTTCAAAAATGAGAAAGGCACACAAAGGTGTCAGTAGGAGAGAATGGGTTAACTACTCAGCATGAAAATCTTGCATGTAAATTCGATAGATGATTAACAAGTTTTTGGCACCCATTTGCAAGAAATGTAGACCAAGATTAGATAACTCCTGTATAATCTGCTCTGTTTTCTAACGGAATTATTTTGGTCTGATTTAACAGTTTGTACAAAATGCCAAATACATGTAGTACATTACAAGACCTAATCAAACAACTCCTACTGAAGTGGCTGGGTCTATTCCTTTTGCAATTTTAACCCTTTCCCTCATACAAACGTGTTTTCACACATAAGAAAATCAGAGTAGGAGCTGTCTGATCAGGGTCTGCTCTGTTTGCTTATGGAATTTGATAGATCTGTGTCTTTACTTTCTAAAATAGCTACAAAGTACCACCTTCCAGATTTGATTATAAGTGTTTTGTTCATGAATATTCAATGGGTATTAAAATTTGGACTAAATATAGAACAGGGAAAGGGTTAAGAGTTAAAAGATGTCTCTATAGAGTAAAGGAATAATACCCTTTACACTTGAAAACTCACCTATTTATGTTTGCAAACAGTGTAAACCAAGATCAGATCACTCATGTAGGAGCTGCTCATACAGGAGTTGTCTGACCTGGGACTTTTCTGTTTACTGACATGTTATAGATCTAATTATCTTTTTTCCCCTGCTTTTAATTTCATTCTTTTGTACTTTAATACAAGTATTAACCATTTACTCCATAGATACACCTTTCTACACCTATGCAAACAGAGTAGACCCAGATCCTAGAGGAGCCGTCTGATCAAGGTCTGCTCTGTTTGCTTATAATATAAAATAGATCTGATTCTACAGTTTCTGTCATGGTCAAAATATCATGTATTCATGTGCCATTATCAAAATGAACCTAATTAATATTCATGACATCATTATTTCTTGCATAAAATATTCATAGAGTTAAAGGTTAAATAGATAAATAAATATTTATAGTGGGTAGTGGGTGAAGTTTTACTTGACTATCTATCAAGTAAAGGAATACCAGGGTATCAAGTTGGCTTTGTTGAAAGACTTACAGTAACGCAAATAACTGATTGTATGTATATATTTTGTATTTTGCTGGTTTTAATTACTGCTAATTGCACGTTTTTAAATAAAAAAAAATGACTTCATGTTTGTTCTTTTTTGTTTGTGCTTTATTCTGACAGGTGTTTAGGATGATATGCTGTTAAACCCTTTCCCAGTTGAATATTCATATAAACAAGAGCTGTCCCCGAACAGCGCACTCCACTTTCTTTAGTGCTGGATAGTGTAGTGGAAGACTAAGTCGAAAAAGGGGCATAACTATGGCAAAATTTTAGGGTTACCTACCCTTGTGAAATGGGTTCCCCTTGCGATAGTAAATATGCATACCAATTGTTAACCAAATATCTTTGTTGGTTTCTGATAAATGGACCTTAATAAAAAGGTTAACCAACGCCGACGCCGACGAGAGGGTCATGACAATACCTCCACTTTTTAAAAAAGTGGAGCTAAAAATAACTTGTTGCTCAGAATGAGAGATAAAATACTTATAACGTTTCTCGGTTATACCGCTTTCTTTACAATGGTATCCTGCAAAAACGTTATAATTGATCTTTACTGTATATAGATCATAGATCTGATTCTACAGTTTCTACCACTGCCAAAACTTCGTATGTTCGTAAATCAATCACAAATGTTAAGCTAAGAAATATTCATGATGTCCTTTTCTTAAATGAATATCCATGAAGTGATTAACCCGTTACTCAATAAATATGCCTTTCTAAGCCTTTTATGTTCCTATAGGAGCCATCTGATCAGGGTCTGCTGTTTGCTTATGATAGATATGATTCTACAGTTTCTTCCATGGCCAAATATTCCTCTGTCCTGGTGCTATTACAACAAATATTCTAATTAATATTCATGATGTCATTTTCTGACATGAATACACAGCAGGTAAACTGTTAACCCATTCCATCATATTGACGACATTTGACGACTCTGTAAAAGTCACTTTGTGAAACCATTGTGATAAATAGAGCATTTGCTCCTATAGGAGCAAATGCTCTATTTATCACAATGGTTTCAAACTACACAATTCTCAAATTGTCCTTTTCTCAAGTTAATGCTCCTTTTCGGTAGATTTATTCAAAGAGGTTGTATCTAAAAAAAAATGCCTACAAGGTATTGGGTTAAAGTACTAGTTGTTCCAAGTCTGTTTTTTTAGCTTCTGCAACCAACTTTCTAAGCTGACAGAAAGGGTTTATATAATGCTGACAGAGTGGCATCTATGGCTCAAACCTGTGAAATTAAGAAAATTGTTGATGACGGACGATGAATGAAACACAAGGAAGCTTGACTAGGTAACGTACCAGGTGAGCTAATACAGCAAACTAAAGTTACTCACCTGGGTATGATGCTGGTCTGGTGAGGGCTGCGACGAGCTTGACGGGGATACAGCCGACAGCTCCTGGCGGGGTTGTAGTGTCGCACTAGGTTCCATGGAAGTACTGACTGGGCTTGAGGGGCGGGGCTCAGGACGCCCATGTTTGTGGGAGTTCTCTTTTGGCATGCCCATCTGAGACGACACAGGTGACTGAGTTCTCTGTTTGGTGCTTGAGTGTGTGGGCTGGGACATCATCTGGCATGAAGAATTATTACAATATTTCTATATCACACTTCATGCAAAATCAAATGAACATGTGTGTGTATTAACCATTTACTCCATTTGAGATGCCTTTTGCACTTCGGTAAACAGAGTAGACCCAGATCAGTGTCGACTTTGTTTGTATACGAATTAACAGATCAGTGTCTGCTTTGTTTGTTTACGAAATAACAAATATCTATTTTGCAGTTTTTGCCATAGTAAAAATTCCATTGTACATCATACCATTATAAAAATTCAGCTAATCAATATTCATTAAGTTCAGAGCTCCAGATAAGATGCATAAATTAAAACATTTTCAAGAATAACTTCTTTATTTCACCACCTAACCCTATGCTGTGACCACTCTTTAGAATCTTTAAAGAGTGGTCACACAGCATAGGGTTTAGAGGAGAAATGACGATTTTAGTATTTGAGGACGTTATCAGTAGCTCTGCAAACTTATTTTATTACATAACTCGTGGTTTCAGCGTGACGTAACACTATTATATATATTTTGATATTCACGGGCATATATTCACTAGTGAATAACATTCGAACGACCTAACTGTATTCATACGCGCTGTCAAAACAAACAAACTGGCGGACGGTGACCTACCTGTCAACGACTGAGTCATGATAGATGGCAAAGGACTGTTGGCACTTGCGCCTTTATTTCGATAAAATAATACAAATTGTAATCGCTGTCAGTAATTATCTACAAAATGTACGCAAAAAAAGACCTACTAGCTACTCTGACCCATACAATCCATTCTACATAGAAAATGCCTCCACAACTTTACATTTTCTTCACCGCATGTCCTTTTGTTTATGCAGATTTCTACTCATAAAAATATCTCGTCAATCAACAACTATAGTCATCTGACTCCAGCACAGCACAAACATATTTCAAATCTGCTATACTCAGCTGATAGCGAAAATCTTCCTGTTCCAACACATTTTATGCAGCAGTTCGTACTGAATCTTTTGTCCATTTCAAACATTTTCACTGAACTTGAATCGAAATATTTTCAAAATGGAAATGTCCATGTCCATGTGTATACAACACTGATGAAGGGCTTAATATACCAAAACGAAGGCGCATTTTGAATCCCATTGACAGTGAGTGTCAGACGTGTTGGCGACTGTATGTGGGTCTTCATTTAAATGGCGCTCTTAACATAGACACAATGTTGTGTACAATGACGTCATAATGTGACGTGTTTGTAACTATGTATGTCAAAACTGTAACGTTGTTCTGCATATTTTCGTATCATAAACTATCACAGTTAAATTGAATACCAGAGAGGTCTGAATTAGATCCAGGTTTATATGACAGTACGTCAAAAAAAAAGTTGGAAATTTTGGACCTACTTTGTCCAAGTTACCTAGTGAACCTAATAACACCTTTCATTCATCATTTCTATATGTAAGGAGAATTTATAACAATCCACGTTACGGCTGAAATATTGGCTGCAAATAACATTTGTGTGTGTTATGTTATAAATAGAATCTTGCATTCGTGTTCATCATTATTGGATTTATTAAATTCGTCTTTTTAAAACGATAAAAAACTCGCTAAAGCTCGTTTTTTATCGTTTTAAAAAGACTCATTTAATAAATCCAATAATCAAGAACACTCATGTAAGATCCTCTATATATCTGGAGTAAAGGACTAAGATAAGTTTACAATGTAAAATGAGCGTAATAAGAGCTTTGAAATATGTTTCACCATTTGTTTTATTGTACAATTAAAGTTTTGCTTGCAGTACAAAAAACAAAACTGTTTGAAGGAACATTTGCCACCTTCTGGCAGAAGTGTGACAGAAAATATATGACACAGTGTGACAGACAAGCAGATGGACAGACAGACAGATTCTGTTAAACAGACAGGCAGGGAAGTAGAGATCCCCATTTGTCACCCTGCTAAAGCAAACTATTCAAACTCTTTATCCCATTCCTTCATATAAATGCCTTTTCATGCATCTGCAAACAGAGCAGACCTAGATCAGGGTTTGCTCTTTTTGAGAATGGATTTTGATAGATCTATTTCTTTAGTTTCTAAAATGGCTATGTTCTGGCTTCCATATTTCATTACAACAATATGACCATGAATATTCAGTAGGTATTGAAATTTGGAATAAATATAGCATAGGGAAAGGATTAAGAACACTTAAAACTTAGATATTATGATAACCCATTCCGTCACATTGACGCCTTTTGACGCCTCTGTAAAAGTCACTTTCTGAAACCATTGTGATAAATAGAGCATTTGCTCAATATTTATCACTATGGTTTCAACACTATCCAAATCTTAAAAATTCCTTTTCTCTAGTTAATGCTGCTTTTCGGTAGATGTATTCAAAGAGGTAGGGTCTAAAAATAGCCTATGAGGTAATGGGTTAACACGACATATGTTATCACTAACACATGACTGTATACATATACAATGGTCTATGACAAGGGCTATAACTCCAGTGTTACTGAATGAATATCACAACCACAACTCAGTTCACATAATTACCAATCATCATACAAAGTTTCAGACATTTGAAGACAGTGTAGACACAGATCTCAGGGTTCCTAGAGGAGCCTTCTGATTAGGATCTGCAGTGTTTGTCATTCAAACTACTCTCTAGGTCAAATAGACAAGGTTAAATCTAAGTGTGGGGCCCATAAAATATCAGTTAATGGTACATGTTCTATGGACCTACCTGCCCATGTGGGCTTCTTCCCATGGCTTGTTGAGCCTCAGGCCCTTGTGGGCCAAGCTGCCCTTGTGGATGTCCATGGCCTGGCTGTACCTTCCTCCCGTCCCCGTCATCACCCATACACTGAGCAATCTTGTTCTTCACATACTCCACATTGGACACCTCCGGGTCCTGTACGCCGTAGCCTTTCCTCATCGCAGACTTCATCTCACTGGCACCCATAGGCATGCTGCTGCTGCTACTGTCTGCCTGTCCTGGAGAAGAGACAGTTAAACTATTAGTAATATTTGCTTGTCCTGGCGAAGAGACATGTAAGCTATCAGTATTGTCTGCCTGTCCCATGAACACACAGTTGTCCTAGGGATTAAACAATCTAATATTAGTCCTGGGTAACATAAAGGTTAGTACTGTCTACCAGTCAATGAGAACAGACAGGTAAGCTATTGGTACTCTATATCTGTCCTGGAGGACAGAAAGGTAATATATTAGTAGTGCCTGCCAGTCTTCGGGAATAGACAATTAAACTATAAGTACTGTCTTGATGAATTAACCAAACAGGTGAACTATCAATAGTGTCTAGCTGTCCTAGAGAAGAGTCAGTTAAACTATTAGTACTGTCTGTCTGTCCTGGAGAAGAGATAGTTCAACTATTAGTACTGTCTGTCTGTCCTGGAGAAGAGATAGTTAAACTATCAGTACTGTCTGTCTGTCCTGGAGAAGAGATAGTTAAACTATAAGTACATGTACTGTCTGTCTGTCCTGGAGAAGAGATAGTTAAACTATTAGTACTGTTTGCCTGCCCTGGAGGTAAACTAATGTTATATCAGTCTTTGAGAAAAGAAAGGTTTGAACTGTCTGTCATGGAGAACAGAAAGTAAATTATTGGCACTCTTTACCTGTCCTGGAGGACAGAATGTAAACTATTGGCACTCTTTACCTGTCCTGGAGGACAGAATGTAAACTATTGGCCCAGGCAGAAACTGTAGAATACCTTACGCAAACAGAGCAGCCACAGATCAGATGACTCCAATAGGACTTATCTGATATGGGTCATCTTTGTTTGCAATGGCCTAAAACAGTATTTATATGAAGGGAAAGGCTAGCCCTTAAGCATGACATTAAAGACTTCGAATGAGCTTACTTAGAATATGTAATAAAAGCAAATTCAACTTTTGAAAGTCTGACCTGGTGGTGAGGATGGTGGTCCTGTTGCTGACACAATAGGTGAGTGGGACTGGTCAGGTCTCATGTGTCTCCAGTCCCCTTCCTGATGTGGGGGTGGGGCTTGACGGGACCCTCTGTCATCAGGGGCCACTGACTGGGACACCGCTCCTGAGGGATCATACACACCACTGCTGCTTGCTTGCTCACTGGCCTGAAAGAACAAGTTCATCAATTAGAAGCTTCCCTCAAAACCATTATAACTACATCCAACCTCTCTAAATAGAGCATATTGGTGTCTTTAAACCTTTCTTACATGAATATTTAACAGGGAAAGGGTTAAAAGCAGGTGGTTGCTTGATGAAGAACAAAACAACTGTACAAAAGTCCTTTGATATAATTTTTGTCCCGCATTAACCTGTCACCTGTCTAGACCCTTTAACCTGATGAACATTAATGTTAGAAATAATGACAATATTAACCCTTCTCTTGCTGAATTTTAAAATACACTTCTCCTTCTTTACCCATGCCCTGTTGTATAATTACATAAATCTTCACTGTGTACAAGTATTTCGCTGTGCAATCACTGCTGTGGGGTGCACTGGTTGCACAATCAACTTAAAAATAGTGCAGACCCTGATAAGACAGCTCCTGCAGGAGCTGTCTCATCTGGGTCTTCACTATTTACAGGTAGGTATATTGACGTGAATAGCAAGTGAAGGGTTAAGTATGGTTTCATCTCGTCTATCTTTTACCATAATTTAATATAACATTACACCTGAAACATAAGCACAAGCATTCCCAGCTATATATCTACGAATTCCATTTAACCGCTTTGTCAAAACATCTGTACAATCAGTCCCCTACCTGTCTCCACTTGAACTTCTTGTGGCCCGGAAAGGATGGCTGGGCTTTGTTTTCTGCCTGACCACTGGACACAGGTGACTGCGACCAGACTGCGCTGTTCTCCGACACCGTTGTCATAGTGCTGCTGGACACCGAGCTCACTGATGTCACCGACACTGGACTTGATGTGGCTACAGCTACAGGTATATAAAACACAAGTTGTATATTTACTTAACCCATTACTCCATAAATACGCCTTTCTACGCCTGTGCCAACAGAGAAGACCCAGATCAGACAGCTCCTATAGGAGCCATCTGATAAGAATCTGCTCTATTTGCTTATGATATAATATAGATAAGATTCTACAGTTTCAGCCCGGGCCAAAAGTTCCTGTGTCCATCTGCTATTATAACAATTAATCTAATTAATATTCATAATATCATTCTTTCTTACATGAATATTCATGTAGTAAAGGCATATTGTAAAACTTAGCTATAACCACCTAGAAGTCTATTAGTAATAAGTCTAGGCCCAGAAGAGATGTCTTTATTTGCTTAATATGAAATGATATAGATCTGGGTCCATGCTTATAAAACTCTAAGTTGGGTCAGAGTTCGTTCTCAAGTTTTTGATTGGTCAGATCTGAGCCTTTGGTTCAAATCTGACCAATCAAAAGCTTGAGAACTCAAATCTGACCAATCAAAAGCTTGAGAACGAACTCAAACCCAACTAAAAAGCTTTATAAGCATGGACCCTGATTGCACAGTCTATGCCATGGCTAACAAGAGTGCCAGTGGGCACATTATACGCCCGTCGAGGCCTTGTTCAACATAAACTAAACGCAAATTCTAAGACCAATTGTGTGACCTTGACCTTGGATATACATACCGGGACACATCCATGCTACTGTAGCATGTGCAGATAAACATTGCGGAGTAATTTGAGAAGGATCCACCAAGCAGAATCTGAGTTAGAGATGTTACACACAGATGGACAGACATGATGTGATGGTAGACAAGTGTTCCAAGTTTCAAGGCTTTATCTCAAAGGGTTATGTAAATAAGTGGACTTTAACAAAAACTTTAACAAAAATTCTAAGTAAAAAAGGGTCATAATTCTGTCAAAATGCTTGACAGAGTTATGTACTCTTGCCTACAGGCGAAGCTTGTGAAGGTGAACAAGTGTTCCAAGTTTCAAAGCTTTATCTCAAAGGGTTATGTAAATAAATGGACTTACAAAAGTTTGTTCACCATAAATTGAGGTTAACATATTTGCTTAATGCAAATGCTAAAGGCAAATTCTAAGTCCAATTGGGCGACCTTGACCTTGGATATATATACCGGGACACACCCATGCAACTGTAGCATGTCCAGATAAACATTGTGGTGAAATTTGAGACAGATCCACCGAGCAGAACTTGAGTTAGAGATGTTACAGACAGACAGACATTTAACATATTTGCTTAACGCAATTGCTAAAGTCCAATTGTGTGACCTTGACCTTGGATATACGTACTGGGACTCGACAGGCTACTGTAGCATGTCCAGATAAACATTGTGGTGATATCTGAGAACGATCCACCAAGCAGAACTTGAGTTAGAGATGTTACAGACAGACAGACAGCGCCATTCCATAATACGTCCCGTTTTTTCAAACGGGCGTATAAAAATATTCTATTATTATATCATAATAAAAATTCAGCTAACTGATATTCGTGATATTATTATTTCTGGTATGAATATTCATCAGATAGTGGTCTTCAGTTAAAAATATTATAACTCTTCCTATATCCTGGGATGTGAAATCAACATATTGTATCAGCATGGGCTGCCACTGCTGACCAATGAAGACTTACCTGGCTGATTCGAGCCATTGATCTGGCTGAGGAAAGACTTCTGTGGTGGTCCGTTCTCCTGTTTCTTCTGGTAGTCCATCAGTATTATCGTGTTGATGTGGTCACCAAGGGTCATCTGCTTAGATTCAATATTACTTAGGACAGCCTGGCGTAGAGTAGAGTCCTAGAGAGACAGAAGAACAAACTAGAAAATTGTGTCATGAGCTCCAGATAAGATGCATAAATAAAAATATGCTCCAAGTATAACTTCTTTATTTCTACACCAAACCCTATGTTGCGACCACTCTTTAGAATCCTCTCTTCGAGAGGATTCTAAAGAGTGGTCACAACAAAGGGTTTGGTGGAGAAATGATGATTTTAGTATTTGAGTATGCACTGTTATCTATAGCTCTATGCTTCCATAGGACATCGACTCCCAGACCATTCTTGACAAACACAGCGATGTTGCACTTCATGTGTCAGCACGTTCAATGTGGGGCCAAAACTAACTTGCAAGCTGTGTAGACTCAGAGTATATATTCTGAAAATGGGTGATCCTTTGAAAGCAAAAGTAGAAATGCAGAATGAGAAAATCGCAGACTCGGTTTTATTGAGTCTGTTCATGAGTAGTAATTAAAAGTGCAACACTACTCATGCCCCCTAGCACCGGCTTAAGCAGTATTCAATTTTCAAAAATAATAACATGAAAACTTATGATCCCAAAGGACCAGAAAATATAACAACACTGAGAATGAAGTACGGGGCGACTTTTTACGACCGCCACACAAGCACTTAACACCTGCTGTTGTGAAGTACATATATTCTGAAAATGGGTGATCCTTTGAAAGCAAAAGTAGAAATGTAGAATGAGAACATTGCAGACTCGGTTTTATTGAGTCTGTTCATGAGTAGTATAACATTACTATCTAACCCTGATGGACACTCTTGATGCTGTCAAATTAATGGAAAATCTGAAAAGGGTGATAATAAGATA
Organism: Azorinus chamasolen; assembly: GCA_963576725.1. Lineage (NCBI taxonomy): Eukaryota > Metazoa > Mollusca > Bivalvia > Cardiida > Solecurtidae > Azorinus > Azorinus chamasolen. The sequence continues at coordinate 13,299,230 of OY755240.1, read as the reverse complement.
ATATTTTGAAAACTTAACCCATTCCTTCATAGGCAGCTTTTAGATCCAACCTCTTTGAATAAATCTACCGAAAAGGAGCATTTACTAGAGAAAAGGAAACTTGGAATTGTGTAGTTTTGAAACCATTGTGATAAATAGAGCATTTGCTCCTATGGAACAAATACTCTTTTTAACACAGTGGTTTCAAAAAGAGACTTTTACAGAGATGTAGAAAGGGTTAAACCAAAACTAACACTACATGACAGACAAGTTACTTAGAGTTGCAAGGTTTAATTCAATATCTAAAGCCTACCTGGGGCATTGAAGTTGAAGGGGTCCCTCCTGAGCCTCTGCTTCCGGGTCTTGAAGGGGGCTTACTGTCTGGGTCAGATTTCGAGGAAGCACCAGGCGAAAAACTTGTGGAACTTGATGGATTGATAGGTGACTGCATCCAGCGCTTCTTTCCTGAAATGATCAACAGTAAATTGAAAATGTGTGAAAATCGAATCAAACACTATAAAAAGTAATACTTTGGTGACATAATACACTTTGTTTTTCACTATCAAACTTTAAATAGCAAAAGATTTTCAGGCTAACAGTTACTACCAGTTTCAACTCTTTGCAGGGTTGCCACAAACCACAGGAAACAAAAATCCCGGACAATTCCCTGACATTTTCCTGACATAATTTTAAATTTCGCTGACATATTACATGGCTAAATTTTGTCTTTCTGTCATACTTTCTGTAATAATTTATGAAAATTTTAAAAATGTTTTCAAAATTCCCTGAAAATTCAGACATTTGCCTATATTTTCAAATTTCCCTGACAGTTCTCAAATTTCCCTGACAATACCTTGACCTTGAATTTTTTTCAATTTCCCTGACTTTTCTCCGATGTGTGGCAACCCTGCTTTGTAAGCTTGCAGTTAGTAAGCTAGTCATATTCCATAAAAGCATATAGGAGCCGTCTGATCTGGGTCCACTGTTAGCAAATGCATGAAAACACATATACCGGTATATGAAGGAAAGGGTTGAAGTGATTTCATTGTACATTCCTCTTTCATTACATTCCCTGTGTGTGAACTTACCTGCCATTTGTGCTGGAGGAGATTTATTTTCTGGCTGACTTCTCTGACCTGGATATGGTTGCCCTGGATACATCTGGCCTGCTAGTGGAGGCTGACCTTGGGGATAGCCTTGACCTTGGGACACCTGACCCTGAGATGGGTGACCTAAAATATTAACGAAAATGTCTGAAGTCATTTATTTATTGACCCTTACTCCTCTGGAAAAAAAGTCTACTCAATTTTAACTATTTCCGATAAAACAATCTTCTGACTACAGTAAAATCTTGATACTACGGACACTAAAATTTGTACCATTATTGATATGTAACACCTCTAGGAGCTTTCTGCATGACTTTCATCCTGCATTAAGCAGCAACCTGCCTACAAAGACATACATTCTTCATTACTAAAATTTTGTAGTATCAAAGGGGGGGGGGAGTGTTAAACAATCTCCTATGTCTCAGCATGATCCAAACAAATAAACAACATAGACGCAATCCCAAACTGTCACCCTACTAAAGGAGCCGTCTGATCTGGATCTCCTCTGTTTGTACAGAAAGGCAATTTACATGGAGTAAAGGGTTAAGGTGCCTGTAGTGCTTTGATTTGAAAGCATAACTGTGATGAAAAGAATTTAGAGAATAGCTCAATAATGAACTCTTTCACTGCCACGTTTTATCATCTGCAGACTTTGAACTCTCTTTCACTGCCACATTTTATCATCTGCAAATTTTGAATTCTATTCACTGCCACATTTTATCATCTGCAAACTGTGAAGAAAAGAATTTAGAGAATAGCTCAATAATGAATTCTTTCACTGCCATGTTTTTATCATCTGCAAACTTTGTTTTACAAAGCGGATCACTGATTTGCCAACAGCAGCAAAAGACTTTCCTCCATAAATACCTCTTTCTTAGCCTTTGCAAACCGGGTAGACCAAGATCAGATGGCTCCTGTAGGAGCCGTCTGATCAGGCTCTGCTCTGTTTGCTTATGGTATAATATAGATATGATTCTGCAGTTTCTGCCATTGCCAAAATTTCATGCGTCCATATGCTATTTATAATATTTAACCTAATTAACATTCATGATTATTTATTACATGAATATTCATGTGGTTAAGTTGAAATTTTACAATGTATTTTTAAATGAATTTTTTGCTTTGACAAAAACTGAAGAATCTATAGCATGTGATAAGCAAACTGAACAGATGGCTCAGCGTGTACTGGAGCCATCTGATCTAGTTCAAATTTGTTAACAAAGATGCGTTTATATGAACAAAAGGGTGAAACAGTTTGAAATACACGATCTTGACACTTACCTTGAGGGTAACCTTGACCTTGATAGCCTTGAACTTGGGGATGACCTTGCATCTGAGGATGGCCTTGACTTTGGGGATGACCTTGACTCTGTGGGTACATTTGACCTTGACCCATATGCTGTTGCTGCTTGTAGTGTTGTTGCTGCTGCTGCTGTTGTTGCTGCTGTTGTTGTTGCTGTTGTTGCTGCTGCTGCTGTTGTTGTTGTTGCTGCTGCTGTTGTTGTTGCTGCTGCTGTTGTTGCTGACTTGATTGGGACACTATGGGTTTTTGTTCTTGTTTTGCACTTTGTTTCCCAGCATTCTCTGTTATCTCTTCCGTAGACTGGTTGATCTGGTGGACAATAATCGCATCAATCAAACAAGCTGCTGTCATGCTTCTGCCACCCTTACCCTGGGGATCCTGTTGTTTTGTCCTACTCTGATGTTGGTCAGGAGCAAACACTTTCAGCAAGTCAGTAGCTTGCGACAGTTTTGGTGAGCGCTTATTTTGGTCTTCCCGCATTTTGTTCATGTATTCCTCTCTCCGGTCCTCTGCCTCCTGATGTTTCTGTCTCAGTTGATCCTCATTGTAGCGTTGAAAGCCTTGTTCAAACTTTGATCCTATCAACATAAATGATTTAATATTGAATTTATGTAGACAAGTAATAAGGACTTTACTTCAAAGAAACGCCTTTTAATGTTTTTGCAAACAGAGTAGATCCAGATCAGGGACTACTGTTTACTTCCAAAACCATATACCTATGATCCTACAGTTTCTTACATGGATAAAACATATTGTGTTCAAAAACCAGTATATAAAATTCAGCTAATTAATATTCATGTTATTTCCTACATGAATATTCAGGAGGTAAAGGGTTAACATTAGTTTCCAAGATTTCTAAATACCAGTTGTTTCAGCACAAACTTTGACATGAAATCTTACCAGATCTACCTTAAATATTCTGCCAGACAATCAATGGCAAACAGAGTAGACCCAGATCAAACTGTTATCAAAAACATGGCAGAACTGACTTATTGAGCTTCACTTTGTTGAATTTAACAAAATAAATGGAGAAACAAATAGTGTGGACCCTGAAGTGTCTAATATACCAGTACAATAAAACCCCTCTAAACTGGAATTCTTGTAGAGAAGAATTTAGATACTTTTGGGTAGGTGGCTGCTTAATGCAGGGTGAAATTCATGCAGAAAGCTCCTATAGGAGCTTTCTGCATGACTTTCACCCTGCATTAAGCTGTGAGCTGTCTCCAAGATATTTATAATACATTGAATATTCGGTTTAGAGAGGTTTACTGTATAAGATTTGTCATTTTTATAATTATGTTCCGATCATGTACCTGACAATATGTTAGCTCCTCAGAAAAAGGATAAATGAGTGGGTTGTGTATTTACTACTGTATATATATACTATGTTTGTTTTCATCTCATAATTTAATGATGCTGAGCGCAAATAACTGATTGACTGACTGAATAATTGATTTTTAAGTTGTGTCTAGCAGACAATTATGGGTAATTGTAGTACTTACTTGCTTCCCGTAAAGCCTGGTCTCTCATTTCTTTTTCTTGTCTGTCTCGTTCCCTTTCTCTCTCAACATACTGCTGCTGTTGTTGTTGCTGCTGTTGTTGTGGTGGTGGGGGTTGTCTGTAGTCTGGATGTACGGCAGGTGAGCGACGTTGGTCAGTGGGCGGGGTGGCCCTCTGCAGGTACTCCTGCTGACTCATACGTGGAGAATGGTGGGCTCCTGAACTGTCTGGTACAGCTCGATATCTAGAGTACAGTAGACAAGATAACATATTTGTAGTGCAGCACAACCCTTTCCCTTCAGTATTCATGAAAGAAATTTTTATAATATAAAATGTTCTTGTGAAATTTTTGCTTTGACAAAAATCGTAGAATTGGATCAATAGCAAGTCAAAAGCAAACAGAGCAGATCCTGATCAGATGGCTCCTATAGGAGCCATCTGATCTGGGTCTACTCTGTTTGCAAATGCCTGAAAACAAGCTTATATATAGGAAAGGGTTAACCCTTTCAGTGCCAGTATTGTCGTCTGCTGGTCACATTTTCGCCTGCTTCAAGTTTCAGAGTGGGTGCTTGTTCAATTTCTTTATAAAAAGATAAACAGAGGATCATGAAAATATAAGCAGAGTACATCTTTAGGGAGTCCATTGTTTAATTACACAAACAATATTTAACCCTTTCCTTGTTCTATGTTTATTTCAAATTTCAATACCTACTGAACATTCATGGACAAAATGAATATACTGAAATGTGGAAGGTGGAATATTGTAGCCATTTTAGAAAGTAAAGACACAAAACTTTCAAATTCCATTAGCAAACAGAGTTGATACTGATCAGACGGTTCCTAAAGGAGCCGTCTGATTTTGATCTACCCTGTTTTCAAATGCGTGAAAACATTTTAACCCTTATATAAACCTGTTTTCACGCACTTGCAAACAGAGTAGACCCAGATCAGACGGCTCCTAGAGGAGCCGTCTGATCAGGGTCAGCTCTGTTTGCTAATAAAATTTGATAGATCTGTTTCCTTGCTTTCTAAAATGTCTACAATGTTCCACCTTCCATATTTCTTTATAACTATTTTGTTAATGAATATTCAGTAGGTATCGAAATTTGGCTTAAATACAGAACAGGGAAAGGGTTAAAAGAAGGAAAGGGTTAACCTTATTTGACAGAAACGCCCTTGACAGGAACAGCTTTGTAAATTGTGTAGATCCAGATCAGACAGCTTCTGCAGGATCAGGGTCTGCTCTGTTTGCATATGGAATTATGAAAATCTAATTCTAGTTTCTGCCATGATGAAGAAATCCTGTGTCGTATACCATTATAAAATCCAGCTCACAAATATTCATGATATCATTATTTCTTACATGAATATTCATCCAGTGAAGGGTAAAAAAGGGTAATTGTTTAACCCTTTCCCTGTACTATATTTATTTCAAATTTCAATACCTACTGAATATTCATGGACAAAATAGTAATGAAATTTGAAAGGGAGAACATTGTCATTTTGGGAAATAAAGATACAGACCTATCAAATATCATTGGCAAACAGAGCAGACCCGGATCAGACAGCTCCTACAGGAGCTGTCTGATCTGGGTCTACTCTATTTGCAAATGCATGAAAACACGTTTATATGAGGGGAAGGGATAATGAAGGGTGACACTAATGTAGAAATTTGCTTTGGGAGCGTTTTTTTTTTTTTTTCATTACTTCTGTCCTTTTTTCCTGCATGCAGCCAGTCTATTTTTACCCTTAACCTCATATAAACGCCTTTTAACGCATTTGCAAACAGAGTGGACCCAGATCAGATGGCTCCTATAGGAGCCGGTTAATCAGGGTCTGCTCTGTTTGCTTTTGACATTATATAGATCCGATTCATTAGTTTTTGTCAAGGCAAAACATTCCCTTGAAAAGTTATAAAAATTGAGCTACTAAATATTCATGTTGTCATTATTTCTTACGTGAATACTGTACAGGGTAAGTTTTTCTTACATGAATACTGTACAGGGTAAGTTTTTCTTACATGAATACTGTACAGGGTAATTTTTTCTCACATGAATACTGTACAGGGTAATTTTTTCTTACATGAATACTGTACAGGGTAATTTTTTCTCACATGAATACTGTACAGGGAAAGGGTTAAAGACCCATAATTAGACTTCTTTACAAAAGTCACTTAACCCATTCCCTCATATGCCATTTTCAGATCCAACCACTTTGAATAAATCTACCAAAAAGGAGCATTTACTAGAGAAAAGGAACATTTTTGAACTGTTTAGTATTGAAACCATTGTGATAAATAGAGCATTTGCTCCTAAAGGAGCAAATGCTCTATTTATTACAATGGTTTCACCAAATGACTTTTACAGAGTCGTCAAAAGTCGTCAATATGAGGGAAAGGGTTAATCAGTGAAGGTCTAACTGGAGATAGAACATCTCTTGTAAACCAGTAGGCCTGGACATACCTGTCTTCATTTCTCGAGTCGGTAATCACTGACTGTCTGCCACCGGTTCCCTGGGTGATACTTGGTCTACTAGCAGCCTGGCTGACTCCCGGGTACTGCATGCTGGGATCCATATGCTGGCCTGGGTGGCCGCCTGACCCTGGGACACCCATTCCTCCAGGGCGCTGTCCCATCATCCATTGTTGGCCACTTTTATCATCTCTGGGTGATGGCATACTAGATGTGGGGCGTGGAGAAACCCTACGATAACCAAGAAAGCAATTTCCGAAGTTTGATGTAAGCAAGTAGAAAGTGAACCCATCATATATTCCTTAGGAATATTTTAACCTTAGGACAACTTAAGGAGAAATTTCCTGTCTACATTTATAGCAAAACTATTGAGTATTTTTTTCTTCAATTACTTCTAGAATATTTGGTTAAGTACATATTTTATATACAGCTTTAATTCTCTTAAATATGTATTGATTTTATAAGATTAAGGATTATTCAAGAAACTTAGGAATTTTCGTAAGTTTCTCCTTAAGAGCTTTATGAATATGAGTCCTGACTTATATATTTATCAAAGTTAATGTTTCAACCCATTTTCTCGAAGGCACCATTTGCAAAATCATTGAAATGCGTATCCATAGTGAAAAGAGTTAAAAACTTAATAACTGTTGACATTTTTGTAAACAATAATACTCTAAAAAAGTAACTTTTAGGCACTTAACCAATTCCCTCATATTGACACCTTTTGACACCTCTATCAAATCACTTTTTAAAACCATAGTGATATAGTACTTGCTCCATAGAGCAAATTGAGAGTTTGGTTTAAAACTATTGTAACTCCTTCACAAAGTGAAGGAGTTACAATAGTTTTGCACCAAGCCCTCGAAATGCTGTATTCATCAATCACGAATACACATTTCTATTTTTTTCCCTTTTTTCTAGTAAATGCTACTTTTCAGTAGATTAACTCAAATGGTTGGGTCTAATATAGCCTATGAGGTAATGGGTTAAAGATTTTATCATCTGTAATAACTACCTTGATGATGAGGGCTGTTGCCCCTGTCCTTGGGGTATAAGCATCATTGGTCCAGACACTGGCATTGGGTACCCCATTCTTGGGTCCATCTGGTAACCCTTTTGTCCTTGGGGTGGCCCTTGAGGATGCTCCTGGGTTCTGGGGCTGATACTTCTGTCTCTGGGATCCCGTGGATCCACCTTTATATCCCCTCTAGGATCTTTCTCCGTGGGTGATGACTGGTGACGCATTTGTCGGGCCGTAACATAATCACTCATTATGGTTTGTTTAGTGCTGTACTCGCCCTGCTGGTTGCTTGGTCCTGTTGGATATTGAAATGGGGGCTGCTGGTAGCCGGGGTGATGCATGCGGAGTTGTTCTAGGGCACGGGGATCATACATGTGTTGGGGGTGCATACCTCGCACTTGATGCTGCTCCATCATCCGAATATCATACTGACCTGCAGATAAATAGCAATAATTCTTTAACCCTTTACTCCATAAATACACTTTTTACGCCTTTGCAAACACAGTAGATACAGATCAGACAGCTCCTGTATGAGTGTCTGCTCTGTTTGCTTATGGCATAATAAAGATCTAATTCTACAGTTTATGTCTTGATCTGACAGTCTTGAGTTCATATATGTGTACCATTACAAACATAATGTAATGCATATTCATGATGTCATTATTCCTGACACAAATATTCATGGAGTAAAGGGTTAACTCAAGAATATTCTCACTCTATATATTTATTATATATATATAGTACAACCCCTCTAATGTGACCACTTAATGAATAAACATGGCTGCCTTTATAAGCAGGTGGTTGCTTAATGCAGAACAAAAGTAATGCAGAAAGCTCCTCTAGGAGCTTTCTGCATTACTTTTGTCCTGCAGTAAGCTACCACCTGCATCTAGCACCCAGAATTATACCTCTTTTAGGTGGTTGCATTAGGTTTTTTTTACTGTATATAAATATATAAGAAATAATGCCACCATCAGTATTACCGACTTATTTTTTTTATAATGGTACATGAATACAGGTAATTTTGGCCATGGTGGAAACTATTGAATCAGGTGTTTTTTTTACCTTATTAGTAAAATGAGCAGGCCCTGATCAGAGACAGCTTCTATAGTAGCCTTCCAATCTGGGTAAACTCTGTTTGCAATGGCATAGAAAGGCATTTATATGGAGGGATGGGCTAAAAAAAACAGCATCTATGACATTTTGTAATACAACAAAGGGCCATAAATCTGGAAAAAAATAGTTGCAGCAAAAATTACTTTCTTCACGCACATCTATATGATGAGTTGCTCAACTGTGACTGAATAACCTAAATCTCTTCCTCAATAGGAATAAAAGAAATCCTAAACTATGCATGTATTGTATTTCTACTACAGTGTGTCTAACCTGGGTGTCGTGGCCCTCCTTGTTCATGGTGGGGTGGTACCCCTCGACCCATAGCTGTCTCTCGTATTGGAGTTCCTTGTGTTATAGACCCTCTTGCAACTGCTGGCTGTTGTGGGCGACCACCTGCAAGTGACCATACAGTGTTTAGTAACATCATGATGAGACACTCCAAGCTGAAAGGTGTCTCCTTGACACTATATTACCATCACCCACTACTGATCTGGGTCACCATATTTGGCCAGTTTCGAAACTTTTGTTTTTCAGTGCTCATATTAGCCAAATTCTTTAAAAGCATCATGACAGAAACTGTAGAATCATATATATTATTTAATATAAAGCAAACAGAGCAGACCCATAACCCTTTCCCTTATATAAACATGTTTTCACGCATTTGCAAACAGAGTAGACCCAGATCAGACGGCTCCTAGGAGCCGTTTGATCAGGGTATGCTCTGTTTGCTAATAGCATTTGATAGGCCTGTTTCTTTGCTTTCTGAAATATCTACAATGTTCCACCTTCCATATTTCTTTATAACTATTTTGTAAATGAATACTCAGTAGGTATTGAAATCTGTAATAAACATAGAACAGGGAAAGGGTTAACCATCACCGAGATGCCTTTTCACACAGAGAAGACAAAGATCAGATGGCTTCTCTGCTTGCAAAGGTGTACAATGTATATACAATATCGAGGGCTTGGTGCAAAACTATTCTAAAGTGAAGGAGTTAGAATAGTTTTGCACCAAGCCCTCGATATGGAGTCACGGGTCAAATCAAGTTTTACTCCACCAGAATAATTCTACTTGTATTGACACTTTATGAGATTATGGAATATTCAAGATTCAATTTTCTTGATTTTTCTTTAGGAGTTTAACCCTTTAATCCTTGAATATTCATGAGATATATAATGATACCATGAATATTAATGAGACGATACTCGTACATGTATGAATTCGAGACTTTTTGGCCAACATAAGTAGAATCATTTTGTATATTACGTCATATGCAAATAGAGCAGACCCTGATCAGATTGTCCTATAGGAGCCATTTGATCTGGATCTACTCTGTTTGCAAAGGCATAGAAAGGCGTATTTATGGAGTAAAGGGCTAAAAATGCACACACTAGTATTTATACAAACAACAGAAACTATTATAATGGCTAGTATTCATAACAGGCAATCTGCTGGTCGCAATAATATTATACTATAAATACATACCCTAATTGTCTTAACCCTTTCCCTGTTCTATGTACATGTACAAGTCCAAATTTCAATACCTACTGAATATTTTTGGACAAAACACAGAAGCTGGACCACTGTAGCAATTTTGAAAAGTATACAAACAGATTTTTCAAATTCATGTAGCAAACAGAGCAGACCCTGATCAGACAGATCCTATAGGAGCCATCTGATCTGAGTCTACTCTGTTTGGAAATAAGTGAAAATGCCTTTATATAAAGGAAAGGGTTAACTCTTTCCCCCATAAATACGCCTTTCTACGCCTCTGTAATAACCACTTCTTGAAACCATTGTGATAAATAGATCATTTGCTCCTATAGGAGCAAATGCTCTATTTATCGCAATGGTTTCAAACAACATAATTTTAAAATTTAACTTTTCTCTAGTAAATGCACCTTTTGGTTAGATTCATTCAAAGAGGTTGGGTCTAAAAATAGCCTATGGAGGAAAGGGTTAAGTACATGGACACTAATTATTCAGACTGACAAACATAGCCAAATAATGCAGACCAAGATCAAACTGCTCCTAAAGGAGCATCTTGAAAAGAGTCTACGCAATTTGCCACTATGTCCGCCGAAGATATATCTTGAAGATATCAAGATGGTGCCAAATTAACTCATTCAGAGAGTGGAGATTAAATATTCAGAAGTTTAAGGCAAATATGGTAGATGTTTCTATCAAACAAAACAAATTTCACAGAATTTCAGGAATAGAAGAAAACTAGAACTATCACTAAAGGTAATGAATACCCCCGCACAGCAGCCTTGATCGCAAATTCCCCCGACAGACTGACCAACAGCCTGACCAACTGCCCGAATGACTGACCACCCGACCAAAAGGCTGATTCCAGAATACCTCCTCAAACTTCGTTTACGGGGGTAAAATTACTATACAAACATCTACACATTGTATCATTACAGCTATAAAGAGCAGTGCTTAACCCTTTCCCTAATATAAACGTATTTTCACACATTTGCAAACAGAGTAGACCCAGATCAGACGGCTCCTAAAGGAGCCGTCTGATCAGGGTCTGCTCTGTTTGCTGATAGAATTTGAAAGATCTGTTCATTTACTTTCTAAAATGGCTAAAAAGTTCCACCTTCCAAATTTCATTATAACTACTTTATTCATGAATATTCAATAGGTATTGAAATTTGAAATAAACATAGAACAGGGAAAGGGTTAACCCTTCACTCCATAAATATCCCTTTTAATAATAACCTTTGTCATCTTTGCAAATAGAACACACCTCGATAAAATGGTTCATGTAGAAGCCATCTGATCAGGGTCTGTTCTGTTTGCTTATGAAATAATATAGATATGATTCTATAGGCCTTGTGCCATAATAAACAAGAGCCGCATGTGGCGCCAACGCTCGTCTGATTTGGTGCTTGTCCACTGCATACACTTCTCCTTAAAGAGATCAACCAACCTATGAAGTTTCATGTTGGTACCTCTTATACTTTCTGCCGCCAATGCCTACAACTATGAAAACGCCTACGACCCAGTGATCACAAAAGCCTGACGTTTCTTCGAAACAGACAAACTAAAAATAATTTATTTAATATAGATGATGTCATTATTTCTTATACTATGAATATTCATGGAATAAAGGGTCATAGTGCAAGAAGTTTACCTCATAAATATTTATGTAAAAAACATGAATTTGTATAAGATACATTTTTATGATGGCACTATGATCATGGGAATTGTTTATCATGATACAGAGCTACAGATAAAGGTGCATACTCTAATACTAAAATCCCCTCTCCAAACCCTATGTTGTGACCATTCTTTAGAATCGTCTCGAAGAGACGATTCTAAAGAGTGGTCACAACATAGGGTTTGGTGGAGAAATAAAGAAGTTATACTTGGAAAATAATTTCACTTACGCATCTTATCTGGAGCTCTGTAGAGTCAGATCTGTACTATATAATAAGCAAACAGAGTAAAGCCTAATCAGATGTATCCTACAGGAGATGTCTGATCTGTGTCTACTCTGTTAGCAAGACATTAACCATGAGGAAAAGGGCTAATACAGACTGCAGTGACATACCAGCAGTGGGTGCAGTGGTGGTCATACCATGGCCGACAGGCGTTCCGTGGGTGATGGAGCCGGATGGGAGGTGACTGGTGGGAGGAGACTTTGGTAACCGTGGTGATGAGCTGTTGTTAATAAGAGGGGGTGGGGGAGGGATTCTGTCCTTGGCAGAACTGTGGGGACTGTATGGAGATGAGGCAGGGGGCATTCCTAGAACAGTAATAATAGAATGAAATGTATAGAAGTGTATCTGAAGTTTATGCCTATGGTTATGAATCATACCTTTAACCCTTTCTCTCATATAAACATGTTTTCACGCATTTGCAAACAGAGTAGACCCAGATCAGACGGCTCCTAGAGGAGCCGTCTGATCAGGGTCTGCTCTGTTTGCTCATATAATTTGATAGATCTGAGTCTTTGCTTTCTAAAATATCTACATTATCCAACCTTTCATATTTCATTATAATTATTTTGTCCATGAATATTCAGTGGGTATTGAAAATTGGAATGAACATGAAACGGGGAAAGGGTTAAACCCTTATCATACAGATTGTCATCTTACCATCCTCTCATCAGAATCAAAGCTGTTGACAGTCAGTGGTCTCTCAAAAGTGTTTCTTTATAAGCTATGTGTTGACAGTCAGTGGTCTCTCAAAAGTGTTTCTTTATAAGCTATGTGTTGACAGTCAGTGGTCTCTCAAAAGTGTTTCTTTATAAGCTATGTGTTGACAGTCAGTGGTCTCTCAAAAGTGTTTCTTTATAAGCTATGTGTTGACAGTCAGTGGTCTCTCAAAAGTGTTTCTTTATAAGCTATGTGTAAATCATAGTACCTACCTTACATAAGCTATGCGTAAATTATAGTACCTACCTTACATAAGCTATGTGTAAATTATAGTACTGACCTTACATAAGCTTTATGTTGACAGTCAGTAGTCTCTCAAAAGTGTTTCTTTACAAGCCATGTTTAAATGATAGTACTGACATTACAATACATCACACAACTGCTTGAATGGAAATGAATTCTGGATTGTTTAACCCATTACTTAATGAAAAGTTACAATATAATTATGAATATTCATAAAGTGAATTTTTAAAATGACATCACAAACAAGGGAAATTTGTGCTATGGCAGAAACTTAAATTGCAAACAGAACAGAACAAACGGGGGCCCGATGGCTCCTGTAGAAAACAGAACAACCGGGGGCCAGATGGCTCCTGTAGAGAACAGAACAAACGGGGGCCCGATGGCTCCTGTAGAGAACAGAACAAACCGGGGGCCCGATGGCTCCTGTAGAAGCTCCTGTAGAAGCCATCAGGGTCCATGCTTATAAAACTTTTAGTTGAGTCTGAGTTCGTTCTCAAGTTTTTGATTGGTCAGATTTGAGCCTTTGGCTCAAATCTGACCAATCAAAAGCTTGAGAACTCAAATCTGACCAATCAAAAGCTTGAGAACGAAACTCAGACTCAACTAAACGTTTTATAAGCATGGACCCTGATCATGCTCTTCAGTTTGTAAAGATGTAATAACTGATAAGGCATCTATAGTAGGTAATACCTACTGACTATTGATAATTCATGGGCAAAATAGTTATAATGAAATACGGAAGGAGGAACATGGTAGCCATTTTAACAAGAGTACCGCATACGGTACATAATACGCCCACTTGCAAACTTTCTCTGATTCAACATGCCTTATAAGTGTTGACATTTTCTAATCTGTGCTTCAGATCTTGATTTCCATATTAAGGTGATACAGTATAACCTCTGTTGATCGGCACCCCTCTTAACCAGAAACCCCTGTTATCCAGCACTGCTGTTTGGTCCCGGCAGTTTTCCTATTTGTTTTATGTATCCAAACTCTCTCTTGATCGGAACCCCTGTTAACCGTTAACCGGCATACCTTGACAGGCCAATAAAGGCAAATAAGCGGTTTTTCACACCTTGTTATCCGGCGGTTTGCTGACCTGTGATCATTGACAGTAAGCGCTTTACATTCAGGTAGGTGATAAGTACCGTTAATGGGCCTAGGGTAAATTGACCGTCCTTTAGATTTATATTGTTATCGTCATTGAAAATGCATGTATGTACTCATGTAAAAAATGGCAATACCAAATTATTTAGCGTCCGGATCTACGCTGTTTGCTAATTGTGTAAAAACCAGTGGTGATGGTCCGCATATACATTTACCTGTGTAGAATCCGAACTTGTTAATAAAATATAGTATGAATGTTCCTGTGTTTTAGTCGAACCCTTTATACATGTGTGTTTACTTCCGATTGTACGCTTAACACGTTATGCCTATATTAAACATGTACATGTAGTTCAAAAGACAATCGACAAACAGCGTAGATCCTGATCAAATGGCTCCTATTTAAATGGAACTATCTGATCATGTTCAGCGCTGTTGTATATATTTATATGTAATTTGTAAAGTGTCATGGTGGAATTCCCCATCGCAGCGAAAAAATGACTTGCTGGAATGAATCTTTGGGTACGTAAACTTGTGAATCTAGGCATAATTCTGTTAACCGGCACCCTCTCTTAACCGGCATACTGACTTTGAACCATGGGATGCCGGATAACAGAGGTTATACTGTACTATTCTTTAAACAAGAGGGCCAAGATGGCCCTTAATCGCTCACCTGATTACCATAGATAAGCAGTGGTTCTGCAGAACAAGATTTTCAAAGATTTAGTATTCTGATTTTATCAAGACAATGATTCTGACCATTGAAGATTGGGCTAAAAATGTGCTCTCTAAAGTAATTTTTCTAAGATTTGACCTAGTGACCTACTTTTTATTCCGACCCAACCCATGATCACATTCAACCTTGATATCACCAAGACAAACACTCTGAGCAAGTTTGAGGAAGACTGGGCTAAAAATGTGGCCACTGGAGTGTAAACTAGATTTCTCTAAGATATGACCCCGTGACCTACTTTTTGACCTCACATAACTCACTTTCAAACTTGTCCAAGATTTTATTAGGACAATCATTCTTACCAATTTGCATGAAGATTTGGCTATAAATGTGACCTCTAGAGTGTTCACAAGGTTTTCGTACTATTTGACCTAGTGACCTAGTTTTTAACCCCACATAATCCACTTTCACACTCAATTGAGATTTTATCAAGACAATCATTATGACTAAGTTTCATGAAGATTGGATGAAAATTGTGACCAATAGAGTGTTCACAAGGGTTTTTTTACTGTTTGACCTAGTGACCTAGTTTTTAACTCCACTTGACCCACTTTCGAACTCGTCCGAGATTTTATCAAGACATTCATTCTGACCAAGTTTCATGAAGATTAGACTAAAATTGTGACCACTAGAGTGTTCACAAGGTTTTTCTACTGTTTGACCTAGTGACCTAGTTTTTTACCCTACAAAACCCATTTTTCAAACTCCTCCTAGATTTTATCAAGACAATCATTCTGACCAAGTTTCATGAAAATTGGGCTAAAAATGTGACCTGTAGAGGGTTCACAAGGTTTTCCTATTATTTGACCTAGTGACCTAGTTTTTAACCCAACTTGACCCACTTTCGAACTCGTCCGAGATTTTATCAAGACATTCATTCTGACCAAGTTTCATGAAGATTAGACTACAATTGTGACCACTAGAGTGTTCACAAGCAAATTGTTGACGACACACGACGCACGACGGACGACGGACATTCAAGTCTCCCAAAAGCTCACCCTGAGCTTTGCTCAGGTGAGCTAAAAAACGAAGTGAATATCTTACTAAATAAAAAAGTTACAGCTAATCCTCATTTTTGCAGATTTTTGTAAAGTGCAACGGCCATAACTCTGTAAAGACAAACTGAATTAACCTCAAAATAAACTCAGCTTCAAATTTTGTTGCTTAAAACATTTGTGTTAAGTTTCATTTATATCATTTTAATAGTTTTCCCAGAAAACAACAGACAAACTAAAAGTTGACCGACTAACAAAGCAACGAACACAGTTCAAGGACCATAACTTTAGAATAAAATGACATATCAAAACTCCCGCAATATATGTGAAAATTCACATTAAGGTTAAACCATATAAAAAAATTGAAGTAAATATCATTTCAAATGAAAAGGTTATGGCCATCCTCATATTTGCATAGATTTGAATTATTTTAAGTGCAAGGGCCATAACTCCGAAACAACAAATCAAATGATCCTCAGAATCGACTTAGCTTCAGGTCTTGATGCATTAAACATGTGTATGAAGTTTCATTAAAGGGCCGTAACTCCGAAACGAAAAATCAAATAAACCTCAAAATCGACTCAGCTTCAGAACTTGATGCATTAAACATTTGTGTGAAGTTTCATTAATATCTGTCAAATAGTTTTCCCAGAAAACAGCGGACAAACTATTTGCATGTATTTGCATTATTTTTTAAGTAAAAGGGCCATAACTCAGAAACGACAAATCAAATGAACCTCAGAATCGATTCAGCTTCAGATCTTGATGCATTAAACATTTGTTTTAAGTTTCATTAATATCTCTCAAATAGTTTTCCCAGAAAACAGCGGACAAACTATTTGCATATTTTTTAAGGACAAGGGCCATAACTCTGAAATGAAAAATCAAATGAACCTCAGAATCAACTCAGCTTCAGATCTTGATGCATTTAACATTTGTGTGAAGTTTCATTAATATCTGTCAAATAGTTTTCCCAGAAAACAGTGGACAAACAAAATGTTGACGGACGAACGAACGAACGAACGAACGAACGAACGGACGGACGGACAGGGCCACGACAATATACGACCACCTTTATTAGGTGGGCGTATAAAAAGTAATGAAACAAAACTATAAAATTCCAAACAGAGCAGACCCTGATCAGTTGGCTCCGATAGTTGGCTCCTATCGGAGCCGTCCGATCTGGGTCTACTCTGTTTGTAAATGTGTGAAAAAGTATTTACATCAGGTAATGGGTTAACAATAAAACTAGTCCAGTAATTACAAGTTCTTATACATTTTATATGGCAGCTGTTACCTCATAGGCTATTTTAAGACCCAACTTCTTTGAATAAATCTACTGGAAAGGAGCACTTTCTTGAAAAAAGGAAATTTTTTTAGAATTGTGTAGTTTTGAAATCAATGTGACAAATAGAGCATTTGGTCCATATTTACCTCAATGGTTTCAGAAAGTGACTTTTACTGAGGCGTCAGAAAGTGCCAATGAGAAAATAGGTTAAAGGCAAAGGCATAAGAATCTATACCTATTCTATCCAATAGACAGACTCCACATGTGATATTTTGGTATCCAGATACAGATTACAACTACGGACAGATGAGTACATATAAATGGGGGTGCAGGAATAGTTACATATAGCATTTTTCTAGCATTAGGGTTGGATATATGACAACTGACAAAGTCATGTAATAGCATTTTGAACAGATAATTAGCTAGCACAACAGCAGTGACATTCATGATTGTGAATATCTATGCAAAACATACATGTAGATGAATAACCAAATAACTTGGTATAGCATCAGGGTCAAAACATAGTCTCTGAAAGACAACTGAGTGAAATCTACTTAACCCATTCCCTGATATTGACGACTTTTGAGGACTCTGTAAAAGTCACTTTGGTGAAACCATTGTGATAAATAGAGCATTTGCTCCTATAGGAGCAAATTCTCTATTTATCACAATGATTTCAAACTACAAAATTCTAAAAATTTCCTTTACTCTAGATAATACTCCTTTTCAGTAGATTTATTCAAAGTGGTTGTATCTAAAAATAGCCTATGAGGTAATGGGTTAAAAGACTCTTTATTGCAGCAGACAACATATACCTCCTGTACACAGCATTTAGCTAGTGCTTTACCCCTTTCCTCCATAAATACACTTTTCTACGCCTCTGTAAAAATCACCTGTTGAAACCATTGTGATAAACAGAGCATTTGCTCCTATAGGAGCAAATGATTTATTTATTACAATGGTTTCAAACTGCAAAATTCTAAAAAAATTATTTTCTCTAGTTAATGCTCCTTTTCGGTAGATTGATTCAAAGAGGTTGGGTCTAAAAATAGCCTACAAGCGAAAGAGTTAAACCTTCTGGTGCCCAGTGTTCCTTAAAGAGGACAGTGTAGATTCAGATCAGAGGAATCCACAGGAGCCCTCTGATCAGGATTTCCACTGTTTTCTGATCGATGTCAATGTCTTATCCCTGCAAATATTTTGTTTGCTACGCCCCCTCAATATGAATATGGATGGGTTCCAAAATAAGATCTGGACTGGTTACCCGTAAAAAGATCTGGGCTGGTTACCCTTACAATAAATATTGGAATAAATAGGTTAAACTGCAACATCTGATCTGGTTTACATTGTTTGTCTAAAGAAAACAAAACAGAACAGACTCTAATGGGTGACTGATCTGCTTTTACAATGTTTCAAAACTTAAAGCTTGGTTTGTGTTTAGCAGGTCTCGTATTTAGGATGAATGAGATTCCTACCTCGGACTGAAGGTGACAAGGTTTGCCTCTCCTGATACAAACTAGGTGACTTGTCCATTGCTTCCTGTCTCGCCTTCATTGGAATGGCTTCTTGTATTGGAAATGGCGACCTCCTATGGCCATGTGAATGCGCTGGAGGTGGCGTTTCCATGGAGCCGACCTTTCTTTGCTGAGGGTCATCACCTTGACGACGCATATGGTGAACATCAAAGTCCCTAGGATCGCCTTTGTAGCCATGTGTTGTTTTGTCGACAGATTCTGACTGACGAATAGACAGATCAATACCACCAGAAGGAGCGCCGCGTATGTCACGTGGATCACCTCTGATATCACGTGGGTCTCGATCCATTCCCCTTCCCATCATATGATATGGGGACCCTCTCTGATCCGGGAAGCTTGTAGTCCTAGGGTCCTTCCTCAGGTCTGTGGCACGAAGGTCATGTGGCGCCATCTGAGCCATGGGTTGACCGGCAGGACGATAGCTGGTGTCTGTTGATCCTGCAATAACACACACAATAGCAATATCAATCACAAATGTTAATATTTTCCTCTCTAAGTAACTGTAATCAGCAAATCTTGTCATGTGCTACAATTCTTAAATTTGTTTTTTCTTCCATTCTTTTCACAAATACAGTAAAACCTCTCTATAACGGCCACAAAATTGTGTAAATTAGTTGGTATTTAGGGCAGGTGGCTGCTTAAAGCAAGGTGAAAGTAAAACAGAATGCTCCTACAGAGGTTTTACTGCACAGCATGAGTATGAAACAATTTGAATCTAGATATGTGACTCATTTACTCAGCATCTTATTTGCATTCTAACTACCTGTAAGGGCAATCAGAAATTCACCACCTGCATGCAAAGGGTTAATCCTTTCCCTGTTCTAGGTTTATTCCAAATCTACCTAATTCTATAAGCAAACAGAGAAAACCTTGATCAGACGGCTCCTATAGGAGCCGTCTGATCTGGGCCTACTCTATTTGCAAAGCATGAAAAAGCGTTCATATGAGGGAAAGGGTTTAGTGAGAAAAGGAAGTGGATCCAGACATATAAACTGAATTCAGTATGCCAGAAAAATAGATAAAGGTGTTATGTGTATTCAAATACTAAAATCATCATTTCTCTAACAAACCCTATGTTGTGACCATTCATCAATTTGAGACGATTTTAAAGACTGGTCACCACAAAGGGATTTGATGGAGAAATATCTGGGCCTCGGCAGGAACTGCCATTTCAAAATCGCTAAGTTTGCATAATTCATTAAGAATTCATATTTATTTTGTAATTGCCATAATGAGACCATACAAAAACCCTTAAGACAGGGTTTACACTATTTTCTACTCCGCAAGTTTCAGTTAAACCTTTGAATGATGTCAGATAATTAAAATGGTCCATTCTTGTGTCTATTCAAAATGAAGGGTATAATTTGTTTGCGGGCTTTAGTTGACAAACAGTGCAGATCCTGAAGATCCTCGTTGAGCCCTCTGACCTGGATTCACACTGTCAGTAAAAGCCAGTTCACTCATTTTTCACATTCAAGGAACCTGGACTACTATGTTTAATCAGTAAGTCGTTCACTTATAATACAGGTAAACTCCGCTAATGCGACCACCAAAAAGGGGCATAATTCTGGGTGGCAGAGGCAGGTGGTAGCTTAATGCAGGAGGAAAGTTATGCAGAAAGCTCCTATAGGAGCTTTCTGCATAACTTTCGTCTTGCATTAAGCAATCACCTGCTTTAAACGACACCAGTGGCTGTTTATTAAGTGGTCGCATTAGCGGGGTTTTACTGTAGATGGTATATCTAGGACTGAGTGCAAAACTGTTGTAACCACAATCTATGGGGCAAAAAAGTCAGGATCTTTGCAAACAGTTTGGATCCAGATCAGACACCGAGTAAACACAGTGTCTCATCAGGATCCAAACTGACTCTGTGATCGTGAATTTCGAAAGAAATGGAAGAAAATATTATTTTCAAAAAATAAAAGACAGAGCTACAGATAAATAAGAATTACTATGCTAGTAGTTTGGAAGTTCAGCTGTATTCTGGGGAGTTAGAAAAGTTGGTAAATGCGAGCCTTGGCGAGCATTTAACTACTTTTCTGACGAGCCAAAATACAGCTTAACTTCTAAACTACTAGCGTAGTAATTCTTTTATCATGCAACACCAATAAAGAATGGAGAAAATGAAGAAAAAGAAAGTTTGCTCTAGCGGTTCTGTCCCCTGAATACTAATACATCATAGTACAATATACGTGACGTCATATTGGCGTGCAGTGACGTCGTCGATTTTTACAACATAAACAAACTTGATTTAATCCTTTTATATGGACAAAACGTTGAGACAAAGGTGAGAAAATGTGTTAAATTTGATGTTTATGTTAAATTATGCCTTTTCTTCCTTCTGTGTTCCTCCTATTGGCTGAATTAAACTTGCATCCCAGTGGGGTCAGTACACATGCACTGTACCTCACAAAATACAGCGTCGACGTAGAAAATATTATGCTAGTAGGAAGTGACTGTATTTTGTGACATTGCATCATAAAAGTGCGTACCCAAATACTAAAATCGTCATTTCTTCACCAAAACCTATACTATGACCACTCTTTAGAATCATCTCTCTGAGATTCTAGAGTCGTCACAGTATAGGGTTTGGTGGAGAAATACAGAAGCCATACATGGGATAACCTGCTGAGGCATGTCAGGTAGATTTAGGAAATTTGTCAGGTAGATTTGACTTTTGTCAGATAGATTTTACCGACGTGACAAAATATATGGAGGGGAAAAAAGAAATTTGCTTGATACCTATGTTTGTTATACTTTTTCACATTATCATTCATACTTTACCATAAATGCATACCATACCATTATAAACCTTACATTACACACATAACATTTACACACTTAACCCTTTCCCTCATATAAAAACCTTTTCACGCATAAATTTGCAAAGAGAATAGACACAGATCAGATGGCTCCTACAGGAGCTGTCTGGTAAGAGTCTGCTCTGTTTGCTTATGATATAGGAATGATTCTACACTTTCTGGTTTGGCCAAAAAATCCAATGTGGTGTTAAAATCCCCATTAACCCTTTCCTTAATATAAACAAGATTTCATGCATTTGCAAACAGAGTAGACCCAGATCAGAAAGATCTGATCAGGATCTGCTCTGTTTGCTTTTGGAATTTTAAAAATGTTTCTGTACTTTCTAAAATGGCTATAAAGTTCCAATCTCCATATTTCTTTATAACTACTTTGTTTATGAATATTCAGTAGGGACTGGAATTTGGAATAAAAATGGAACAGGGAAAGGGTTAAAAACAAATACTAATAATTGACATGCAGTAATAATTCTAGATTTTTTCATGGGTCAAAAGGACTCTTTGAAATTAATAGGTCTCAAGCCCAAAAACACTGGTTTCCTTATTAAATAATGTCATGAAAAAAATCGAGATTTATTACTGTTTTATCATATAATGAAAAAGATATTCCATTTTATTTTATAATAACATTTTTAGGGGGTTTTGGGGCTTATTTTATAGCCCTTATTTAGCTATACTCCCAATGACAACCTTTACTCAGTTCAAAGTTAGTTAAACCTTTACTCAGTTCAAATTATTTACTGCAAACATTGAGCAGTCACAGAAATGTTGAAATCCCAACAGGTCCAGAGTCCGTGTTTTAGCCCGTATCTACAATCGTCGAGAAAACCGATGACATTTTAACTTTATATAGTTATTATTTTTTGAAGAGTTTGCAATGGTAGATAATATTTCAGGGTGTTTTCAATTACTTCTTTAGTGTCCTTACCACTAATTATATTAATGAAAAAGTATTTTTGTGATCATGATTATCAGTCCAAGCAGTCTTATTTTCGAAGTGTTTCGGCCCATTGCAACAACGAGGCCAAGCACAGCTGTCTTTGACAAGGAAACAGGGAAGCATTTCTATGTCTTATAACTTAATTAAGAGAATCTAATTCCTATTATAGGGCCATCACACTCCCATGTCGCCTCGCTTGAGTAATAAACCTGCTGCATGTGATATTTGTGGTAGACATTTGCCTTTTGACACGACTGGTTCCCGAACAATTTAGTTGGTAAAGTCTAGTAGAGTGAAAACTGGAACCACCTCGTGATTATGTAATTCGGGTGTTCTCCATGGTCTCCACAGGGGATTCCCTTGATTGGTCCCTACTAAAACAGACCAGGCGTGGATCACAGCATGATAGCAAGCTAAATCTGGTCTGTGTGTGTAGAGAACTAACAGATAAACTCCATCAGGGAGGAAAATATGTCACTAAAAAAATTGCATTCTTAAAATTTCAAAAAACGGTATATTTGTCTACCGTTCCGGTAGAACGGTAAACCACCTCTGAAAACGGTAGAATTCACCTACCATCGGTAGTTATCACATGTATGAGAAGCTATTGTTGAAAATGTTATCTTATCTGCAGCTCTGTAAAGGAAAACAACGCCAATGCATTATAAATATTACAGAATGCAGTTACAATAGTTCTGTACTAAGTTCTCGATATGGTCAGAGTAAGCAGTTACTTGGTCTGTCCTGTGCTTGTGGCTCCCTCTCAATCTGATCTTGGCTCAAATTCCTCTCAATGGCCGAGTGAATCAGATCCCGAACATTAGTTGCTGTCTTCAAAGACTTCTTGTCCTGAGGTGAGCCGGTACCTCTGCTAGGGTCTATGCCTGGAAAACAGAACATTTCTGGAATCTAAAGTCCTTATATTATTTACATCATTACTGCAGGACCTCAGAAAAGTGGAGTTATAATTTAAGGTCAATCCATTACCTCATAGGCTACATCAAAGGCTATATTTAGACCCATTACCTCATTGGCTATTTATGGATCAAATCTCTTTGAACAAATCTATTGAAAAGGAGCATTTCCTAGAAAACAAAGGAAAATTTTGTGTAGTTTTACCCTTTACTCTATGAATATTCATGAAAGAAATGATGTTTCTATGAATATAAATTAGATTAGCCATTATAATAAACACACAATATTTTAGTCATGGCAGAAACTGTAGAATCAGATCTATATCATTCCAAAACCAAACAGAGCAGACCTTGACTAGACGACACGCTATCTGATAGAGTCTGCCATGATACTACAGTTTCTGTCTAAACCAAACAGAGCAGACCTTGACCAGACGACTCGCTATCTGATAGTCGTCTGCCATGATCCTACAGTTTCTGTCTAAACCAAACAGAGCAGACCTTGACCAGACGACTCCCTATCTGATAGAGTCTGCCATGATCCTAGTTTCTGTCTAAACCAAACATTCCGTTTAAAATACTACATCATAAGAATTAAGTTGATGAATATTCATGAAGTGCAGTAATATTCATTAGGGAAAAGGTTTAATAATGTACTCCAGTTCACCTACCCAGCAAGACATGAGCCTGAGTTCCCCCAGGTACATGGGATGCAATGGCTCGGTGGGTACTTATTCCCGGCTCTGACATGACACTGGAGGGCCGTCTTGGCTGGCCACTGACCTCCCTGCCCTGCTGGTAATGCGAATACTTCATGTTGGAAGAAAAATCGATGGCACTACCTCCTGGCTGATTGGGATTGGCCTCTCGAATAATAGGAACCTCGTGACTTGATGGACGAGAGTTTGGGCGACTGTGAACCAAGTGACTTTGACTGTTGGATGCTGGGCTCATACGAGAGCCTGGTCTTGATGGAAAGCTTTGGTTGGAGTTGCTTGGACTCTGTCCTGGACTTGAGGAAGTTCTGCTCAAGGCTAAACCAATTGCTCCCACTTGTGCCAAATGACGAGCACCATTATCTAAAACAGAACACGGCAATTTTTCATTACAGTGTAAAAGCAATGAATGTTCCAGGAAAACTAAAAACACTACAAATGAAAGATTTCATCAATATGTACTTTAGGGTTATGGCCTCTTAACCCTTTACTCCATGAATATTCTGGCACTGAATTTTTATAATAGCAAAATAATTTTCCATTGTGATAGAAACTGCAGAATCAGATCTTTATTTTATCAAAAGCAAAAAGAGCAGACCCTAAATCAGACGACTCCTCTAGCAGCCATCTGATCAGGGTCTACTCTGTTTGCAAAGGTGTAGAAAGGCATATTTAACCCTTTCCTCCATAAATACGCCTTTCTACTCCTCTGCAATAGTCACTACTTGAAACCATTGTGATAAATAGAGCATTTGCTCCTATGGAGCAAATGCTCTATTTATCATAATGGTTTCAAACTACAAAATTCTAAAAAAAAATCCTTTTCTCTAATTAATGCTCCTTTTCGGTAGATTTATTCAAAAAGATTGCATCTAAAAATAGCCTATGCGGAAATGGGTTAAGGAGTCAAGGGTTAAACAGAATACAGAATCACAGAAAAAGATTAAATTAGTGAAATTTAACCCATTCCTTCATAGGCTATTTTCAGACCCATACATGTGATAACCTGCTGAGGCATGTCAGGTAGATTTAGGAAATTTGTCAGGTAGATTTGACTTTTGTCAGGTAGATTTTACTGACGTGACAAAGGAGGAAAAAAATTTGCTTGATACATGTACAGTAAAATCCCGCTAATGCGACCACCTAAAAGAGGTATAATTCTGGGTGTTAGATGCAGGTGGTAGCTTAATGCAGGACAAAAGTAATACAGAAAGCTCATACAGGAGTTTTCTGCATTATTTTTGTCCTGCATTAAGCAACCACCTGCTTATAAAGACAACCATGTGTATTTATTAAGTGGTCGCATTAGAGGGGTTCTACTGTACTTATGTTTGTTATACTTTTTCACATTATCATTCATACTTTACCATAAATGCAGGCTGAAAGTGGCATACCATTATAAATCTTACATTACACACATAACATTTACACACTTAACCCTTTCCCTCATACAAACACTTTTTTCACGCATAAATTGCAAAGAGAATAGACCCAGATCAGATGGCTCCTACAGGAGCTGTCTGGTCAGGGTCTGCTCTGTTTGCTTATGATATAGGAATGATTCTACACTTTCTGGTTTGGCCAAAAAATCCAATGTGGTGTTAAAATCCCCATTAACCCTTTCCTTCATATAAACAAGTTTTCATGCATTTGCAAACAGAGTAGACCCAGATCAGACAGCTCCTATATAGGAGCAATCTGATCAGGGTCTGCCCTGTTTGCTTTTGGAATTTTAAAAATGTTTCTGTACTTTCTAAAATGGCAATAAGTTACAATCTCCATATTTCTTTATATAACTACTGTTTATGAATATTCAGTAGGGACTGGAATTTGGAATGAAAATGGAACAGGGAAAGGGTTAAAAACAAATACTAATAAGTGGCATGCAGTAATAATTCTAGATTTTTTTCATGGGTCAAAAGTAACTTAAAAATCAATAGGTCTCAAGCCCAAAACACTGGGTTCCTTATTAAATAATGTCATGAAAAAATTCAATATTTATTACTATTTTATCATATAATGAAAAAGAAATTCTATTTTATTTTATTTTATAATAACATTTTTATTTTTTTGCTTATTTTGTAGCCCTTATTTAGCTATACTCCCAATGACAACCTTTACTCAGTTCAAGTCAGTTAAACCTTTACTCGTTTCAAATTATGTACTGCAAACATTGAGCAGTCACAGAAATGTTGAAATCCCAACAGGGTCCAGAGTCTGTGTTTTAGCCCGTATCTACAATCGTCGCGAAAACTGATGACAGTTCAACTTTATATAGTTATTATTTTTTGAAGAGTTTGCAATGGTAGATAATATTTCAGGGTGTTTTCAATTACTTCTTTAGTGTCCTTACCACTAATTATATTAATGAAAAAGTAATTTTGTGTACAAATCAAATGCATGATTATCAGTCCAAACAGTCTTATTTTTGAAGTGTTTCGACCCATTGCAACAACGAGGCCAAGCACAACTGTCTTTGACAAGGAAACAGGGAAGCATTTCTATGTCTTATAACTTAATTATGAGAATATAATTCCTATTATAGGGTCATGACACTCCTATGTCGCCTTGCTTGAGTAATAAACCTGCTGCATGTGATATTTATGATAGACGTTTGCATTTTGACACGACTGGTTCCCGAACAATTTATTTGGTAAAGTCCAGTAGAGTGAAAACCGGAACCACCTCGTGATTATGTAATTCGGGTGTTCTCCATGGTCTCCACAGGGGATTCCCTTGATTGGTCCCTACCAAAACAGACCAAGCGTGGATCACAGCATGATAGCAAGCTAAAGGTGGTCTGTGCGTGTACAGAACTAACAGATAAACTCAACTAGGGAGGAAAATGTATGTCCCTAAAAAAAATTGCCTCGCAAACTTTCAAAAACGGTATATTTGCATACCGTTCCGGCAGAACGGTAAACCACCACTGAAAACGGTAGAATTCACCTACCGTCGGTAGTTATCACATGTATGCAGACCCAACCTCTTTGACTAAATCTCCTGATAAGGAGTATTTACTAGAAAAAAGGATTTTGTTTTAGAATTGTGTTATTTTGAAAGGATTGTGATAAATAGAGCATTTGCTCTATTTATCACAATGGTTTTAGAAAGTGACTTTACAGAGATGTCAAAAGGAGTCAATATGAGGGAATGGGTTAAGCCTTTACTAGATACAGACACATAATTACACATCTGTAAACTGAGTAGACCTAGACCTGTAAACCTAGAGCCAGATCAAACACCTCTTACAGGAGACACCTCTTACAGGGTCTGTTCTGTTTGCTAATGGAATAATATAGATCTGATTCTACGGTAATTGCCAAGGTCAACTTGCCTGATATCTATAAGCTATTATAACAATTAATTAACAATCATAAGCTCATTATTTCCTATTAAGTAAGGGTTATATGGGCAAGCTCTACAGATGGTAGCAGCCAAGTTGAACATTTTTGTTTACTAGTGAGAATAATGTCAAGGTCTAAACTGACATCAATACCAAGATTGACATTTTAACCCTGTACTTGATGAATATCTATGCAAAAAATAATGACACCATGAATATTAATTGACTGATATGTTATAATGTAGTATGGACACATGAAATACTGACCATGGCAGAATTAGACCTTTATTAATTCAATTTCATAGGTAAACAGAGCAGACCCTGATCAGACAGCTCCTACAGGAGCTGTCTGATCTGGGTCTTCTCTGTTTGCAAAGGCATAGAAAGACATATTTATGGAGTAAAGGGTTAATCTTTTATTTCCATAGATTGGCTTTTAACACCTTTGCAAACAGAGTAGACTTAGATCAGACAGCTCCTGTAGGAGCTATCAGATCTTCGTTTGCTTACAGAATAATATAGATCTGATTCTACAGTTTCTGCCATAGCCAAAATTTCCTGTGTTCACATGCCATTATAAAAGTTTTTAATTAATCCATTAATATTCATGATTCCATTATTTCTTACATGAATATTCATGGAGTAAAGGTGTGGAAGAAAGGATACAAATGACAAAGAAGCTTGCATACCAGCCATTGGTAGCTGTGATGGCTGCAAACTGCCCGGGTAGGGGCCCTGGGGCATCTGTTGCATCTGTGGCTGTGGTTTCTCACCCTGTGAGCCCGGGGTCTCGTCAGCACTCAGGGTAGCAGTACTGTCATTATCTGGGATACTTCTCAGACTGCCCTGTGACATACTGAGGGACTTCTGGCCAGCTGCCAGCCCCTCTGTGATCTCAGATGATGATGGTTCACCAGGGCCTGGTCGTGATGAGTCTGGCTTCTGATCCTTAATTGTGTCTGCAAACAATATTTAACTTTTTAACTCTTTACATCATAGAGATGCATTTTTACACATTTCCAAACAGAGAAGACTCAGACCAAACAGTTTCAGCAGGAAACTTTAGAAAAAAAAGAATAAAGTTTTTGCCATAGCAAAATAATCTCTTGGTCATATGCCGTTATCAAGTTCTGCTTACAGTTATTGATGAACTCATTACTTATTCTATGAATATTCATTGGGAAAAGAGTAAATTAGTACATTTTGCTTCAACTATGTTTGAAAGAACCGAGTCAGAAATTGAAACTGTTTGGATTCTGTATTACTCAGAATTTAATCTGGATCTAAACTATTTGCAAATATTATCACAAATTACCCAAGTAAGAAACAAGAGTGTGTTTGTGAAACACTTATGCCCCTCTACCTTTGACCCTGAAGGATGAGCTTGACCTTTGACCCATGGACCCAGGACTTGAAAGAGACACATCGTCTTTGTGTGGTGAACATTTGTGCCAGGTTATTTTGAAATCCATTCACAGATAAAAAAGTTATGGAAGGGACACGAAATTTGGGACGAACAGACTGACAGACGGATGGAAGGACAGACGGACGGACAATGCGATTACTATATGCCCGCCTTTGGGGAGCATAAAAAGTTGGGAATTTGTATGAACAAGAGCAACAGATGAAGGTGCCTACTCAAATACTAAAAGTGTCCCTTCTTCACGAAACCCTATGTTGTGACCACTCTTTAGAATCGTCTCGAAGAGAGGATTCTAAAGAGTGGTCACAACATAGGGTTTGGTGGAGAAATAAAAAAGTAATTTGTGAAAATGTTTTAATTTACACATCTTATCTGGTATTCTGTGAACTTAGCTTTATTACTATCATGCATGATCTAATTCATCCCTCAAACAACAGAAAAGAGGACATATTGATCTTGGTCTACACCATTTGCAACTAGTAGAGGAGATGCAGTTTATTAACTTTACTGCATGAATATTCATGTAAGAAATAATGACATCATGAACATTAACTAGATTAAGTGTTACCATAGCACATGGAAACAGGCATTTTTGGCTATAGCAGAAACTGTAGAATTAAAATATCATATCATAAGCAAACTGAGCAATGACCAGATGGCCCCTACAGAATCTGGGTCTACTCTGTAAAGGCATATTTACGCAGTAAAATGTTTAAGTTATCATTTATGAAGATTAATCCCACTCCATTCAATCAGGCTTTTCTGATGAAACAGGTAGCACATACCAAATTTAGCATGGTAAATAAATATGCGAACTTTTTAACCCTTTCCTTCATACAGATGCCTTGTCACACCTTTGCAAACATAGTAGACCCAGATCGACAGCTCATGTTGGAGCCATCTCATCAGATATTGCCCTGTTCACTAACAGAACTATGCACAACTGATTTTTAAGTTTCTGTCATCATCACTGCCCATGTCACCCATGCCTAGGTACTTTTATAAAAGTTCAGTCAATGAATATTCATCACGTGTCAGCTTCTTTCATAAATATTCTTGCGGTAAACAGTTTAACAATATATTTCTGTCCTCTGTTTGCAAAGGCATAGAAAGATGTATCTATGGAGTAAATGGTTAAGCCTTTGAGAAGCTCTTTACAGAGTGTCAAAATGCTTCGATCCTGATCAGATGCCAATATAATCCACA
Organism: Azorinus chamasolen; assembly: GCA_963576725.1. Classification (NCBI taxonomy): domain Eukaryota; kingdom Metazoa; phylum Mollusca; class Bivalvia; order Cardiida; family Solecurtidae; genus Azorinus; species Azorinus chamasolen. The sequence continues at coordinate 13,269,302 of OY755240.1, read as the reverse complement.
ACTGATCTGGATTCAAACTGTTTACAACTGTCACACTTGCCAAAACGTTGATACAGAGACAATTAGATTTGAGACACTCTTACCTCTGTCCTCCATCTGTAAGGGTCGCGGACTTGGAGCACTGGCCGTGCCACTGTCATCACTGTCACGGTTGTCCTCATTGTCCGAGAAGTTCTGTTCTCCATCAGAGGGCGCTGTTACTGTAGAGGCCACACTTTCACAAATTGACACAGTACGATGGTCCTCCTCCTGTAATGAACATGCATTGTGATGTCAAACAACCCTCTATATACTAACAAGCATTCTGATTGGGCAATACATTTGTCATGTGACAATACACATATACGGTACATGTAGAGGCATATACTATAATTTAGCCCTTTATTCCATAGACACTTTTTTTACGACCTTTCACAGTGTCGACCCAGGGTCTGCACTGTTTGTATTCTGGATATTAAGGCCTGATTTTATCTTGAATTTTAGAGAAATAATTGTCCATATATACATATTTAAATGCTATTTTAAGATAATAAATATGCAAAAAGGATGGAGCCTAAATCGTAAATATTCATGGAGGAAAGGGTTTAGTGTATACATTTGTATATGTACCTCCTTTACTTCTCCACCCTTTTCCCTGCTTTTACAAACACAGTATACCCAGATCAGAAGGCTCCTGTAGGGGCTGTCTAATACACAGTATACCCAGATCAGAAGGCTCCTGTAGGGACTGTCTAATACACAGTATACCCAGATCAGAAGGCTCCTGTAGGGGCTGTCTAATACACAGTATACCCAGATCAGAAGGCTCCTGTATGGGCTGTCTAATACACAGTATACCCAGATCAGAAGGCTCCTGTAGGGGCTGTCTAATACACAGTATACCAAGATCAGAAGGCTCCTGTAGGGGCTGTCTAATACACAGTATACCCAGATCAGAAGGCTCCTGTAGGGGCTGTCTAATACACAATATACCCAGATCAGAAGGTTCCTGTAGGGACTGTCATATACACAGTATACCCAGATCAGAAGGCTCCTGTAGGGGCTGTCTAATACACAGTATACCAAGATCAGAAGGCTCCTGTAGGGGCTGTCTAATACACAGTATACCAAGATCAGAAGGCTCCTGTAGGGACTGTCATATACACAGTATACCCAGATCAGAAGGCTCCTGTAGGGGCTGTCTAATACACAGTATACCAAGATCAGAAGGCTCCTGTAGGGGCTGTCTAATACACAGTATACCCAGATCAGAAGGCTCCTGTAGGGGCTGTCTAATACACAGTATACCCAGATCAGAAGGCTCCTGTAGGGGCTGTCTAATACACAGTATACCCAGATCAGAAGGCTCCTGTAGGGGCTGTCTAATTAGGGTCAACTCTGTTTACTTATGAAATAATATGTCTGATCTTCAAAAATTCCCTTCTTCATGATGCCATTATACAATCCAGCTAATTACATTCATTATTTCTCTCATGAATATTTATTAAGGAAATTAATAAACAGAAGACTCAGCTCAGACAGCTCCAGTAGGAGACCCTTCTCAATGTAACATCTGACTTTTAGCAAACATCTACATTCATGTACAGTAGAAAATGTCTTAACCCTTTCCTCCATGAATACACCTTTCTACGCCTCTGTAAAAATAACCTATTGAAACAATTGTGATAAATAGAGCATTTGCTCCTATAGAAGCAAATGCTCTATTTATCACAATGGTTTCAAACTACATGTACAAAATTCTAAAATTTTACTTTTCTCTAGTAAATGCTCCTTTTCGGTAGATTCATTCAAAGAGGTTTGGTCTAAAAATAGCCTATGGAGGAAAGGGTTTAGTGATGGTAGCTTAATGCAGGTCAAAAGTAATGCAAAAAGCTCCTATTGGAGCTTGTTGCATCGTTTGCCCTTTATTTAGCAACCACCTGTTTTTTTAAGACTCCTATGTTCAATAAATGAATGGCTGCTGGATCCTAGGCATCTCGTCTGCATCCATGTTGTTTGCTAATGGGAGTATAGTGTATAATGATAGCTGTTTGACAAGTTTGATTAAATCTGAAGATCCAAATATGAGCAGAAATTATTATTTCACAGTGGGGTAAGGGTTAACCCTTTCCTCCATAAATACGCCTTTCTACGCCTCTGTAATATCCACTTCTTGAAACCATTGTGATAAATAGAGCATTTGCTCCCATAGGAGCAAATGCTCTATTTATCACAATGTTTCAAAACTACAAAATTCTAAAATATTCCTTTTCTCTAGAAATGCTCCTTTTGGGTATATTCATTCAAAGAGGTTGGGTCTAAAAATAGCCTATGGAGGAAAGGGTTAAGAATTCCAAGTAGACATGACATTTTAAAAACTTGTTGTTGAAAGGGACATTTATGTGGCCTGACTGGGTCTTGGTGCCTTTATTTTCCTGCCAATTTTACCAGCCATTTGTGAAACTGCTAAAAAGTAACAAACATATTCTGTACAACCTTTGTGTCACCAAGCTATGGCACAAACAAAATACAGTTAAACCTCTCTAAAACAGCCACTAATCACATCAATTATTTTGCGTTAAAGGCAGGTGTCTGCTTAAAGCAACATGAAAGTAAACATACTTTCACCTTGCTTTAAGCAGCCACCTGCTCTAAATATCAACTAATTAAAACAATTTAGTGGTCATTATAGAGAGGTTTTACTGCTCTAAATATCAACTAGTTAACACAATTTAGTGGTCATTATAGAGAGGTTTTACTGTAAATAAATTAACCCATTACCTGCTACAGACATATTTTTGAAAACAGAGTAGACACAGAAAATATATACATGTAATCAAATCCATCTTACTCCATAAGGAAACAGAGCAGACCAGGATCAGATGTAACCTACAGGAGCCGTCTAATCTACGTCTACTCTGTTTACAAAGGTTTGGAAATGCTTCTTTATCGATTAAAGGGTAAATAAAGGTAAACAACTAATACAGGTTTAACCACATACACAGTGGTATAGCTCGAAACATTTGACCTGGACCCTGACCTATATGCAGAATATACAATGTATAATGAGAGAGATGACGCTGTATAAATAAAACTCCACCGGGTAAATCGTAAAGTCTATTCTGGCTGAAATTACCGGAAATTACCCGTGCATATGTAAACCATACAATCACGAGTGTGTCCATGCATTGCTTACCGGGACATATGCCCAGGATAAACCCGTGCAATGCCAATGATAAAAATAGAAATGTTACATCTCTTGATTTATGCAAATTTAGTAGGTTAGGGTCCAGGTCAAATTGTTCAAGCTATATATAGATTATGTGGTGAAGCATGAGCATACAGGAAGGGAGACTACTCATGATTACACTGCTACAGAATATAGTTAGAACTATGATCTATTCTATTGAGGTAGGGCCACAAACTGTTAATGTTCCGTTAGCCATTATCCTGCACCGAAAACTGTCTCAAAGTCTTGCACGTTGTATTTTTTAACCCTTTCCTTCATATAAACGCTTTTTCCTTTACTTTCTAAAGTGGTTACAACGTACCACCTTCAATATTTCATTATAACTACATGTATTGTGTCCATGAACATTTAGTAGGCATTGAAATTTTGAATAAACATAGAACAGGGAAAGGGTTGAGGTACAAATCATACTCCTTTATCCCTTTACCTCACAAGAGCTGCCATTTTATGCCATATTGCAAACAGAGTAGACCAACACAGATGGCTACTTTTGAAGCTGCCTGACCAGGGTCTGCTTCGTTTGATTATGGAACAATATCAATCTAATTCCACAATTTCTTCCATGGCCAAAATTCTTGCGTTTATAAGCCATTATAAAAATTCTGCCAATATATATTCATGATGCCATTATTCCTTACATGAATATTTATGAGGTTACGGGTTAATGTATTCATATTCCCTTCTTTTATTTTATTGAAACATTTTTTCCAAGTGGCAAACAGCTTTGATCCTCAAAAGACATAATGTTACCCTGCCTTCCATCAGTATCTGAGTTGATTGCCATGGTCAGTTAAAAGATTAGCAGGATATTTAACCCATTACTTCATGAATATTCATGTAAGAAATAATGACATCATCAATGAAAATTAAATTAATTGTTATAATAGCATACGGACACAGGACTTTTTGATCATGACAGAAACTGTAGAATCATATCTATATTATATCATGAGCAAACAGAGCAGACCCTGATCAGATGGCTCCTATAGGAGCCATCTGATATGGGTCTACTCTGTTTGCAAAGGTGAAGAAAATCGTATTTATGGAGTAAATGGTAAACACTAATTAACTGTCATCTGCCCATAATTCTAAAAGTATAGCACACTTTCTTCAAATTCCTTTCCAAACTCAGTGTCTAAGTATCAAACAGTTTGGATTCTAATGAGATATACGACAAGTAACTTCGGTGTCTGATGAGATACATGTATATGACAAGTTACTTGGGTGTCTGATGAGATACATGTATATGAGCCAATATATAATTTGGGCAGATTTTGAAATCAATTTTTTGAAAAATAAAAGGTGTTTCTTTTTGAAAGTTTTGTTGATTTCTAGGTACTTTGTTGTTTAAGTGACACTAAAAATGTAAAATGTACCCTAATTTTATTCATCTTTAAAACTTTATATGACTTTATGATGATGACTCTCAAGCACATGTCATTGCAGTAACGAAAATGAAAACAATGACTATAAAAGCATGTGGTTCATTTAAAGTAATTTATCGCATTATATATCTTATGTATGCCATATTTGAATAGATGAATATATAAAAACCTTTTTTTCCATATATATTAATGAGAAATTTTGAATCATTGCATGATGCAATAAAACCAATACAATTACAAACATAACAATTAGTGTTATGATCATTATTGGCTTTGTATAGTGCTTAACACTTGCTTAACCTAGAATAATGTCATAATTATCAACAAATCATGTATCAGACAAATATTCAAACATGTTTCAGCTTTTTTGTCATCATTCTTTACGCATGTTATAGCAATGACACCCTTGTTATTGCAAAGACATTTATTGTAACTGCAATGACAAACTGACAATAAAATTTATTTTTGCTATCTTTTATTTGCAAATTGTCTAAAATAACACACAAACTGTTAACAAAACGTTCAGCAATTTCAATTCTAAACTATATCAAGTAATTTTACAAAAAGATTTTAATGGACATTGAAAAAAGATTCCAGTGTGACTGCAATGACATTTTCGTTATTGCAATAACTTGCATAATCTTATGCTGCTAAAATCAACTTTGTTCCAGGCTTCAATGCCCCTCATTATAATGTTCTTTGCAAATTCATACTTTCCCTCATGAATATTTAAAAAAAAACTCCGCCCACTGTGAATATTTTATCATTTTTCATTGTGCTACATAAAACAAAGGAATTAATTACAAGAGTCAGGAGATGGTCTGATCCATAATATTTCAATAAGCAAATTGAGCAAACCCTGATCAGGCAGATTCAAGAGGAGCTTTCTGATCTGGATCTTTTCTGTTGTAAGGGGTGTTAATGTTTTATAATGAGCAGAAGGGTTAAAGATAATGAATAAAATATGAACAACAACAATGAGCATTATATTTCACCGTTGCCTTAGACTGACTTTTATTTAAATTAATTTATTTTTGATAACAGAATAACTTTCGTTAGCTGAGAATAAAGCAAACAAAAAAAATATTTACAATGCATTACATGGCTAGCAGGGTAGACCCTAGCACACAGGTGTTGCAAGATAATGCTCGATCTAGGGCATGATTTGAAAATAATGCTGGCATATGTGGTTAGATGCAGCAAACCAATGTTCAGCATTTTTGTTTTCAACCCTTCTCATGCTAGTTTGGCCACTTTTACTATAGTGTCCTCGAAAAAGTCATTTTCTAAAAAATGTGAGATAGTTTTGTTTCTTCAGTTAAAACTGGGATAAGATAGAGTTCATACAAACAGATGCCTTTAAACTACTCTTTAAAGCCACGTTTTGAAACAGTTGTGATAAATAGAGCATTTGCTCCAAAGAAGCATATGCTCTTTTTATCACAATGGTTTCAAGACTACAATATATATATCCTGAAAATTCCCTTCTATCCAGGAAATGCTCCTTTCCAGGCAATGGGATAACCCTTAAATTATCTTTCAATTGAACCCTTTCACTCATGAGTTATAATTCTTGTAAAACTCTGCCAGCTGTACATATTTAATTACATATACTTTTTATTGGGGTATATAGAGCAAAGAATTTTAATCGGAGTTGACCCTGATCTGGAAGCTTCCTTACATTAAAAAATAACACTTATGTAAAATATTAGATGTCTTGAAATTTTATGAACTTGTTATTAAACTCCATGAAAGTTTTTTTATCACATAACTTCACTTGTTTCTGAGTTAATAAAGCCAACACATATTTATTATATTTGGCATATATAAATGATGTGATGTTATTAAAAGCAGTATGGCATGACATCATACAATGCTGAAAAATACAGCATTTTGTTTATTTATTTAAAACTTTGGAGCTCTTTTTTAAAGAGTGTATGATAAGAGAAACTTACACTCATCATCACTTCTTATCACACTCATTATCACTTCTTATCAAATTTTATTTAACTCATTCAGGAAATGCTATAAAGCTTGCCAGAGGCTTGCTTAACTCATTCTCTCCTAGACCATTTTTAGACCCAGCCTCTTTGAATTAATCTACCAAAAAGAAGCATTAACTATAGAAAAGGAGAATTTTAGAATTGCATAGTTTTGAAACCATTGCGATAAATAGATTATTTGCTCCTATGGAGCAAATGCTCTATTTATCACAATGGTTTCAAAGAATGAGTTTGCAGAGGGGCAAAAAGGCGTCATTAGGAGAGAATGGGTTAATAACATTTTCTTGAATTTGTTTATTACAAGTCGTTATGAAGTGACAATCCATGTAAGCTATAGCTTCAGGACTGGATTGGCATATCTATTGGTCATCATGGTTTATATGGGTTAAATTGATATTAAAATTTCCAGGTTTCTAATTAGAATTGACAGGCTGTTCAGTTATACACTACTTGCTTGACCCTTTCCTCATATAAACATGTTTTCACACATTTGCAAACAGAGTAGACCCAGACCAGACAGCTCCCAGGAGCCATTTGATCAGGGTCTGCTCTGTTTGCTAATAGAATTTGATATATGTGTTTCTTTACTTTCTACAATGATTCCAATGTTCCACCTTCAATATTTCATTATATTATTTGATCCATGAATATTCAGTAGGTATTGAAATTGCAAATAAATATAGAACAGGGAAAGGGTTAATCCAAAGACTTATTAATGTCCATCATAGCTCAACGACAACAATTGTTATTTAACCCTTTCCATATTCTACTCTATTTCAATACCTACTAAATATTCATGGACAAATTTGTTGCAATGAAATATGGAAAGTGGAACACTGTAGCCATTTTAGAAAGTACAGAAACAGATCTATCCAATTCCTTCAGCAAACAGAGCAGACCATATAGGAACCTTCTGATCTTGGTCTTCTCTGTTTGCAGGTGCATAAAAACATGTTTATATGAGGGAACGTATTAATACACAATGTCTTACAATATCCAGCCTTCAAACTGACTTTGAGAAACAGACAACTGTTACTGTATTTATTCCATATATTTACATTACATGCATGCATATATCTGCAGTGCTATTCTTGTAGTAAAATAACAAAAAATAATGAAGAAAATTTAAAAGAACTAGAAATGTCATCGCAATAACAAATCCTGTCATTGCAATAACACTTTTTTTTAAAAATCCCATCTTACATAAATTTTCAACAAACATGCACATTTTAATTTATTATGCATATTTACTTCCATATTTCTGCTGAATAATTCCAACTGAAATGAAAATTATAAAGATAGTAACAATACAATGCTGTATTGTCACTGCAATAACAAATCCTGTCATTGCAGTCACAAAATGAGTGTTATTGCAATGACTGTTATTGCAATGACGCATTCTCCTATTTACCTCAACTTTTGGTGCTGATCTCTGACCTAGCCTTACTTTGATATGTTTATAACATAAACATTTATATTTATAACCTATATGCACTTTGAAATGCAAGCTATGATTTAAAGCATCTCTGTAATATGTGTTACTTAAATGACAGATTTCAAAAATACTCACTCACATACTTAACTTAAATAATCTTGTTTTTTGAAACTGTTTTCACACCATGCTTATAACATGGTGGCAACCATTTAGTGGTGAACAATCTTCTTCTTGAGGGTAGTTGTCTCCCTTGAATGTGTGCTTCAATGGTAGAACTCCACCATATTATAACATTGTTACTGCAATGACGTAGGTCTGAGGGACAAAGTTCAAAGTGTATTTTGAGTGCCATTAATGCTATTTACGGACTTTATTTTCTCTTTACAATGCAGTTAAATGTTGATATTTATTATAATCACCATTATTATTTTGAAAACCACATTTTCTCTCATTGAAATAGAGATCTGAATGTATAATTTTAGATTTGGGACATGACTTTTACCTAAAAATTGATACCAAAACTTGGTACAGCTGTTCAATTAATTCCTCAAATTCATTTTTTTATCACTATTTTACTAGATTTCCTTGATATATACACATTCTATGAGGAACTTTCTTTACACCATTCTTGTGCTTTGTGTAAAACCTAAAGGACAAGAAATCTGCCCAAATTATATATTAGCTCATATGACAAGTTACTTGGGTGTCTGATGAGATACATGTATATGACAAGTTACTTGGGTGTCTGATGAGATACATGTATATGACAAGTTACTTGGGTGTCTGATGAGATACATGTATATGACAAGTTACTTGGGTGTCTGATGAGATACATGTATATGACAAGTTACTTGGGTTGTCTGATGAGATACATGTATATGAAAGTTACTTGGGTGTCTCATCTGGATCCAAACTGTTTGCAAAGTTCATCACAGACTGGTCCACTGTGATGAAAGGGTTAACTCTACCTGACTAATGACAATGGTTTGGCTCGTAACCCTTTACTCCATTTATATGGAAATAATTACATCATAAATATTACTTAGATTATTTTTTATAATAGCACATGGACACAGGAATGTCTGGCAATGGTAGAGACTGTAGAATCCTATCTATATTTTAGCATAAGCAAACAGAGCAGACACTGATCAGACGGCTCCTATAGAAACCATCTGATCTTGATCTGATCTGTTTGCAAGGGTGTAGAAAGGCATATCTATGGAGTAAAAGGTTAACCCTTTCCTCCATAAATACGCCTTTCTATGCCTCTGTAATAACCACTTCTTGAAACCATTGTGATAAATAGAGCATTTGCTCCCATAGGAGCAAATGCTCTATTTATCATAATGGTTTCAAATTACAAAATTCTAACATTTTACTTTCCTCTAGTAAATGCTCCTTTTGGGTAGATTCATTCAAAGAGGTTGGGTCTAAAAATAGCCTATGGAGGAATGGGTTAATCATATACTAAATACTGATACATCTCAATGCCAAATCTAACAAACTGCCTTGTGTGATGTAACCCTTGAAATTATGAATATTCACAGTAGAATGACACACCAGTGTCAATATACAGACCAATCAGCATTAAAGGTCTAAATTTGACTATAGGATTTTGCCAGACAAACAGTGCAGACACTGATCAGAAGACTCTTGTAGCAGAACTCTGGTCAGGGACTCTACACTGATCAGAAGACTCTTGTAGCAGAACTCTGGTCAGGGACTCTACACTGATCACAATTGACAGTAAACTCATTTGCTTCACTCCTACGGTTAAACCTTTACTCCATGAATACACCTTTCAACGCATTTGCAAACAGAGTGGATCCAGATCAGATGGCTCTTGTAGGAGCTGTCTGATCAGTGTCTGCTGTTTGCTTATGATATAATGTAGAAATTAATCTAATTCATGATGTCATTTTTTTTCCTTACATGAATATTCGTGGAGTGAAGGACTAAGTGCATAATTCATATACCTTACATGTATATATGACTCCATTATGTGGAAACACACCTTACTCCAAAGAGTGAAGACACCAACAAAACTGTACTGATAATCCAGTGCCTCATATTGACACTATTTATCTAATCCCAATGGTTTCAAAAATACACAATTCTAAAATCTTTTTGCCAGTTTATGCTCCTTTTTGGTAGATTTATTCAACAAGATTGGGTCTAAAAATAGCCTATAAGGAAAAGGGCTTAATAATAAATATGCATCTGATGAGGATCTAAACAATTTGAAATTCAAAAAGAAATTCAGTATTTCATTGTAAAACCTGATAAATTGTATAGACCCATTACCTCATAGGCTATTTTTAGACCCAACCTCTTTGAATTAATCAACTGAAAAGGAGCATTTACTAGCACAAAGCAAAATTTTAAAATTGTGTAGTTTTGAATCGGTGATACGGAACAAATATTCTATTTATTACAATGGGTGTCAATGTCATGTGAGGGAATGGTTTAAAGCATAACCCATAATGTACCTGCCCTCATTGAATGATTCATTATACAAACTAAAGTGTGTCCCTAGGACAACAATGTCCCCACTTGTATATGACTTATTAACTCTGTTGCTATGGGTATGACAAGGTCCCTAGGACAACAATGTCCCCACTTGTACATGACTTATTGACTCTGAAGCTATGGGTATGACAAGGTCCCTAGGACAACAATGTCCCCACCTGTACATGACTTATTGACTCTGAAGCTATGGGTATGACAAGGTCCCTAGGACAACAATGTCCCCACCTGTACATGACTTATTGACTCTGAAGCTATGGGTATGACAAGGTCCCGAGGACAACAATGTCCCCACCTGTACATGACTTATTGACTCTGAAGCTAGGGGTATGACAAGGTCCCTAGGACAACAATGTCCCCACCTGTACATGACTTATTGACTCTGAAGCTATGGGTATGACAAGGTCCCGAGGACAACAATGTCCCCACTTGTACATGACTCAATGACTCTGTAGCTAGGGGTATGACAAGGTCTGTATTCCCATTACTTTTAACTGTCCAGAACAACATCAAACAAAATAAATCTTACAATAAGACTGAACCTCTAAAAAAGCTTTTTTGACTCACAAAGCAGACAAGCCCATAACAATGTACAAACAACAAGGCAATAAGTTACTATGGTAGGCTATATAGGTTGTATGTATACTTTTGAGCCGACCCCCAAGTTTAGCACATACATACATGTACATATATATAACTTCCTGTCAAAGTGGGCAATCTAACAGCCAATCAGACAATACAGCACATTATCAAAATAAAACACTGAAAGCAAAATGATGTCAATTCTCCAGCTCATGAAAATACATTAATTTTCTAATAAATGTTTTTGAACCCTTTACTCCATACACGTAAATATTCATGTAAGAAATAATGGCATCATGATTACTAACCCTTTCCCTGTTCTATGTTTATTGCAAATTTCAATACCTACTCAATATTCATTAACAAAATAGCTATAAAGAAATATGAACGGTGGAACAATGTAGACATTTTAGAAAGCTAAGAAACAGATCTATCAAATTCTATTAGCAAACAGAGCAGACCCTGATCAGACGGCTCCTTTAGGAGCCGTCTGATCTGGGTCTACTCTGTTTGCAAATGCGTGAAAACACGTTTCTGAGAGGGAAAGGGTTAATTGGATCTTTTATAATGGCACATGTACACAGTATGTTCTGGTCATGGCACAACCGGTATTATATCATAAGCAAACAGGGCAGACATTAATCAGATGGCTTCTATAGGAGGCATCTAATCTGGGTTTACCCTGTTTGAAAAGTCATTAAAGGTGTACCCATGGAGTAAAGAGTTTACAATTGATGTTTTTAAGGGGACACAACTCTCGTCAATACACATCTTTGAATAGTAGTGAATAATTGTGTGAAGGTGATTTGAACTATCTCTAAACATTTCAGTTTCACCCTTCATCTCATGAATATTCATTTAATCCATTACCTCATAGGCTATTTTTAGATACAACCTTTTTTAATAAATCTACCGAAAAGGAGCATTAAGTAGAGAAAAGGTTTTTTTTTTAGAATTTTGTAGTTTGAAACCATTGTGATAAATACAGCATTTGCTCCTATAGGAGCAAATGCTCCATTTATCACAATGGTTTCACAAAGTGACTTTTACAGGGTCGTCAAAAGTCGTCAATATGAGGGAATGGGTTAAGAAATAATGACTTTAGAAATTAGATGTCATTATTTCTTTCATAAATATTCATGGAATAGATATTGTCTATGGAGCAATAACTCTTTGCACATTTGTATGGTATATGTGTCACAAAATCATTAACCCATTCCCTCTAAACATTTCAGTTTCACCCTTCATCCCATGAATATTCATTTAACCCATTACCTCATAGGCTAGTTTTAGATACAACCTCTTTGAATAAATCTACCGAAAAGGAGCATTAATTAGAGAAAAGGAATTTTTTTAGAAAAATTTCAGCTTGAACCCATTGTGATAAATAAAGCATTTGCTCCTATAGGAGCAAATGCTCTATTTATCACAATGGTTTCACAAAGTGACTTTTAAAGAGTCGTCAATAAGAGGGAATGGGTTAACCCATTCCCTCATAGGGTAGTTTTAGACCCAACCTGTTTGAATAAATCTGCTGAAAGGAGCATTTGCTAGCAAAAATGAAAATTTTAGAATTGTGTAGTTTTGAAACCAATGGAGCAAATGTTCTATTTATCATAATGGTTTTAAACAAGAGCCGGGTGCGGCACCAACGCTCGTCTGATTTGGTACTTGTCCAGCTAAATTAAAATATAAAAAAATTGAAAATGAAGGGCCATAACTCCAAAAATTTTAAATCAAGAGTTATGGTTCTTATGTAGGGGCCTTCCCCTCAATGAGATCTACTAACCTATTAAGTTTCATGTTGATACCTCTTATACTTTTTGAGTAATGAGCTACATTAAAGTTTTTGCACGCCGATGATGACAACGACGACGACAACAATGATGAAGACGACCCAGTGATCACAATAGCTCGACTTTTCTTCCAAACAGATGAGCTAAAAATGACTTTTACAAAGGAATCAAAAGGTGTCAGTATGAGGGAAAGGGTTAAACCTCTATCTTCTCTCTCACTAATTATTACTAGCTATACTAGCTATGTAAGACACCCACTTTAACAGAACAAAGCAGCTAAAATACAATACATAACGCTATGTGTTGTAAACAAAAAAACGTGAAACACACATATATGTAATATATATACGTATAAAAGATTTAGAAAATAACAACAGCAACTTACTTTCAATCTAAAAAGAGATTTGTCTTTGGGCTGTGGAAGGATAGGAAGAGAAATGATTTGGAAACTTGATCAGAGAAATAAGACCCTTTCCTCCATAGGCTATTTGCAGACCCAACCTCTTTGAATGAATCTACCAAAAAGGAGCATTTACTAGAGAAAAGGAAAATGTTATAACTGTGTAGTATAAAAACAATTGTGATAAATAGAGCATTTGCTCCTATGGAGCAAATGCTCTATCTATCACAATGGTTTCAAGAAGTGACTATTACAGAGGCGTAGAAAGGCGTATTTATGGAGGAGCAAATGCTCTATCTATCACAATGGTTTCAAGAAGTGACTATTACAGAGGCGTAGAAAGGCGTATTTATGGAGGAAAGGGATAAGTATCCTAAATATATCTGGCATACAAAACTTTGGCAAATAGTGTAGACCCAGATCAAACTATTCCAGAAGAAGCATTTCATCAGGGTCTATAAGATCTGATACTCCATTAGTATGGTTTAACCCTTTCCTCAATGAATATTTATGTGAGAACTAATGACATCATGAATAATAATAATAATAATAAGATTAATTTGTTGTAACAGCACATGGACACAGGAAATTTTGGCCATGGCAGAAACTGTAGGATCATATCTACATTATATCATAAGGCTTAAGCAAACAGAGCAGACCCTGATCAGACGGCTCATATAGGAGCCGTCTGATCAGGGTCTACTCTGTTTGCAAATGCGTGGAAAGGCATATTTATGGAGTAACGGGTAACAATTTACATTATAGATAAGCCTTCCTTTGCAGATGGCTCCTAAAGGAGCCATCTGAACAGGGTCTGCTCTGTTAGCTTATGAAGATAATATAGATACGTTTCTGCCATGGCCAAACTTTTCTGACCTCATAAACTATTATAAACAAGAGCTGCGTGCGGCGCCAACGCTCGTCTGATTTGGTACTTGTCTAGCTAAATTAAAAAATGTTGAAAATGATAAAGGGCCTTCCCCTCAATGAGATCTACCAACCTATGAAGTTTCATGTTGATACCTCTTATACTTTTCGAGTAATGAGCTTTAAAGTTTTTGCACGCTGACGACAACGATGACGACTACGACCCAGTGATCACAATAGCTTGACTTCGAAACAAACCAGCTAAAAATGAATCTAATTGATATTTATGATGTCATTATTTCTTGGAGTAAAAGGTTAAAACCTAAAGCTATCACTGAATGTGATTAATACCACACACAAGCTCTTGTCGGACTACAGGGGACATAACTTTGAGAAAAATCGTTGAACCCTTTCCCTTATTTAAACATTTTTTCATGCCTTTGCAAACAGAGTAGACCCAGATCAGGTGGCTCCTATACTCTGTTTGCTTATGAAATTATAATAGATCAGACTCTACAGATTCTATTAATATTAAAGCATCTTGTGCATGAACGCCATCACAAAAATGCAGCTAATAAATATTCATGATTTTATTATTTCTTACATTAATATTGAACAGGGAAGGGGCTAGGAATATGCCAATATACTGTTGATAATATGGCTTTCAACAAGCAGTTGCTGAAAAAAAGTGCAGACAAGAACAAACAAAGCAACTGTCAGAGTGACATGATAACTCCTACATATATTCCTCACCCCGGCCCACCTATCACTTCATGTTCTGAGGTATACAAAGCAACTTTTGACCATTGCAGAAACAGCAGAATCAATTCTATATCAGTCCATAAGCAAACAGACTACAAGAGCCATCTGATCTGGGTCTACTCTGTTTGCAACGATGCTAAAAGGTGTATTTATGGAGAAATGGGTTAACATAGTCATTTTCAGGTTTACAAATGATGGTATGGGAAGACTTAGTGACCTATTATTCAACCCTTTACTCTATAAATACACATGTACACCATTCTACATCTTTGCAAACAGAGTAGACCCAGATCAGACGGCTTCGTAGGAGCCGTCTGATCAGGGTCTGCTCTATTTGCTATGACATAATATAGATACGCTTCTTTAGTTTCTGCCATGGCCAGAGATTCCTTGTGCCCCTGTGATATTATTAACTAATCTCATTAATATTCATGATATCATTATTTCTTACATGAATATTTATGGAGTAAATGCAGTTTTGGTAAATGCAGCATGTTACAACTAACACGAGACCAGGTTCTTCAGAGTTTTGTAAAACAGTCTAGATCTTAATGAGTAACTACATCCGAGATCAGCTACTGGGTCCATGCTTATAAAGCTTTTAGTTGAGTCTGAGTTTCGTTCTCAAGCTTTTGATTGGTCAGATTTGAGTTCTCAAGCTTTTGATTGGTCAGATTTGAGCCAAAGGCTCAAATCTGACCAATCAAAAGCTTGAGAACAGTCTCAGACTCAACTGAAAGTTTTATAAGCATGGACCCTGGTCTTGATCTGCAAAGCTCAAGCAAATTCCAAGGAGAACAATTCGACAAGCTCATGATTACTTAGTAACGTTTCAAGCAAGTAGTTAATACTTAGAATATTGAATATCCATCAGTGTTTAACCCTTTCCCTCATATAAACACGTTTTCACGCATTTGCAAACAGAGTAGACCCAGATCAGATGGCTCCTATAGGAGCTGTCTGATCAGGGTCTGCTGTTTGTCAATGGAATTTGAAAGGTCTGTTTCCGTACTTTCTAAAAAGTTTACAATTTTCCACGTTCCATATTTCATTAATATAACTAATTTGTACATGAATATTCAGTAGGTATTGACATTTGAAATAAACATAGAACAAAGAAAGGGTTAACTACAGAGTCCATGCAGTATGAAATACTTCTATATATTAGATGACTTTGAATGACAAAAAGTGCAGATCCTGATCTAGGAGTCCTCTCATCTGGGTCTACATTGTTTGAAAATGCAAGTTTCCTGGTCTCCCACATTCAAACTGTTCAAGGCTCACAACTTTTTATTGAGCACACGCACTAACAAACTTGAGCACACTTTTCAGTGACAAACACCATTTCTACTGCTAATGTTAACCCTTTGCTTGCTATTCGCGTCAATATACTTACCTGTAAATAGTGAAGACCCAGATGAGACAGCTCCTGCAGGAGCTGTCTCATCAGGGTCTGCACTATTTACTAGTTGATTGTGCTACCAGTACACTCCACAGCAGTGATTGCACAGCGAAATACTTGTACATAGTGAAGATATATGTAATTATACAACAGGGCATGGGTAAAGAAGGAGAAATGTGTTTTAAATTCAGCAAGAGAAGGGTTAATTCTGATATTTTTTATTCACCTGCTCATTCATATTTCTGAAAATTCGCAGCTGTGAGCAAATGCCTTTTGGGATGTTCAAGCTACAAAACATTTACTTAACTTGTTTTCGTTAAATCAAGAAACATAATTCTGCCACCATTGGGTGGTATAGTCAAAAGCTAAGGTACAGAACTCCACATTTAGATTTATAACATTCATGTACAGTTCTCTGCTCAGTGCTGTAAGTAAAGTACTTTCAAACATATGCATTGAGGGAAGAATACATGGATCTGGATCTAACATACAGTTTGATGGAGAAATGACCAATCTTGTGTTTGAAAAATGCCCCTTTACTTACTGTTATATATGACTCCTGGTCTACATGAGTCACAAACAAAATTTAACAGATTTCCTGCATTCAGTCAACTAACTCCTTCTTTCATGTCTTACTTCCTCAACCACACATACAACGACATTCATTTTAAACCTAGAACATTTAGACAACACTTACCTTGTCTTTGGAATCTGGTAACAATGCGTCCAAGTTGAACTTTCTCCGGTTTGTGGTGTAGAAATTTCGACACTGGGACTCATTTTTGGTACCAATTGTAGCAGCAATAGCTGCAAAGTCTCGACCTTGCTCACACAGACCTTGATAAAAACAGTAAAATAAAGGACATGAGTACATAACCTAGGCATAGAATGTACACTAAATCCCCTCTAAACCGGAATATAGCGGAGAAGAATTTAGACACTTTTAAGCAGGTGGCTGGTTAATGCAGGGTGAAAGTCATGCAGAAAGCTCCTAGAGGAGCTTTCTGCATGACTATCCCCCTGCATTAAGCTGCCACCTGTCTCCAAAACCAATATTTATACTATATTTAATGTCTGGTTTAGAGGGGTTTCACTGTATAAGATGTTGATTTCTTCTGAACTCTTTCCCTGTTTAATATTCAAGTAAACACTAATGAAATCCTGAACATTTATTAGCCAATTTTTATAACATATGCACACAGGAATGTTTGGTATTGGTAGCAACTGTAATGTCAGACTTATAGTATGTCCTAAGCATTCATCAGACAGATTCTGCCGGAGCCGTTATCTGATTTTGGGCTACTCTGCCTGCAAAGGCATATATGTGAGGTGTTTATATAAAACAGTTAATGCACTGACAAAATAATGTCATCTATTGTCTATCTGCTGATTTTTTAACCCGTTATTCCATGGGTATTAATTCAAGAAATATTGACACCATGAATATTTATTAATATATTAATATTATATATTAACCCTTCGCTTGCTGAATTTTAAAATACATTTCTCCTTCTTTACCCATGTCCTGTTGTATAACTACATAAATCTGCACTGTATACACGTATTTCGCTGTGCAATCACTGCTGTGGAGTGCACTGGTTGCACAGTCAACTTGTAAATAGTGCAGACCCTGATGAGACAGCTCCTGCAGGAGCTGTCTCATCTGGGTCTTCACTATTTACATGTAGGTATATTGACGCGAATAGCAAGCAAAGGGTTAATATATATAATTAATATTAATTGAATTTTTATAATGGAACATTAACACTGGAAGTTTGGGCCATGACAGAAACTGTAAAATCATATCTATATTTATTTCATAAGCAAACCGGAGCAGACCCTTATCAGACAGCCCTTACAGGAACCATTGGATCTGGGTCTACTCTGTTTGTAAGGGTGTAGAAATGTGTATTTATTGAGTAAAGGGTTAAACATTATATACATTGTTTACTTTTTTAACAAGAATCAACATTTTATTAAACAGCTTTAATCCTGATTCAAGCTGTTTGCAAATGCCAAAACAAGTTACATTAAGCTGAATAGGTATTATGAAATTATTGCTGAAAGTGAATGGGTTTTTTTGCAAGCTGTTACCTTTCTTCATTAGCATCATTTCTTCTTCAGTCCATCTGTACCCTGGATCTTGCATCTCTATATTCGAAGAACCTGTAATGAAACGGTAGAAAGCATGCATCAATGTGAGGCAAAGGTACTGTAGAAGCAATGTATCCTAGAGGCTTGAAAACATAGATCTAGAATAGATACCACTTCAGACAGGCTTTACAACACAGATCTATAGGAGCCATCTGATCTGGGTTTACCCTGTTCGCAAAGCTGTTTACCCTGTTCGCAAAGCTGTAAAGGATTAAGAAAATTTAATGGAATGAACATATTTGAAATTTAGACAGAAGCAAATGTATTTTAAATTTTGACAATAATAAACATAATTGAAATTTATACACCATTAACATGCATGTTACTATCATTTCTGTGCTAGTATTTAGCTACATACTTTCTGGTTGAGTGTCTGCTGGTTTCTGCTCCACTGCCATTTCCCTGCCTGCTGTGGCAGAATCTGCGACTGTAGTATCCATGGGCTGCGGGACTGAGCCCATTCGTCTGGCGACTGTAGTATCCATGGGCTGCGGTACTGAGCCCAGTCGTCGGGCAATGCGATTAAAGCACGCAGAACAACACTTGTTGACATCTTCTGTCAGCACTGAAATCAGGCAAAGGCCGAGTTAGGCTAGACCCATTCTCTCATATAAACATTTTTTTCATGCTTTTGCAAACAGAGTAGACCAAGATCAGACAGCTCCTATAGGAGCTGTCTGATCAGGCTCTGCTCTGTTTTTGCTTATGAAATTATAATGGATCAAACTATACAGATTCTACCAATACCAACAAGAGTACCGCATACGGTACATAATACGCCCACTTGCAAACTTTCTCTGATTCAACATGCCTTATAAGTGTTGACATTTTCTAATTTGTGCTTCAGATCTTGATTTCCATATTAAGGTGATACTATTTTTTTTTAAAAATGAAGTGAATATCTTATTAAACAAGAGCTGTCCGCAGACAGCGCGCTCCACTTTCTTTAATGCTGGATAGTATAGTGGAAGTCTAAGTCAGAAAGGGGAGATAACAACAGCAAAATTAATTTAAGGGTTACCTGCCCCTGTGAAATGGGTCCCCCTTGTAATTTTTAACATGTATACCAAAGTTGAACCAAATATCTCTGACAGTTTCTGAGACATAGACCTGAACATAAAACTTAACCAACAATGAAAATTCTAAGTCGAAAAAAGGGGCATAACTATGGCAAAATTAATTTTAGGGTTACCTGCCCTTGTGAAATGGGTCCCCCTTGTAATAGTTAACATGTATACCAAAGTTGAACCAAATATCTCTGACAGTTTCTGAGACATGGACCTGAACATAAAACTTAACCAACAATGAAAATTGTAAGTCAAAAAAAGGGGCATAACTATGGCAAAATTAATTTTAGGGTTACCTGCCCTTGTGAAATGGGTTCCCCTTGTGATAGTAACCATACATACCAAATATGAACCAAATATCTTTGATGGTTTCTGAGAGTAGGACCTTAACAAAAAGGTTAACCAAAGCCGACGCCGACGAGAGGGTCATGACAATAGCTCCACTTTTTGAACAAGAGGGCCTGAAAGGCCCTGACATCGCTCACCAGACAATCAGAGGAGAAGATTTTCAAAGTTTTCACTATGTGTTTCTATGGAAAACTAGCCAGCCCTGGTGAGGGCCAATTTTGACATAATTTATGTAACTTTTGTAGAGGACCTCAAGTGAAGAAAATTTAAGAAAATGTAAATGAAGACATATAACAATGCAAATCTAAAGAAGGGCATGTACAAAAGTATGTATACCCTTTCCCTGGGCAAATTGGTTGAATTTTAGAAAGAATAAATTAATCAATACTTATAAATATCTGTACTTATAAATAATATAAAAAAATTCAGATATTTTCATTACACCTTCATGAGTTATTATTATTCATATCTTAATTTATTTTCAACCCTTCCCCTGTTCTATGTTTATTCAAAATTTAAATACCTACTGAATATTCATAGACAAAATAGTTATAATGAAATATGGAAAGTGGGACAGAGTAGCCATTTTAGAAAGTAAAGAAACATCTTTCAAATTCCATTAACAAACAGAGCAAACCCTGGTCAGAGAGCTGCTTTAGGAGCCGTCTGATCTGGGTCTGTTCTGTTTGCAAATGTGTGAAAAAAGTGTTAACATGAGGGAAAGGGTTAGCAAACATATTATAAGTATATTGTACACAAAATGAAAATAATGTAATGCACTTTGCACTATATTATATCATAAGCATACAGCAGACTGATCATATGGCTACTACATGAGCCATCTGATCTGGGTCTACTCTGTTTGCAAAGGTGTAGAAAGGCATATTTATGGAGTAAAGGGTTAATTGTCTGATTTACTGTGCAAAAATTTTCATTGTAATAGTAGATATTTCTGCAGAGTTACTACCAACAAGGGAGACAATCCAGTTGTTATAAAAAAAAAAGGGGGCAAAGGGAGATTATCTCCCTTTAAATGTATGCTAAAAATAGACACCAGCAAATGTTTATAAATAGCTATATGTAAGTCAACTTTGAAAAACTTGCTACCCCTGGGGTGGGGCCAATTTTGACCCTGGTGACATGATTTATATAACTTTTGTAGAAGACCTGAATATGATGCTATGTGCCAAATATGAAAGCTATGAAGCATTTCAGTTTCAAGGGAAGAAGATTTTAAAAGTTCACTATATGTTTCTATTGAAAACTTCCCACCCCTGGGGCGAAGCCAATTTTGACCCCAGGGCCATAATTTATATAACTTTTGTAGAGGACCTGAACATGATGCTATGTGCCAAATATGAAAGCTGTGAGCCTTTCAGTTTCAGAGAAGAAGATTTTCAAAGTTTTACTACATGTTTCTATTGAAAATAAGACACCCCTGGGGCGGGGCCAATTTTGACCCCAGGGGCATAATTTATATAACTTTTGTAGAGGACCTATAGGTGATGCTATGTACCAAAGATGAAAGCTGAGACCCCTGTAGATTAAGAGGAGAAGATTTTTAAAGGTTCAAATTGTTGACGCCCGACGACGGACGACGGACGACGCACACCGCACGACGACGGACGACGGACATCTGGCAATCACAAAAGCTCACCCTGAGCACTTTGTGCTCTGGTGAGCTAAAAAGTGGAGCTAATAAAAAAGTAACAGCTAATCCTCATTTTGTAAAGTGCAGCGGCCATAACTCTGTAAAGACAAACTGAATGAACCTCAAAATAAACTCAGCTTCAAATTTTGTTGCTTAAAACATTTGTGTTAAGTTTCATTTATATCATTTTAATAGTTTTCCCAGAAAACAACAGACAAACTAAACGTTGACCGACAAACAAAGCAACGAACACACAAAGTTCAAGGACCATGACTTTAGAATAAAATGACATATCAAAACCCCCGCAATATATGTGAAAATTCACATTAAGGTTTAACCATATAAAAAAATTGAAGTAAATATCATTTCAAATGGAAAAGTTATGGCCATCCTCATATTTGCATAGATTTGCATTATTTTTTTAAGTGCAAGGGCCATAATTCCAAAACAACAAATCAAATGATCCTCAGAATCGACTTAGCTTCAGGTCTTGATGCATTAAACATGTGTATGAAGTTTCATTAATATCTCTCAAATAGTTTCGCCAGAAAACAGCGGACAAACTATATGTATATATTTGCATTATTTTTTAAGTAAAAGGGCCATAACTCAGAAACGACAAATCAAATAAACCTCAAAATCGACTCAGCATCAGATCTTGATGCATTAAACATTTTTAGTGAAGTTTCATTAATATCTCTCAAATAGTTTTCCCAGAAAACAGCGGACAAACTATTTGCATTATTTTTTAAGGACAAGGGCTTTAACTCTGAAACGAAAAATCAAACGATCCTCAGAATCAATTCAGTTTCAGATCTTGATGCATTAAACATTTGTGTGAAGTTTCATTAATATCTCTCAAATAGTTTTCCCAGAAAACAGCGGACCAACTATTTGCATGTACATGTATTTGCATTGTGTTTTAAATACAAGGGCCATAACTCCAAAATGACAAATCAAATGAACCTTAGAATTGACTCAGCTTCAGATCTTGATGCATTAAACATTTGTGTGAAGTTTCATTAATATCTCTCAAATGGTTTTCCCAGAGAACAGCGGACAAACTATTTGCATATTTTTTAAGGACAAGGGCCATAACTCTGAAATGAAAAATCAAATGAACCTCAGAATCAACTCAGCTTCAGATCTTGATGCATTTAACATTTGTGTGAAGTTTCATTAATATCTCTCAAATAGTTTTCCCAGAAAACAGCGGACCAACTATTTGCATGTATTTGCATTATTTTTTAAGTAAAAGGGCCATAACTCCGAAACGACAAATCAAATGAACCTCAGAATCGACTCAGCTTCAGATCTTGATGCATTAAACATTTGTGTGAAGTTTCATTAATATCTCTCAAATAGTTTTCCCAGAAAACAGCGGACAAACTATTTGCATATTTTTAAGGACAAGGGCCATAACTCTGAAATGAAAAATCAAATGAATCTCAGAATCAACTCTGCTTCAGGTCTTGATACATTAAACATTTATGTGAAGTCTCATTAATATCTGTCAAACAGTTTTCCCAGAAAACTGCGGACAAACAAAATATTGACGTACGAACGAACGAACGAACGGACGGACGGACAGGGCCACGACAATATACGACCACCTTTATTAGGTGGGCGTATAAAAATATTCTGTGTAAATAAGCTATTATAATAAACAAGCTTATAAATATTCATGATGTCTTCAGTGCTACTGATAAAGGTGTGTACTCGAATACTAAAACTGTCATTTCTACACCAAATCCTATGTTGAGACCACACTTTATAATGGTCTCTTCAAGACGAAATCTAAAGAGTGGTCACAACATAGGGTTTGGTGAAGAAATTAAGAAGTTATTCATGAAAATATCTTAATTTACGCATCTTATCCGGACCTCTGTGTCTTTATTTCTTACATGAATATGAAACAGGGAAAGGAGGTTTTACTGTAATCTTGTTTCAGTATTTTCAATTTTTTATTAACACTTTCCTCCATGAATATTCATGTAAAAGTACTGACATAATGAATATTGATTAGATTAATTGTTATAATGACAATGGACACAGGAAATCTTGGTCATGACAGAAGCTGTAGTACCATATAGATGTTAGATCATAAGCAAACAGAGTAGACCTTAATCCTACAGGAGCTGTCTGATCTGGATCTACGCTGTTTGCAAAGGTGTAAAAACGTGTATTTATGGAGTAAACAGTTAAAACATCACTCATTATTTTCCTATAACTATTTTCACTCACTCAGGTCTTTCATGATGGGCTGTTTGACCTCTGGTGGTATCTCCATCCATTTGGTTGGCATGGGCCTTAGTCTCTTCACCTTCCTCTTTGGTGTCTTACACGATGGCAATGGACACCTGAACACACAAAGGCACGTGCTTTTTATGTCTTCTAATGTAACATCAGCTTCAATTCACAAGCATTTTCTCAAGCTTCAAACTCTTAATCATTTTGATTGATGCACATTCATATGCTTTGCCAATTATGATTACTATTTTAATTTTTGTATGAAAAATATAAGACAAGGAAACTTGCTGTCCTGGTAGGCAGTAGGAGGATCAGATCAGAAATATATGTCATGAGAGTAGTCTGATCTGTGTATACTCTGTTTGCAATGTGTATCAAGAAAGGGTTTCCCTATTTTCACCTGTATTTCTCTGTGAACTTGTCCGTTTCTTTATTTTGAATGATTCTAATTTTCATTTTGAGGGAAACTTTCACAATACTTCTTTTGCTGTTGTGACCTTTAGACAATACTGTGCATCCCCTGATCATAGGGCTCTGTTTGCCTCAATATGTCCCTATTAACCCATTCCTCCATAGGCTATTTTTTTAACCCAACCTCTTTGAATGAATCTACCCAAAAGGAGGATTTACTAGAAGTAAAATTTCAGTATTTTGTAGTTTGAAACCATTGTGATAAATAGAGCATTTGCTCCTATAATATCACAATGGTTTCAAACTACAAAATTCTAAAAAAATCCTTTTCTCTAGTTCAAAGAGGTTGGGTCTAAAAATAAACTTGTTTGAGGAATTTGAATGACAAACAGTGCAGACCCTCATCAGAAGGCTACTCTAGGAGCCCTCAGATCTGGGTCTACAGTTTGCAAATGACAGTGCATATTTGTCCCAGGGTGAAAAGATTAGGGCATACTAGGCATAATGGATAAATAATAATCTCAATTGTTCAGCATGGTTCCAAGCTTCTACTAGTGGAACAAAACTAATATGGCTTATGATTACATTCTTCAGTTTTGAGCTGACTCACAGATAAGGAGCATATTTTTCGATTTCATAACGTAAGGTTTGGTGGAGAAGGAATGTCCTAGGTTAGTGCTTTGCTTAGGCTGAACACATTTTGCAGATAAAACTTTTTATGAGTATCCAAGGTGTTTTTTCTGCTTTGAGTGTAGAAGGTTAAGTGTTTTTTCATGGGCTGCCAACATTACATAAGATAATTGCTATGAGTGTAGAAGGTTAGTGATTTTCATGGGGTGCCCACATGTTACAGACGACAATTTCTATGAATGTTCAAGGTAAGTGCACACAATTTTCACCCAATCAACTTTGCATTAATACTCAAACTGGCTTGATGACTATATTGTTTGCAAAATACTAAATCCTATTACTTCATGGATAAATTCTTATATGAATTAATTCACTTACTGCGTGAATCTTCGCCGAACAGATTTGCACCAACAGTTACTGCAGACACGCATGTCTGGGGTCAGGTCCGACTGAATAATACCGTACAGTTCGCAGTTCTTCATGGTCAGAGCCCGACTTAGTCCATAATGCTCCAAATGTGTCTTACATATGGCACATGGATGAGCCCCACCTTGACAAAAGAAAAGTCAAATAAGAACAGAGAAAAAAAATCCGAATTTCAATTAATGAATATTCATGAAGTCATGAATTAATGTATAAATATTCATGAGGTAAATTGTTAACACAATTATGACATTAATTTCAAATGCTCTACTGCAGGTAGAGGTCTAGGAGCTGCCATTTCAGAGTCAAAGACTTTCTTGCTCATATTAACCCTTTCCTCCATAAATACGCCTTCCTACACCTTTACAAACAGAGCAGACCCTGATCAGACAGCTCCTCTAGGAGTCCTCTGATCAGGGTCTGCTCTGTTTGCTTATGATATAAAATAGATATGATTCTACAGATTCTGCCATGGCTAAAACTTCCCGTGTCCATGTGCCATAATACGCCTTTTCAAACAGAGTAGACCCAGATCAGACGGTTATCAGATCAGTCTGATCAGGTTCTACTCTGTTTGATTACGATATAATACAGATATGATTCTACAGTTTCTGCCATGGCCAAAACTTCCTGTGTCCATGCACTATAATAGCAATTACACTAATATTCATGATGCCATTATTTCTTAAATAAATATTCTTGGAGTAAAGGGTTCAGAACCTAAAACAAAGCCTGAACTACCAAAAGCATCTGGGTCCATGCTTATAAAGCTTTTAAGTTGAGTCTGAGTTTGTTCTCAAGCTTTTGATTGGTTAGATTTGAGAACGAACTCAGACTCAACTAAAAGTTTTATAAGCATGGACCCTGAACCTGCTGCCATACCTTCACCCTCCACTCCCTTGCTGTCATTGTCATCAGATGACTCGTCCATCATGTCTTTGTCTTCCTCGTCCTTAACCGAGGTCGTTGTTACATTAGAGCTTGTCGGGATATTCATTACCCCGCTGTCTGGTCGAACTGGAGGACCTCCGGGTGCCGATGATGAACTGTACAAGACAAATGATTTACAGTGATTACAAAAAGACACAAGCGAGCCACGATGGCCCTGTATCACTCATCTGAATAATAAGCCAAATGATCTATCATCTTTAAAAGAGTTCAGCAAATAAATATTCATGATGTCATTATTTCTAGTAATCTATTTCACAAAGAAAAGGATTAACCAAGAATTAAATGATCATATTTGAGTGTTAAGAAAAGAGCATTCAGATATTACTAATTAACCCTTTCTTTCATGTAAACACCTTTTCATGCCTTTGCAAACAGAGTAGACCCAGATCAGACAGCTCCTGTAGGAGCTGTCTGACCAGGGTCTGCTCTGTTTGCCTATGAAATTACAATAGATTTGACTCTAGTTTGTTTGCATAATCAAACAATGCCGTAATGTACATATGCAATTATACAACTTCAGCTAATTAATATTCATGATGTTATTACTTGCATGAATATTCAACAGGGACAGGGTTAAATCATTCAAAACAAGCCTTAAAGTCAAGGCAATCATTACCCATTGCACTTGATACCAGAAGGCAAGGGGATGAACGATGAAAACTTGCTTAACCCTTTCCTCCATAAATACGCCTTTCTACGCCTCTACTTTTTGAAACCATTGTGATAAACAGAGCATTTGCTCATAAGGAGCAAATACTCTATTTACCACGATGGTTTCAATACTACACAATTCTAAAATTTTCCTTTTCTCTTGTAAATACTCCTTTTTGGTAGATTCATTCAAAAAGGTTGGGTCTAAAAATAGCCTGGGGGGGGGGGGGGGGGGGAATGGGTTAATTACTAACCTTTGCCTCATGAATATTCATTAACTGAATTCTTATAATGATCAATGAACAAAGGAATTTTTGGCCATGGCAGAAACTGTAGAATCAGATTTATATCTATAATTTCATAAGCAAACATGATGCCTTTTCAAACATCAGATGACTAACATAGGAGCCATTCGATCAGGGTCTATTCTATTTGCTTATGGATTTAGTATAGATCTGATTCTACAGTGAAACTGCCTGTGTGTATATGCCATAATAAAAATTTGCCTGATTCATATTCATGATGTCATTATTTCTCATATTTTCTCAGGTGATGGATTAACCTCAATTCTGAACTGTCTAGCAATACAACTAGCAACAGAACAGAACAGAACAGATAATTTATTAAAGACTTGTACTTTATCATAGTATCCATACATAAATCAAATAAAAAGTCTTACAGAGCAACAGCACACCGTCCAATCGATTATGGTTACCCCATCGATAAAGCTGTGGTTACCTCGCGCAGCGAGAGTCGGTTTAAAAGGCCAGTTTGTATTTTGCTCCTAAAGACTCTTATTTTCAGAAGATCGGCACTTCTTTGTATGCAGCCGTAAAAAGAAGTGTTTGCTGAACATGTTGGTGTAATATTTTCCCAATAGCATGCAGAATGGTGTATTAAATCAGTGATTCAACGTGGATTACGATGCCAAAACACCGTTTTTCTTTCTTTGGGACTGAATATCTCCGATATATGACAAAATCACGTTAATCCAACGATGTTGAAGGTAAATCGAAGTATTTTTCTGTCCATCCTTTGATTATCATCTTGCTTTGTTTAAAATCAAGGTAGTTACAGTTGTTTTCGTGTACTGAGTTGATGCTCGAATGGCTAAGGTTACCCAATTTTGAAAAATTGGTGGGTAAGGTGCACCCTAAATCTGGGCGCATTTAGGCTAAGGTTACCCGACAACTAACATATGTAGTATTACAGCATCTGAAGACACACACGTCGTATGTTTTCCCTTGAACTCGAAAAATAAGACCCACAACTGTCATGTATATTCTGTAAATTGTATTTAGCCAATTATGTTCACAACAATTATTATTTCTAACGTGTAAATCGAGTTTGTACAAAGACAACATTCAACAACGTAAGTTCACCTATACGATTTTACAATTAGGTGAACTATCAACATGTATAAACGTATTTAACTCTATTGTAAGGACGGTTATTGATTTACTAAAATTATTCTCAATGCAAACACGGTATCAAATGTGTATATATACACAACTCATTTTGAGTATGTATGGGTGAATTACTTTTAAAGTGCAAATAATCGATCCGTTTACGCAAACGGAATTGCTTCTTTTTCTAGAAAAGGGTCCTTTCCGCTACTAGGAAATGCACATATTGAAGAATGTTTTGCAAATCTCCTATGTGAAATCATTAATAAACACTTCGTCCTTGAAAACATCTTCATCGTTACACTTTTCAAAGTATTTTTGTTATCCAGACAGTATAAATCGAGCTAGATCTAATACTTGACGCATTGGTTTGTTTCTTCGAAGACAAAGTGTTATATCTACATTTTGAAATTGATTTAGCTATGTATCATATGTGTGACATATGCGAGTATATCCAGAGACTGTCGAGCATCGTATAACAATTAAAAACAAGACACGGAAATGGATTCGGCCCCGACGTTTTCATACTCAGAGTGACTCGGACCAAATTAAGTCAGTCCTATGCTCCTGTGATTTAGGTCTACGCCTCCATGAAGTGTTGGATATCTGGTATATGATGAAGAAAGAAAGATATGTCCGTGTAGATCTATATCAATTTCCGTTTGACGATTAATATCTATAATTATCTTAAAGAATTAAGTTTTACACAGTTCAGATCTTAGAATTATTGTAGTAATTTAATTTAATTTTATCAGTTGCTCCTTTAAACATACATAATCGTGTGCTTCAACTAGATGATCGGTGATATCTGGTAATGCATTGTGTTTCATATAGCAGTAATAACATTGGTACATGCAGCGTTCCATGGTTATGGTTGGTAACCTGAACGCAAATGGAATTTAGTAAATGCTCAATAGATTTTGGTGGTGTTGTTTTTGCCGATTAACTTTCATTTTGCAAACTATTAGCACGGGAATGGTGGATCTATTCAGCACTAGACAAACTCCTTGAAGTATAAATACAGTATAAGGGGTTAGCGTAGTTTTGCGTGTAGACCCAGGTTAAATGTCTCCTGACTGTTTGCAATGCTATGCGCAATGAAGATATTTTAATACAAAAGGAAAAAATAGATATTATAAAGATATGCAGTACAGACACAAACCAAGTGTCACATGATAAAATATAGCATCCGACCTGTGTTTACATGTTTTGTGCTTCAATACAAAGAATGTTTTTTTTCAAACAATAAACAGGGAAATATTTACTGTGAGAAATCGATCAGGTTGTACGTCTTTGTACAAACTCGATTTACACGTTAGAAATAATAATTGAAGATTGTGAACATAATTGGTTAAACACAAGTAACAGAATATACATGACAATTGTGCGTCTTATGTTTCAAGTTCACGGGGAAAAATACAACGTTTGTGTCTTTATATGCTGTAATACTACATATGTTAGTTGTCGGGTAACTTTAGCCTAAATGCGCCCAGAATTAGGGTGAACCTTAACCAACAAATTTTCAATATTGGGTAACCTTATCCATTCGAGCATCAACTCAGTACACGAAAACACCTGTAACTACCTTGATTTTGAACAAAGCCAGATGATAGTCAAAGGATGGACAGAAAAATACTTCGATGTACCTTCAACATCGTTGGATTAACGTGATTTTGTCATATATCGGAGATATTCAGTCCCAAAGAAAGAAAAACGGTGTTTTGGCAAAGTAATCCACGTTGAATCACTGATTTAATACACCATTCTGCATGCTATTGGGAAAACATTACACCAACATGTTCAGCAAACACTTCTTTTTACGGCTGCATACAAAGAAGTGCCGATCTTCTGAAATTAAGAGTCTTTAGGAGCAAAATACAAACTCACCTTTTAAATCGGCTCTCGCTGCGCGAGGTAACCACAGCTTTATCGATGGGGTAACCATAATCGATTGGACGGTGTGAACAGATAAAGGTGCATATTCAAATACAGTAAAACCCCGCTAATGTGACCACCATAATTCTGGGTGCTAGATGCAGGTGGTAGCTTAATGCAGGACAAAAGTAATGCAGAAAGCTCCTAGAGGAGCTTTCTGCATTATTTTTGTCCTGCATTAAGCAACCACCTGCTTATAAAGACACCAATGTTTATTCATTAAGTGGTCGCAATAGAGGGGTTCTACTGTACTAAAATCATAATTTCTCCACCAAACTTTATTTTGTGACTATTCTAAAGAGTGGTCATAACATAGTGTCTAGTGGAGAAATAAAGAATTAATTCTTGAAAAATGATTCATTTCACTTATTTTATCTGGGCCACTGGGCTTACATTGGCATGGTTTCCTCGGCAGCGGAGGTGCTGGCCGTCTGAGACACTGGCATCTCAGTCTGCATCACTTCCATCACCTCCTCTTTGATCACTGGCTGAGCCTGCTATAAGATATAAATATTCACCTATACTACACTATATGAAAGATTAACCCTTTCCCTCTTATAAAAACACTTTTGCAAACACAGTTGACCTAGATCAGTAGGCTCCTACATGAGCCGTCTGATCTGTCTGCTTTGCTTGCTAATGGAATTTGATAGATCAGTTTCTTTAGTTTCTGAAATGGTTACGATGTTCCACTTTTCATATTTCATTATAACTACGTTCATGAATATTCAGTAGATATTGAAATTTGTACTAAACACAGATCAGGGAAAGGATTAACCTTACTTCACACAATATCTCCCTATATCATACATGATTGTGCTGTGCAAGAGGAACATATATGGATGCCAATGCTTGTCTTTAACTCTTTCCTTCAATGAAACACCTTTTCACACCTTTGCAAACGGAGTAGACCCAGACCTGATGGCGCCTATAGCTGTCTGATCAGGGTCCGCTCTGTTTGCTTAGATCTGATTCAGACACCATGTCTGAATATTTTAATGGTCCATAACTTATTCCATAAGAATAATAAAGGTCATAGTTGCCAAACTGTATCCTTTGAATTTTTTTGACAAGTGTGTGAAGTCGTACTGATGTTAAAATTTTGACAAGGTTTTTTGTACAATTATGTCCAGGCAGGACAGTAAGGCTATGACAATACATCCACGGGTTAGGCAGGACAGTACGGCTATGACAATACATCCACGGGTTAGGGTTAAGCTAAACAGTCATGCTAAAATGCTTTAACCCTTTCCCTGTTCTATGTTTATTTCAAATTTCAATACCTACTGAATATTCATTAACAAAATAGTTATAAAGAAACATGCAAGGTGGACCATTGTAAACATTTTAGAAAGCAAAGAAACAGATCTATCAAATTCTATAAGCAAACAGAGTAGACCCTGATCAGACGGCTCCTAGAGGAGACGTCTGATCTGGGTCTACTCTGTTTGCAAATGCGTGAAAACACGTTTATATGAGGGAAAGGGTTAACCCTCTCCTTCATATAAACGCCTTTTCACGCATTTGCTAACAGAGAAGACCAGGATCAGATGACTCCTATAGGAGCCGTCTGATCAGGGTCTGCTCTGTTTGCTAATGAAATTTAATAGATCTGTTTCCTTACTTTCTAAAATGGCTACAATGTTCCACCTTTCTTATTTCATTATAATTATTTTTCAATGAATATTCAGAAGGTATTGAAATTTGAAATAAACATAGATTAGAGAGAGTTTGTGCTGAAATTCTCAAATCAGATATATTGCAATCTGAAGCATAAGGGGACTGGTCAATAACTGTTTACTGGTAGATTCCATCCAGTATTAATGGATTAAATCTGCGGGAAGACTTTGAATGACAAACAATGCAAACCATGTAGGAGACCTCTGGTCTGATCTGTTCCTTCACTGACTGAACATGTCAGCTAACTCATTATTAATACCTGATTTTTCTGCTGTTGTCTCTTCTTTTTGACGGTCTGCTTCCTCAGCATCTGTTTGTAGTTCTCACTCTTCTTGGATCTGTAGTAATACTCCACGCAGTCCATCGTACTCTACAAAAAGCAAGTAAGAAATTAGTCATCAAGCTATAAGAGATATGTATATTTTCAATGGTAGTTGTATCTGATCAAAACATACAGTAGTTCCTCTCTAAAGCATCAACTTAATAATTACACAAATGTGTCTTAAAACTTTCCTTCATGTAAAAGCCTTTTCACGCATTTGCAAACAGAGTAAACCCTGATCAGACTGATCAGGGTCTGCTCTGTTTGCTTATGGTATAATAATATAATCTTATTCTACAGTTTCTGCCTGAGCAAAAATGTCCTGTGTACATTTGCCATTATAAAAATTCAACTAATAAATATTCATGATGTCATTCTTTCTTACATGAATATTGAACAGGGAAAGGGCCAACACTTAACCCATTCAAAATTCATGTAGGAAATAATGACATCATGAATATTAGCTGAATTTTTATAAAGGTACATGAACACCGATATTTTTTCTTGGCAGAAACTGTAAAATACTATAAATAATCTGAAAAGGCATTCATAGATAGATAGATAGATAGATAGATAGATAGATAGGTTTAT
This sequence comes from Azorinus chamasolen, assembly GCA_963576725.1. NCBI lineage: Eukaryota > Metazoa > Mollusca > Bivalvia > Cardiida > Solecurtidae > Azorinus > Azorinus chamasolen. Next base: position 13,236,445 of record OY755240.1, on the reverse strand, counting down.
TTCAATATTGTGCAAGTTACATGGTTACAACAGCAATACACTGAAAATTTTTTATCAACATTGTGATGGAAAGGTTTCAAATCAAATGGCTATTTAATGCAGGGCAAAGGTACTGCAGAAAGTCTCTTTGGGAGCTTTCTGCATTACTTTTGTCCTGCATTAAGACACCACCTGCCTTAAATTAAAGGCAGTTGATAATTTAATAAATTAGAACTCTTTTTAGTGGTTGCTTAAGAAAAGTTTAAACTACACAATGTGTGACCCACATCAGAAGTCAAATCAACTCTTTCAATGCTGGATTTTCAGAGTGGAATAAATGTTTAAACTTGCTAGAGGATTTGAATCACAAACAGTGTAGACCCTGGTCAGAGGACTGCTCTAGGAGTCCTCTGATTTGCATCTAGACTGTTTGTAAATGACAGTGCCTGTGTGTCCCATGATTAAGGGTTAATATACATGTACTACCACTGCTACCAGTATGTATTCTGATCAGACACTGCAGTATCAACACCACTGTATGCAATATCCAACAGTCCCTAATAACCCTTTATCTCATCTAAGGCTACACTCCAACTAGCCCTTGCGATCGTTAAAGACCACTGGCGACCTCTAAGACCTCTGAAACCGCCGATCATCTGCAATTGTTGGCGACTAAATTCAAACAAGAGTACCGCATACGGTACATAATACGCCCACTTGCAAACTTTCTCAGATTCAACATGCCTTATAAGTGTTGACATTTTCTAATCTGTGCTTCAGATCTTGATTTCCATATTAAGGTGATACTATTTTTTAAAAAATGAAGTGAATATCTTATTAAATAAAAAAGTTACAGCTAATCCTCATTTTTGCAGATTTTTGTAAAGTGCAACAGCCATAACTCTGTAAAGACAAACTGAATGAACCTCAAAATAAACTCAGCTTCAAATTTTTTTGTTTAAAACATTTGTGTTAAGTTTCATTTATATCATTTTAATAGTTTTCCCAGAAAACAACAGACAAACTAAAAGTTTACCGACTAACAAAGCAACGAACACACAAAGTTCAAGGACCATAACTTTAGAATAAAATGACATATCAAAACCCCCGCAATATATGTGAAAATTCACATTAAGGTTTAACCATTTAAAAAAAATTGAAGTAAATATCATTTCAAATGAAAAAGTTATGGCCATCCTCTTATTTGCATAGATTTGCATTATTTTTTTAAGTGCAAGGGCCATAACTCCGAAACAACAAATCAATAGATCCTCAGAATCGACTTAGCTTCAGGTCTTGATGCATTAAACATGTGTATGAAGTTTCATTAATATCTGTCAAACAGTTTTGCCAGAAAACAGCAGACAAACTATTTGCATATATTTGCATTTTTTTTTAAGTAAAAGGGCAATAACTCCGAAACAAAAAATCAAATAAACCTCAAAATCGCCTCAGCATCAGACCTTGATGCATTAAACATTTTTGTGAAGTTTCATTAATATCTCTCAAATAGTTTTCCAAGAAAACAGGGGGCAAACTATATGCATTATTTTTTAAGGACAAGGGCCATAACTCTGAAACGAAAAATCAAATGATCATCAGAATCAATTCAGTTTCAGATCTTGATGCATTAAACATTTGTGTGAAGTTTCATTAATTATCTCTCAAATAGTTTTCCCAGAAAACAGCGGACAAACTATTTGCATATTTTTTAAGGACAAGGGCCATAACTCTGAAATGAAAAATCAAATGAACTTCAGAATCAACTCAGCTTCAGATCTTGATGCATTAAACATTTGTGTGAAGTTTCATTAATATCTGTCAAATAGTTTTCCCAGAAAACAGCGGACAAACTATTTGCATGTATTTGCATTATTTTTTAAGTAAAAGGGTCACAACTCCGAAACGACAAATCAAATGAACCTCAGAATCAACTCAGCTTCAGATCTTGATGCATTAAACATTTGTGTGAAGTTTCATTAATATCTCTCAAATAGTTTTCCCAGAAAACAGCGGACAAACTATTTGCATATTTGTTAAGGACAAGGGCCATAACTCCAAAACGACAAATCAAATGAACCTCAGAATCAACTCAGCTTCAGATCTTGATGCATTAAACATTTGTGTGAAGTTTCATTAATATCTCTCAAATAGTTTTCCCAGAAAACAGCGGACAAACTATTTGCATGTATTTGCATTATTTTTTAAGTAAAAGGGCCATAACTCCGAAACGACAAATCAATTGAACCTCAGAATCGACTCAGCTTCAGATCTTGATGCATTAAACATTTGTGTGAAGTTTCATTAATATCTCTCAAATAGTTTTCCCAGAAAACTGCGGACAAACTATTTGCATATTTTTTAAGGACAAGGGCCATAACTCTGAAATGTAAAATCAAATGAACCTCAGAATCAACTCAGCTTCAGATCTTGATGCATTTAACATTTGTGTGAAGTTTCATTAATATCTGTCAAACAGTTTTCCCAGAAAACAGCGGACAAACAAAATGTTTACGGACGAACGAACGTACGAACGAACGAACGAACGAACGGACGGACGGACAGGGCCACGACAATATACGACCACCTTTATTAGGTGGGCGTATAAAAAATGATTCGCAGTCACATTGGCGATGCATCTGTGACCACCGTAAGACAGGTTGTTGACGATCGTAAGTCAAGTCACTGGTATTCGTACGATATTCGTACGAAGGTTCCACAATCACTTCCGATCTGTTGTGTGGTCACGAGGTCTATGCCTAGTCGCGGATAATCTTAAGGCAGTCGCTGGTGATCGCACGACAGTCGTAGGTAATTGTAGAAATGTCATTGATAGTCGTACGATTGTAGGGAAGATCACCAACGACCAGTTAAAGATTGTTGGAGACCTTCGTACGACAATCGCACGATTAGCTTAAACCCTCTAAGGTTACCTCTTAAAGAATACAGGCGACCAGTTTGATCGTAAGGTGCATGATCAACAACCTCTCTGCGACTAAAATTGGTTGCACGACAAGAAACGATTACCAACGATTACCGAAGACCACCCGCGATTATCAGTGACTTGTCGTGCGCCCTTTGTACGAATATCGGCGACAAGAGGTCGCTAGAAATCGTAAACAGGTCATAAGTGGTCGTATGCTTAGTGGGACTGGGCCCTGAGGTTGTTGTACATGATTAACAACCTCTCTAAGACTGAAATTGGAAACAATTACCAACGATTACTGAAGACCACCCGTGATTAACAGTGGTTTGTCTTGCGACCTTCGTACGAATATCGGCGACCCGAGGTCGGTAGCAATCGTAAACAGGTCTTAAAGACATTCCCTTGGCCGGCTTGGGTCTTTACAGCTAACCTGTGAAAAAGCATGCGGCACATGGTAAGAGCTATAGCAGTCTGCCTGTCAAGAACCACTGGAGCGTTCCATGTGAGGCCCGTCTCTTACATTTGATGATTTGGAAATGATTAGATTGTCACTAATGCAGTATATGTTTTTATTTTTTATTATGCTCCCTGAAACTATAAGAAGGAGCATATAGGCCCCGCTTTGTCCGTTCGGCCTGTGAATGTCTTCTAAAGTGCTCAACCTACATTCATGACACTCCACATACAAATATATCTCATTGAGATCAAGTGCAGGGTGCAGGGGTTAAATTATAACTTTCTGAGCAGTATTTACATATTCTGATAGACCTTGTTGGGAGAAAAGGCAGCTGTGTCCAAGGATAATAACTCTGTGGGACATCTCTTTTGGAAGTATTGCCCTATGTAATCTGTCTTTTTTTTTCACTGAAAGTATTTGACCCACACTAACGAAAAATCATATTTCAGCAATTCTTTACCGAGAGATGCTGTGAGAACGGGTGATTACTCTATTTGCAGTGTTTCTTGAGTTAAAGTGAGCTATTGTGTTTGCCCTGTGTCCCGGTCTGTCGCCGTCTGTCGTCATTTATTTTAAAGAACTTCTTGGAAACGGCAGGGCCAATTTCATCAAAACCTCAAAGGATTATTACTTGTTGGTTCATCTGTCAGCTCTCCTCCACTGCAGGTTAAATGGATTCTACTGCAGGCCAAATGTCCAGAGTTTTTATCTCTGATATACATAAGCGCTCAGGTTTTTTTAATGTATTTAATCCTTATAAAATATTCATCTGCTAAATTGCTTGTCTGCTTCAAATGTGAAAGTGCTTCATAGTTTGTAAAGATTTGTGAAAATGTTGTCTGTCAAATAGCTTGGATCCAGATAAGATGCCGGGTTACTTGACGTCTCATCTGGATCCAACCTGTTTGCATATGGCCCTTTGTTTGTTAGTGGTAGGCTTCTTAGGGTTGAACTTCTATTGGGTTCTGACCAACAATGGTCTTTTGAGTGTGTTCCCCTTGACTAATTTTATGTCAGGGCCTCTCTAGACAGAATGAGACGGCTTGCCATACTTTGCACACTTGTATCATGCTTTTACTGTTACTTTCACGCCTATTGAGAACAATGGGGGGGAATCATTGAATGGACCTGGGAAATGTCTTTAAGGGGTCGTAAGGCCCAGTGGGACTGGGCCCTAAGAAATAATGACATCAAAGATATCAATAATCTGATTTTTTGTAAATGGTATAATTTATGAACACAGGAATTTTTAACATGCCACAAACTGTACAATACAATTCCATAAGCAAACAGAGTAGACCCTAATCAGATGGCCCCACAGAAGTCACCAGATCTAGGTCTACCCTGTTTGCAAGGCTTCAATGCATCTCTATCAGATAAAGGGTTAACCTGACTACTTATCAAGCATTCAAAAGCTTCTATCAATATTATTTCGATAATTCTTCAAGGGAGATATTTAGGGTTATGTAAGAAAATATTTGCTACCAAATGATGATGCAGACGTTTATCAGAGAAACTCTAGAAATTGCCCTTTGGTCTGTTTCTCCACAATTTGCAAATGCAAAACAGCTTAGTACTTTAATGCAGCTTTACAAAACATGAGCAAACTACACCCCCCCCCCCCCCCCCAACACACACAGACAAAGAATACCAGTTCCATACCTTCTTCTCAAGGAATGACGCTATGAGGCCAAAGTTCTTTGGATGCTGAAGATACTTCTCCTTGAAGATCTGTTTCTCCTGGGCCGTCCACACATTGACATATTTCCTCTCCTTATATTCTTCCATACAGTCTTTGATAAGGCCATTCTTGTTGACGAACTTCAATCCTCGCTGACGGGCATCCAGCATCATTGGGGGAATCACTGCTAGGCTGCGCATCTTACGATCCTCCTCCTGAATAATACAAAACAAAACAAAATTTATCAATTACAAAGTTTTAACACTTTTGTTGAATAATATTCATAATACATCGACTTCATGACTATTTAGTAGCTGATAAATTTTATTTAAATCATTTTTATCATGGCATATGTACTTAGGAAATATGTTTAAGGAAATAACATGTATTCACCCACCTCTTGCTCATGAAGACCATCCATGATTTGTTCTAGCTCCGCCTCACTTCTAGCATACACGGCCATACCAGCCCTTGTCCCAGTCCTAAAAAATAAAGAAAAACCCAGGTGATTCTTGTTTCCAGAAGAGCCTCAATAAACAGACATCAGTCTCTTTAAATGCAGTTGGCTGCTTAACCCTTTCCTCCATAAATACGCCTTTCTACGCCTCTGTAATAACCACTTCTTGAAACCATTATGATAAATAGAGCATTTGCTCCTATAGGAGCAAATGCTCTTTTTATCACAATGGTTTCAAACTACAAAATTCTAAAATTTTACTTTTCTCTAGTAAATGCTCCTTGTGGGTAGATTCATTCAAAGAGGTTGGGTCTAAAAATAGCCTATGAAGGAAAGGATTAAATGCAGATGGCTGCTTAACCGTTTACCTGATGAAAAAAATCATGTAAGAAATAATAACTGTATGAAAACAGTCCAACCTGCTCCAACAGTCACCTGGTATCAGGGCCACATTGCTGTAAGCGGTCACTCCAGGAAATCCCCCCCCCCCCAATGAAAAACACTATATTTTACACCTGATTTAAACAGTCACCTGCCTCATGTGGCCAGCTGCCAGTCTATTTCATCATACTGATGTAATCGGCCAAGTGTTTACAAATGTAAAGTATTAATACAATTTTCATGGCTACCAATCGGCAACAGCAGACATTTGGTCACCTTTGTATACATATCCCTAAGCCCAATTCCCATTTTTTCAACCTCTCATTCAATTATCATCGTTTCCTTTGTTGTTTGCAAAGCCTGTCAGCTGTTTGCACCATATTTATTGGTGAATACTCCCTAAGACACACTGGAAATCCTAAATCATGTGTGAACTATGTGATTTCAGCTGGATCACGATATCCACACCATGGACTACAAGACAAGTTTTACATTCAACCAATCAACACTGACCTGCTCAGTCTGTCCTTGTCTTCTTTCGCTTTCTTCAGTTCTGGGAAAATCTTCTCATAATACTCTCGTAGCTTTGCCTCCTTCGCCCTGGCAGTAAGCAGACAAACATGAAGTCAAAATAATGGTCTAAACAAATGAGCCCCTTCTCATGAGTCATAACACTACCATAGCATTTTCTCACATACCTTCCCTTATCTCCGAGTTAGGACAACGGGTTAAGATTTCCTTATCTGTAACACGTGTAAGATCACTTTAGAACATATATGACGTCATACGTCATATATATGACGTCAAACCATAGAAACCGATGTTTACATGTCATTTAAACGGCGAAAATGCACTTTTTGATATGTGAGAAAAAGAATCTGATGCTCGTTGTCTTTTAAGATCACATGTTCCTAAACTCACCAAAAAAATGTTATTAAGCTCGCCAAGGCTCGCTTAATGACATTTTCTAAGGCTCGTTTAGGAACATGTGATCTTAAAAGACAACTCGCAACAGATCCTCTATATCTGCTTTGCCCTTGCAGCAAGCAGGCAGACATAATGTCAAAATACTGGTCTAAACAAATGAGCCCCTTCTCATAATACTGCTGTAGCTTTGTCTCCTTCCTGGACATTAGCCATATAATGTCAAAATAATGGTCAAAACACACGATCTACGTCTGCTCTGTTTGCAAAAGCATGAACTGACAATTATACTTCGGCAAGGGTTAAAAGTTTTAGGCCAAAGTCTTAAAATAAGCAAAACAGCCTTATCAGCCCTGATTCGTGCCATGTATCAATAAAGACTGTTATTTCATTATAATATCAAAGATTGTTGTTTCACTATAAACAAAAATTGTTCTAAGTTTCCACAAGTGGTGTGAAATTCCAAATGAATTATAAAATATAGAAAATTGACAAAATCAGCGTTCGTTCCAGTCATGTACCAAAATATTTTGTCATTGTATTATAGGTAAGCTTAGTTTTTAAAGGTGTGGTCAAGTTAACTAAACTAAAGAAAATACGCAAAAGTGACAAGTACCATTAACCAATTAGGCTTGCAGATGCATTAAGGCCATAGTACTTACTTCCTCTTTGGGTTGTTTTCCCATTTCTCCACTTTTTTCACCCACACCTGCATGAGCTGGTCGTATCTCTGAGTCAGGTACCTCTCCTGTAACAAACATGCCGTGGTAGTCACACTCTTGAAAACTAGCACTTGAACTCAAAACTCAAGAATTTTATCAAAAGTGTTTACCTGGTTCCCAGATTCAATGATTCTGACAGAAGCTGGGAACACAGCCAGCATGTTGAGCAAAACAATTGTTACACTTTTAACCCATTACCTCATAGGCTAGTTTTAGACCCAATGTCTTTGAATAAATCTATTGAAATGGAGCATTTACTAGAAAAAAGGATTTGTTTTTAGAAATGTGTGGTTTTGAAACCACTGTGGTAAATAAAGCATTTGCTCCTATGGAGCAAATGCTCTAATTATCACAATGGTTTCAAAAAGTGACTTTTGTTGAAGGGTCAAAAAGGCGTCCATAAGAGGGAATGGGTTAAACTTTATAAATAAACTGCAAAATTATAGGAAACTTGAATTTTCAAAGTAAAGAGGTCTTTGTTTTTCATTTAATTTTCAAAAGAATAATAAGAGTTCCATACAGCTTCTATCCTAATGATATTCTGTATGGCTCTAAGCCTAATCTAGATCCAAACAGCTTACACAGGTGATTCAAACCTTGCCTATTAAATGTAGATACTGATCCATATAAAACTCTCTATATATGTAAACTATATGTATGTATGTGAGGTCTACACAGCTTACTAATGCCCCATTTAACCCTTTCCCTCATATAAACATGTTTTCACACATAAGCAAACAGAGTAAACCCAGATCAGACGGCTCCTATACGAGCTGTCTGATCAAGGTCTGCTCTGTTTGCTTATGGAATGTGATAGATCTGTGTCTTTACTTTCTAACATGCCTACAGTGTTCTACCTTCCATATTTCATTATAACTATTTTGTCCACGAATATTCAGTAGGTATTGAAATTTGTAATAAACTTAGAACAGGGAAAGGGTTAAGGGAAACAAAGCACTAATGGGTTAACCAGCATATGTTGAATGTTCATGTCAAACTATTGACATCTTGGTTATCAGTTAGCTGAGTTTTTGTAATGGTATATGAATTCTGAAAAGTGTAGCCATGACAGAGACTAAAGAATCAAATCTATTTAATTCCATAGACGAACAGAGCAGACCCTGATCAGATGGCTCCTACCGAAGCTGTTTGATCTCGGTCCACTGTCTGCAACAACATTTATATGGGGGAAAGATTTAAAACTGTTTTGCATTAAATCCTCCATGCAGATGGCTGAACTATGGTGCCTGCTGGTGTTCCAATGTATAATGTACAATGCTCAAAACAGATTTCAATAGCCTAACAAAGTTTTGTTACAACCGATTTTCAGATAGACAAACACAGTAAACGTACCCTGATCTTCCTGGCCTGGTGTCTCTTCTTGAAATACTGGATCAGTCTGGGCTTGAACTGAGCAAACCTGCAACATGCGGAGCAGAAATCATATTAACACTTACTAAATGAATATATGAGGAGTTTGAAACAAAAAATATGTTTTACAGTGAAAACTAGAACTGTAAGCCAAAGGCTAACGAATACCCCCCACTTGTCTCCTTGTCAGAACACCTATCATCAATCTGAACATATACATGTACATACAGAAATGTGAAGAGATTTAAAAAAAACAATACATGCCCCAACCCAATTTATGTAATGAAAATGAAGAATAATTCAGAGAAATAAGATCATTTCATGAGGTTTTTGTCAAATCCAAAGTTCTAAAGCTAGGTACCTTTTCAGAAAAACATTAAGTTCAAGGACCATAACTCTGACAAAAAATTATTCAACCAGACCGATACTTGAACTTAAGCTGTATCTCATCTAGATTTATTTTTATGTCAAATATGAAGTTAATATCTGCAACCACTTTCAAAGAAAGACTGGAAAATTGAAAATTTGACAAAAAATAAAGTTCAAGGGCCATAACTCTGGCAAAAGTTATTCAAACAGACTGAGATTGGGAATTAAGCTGTAAATCATCTAGAGTTAGCTTTATGCCAAATATGAAGTTAATATCTGCAATCACTTCCAAAGAAAGACCGGAACATTGAAAATTTGACCAAAAAATAAAATTCAAGGGCCATAACTCTGGCCAAAATTATTCAAACAGACTGAGATTGGGAATTAAGCTGTAAATCATCTAGAGTTAGCTTTATATCAAATAAAAGTCAATATCTGCAATCACTTCCAAATAAAGTCTGGAAAATCCCAAATTTGAAGAAAAAAATTAAAGTTCAAGGGCAATAACTCTGGAAATAATTATTCAACCGGACTGAGATTGTATCATAAGCTGTACATTATCTAGATTTAGCTTTGTACTAAATATAGATTTGATATCTCAAGTCAATTCCATAGAAAGTCCAGAAAACCGGAAAACATTAGTAGGGGACTAAAAAGGGGAGATAACTCCTGAAGTAGTGGTCCGATCCTAACGGAACTATGCGGTGCACAGATTTATATGGTCATATGGCTATATATGAACTTTCAACAAAATTGAAGCAAAACTGTAGAAGAAGAAGGCCGGACAAAATTGTGTCCACGGACGGACAGACGGACAGACTAACAAATGGGTAGTTGTGTGACTTTTTCCTTTGATCTTTTCTTGTGTGACTAGTCCCACAAGAAAAACTATTTTTGGCTCTAACTTTGGAAAAGAATGATCTGGAAGCTAACCCTAACCCTAACCCTATGTCCCACAACTGGCCAGGTTAATGTCACACGAAATGGCCAGGTTAATGTCACAAGAGATGGCCAGGTTAATGATTTTACTTGTGGGACTAGTTAGAAAAAGTCACACAACTACCCTTTGGTGAGTGCGGACGGACAGACGGACAGACGGACAACCTGATTCCAGTATACCCCCCCCAAACTTCGTTGTGGGGGGGTATAACAAGTGCTAAATCAAAATTGATATATGTTCATGAACATGTATGTAAAGTATGCAACAATTTACATGGCTATCTAATTTGACCAAGACATAATGGCCAAAACCATGTGTGTAAAGTTTGGTGAGGATTGGATAAATACTTTCCAAGAAAGAGTCAGGACAAGATATTTTTGAAGTAATTTTTGCAAATAAAGGGCCGCAACTCCTATACGATTGAAGTGATTTACATGGCTATCAAGCCCCCTGAACAGCAACACAAGAAAAGGTGAGATTCTTGAAAATGATTTAATTCATGCATCTAATCTAGGACTCTACAAAGTTGATCAGGACTTTGCTCAATGATGTAGCTACAATAGTCTGGTCCTCATTTGCAAAAGTTTCAAGACTAACTTCTTTATTTCTCCCCCAAACCCTCAAGACAATTCTAAATAGTGGTTAATCATTTCTCTGTTCAATATTCATATAAGAAATAATGACACCATGAATATTTATTAGCTCAACTTTTATGATTGCATATATACATAGGATATTTTGGTATTGGTAAAAACTGTAGATTCAAGTTTATTCTAATTTCAAAAGCAAACAGAGCAGACCCTGATATGATGACTCCTATAGGAGCCGTTTGATCAGGGTCTACCCTGTTTGCAAAAGCATAGAAAGGTGTATCTATGGGGAAAGATCAGTGTGTGCTAATTGTGTCATAGTTATAATATTTTTGCCCTCACTTGGTTTTGATAGTGATACTTACTTTCTCTTGTTCTCATGGTAGATTGGAGCATCAGACGGCTGATTGTACAGAGGCTGAAACACAACAAAATAGAAACATCACTTGAAATCTATAAGTTTTCTATATTTCTCCAACAATCCCTCTGACAGCCAAAAAGAGTTCAAATATTAAGCGATATTAACCCTTCCCCTCACATCTTTGCAAACAGAGCAGACCAATGTCAGACAGCTCCTGTAGAATCAGGTTCTGCTCTATTTGCTTACTGAATTATATGTTACATGGTGAAAAAGTTGTGACTCGACTGGGATTTGAACCCAGGGCCTTGGCTTAGAATGCCAACACTCTACCGACTGAGCTATCAAGCCACACAGTCTAAAGCCTATCAACTATTTCACCACAATCTCTACCCGGCTACATATATACATCTGATCCTAGTATTTATATCAGCCACAAATGTCCTTGCAAATGTTACCTTATAAACATTAATCATCATTTGAAATCTATAAATTTTCTACATTTTCGCCTCCAAGTAATTATTCATTAGAATGACCATTCAAAGACAATTTTAACTAGAACTAATTTCTAAAGGTGATGGAATACCCCCACTCAGCTACCTTGATCACAAATCAAACAAGATTTGTGCCAGGTTGTGCCATGGACAGACAGACAGACAGACCAACCAACCAACTCCTATATACCCCCTCTCAAACTTGTTTATGGGGGTATAACGAGTAACAACATGATTTGATTTCGCTGAGTATGCCTTTTCATCTTATAACTATAACATATATGCCTTTTCATAGTATAACTATAACATATATGCATCTTCTGTTGAATTTTCCCAATCAATCCTTATTATCTGATAATATTTCGAAGTACATGTATGATAAAATGCAAAATTTCCCTACACAATCCTCACCTTACCCTTTACCTGATGAATATTGATGTAAGAAATATCTATTGTATGGATATTAACCCTTTCCTTCATATAAATGTGTTTTCACGCATTTGCAAACAGAGTAGAACCATATAGGAGCCATCTGATCAGAGTCAGACTTGGAATTTGATAGATCTGTTTCTTTACTTTCTAAAATGGCTACAATGTTCCACCTTCCATATTTCATTATAACTATTTTGTCCATGAATATTCAGTAGGTATTGAAATTTAGACTAAATATAGAACAGGGAAAGGGCTACTTAGCTGAATTTTAATAATGGCATAATGAATAAGAGACTTTTTGATCATGGCAGAAACTAGCATCATATCTTTATCAGCTTTATCATTTCATATGCAAACCGAGCAGACCCTGATCAGACTGCTCCTACAGGATCTGAGTCTACTCTGTTTGTAAAGGTATGAAAAGGCATATCTATGAGACAAAGGGTTAACCCTTTGCTTGCTATTCACGTCAATATACCTACCTGTAAATAGTGAAGACCCAGATGAGACAGCTCCTACAGGAGCTGTCTCATCAGGGTCTGCACTATTTACAAGTTGATTGTGCAACCAGTGCACTCCACAGCAGAGATTGCACAGCGAAATACCTGTACACAGTGAAGATATATGTAATTATACAACAGGGTATGGGTAAAGAAGGAGCAATGTATTTTAAAATTCAGCAAGAGAAGAGTTAAGCAATTTTACAAATAACAGAATGCAACTGACATGTCTCAAGAGATAAGCAAGCAGATAGAATTACTCATCCTGTTCTGTAAAAATCAATATTTTAGCCCTTTCCCTGTTCTGTGTTTATTACAAATTTCAATACCGACTGAATATTCATGGACAAAAAGGTTATAATGAAATATGGAAGGTGGAGAATTGTAGCCATTTTAGAAAGTAAAGACACAGATCTTTGACACAGAGTAGACCCTGATCAGACGGCTCCTAGAGGAGCCGTCTGATCTGGGTCTACTCCTGTTTGCAGATGCGTGAAAACACGTTTATATGAGGGAAAGGGTTAAAGGGCCATAATTCAATAACTTCTCAACAAGATATGACAGTGAAAAACTGCTATGTTTGATAGGGACAGTTGTACTGATGTCAAAGGTTTTGCATAATGCCCATGACAATGACGATAACGACACCACAGCTATGGCAAAACAGTGACATTTTTAATTCTTTGAAAACAGATGAACTAATAAATGAGCATATATTTTTTCCCTCATATTGATTACTCACCAGATCCACCTTTGGTCCCATTTTGTTGAACAGATGATGGGACTCCTGGGCCTTTCTCTGTAATAATAGGTAGATGGTCAAATGATTTTACAAACTTTTCAGACATTTGTTAACAATTTACTTGATCATAAGACTCATTTTCATGCCTTTGCAAACACAGTAGACCCAGATCAGATAGGAGCTGTCTGATCAGCATCTGCTATATTCGCTTAACCCTTTCCCTGTTCTGTGTTTATTCCAAACTTCAATACCCACTGAATATTCATTAACAAAATAGTTATAAGGAAATATGGAAGGTGGAACATTGTAGACATTTTAGAGAGCAAAGAAACAGAACTATCAAATTCTATTAGCAAACAGAGCAGACCCTGATCAGACGGCTCCTCTAGGAGCCGTCTGATCTGGGTCTACTTTGTTTGCAAATGCTTGAAAATGCGTTTGTATGAGGGAAAGGGTTAAATGTACATAACTGAATCTCCTCTGTTTGACAAGACAATATATATCTTTATATATCTTTAATTCAAGAATCAAAATAAAGTTCAACTTCGATATCTCGAACTCGGATAACTCAAACTTCTAGATAACTCGAACAAAAAGTTCAGTCCTTCCAAAACTTACAATACAGAATTGCTCCAGTAATGTATCTCTACAGATATCTAGAAACACATGTGACAGCTTAATACAGGTCTAAAGTAATGCTGAAAGCTCCTACAGCCTGGGCCTTGAGAAATTGTTCAGATTAGAAATCGGATGACTCGAACTTCTGTTATCTCGAACTAATTTGTATGGTTCCTTGGAGTTCGAGTTATGAAGATCAACTGTAACTCATAATAGGCAGTGTATTGTATGACTAGTCATTAAGTATACGGTCAACATAGGCAGTGTATTGTATGACTATTCATTAAGTATACGGTCAACATAGGCAGTGTATTGTATGACTATTCATTAAGTATACAGTCAACATAGATTACGATCAACTCAGCATCTCAAACAAACTGCTTAATATTCTGCACCATTGAAAGACTGATCTTACTTTCAGTCAAAGAAGTTTAGCTGGCTCTCAGATATACATGTCCACATAACTGATCAATTTACAATGAATTTTTTCTGAACTCTCAATTCCATTTCTCCTATAACCTATTCCCTCATATAGACGCCTTTTGATGCCTCTATAATAGTCTATTTTTGAAATCATTGTGATAAATAGAGCATTTGCTCCATACAGAGCAATACAGAGCAAATGCTCTAACTACCATAATGGTTTCAAAACAACATAATTCTGAAACAAGAGAGTCGTCACGGGTGACAAATGCCCCCAAAGTGTTTGACACCGAAATGCATTTTGGCGGAAAAACAATACAATGTAATGCAGGTGTAACATGAAATTTTGATGCTGTTAAAAATGACACAGGAGTCAGTTCTTAACATTAGAAACAGAACCTTTGACGATTATGATAGCTAAGAAAAGAGCCAAGGGTCAAAACTTAGTTAACAAGAGCACCGCGAGACGGGGCAATATACGCCCGAAGGCTGTTCTATTTACACAATGTGTGAACCTTCAGAAGTTGCGCATATGAGGACTCTATTAGGGCTAAGGCAATAGCAAGGAGAGTAAAACTGCTTATTGTAATAGTAATCTTTTATTTGTCGGACACAAAATTTGCTAACGCTCTATTTGTGACCTTGACCTTGAAAGTTCACAATTGGGTTTTGTATGCAACACACCTTCAAGTGATACTGAAGCCCTATTTGTGACCTTGACCTTGAAAGTTCACAATTGGGTTTTGTACGCGACACACCTTCAAGTGATACTGAACATATGTGTGAAAGAATTTTGAAAATCGGAGAAAAAATGAGTAAGTTATAGCCAGGACACGAATTTGCTAACGGACGGACAGAATTGCTAACGCCCTATTTGTGACCTTGACCTTGAAAGTTCACCATTGGGTTTTGTACGCGACACACCTTCAAGTGATACTGAACATATGTGTGAAAGAATTTTGAAAATTGGTGAAAAGATGAGTAAGTTTTAGCAAGGACACGAAAATTGCTAACGCCCTATTTGTGACCTTGACCTTGAAAGTTCACAATTGGGTTTTGTACGCGACACACCTTCAAGTGATACTGAACATTTGTGTGAAAGAATTTTGAAAATCGGAGAAAAAATGAGTAAGTTATAGCCAGGACACGAATTTGCTAACGGACGGACGGACAGAATTGCTAACGCCCTATTTGTGACCTTGACCTTGAAAGTTCACCATTGGGTTTTGTACGCGACACACCTTCAAGTGATACTGAACATACGTGTGAAAGAATTTTGAAAATTGGTGAAAAGATGAGTAAGTTTTAGCAAGGACACGAAAATTGCTAACGCCCTATTTGTGACCTTGACCTTGAAAGTTCACAATTGGGTTTTGTACGCGACACACCTTCAAGTGATACTGAACATTTGTGTGAAAGAATTTTGAAAATCGGAGAAAAAATGAGTAAGTTATAGCCAGGACACGAATTTGCTAACGGACGGACGGACAGAATTGCTAACGCCCTATTTGTGACCTTGACCTTGAAAGTTCACCATTGGGTTTTGTACGCGACACACCTTCAAGTGATACTGAACATACGTGTGAAAGAATTTTGAAAATTGGTGAAAAGATGAGTAAGTTTTAGCAAGGACACGAAAATTGCTAACGCCCTATTTGTGACCTTGACCTTGAAAGTTCACAATTGGGTTTTGTACGCGACACACCTTCAAGTGATACTGAACATTTGTGTTAAAGAATTTTGAAAATCGGAGAAAAAATGAGTAAGTTATAGCCAGGACACGAATTTGCTAACGGACGGACGGACAGAATTGCTAACGCCCTATTTGTGACCTTGACCTTGAAAGTTCACCATTGGGTTTTGTACGCGACACACCTTCAAGTGATACTGAACATACGTGTGAAAGAATTTTGAAAATTGGTGAAAAGATGAGTAAGTTTTAGCAAGGACACGAAAATTGCTAACGCCCTATTTGTGACCTTGACCTTGAAAGTTCACAATTGGGTTTTGTACGCGACACACCTTCAAGTGATACTGAACATTTGTGTGAAAGAATTTTGAAAATCGGAGAAAAAATGAGTAAGTTATAGCCAGGACACGAATTTGCTAACGGACGGACGGACAGAATTGCTAACGCCCTATTTGTGACCTTGACCTTGAAAGTTCACCATTGGGTTTTGTACGCGACACACCTTCAAGTGATACTGAACATACGTGTGAAAGAATTTTGAAAATTGGTGAAAAGATGAGTAAGTTTTAGCAAGGACACGAAAATTGCTAACGCCCTATTTGTGACCTTGACCTTGAAAGTTCACAATTGGGTTTTGTACGCGACACACCTTCAAGTGATACTGAACATTTGTGTGAAAGAATTTTGAAAATCGGAGAAAAAATGAGTAAGTTATAGCCAGGACACGAATTTGCTAACGGACGGACGGACGGACGGACGGACGGACGGACGGACGGACAGACAGACAGACAGACGGACGGACACCCAGCCAGACGGCCAGACGATGGAGACCATAACATAATACGACCCTTCGGGCGTATAAAAAGGACCCTAAGTCATTCTCAACGTTAAAAAGGACCCTGGGTTGATTGTCAACGTTTAAGGTATAGGAGATATGCTCTGGACAAGCTTTTTGTATCTGGTAAGGTATAGGAGATATGCTCAGGACTGTAAAATTGAGGTCAAAGGTCAAGGTCAAGGTCAGTGATCTGAAAATGGTACACGACTCTCCGCCATCCCAAGATGAACTCACAAACCAAATTTGGAATCCGTAGCTGGTAAGGTATAGGAGAAATGCTCCGGACAAGCTTTGTGTAAAATCTAGGTCAAAGGTCAAGGTCACAGTGACCTGAAAATGGTACGCGACACACCGCCATCCCAAGATAAACTCACACACCAAATTTGGAATCCGTAGCTGGTAAGGTATAGGAGATATTCTCTGGACAACCTTTTTTGTAAAATCGAGGTCGAAGGTCAAGGTCAAGGTCACAGTGACCTGAAAATGGTACGCGACATTCCTCCATCCCAAGATGAACTCACACACCAAATTTGGAATCCGTAGCTGGTAAAGTATAGGAGATATACTCCGGACAAGCTTTTTGCAGCTGGTAAGGTATAAGCTTTTTGTAAAATCGAGGTCAAAGGTCAAGGTCACAGTGACCTGAAAATGATATGCGACACTCCCGTCATCCCAAGATGAACTCACATACCAAATTTTGGATCCGTAGCTGGTTAAGGTATAGGAGATATGCTCCGGACAAGCTTTTTGTAAAATCGAGGTCAAAGGTCAAGGTCAAAGTGACCTGAAAATGGTACGCGACACTCCGCCATCTCAAGGTGATCTCACACACCAAATTTGGAATCTGTATCTGGTAAGGTATAGGAGATATGCTCTGGACAAGCTTTTTGTAAAATCGGTCAAAGGTCAAGGTCAAGGTCACAGTGATCTGAAAATGGTATGCGACACTCCTCCATCCCAATATGAACTCACACACCAAATTTGGAATCCTTAGCTGGTAAGGTATAGTTGATATACTCCGGACAAGCTTTTTGTAGCTGGTAAGGTATAAGCTTTTTTTAAAATCGAGGTCAAAGGTCAAGGTCAAGGTCACAGTGACCTGGAAATGGTACACGACACTCCGCCATCCAAAGATGAACTCACACACCAAATTTGGAATCTGTAGCTGGTAAGGTAAAGGAGATATGCTCTGGACAAGCTTTTTGTAAAATCGGTCAACGGTCATGGTCAAGGTCACAGTGATCTGAAAATGGTACGCGACACTCCTCCATCCCAAGATGAACTCACACACCAAATTTGGAATCCTTAGCTGGTAAGGAATAGGAGATATACTCCGGACAAGCTTTTTGTAGCTGGTAAGGTATAAGCTTTTTTTAAAATCGAGGTAAAGGAGATATGCTCCGGACAAGCTTTTTGCAAAATCAAGGTCAAAGGTCAAGGTCACATGAAAATGGTACGCGACACTCCCCCATCCCAAGATGAACTCACACACCAAATTTGGTATCCATAGCTGATGTGACAAAGGAAATATACTCCGGACAAAAGGTACACACACCCACACACACACACACCCACCCACCCACACACACACACACCCACCCACCCACACACACACACACGCACGGTGCGATCACTATATGCCGCCAAAGCCTAGCTTTGGGGGTATAAAAACTCCTTTTCAGTAGATTTATTCAGCAGGTTTCGTCTAACAATAGACTATGAAGGAATGGAATAATGACTTTTTTAGTTTTTATCCAGATGGAAATTTACACCGTATTATACATGGAAACACATTGTTTGATTATCTCTTCATAATATGAAAAGAATCAACAAAATGAAAGTTCTTTATCACAGGAAACCAAAGGGAAGGGCAAAACTATCAAAACAATGAAAATGTTTGTTAACCAACCCGGTTCTCAGCGTAGATGATCTGGGCTATACTCTGATGCTTAACGTCTACTGTACTGGTCTCCGGCATATCCACTTGCTCTACTTCCTCCTTCTGCTTATTGGCTGCTTCTTCTTGTTGCTATGGAAACAGATAAGTTAGGATTTATAATAAAACATGCTGCTGACCTTTAAATATTGACTCCAGTAAATCTTTAGATATGGCTTTTTTCTACCATAAACATCATCAACTCTTTGTAAACTAAGTATTTGTGACCTGGGAAAATTGTTGTCTGCTATGATTCTAAAGAACATTTTGTCTTCTTTATTGCCTTGAAACTTGCAGTCTGAGATGGACTGCTAACCATTTGGAGCCTAATGAGTTTCTCCCCATCTCATCTCTCATTAGAGCCTAATGAGTTTCTCCCCATCTTATCTCTCATTAGAGCCTAATGAGTTTCTCCCCATCTCATCTCTGTTGAAACTGTTTGCCAGTAGAGTGATAATAATTAACCCTTTCCTCCATAAATACGCCTTTCTACGCCTCTGTAAAAGTCACTTTATGAAACCATTGTGATAAATAGAGCATTTGCTCCAATTGAGCAAATGCTCTATTTATCCCAATGGTTTCAAAACTACACAATTCTAACATTTTTCTTTTCTCTAGTATATGCTCCTTTTTGGTAGATTTATTCAAAGAGATTGGGTCTAAAAATAGCCTATGGAGGAATGGGTTAAATAAAAAAAAATCTGTAGAATGGCTACCTATATGGGGAAAAAGAACACTCAGTTATTTGTACATGCTGCAGACCCAGGTCAGATGCAACAATCTGAAACTCTAATCTGATGAGAGTCTTCTGAGGAGCATTAAAAATCAAAATATTTTATATTTCTCATCGTACCCCTACCTTGCTAGATCTCATTAAAATCACTTATAGTTACAATGTTCCACCTTCCATATTTCGTTAGTACTTTTTTTGTGCATGAATATACAGTAGGTATCGAAATTTGAAATAAACATAGAACAGGGAAAGAGATAACCAATATTTACCAGTACTACTCTGACCTATGACTGTTTACCTGTTTCTTCTTCATTTTCAGCTGTATCTGTTGTTCCACCATGGCTATTTCACGGTCAATCTTGCTGATATTCTGTAGCAGGTCATCCTTGATCTTCTGTACCTTCAGTGTCTCCTCCGGGGGCAACGTTGGCGATATAGCCTCAACCTGGGGGTTGTAGGCTGGCACCTGAAGAGAAATACCAGGTACAGGTTAACCCATTCCCCCATAGGCTATTTTAAGATCCAACCTCTTTCAATAAATCTACCGAAAAGGAGCATTAGGCTATTTTTAGATCCAACCTCTTATCATAAATCTACCGAAAAGGAGCATTAACTAGAGAAAAGGATTTTTTTTTAGAATTTTGTAATTTGAAACCATTGTGATGAATAGAGCATTTGCTCCTATGGAGCAAATGCTCTATTTATCACAATGGTTTCAAGAAGTGACTATTACAGAGGCGTAGAAAGGCGGATTTATGCATTTCTGTTTTCATGATAATCTAAAGGGACATAACTCTTTAAATCAATATGCAATAATAGAGTAAGGCCCTTACCGTATAGCAGTCCTTGTGGTATGCAACTTATGAAGTTTGAAAACTGTTATTTAGGCTATTGTAATACTTCAACATTTTTTCTCCCCCCTCCCTCCCCAAAAAACAACCTAAAATGAGTTGCCTACTTGAAATCTTACAGTGTATTATTCTTCTCTTTTCAAAACATAGTTCACCCTTTACTCCACAAATATTCATGTAAAAAAATAATTATATCATGAATATTAATTAGATTAATTGTTATAATAGCAGATGGACACAGGATATTTTGGCCCTGGCAGAAACTGTAGAATCATATCTATATTATATCATAAGCAAACAGAGCAGATCCTGATCAGATGGCTCCTATAGGAGCTGTCTGATCTAGTCTACTGTGTTTGCGAAAACGTAAAAAAGCATATATAAGGAGAAAAGGGTTAATAAATATTCATGAACATTTTGTACAAATATCCATGAGGTAAAAGATAATGATGTTTCTACAACACAAAATCTTTTTTTTTTTTTATCTTACCCTTTTAGTTTCCGCCTGACTGACATCAATCATAAGTGGCTGGGCCAAGTCCGGCCTGTCTATCGCTAAACGGGGTCGTTTAGGGGTCTGTGGACCAGCCTCAGGTGCACCAGTCATGGAGGGCCTTGGAGGTGCTCCCTGGAGATTTCCCATGTCTTGTCTGAAGTGCTGGCCGTAAGGTCCAGCTGGTTCTGGTCTACAAATAAGATAATAGATAACACGTTTAGAATGATATTAAAATCAATTTCCAAACAACAACCAGATTATGATAGTGCTGTTTCTAGTTAATGTTCTTGTTATGACATTATGGGCTTTAACCCTTTCCTCCATAAATACGTCTTTCTACACCTCTGTTAAAATCACCTGTTGAAACCATTCTAAAAATAGCCTATGGAGGAAAGGGTTAATTTATGCTTCTTATCAGTGGAGCTTTGTTATCCTTCATGAGCAGGTTAACCCTTTCCTCCATAAATACGCCTTTCTGCGCCTCTGTAATAACCACTTCTTGAAACCATTGTGATAAATAGAGCATTTGCTCCTATAGGAGCAAATGCTCTATTTATCACAATGGTTTCAAACTACAAAATTCTAAAAAAAATCCTTTTCTCTAGTTAATGCTCCTTTTCGGTAGATTAATTCAATGAGGTTGGGTCTAAAAGTAGCATATGAGGGAATGGGTTAATGTTCTTGTTATGACATTGTGGGCTTCAATAGGAAACTCTAGATGAATAATGGATCACAATTTTGTCACACCCACCATTAGCAAAACAGCGAGGCAAAGCTAACATAATTCTGAAGTGAATAGTAAACCAGGCAAAAACAAAATCTTTAACTGAAATTTAACCCTTTCCTTCATATAAATGCCTTTTCAAGTATTTGCAAACAGTGTAGACCAAGATCATATGCTGTGTTCATCTGTAATTATAAAAATTCAGCTAATAAATATTCATGATGCTGTACATTATTTCTGATATGAATAATAAACAGGGAAAGAGTGAACTGAAATTTATCCAAGTAAATTTATACAAAAACCAAACTTAAGACTTTGCAAACTGTGTAAAACCAGATGTGTTAACCCGTTCCCGCATATTGACGCTTTTGTAAAAGTCACTTTGCGAAACCATTGTGATAAATAGAGCATTTGCTCCACAGGAGCAAATGCTCTATTTATCACAATGGTTTCAAAACTTACACAATTCTGAAAATTTCCTTTTCTCTAGTAAATGCTCCTTTTTGGTAGATTTAATCAAAGATGTTGGATCTAAAAATAGCCTATGCGGGAATGGGTTAAAAATCTAGCTTTAGAGAAGGTATTACACTGCTTTTCCTATACCTCAACAAAACAGAACAGCACCTAGTCTGTTAAGTTTAAAACCTAATCAGACACAATGTTTTACATGCAGCAGCTGATAAAGTTCACCACGGTTTCCAAGGTCTAGAAGTAAGTTTTCATACAGCAACACTCAATTCAGATGAAAAACAAATCATGGAAACTTGAATCAAATGGCTGTAAACTGAAACTTCGAATTCCTAATGTTTGAATATTGCTCAACATGCCATTGAATTATTTTGGATTTTGGATTTATAATTTTAACCCATTCCATCATACTGACACCGTTTGATGCCTCTGTAAAAGTCACATTATAAAACCATTGTGATAAATAGAATATTTGCTCCATGGGATCAAAATAATGCTCTATTTATCACAATGGTTTCAGAACTAATCAATTCTAATAATTCCCTTTTTTCTAGTAAAATGATCCTTTTCAGAAGATTTACTCAAAGAGGTTGGGTCTAAAAATAGCCTAATAGGGAGTAGGTTATTTTCCTAAATTTGACCAAAGTTGGGCCCACCCACCTGTATCTGGCTCTCTCTAACCCCGCTGATACAGCACCGTGACCTCCGTGCTGCTGGTAGTCAAGCAGAGTTGGACGCCTCTTCTGTAACTGTAGAAGGTCCGCATCCCTGCTGGCTGATGGGGCTACTACAGGCAGTCTATCCCGTGTGTAGTCACGCACATCTCTTGCATGCTGCTCTACGGCTGGCTGTCAAATACAAAGGAAGACAGTTTATTTTGAGCCCAATTAGCATCAGAGATAAACAACAGATTTACAGGCATCCTAATACGATATGGTGACATTAACCTATTAATGGGATATACACCACCTGGCTATTAACTCTTACCCTCATATAAACACATTTTCACACATTTGCAAACAGAGTAGACCCAGACCAGACGGCTCCAATAGGAGCCATCTGATCAGGGTCTGCTCTGTTTGTTAATGGAATTTTAAAGATCTGTTTCTTTACTTAGAGAAATTGTTATCATAGCTCATGGACACAAGAATTTTTGGCAATGGCAGAAACTGTACAATCATATATATTATATCATAAACAAACAGAGCAGACCCTGATCAGACAGCTCCTATAGGAGCTGTCTGATCTGGGTCTACTCTGTTTGCAAAGGCATAGGAAGGCATATACATGTATATGGAGGAAAGGGTTAAACTTATCTATGAGGTAAAAGGACAATCACTAATGGGTCATTCCACTTAGAAAATTCAGCATTTAAAGAGTAGATATGAATGTCAAAGAACAGTCGTATCATAAGATGAATGGCACTGGGTCATTGCAAACAGTATAAATACTGATTTGCTGACTCAGCATTCCAGATAATCCCAGACCTGAACACAGAAGATATACATGTAGTAATGTACAGTAATATGGTTTTCTCCATATACCTTTTACTCAACATATACACCTGTCTCAGCCCGTAGAATACAGGAGCCCTCTGATCAAGGTCTGAACTTTTTGTAATTCAATATTATTATCGTGCACATTATACCCTTTTATACTTAATGGACTCTTATCATTAACCCTTTCCCTCATATAAACGTGTTTTCACGCATTTGCAAACAGAGTAGACCCAGATCAGACGGCTCCTAGAGGAGCCGTCTGATCAGGGTCTACTCTGTTTGCTAACAGAATTTGATAGATCTGTTTCTATACTTTATAAACTGTCTACAATGTTCCACCTTCCATATTTCATTGTAACTATTTTGTTAATGAATATTCATTAGGTACTGAAAATTGGCCTAAATACAGAACAGGGAAAGGGTTTAACAGTAATGGAACCTTCAATATTCAAAAGGATAAAGGTACTAACACGATCATGTATGGTAGGGGAAAATGGAAAACATTAATTACTGATTCCCTAAATAAATATTTTTACTGCGACTCCGTTAACATACATCTGTTACCATGTATCAGAGACTTCGGAGGCCTAGAAGAGATCACAACGAGGCTTAACCCATTCCCAGATATCGATGACTTTTGACGACTTTGTAAAAGTCACTTTGTGAAACCATTGTGATAAATACAGCTTTTGCTCCTATAGGAGCAAAATTAATGCTCTATTTATCACAATGGTTTCAAACTACAAAATTCTAAAATTTTCCTTTTCTCTAGTTAATGCTCCTTTCCGATAGATTTATTCAAAGAGGTGGTATCTAAAAATAGCCTATGACATAATGGGTTAAGTAACCCAGATCTGGCTCTAAAGTTTCTGTCATGGTAAAACAGTCCCTTGTTTATACATTGTAAAAATTCAGCAAATTAATATTTACTGTCATTATTTCTTACATGAATATTTAAGGATTAACCCTTTCCCTCTTCTATATTTATTCATAAGTTCAATACCTACTGAATATTCATGGACAAAATAGTGATAATGAAACATGGATGGTGGAACATTGTTTCCATTTTAGAAAGTAAAGAAACCTATCTATCAAATTCCATTAGCAAACAGAGCAGACCCTGATCAGATGGTCCTATAGGAGCCATCTGATCTGAGTCTACTATGTTTGCAAATGCATGAAAAAGCGTTTATATGAGGGAACGGGTTAAACAGGTAATGATCTGAATAAGCCAATTCCGCACCATTTTGACAACTTTACATGATTCTAAGGAGTATCAATAGAACATACTCTCTTTAACCCTTCGCTTGCTATTCACGTCAATATACCTACCTGTAAATGGTGAAGACCCAGATGAGACAGCTCCTGCAGGAGCTGTCTCATCAGGGTCTGCACTATTTACAAGTTGATTGTGCAACCAATGCACTCCAGAGCAGTGATTGCACAGCGATATACTTGTACACACAGTGAAGATATATGTAATTATACAACAAGGCATGGGTAAAGAAGGAGAAATGTATTTTAAAATTCAGCAAGCGAAGGGTTAAACTGATCCCTGAGCTACAGATAAATTTAGGTCTGCGTACTCAAATACTAAAATCGTCATTTCTTCACCAAACCCTATACTGTCTGTGACCACTCTTTAGAGTCTCTTTTCTAAAGAGTGGTCACAGTACAGGGTTTGGTGGAGAAATAAAGAAGTTATACCTGAAAATGATTTAACCCTTTCCTCCAAAGGCTATTCTTAGATCCAACCTCTTTGAATAAATCTAACAAAATGGAGCATTAACCAGAGTAAAGGAAAATTTTTAGAATTTTGCAGTTTGAAACCATTGTGATAAATAGAGCATTTGCTCCTATAGGAGCAAATGCTCTGTTTATCACAACGGTTTCATAAAGTGACTTTTACAGAGGCGTAGAAAGGTGTATTTATGGAGGAAAGGGTTAATATTGATCTGTATTATTTTCCTAATCTGGTCTAGCTGAATATTTAGCGAAATTATGGTATGCCAGATAGAGCCCCAATATTGATCAAACACATTCCATGGTATCTCATCTAGATCAAACCCAGGTTCAAAGACTGGCCACAGCATAGTCCACATCGCTCTTCCCTTTGAACATAGAGTACCACAATTACTCAAAATATTCAGCCAGACAGAGGAATTATATACATGTAATGTAGAAGCAGTCACCAAGCTGCGCCTGATTAGGTTCTATCACAGGGGGCCATTTCGTGGGTCTACATGGTCTAAAAGGTCAAAAAAATTGATTGTGTCGATTTAGTGTTATATTATATACAAGGGGTCTAATTACCCATTCGCAAATTTCACGACCGATTCGAAATAACGCCCGGTTTTGGGCTATCAAGATAAAATACCCACTAATGTTTGGTACGAACGTGAAGCTAGGACCTTGTACTTTTCAAATATAATATAATACTAAATCGACACAATCATTTTTTTTACCTTTTAGACCATGTAGACCCACGAAATGGCCCCCTGTGGTTTCTATACTAGTTTTTACTTCTTACTTTTTATACACCTTTCCCTGGTTAAGTATTCATGTAAGAAATAATGACATCATACATGTATTTATTAGCTGAATTTTTATAATAGCAAAAAATACACATGATTTTTTTTTGGTATTGGTAGAAACTGTAGAATGGACACTTTTTAACCCTTTCCCTCATATAAACGTGTTTTCACGCATCTGCAAACAGAGTAGACCCAGATCAGGGTCTATTCTGTTTGCTAATAGAATTTCAAAAATCTGTGTCTTTACTTTCTAAAATGGCTACAATGTTCCACCTTACATATTTCATTCTAACCTTTTTGTCCATGAATATTCAGTAGGTACTGAAATTTGTAATAAACGCAGAACAGGGAAAGGGTTAAAGACACATTTGAAAAGACAGTAGACCCTGATCAGGGAGCTTCTCTGTTTGCTTATGAAGTTTTTACAGTTCTAAATCAATTTCTATCAATAGCAAAAAGGCCTGTATACAAATTAATCTAATAAATATTCATGATGTCATTTTTTCTTCTATGAATATTATTAAACAGGTTAACCCTTTACTCCATTAATATTTATGTAAGAAATAATGACATAATGAATATTTATTAGATTTATTATTAAAATAGTACATGGATGTAAGAATGTTTGGCCATGGTAGAAACTGTAGAATCATATCTACCCGGTATATCATATCATAAGCAAAGAGAGCAGACCCTGATCAGACTGCTCCTATAAGAACCATCTGATCTTGGTCTACTGTTTGCAAAGGCGTAGAAAGGCGTGTTTATGGAGTAAAGTGTTAAAGTGTCCAATAGCTTCTCATCCAGATCCAAACGTTTTGCAAATTTTTATCAGAAATTCATCCACTGAGAATAGTTACATGAACAGTAGAACCCCTCTAATGAAAAAACAAAACCTCTAATGTGACCACTTAAAGAAAAAACATAGCTGCATTTATAAGTGGCAGAGGCAGGTGGTTACTTAATGCTGGACAAAAGTTATGCAGAAAGCTCCTATAGGAGCATTCTGCATAACTTTTGACCTGCATTAAGCTACCACCTGCCTCTGCCACCCATAATTATGCCCCTTTTTGGTGGTCGCATTAGAGGGATTTTACTGTATAAACCTCTAAGAATTACAAGCTGATGTGACCTTTAGAAAACAATGACTGAAACAAACAATGCAGAGCCTGATCACAGCCTCTGATATAGGTCCACACTGTTGGACTATATATCTGAGTTATTAGTGAGAGTCCTAAATGGGTTAACCTATTCACTCCTATTGATGCCTTTTGACGACTGTAAAGGTCATTTTTTTGAAACACTTGAGATATATAGAGCATTTGCAAATGCTCTATGAATCACGATGGTTTCAAAACTACACAATTCTATTTTCCTTTTCTCTAGTAAATGCTCCCTTTTCGTTAGATTTATTCACAAAGAGATTAGATCTAAAACTAGTCTAGGATCGAGGGAATGGGTTAACCCTTTCCTCCATAAATACGCCTTTCTACGCCTCTGTAAAAGTCACTTTTTGAAACCATTGTGATAAATAGAGCATTTGCTCCTGAGGAGCAAATGCTCTATTTATCACAATGGTTTCAGAACTAAAAAATTCTAACATTTTCCTTTTCTCTAGTAAATGCTCCCTTTTGGGATATTTCTAAAGAGTTTGGATCTAAAAATAGCCTATGAAGGCATGGGTTAAGCCAGTAATGTTTGAGATGTTTACCTTGTTAATTACTGATCCACCACTGGGTTTAACATCCTTTACAGAAAATACTAAAACAGTTTTATACACCTCAACAATCTCTTGATCACACTACATCCACCACTTCAAATGTACACCATTCCAGTTCCTAGTTTCCGTACACAAGTACATGACCCTGCACTCAGAAACTCATGAAAATCCTAACAAAACGGTCAACCCCTTCGATGTGAATGACCCAAGTACTCTCTTTTTCCATATGCTAGGCAATTTTACAATATCCTCTACAAAATTTTTTGGATCCAGATAAGATGCTGAATGACTTTGTTTCTCATCTAGATCTGAATTGTTTCATACTCCGACTGTATTTTTGAAAATAAAAGAGATGAGAAAAAAATGCTTTAACCCTTTCATCACTGAATATTCAGAGTGGAACAGCCCTTCAGTGGTTAACTCGAGTCCACTCCGTGTAAAAGGCTTAAACTTTGCTACATGATCTTGAATGATAAACAGTGCAGACCCTGATCAGAGGGCTCCTCTAGGAGCCCTCTGATCAGGGTCTGCACTGTTTACAAATAACAGTTGATTCATGATCTGCATTGAAAGGGTTATGCAATGAGTTTGGCAGACTAAAAGTTATCTAATAGTCCCCATGTACCTGAGTATTACCAGTACATTAATCATGATCTAGTTGCTCATGTGTGTCTACCAGTTGTCCTCATTGAACCACAAAACCCATCAGGTTTTATTTATCCTGAAGTTCATTCACTTATATCCCTTTACATGTGAAAAACATGTTTAAGTTAAATGACATCTGCAAACTTTGTAGACCCAGATAAAAGAGACTCCTTAACCCTTTCCCTTATAGTAACGTGTTTTCACCCATTTGCAAACAGAGTAGACCCAGATCAGATGGCTCCTAGAGGAGCCATCTGATCAGGGTCTGCTCTGTTTGCTTAAGGAATTTGATAGATCTGTTTCTTTACTTTCTAAAATGGAGGATGCAATGTCCCACCTTCCATATTTGATTATAACTGTTTTGTTCATGAATATTCAGTGGGTATTAAAATTTGGACTAAACATAAAACAGGGAAAGGGTTAAAAGAAGCCTACTGATCAGGATCTACAGACCATGTTTTGTCATTCAGAGTAGCTAGCAAACAAAACCATTTCACACTGAATGGACTCTATCATTACACAATGATGGACTATTCCATTCCATTCTGAAAATACAGCATTCAGCAGAGTTGATAGAGCAGGTAGCTTCTGATACACAACTTTCCCTTAACCCTTTCATCCATAAATACGCCTT
Organism: Azorinus chamasolen; assembly: GCA_963576725.1. Classification (NCBI taxonomy): domain Eukaryota; kingdom Metazoa; phylum Mollusca; class Bivalvia; order Cardiida; family Solecurtidae; genus Azorinus; species Azorinus chamasolen. Next base: position 13,207,313 of record OY755240.1, on the reverse strand, counting down.
TCTACGCCTCTGTAAAAGTCATTTTATGAAACCATTGTGATAAATGGAGAATTTGCTCCTATAGGAACAAATGCTCTATTTATCACAATGGTTTCAAATTACAAAATTCTAAAAATTTCCTTTTTTCTAGTTAGTGCTCCTTTTTGGTAGATTTATTCATAAAGGTTGGGTCTAAAAATAGCCTAAGGAGTAAAGGGTTAATCCTCTACCTAATACAGACCAGATGGCTCCTTTATAAGCTATCTGATCTATGTCTGCTTGGTTTGCTTATGGAATATCAAACAGATCTGATTCTACAGTTTCTGCAGTGGGCCAACTACATATTATTATCAAATGTTTTGCTACGAGAATTTATATAGGTATTATAATAGATTTTTCCACGAAGGCAACTTTGTTTTCGTAGGAAAACATTTCCTGATATAATTATACACTGGCTTGGTAGGAAAACAATTGGTCTAAAATACCCATATAAATTGTCGTAGCAAAACTTTTAATGATAATACATAGTTGGCCCCCAGTGTGTAATCTGCTCCAAATGTTGAAGAACTTTCATATCCGGTGATCAAGACTTGTAAACTTATCCAAAATCATTTGGTCCTACACTGCTTGCAAAATTAATGTGATTATACTTGTATATTAATTGCTCCATCTCTGTTTATTGATAGAGTCCACTCAGTATGAAAGAGTATAATTAGAGAGAAAATTTAGAATGGCAAATAGTGCAGACTCAGATCTGGGTCAACGCTTACGACGCTGTTTTCAAATGCCAGTATACTCATTTCACACACCCAAGGGGTGAATCATACATGTGTTCACTATTATACTGTAAAGGTTACAAGTGGAATGGTCAATTGTTGTTTAACCATTTCCCTGTTTAACCCTTTCCTCCATAAATACGCCTTTCTACACCTCTGATAAAATCACCTGTTGGAACCATTGTGATAAATAGAGCATTTGCTCCTATAGGAGCAAATGCTCTAACTATTTACCACAATGGTTTCAAGCTACAAAAGTCTAAAATTTTCCTTTTCTCTAGTTAATGGTCCTTTCAGTAGATTTATTCAAAGTGGTTGATCTAAAAATTGCCTATGAGGGAACACGTTAATAATCATGTAAGAAATAATGACACCATGAATATATATATAAGCTGAATTATGTGCACGAGGTGCTTTGGTACATATAGAAACAGAAGAGTCAGATAAATTTGACTGAAAAAGCAGAGGACGGCTGATGCAGGAGCCATCTGATTTGGGTCTACTCTGCTTGCAAAGCCTTGAAAAAACATATAGAAGCCATCTGATCAGGGTCTGCTCTATTTGTTCATGACATGATATAGATCTGATTTTACAGTTTTTGTCAAAGCAAACAATTCCCCTGAAAATTCTAAACTATAAAATATCAGCTAACAAATATTCGTAGTTTCATACATGAATATTGAACAGGTGAAGGGTTAACCCTTTCCCTGTTCTGTGTTAGATATATTCCACAGTTCAATACCTACTGAATATTCATGGATAAAATAATTGTAATGAAATATTGAAGGTTGAGCATTGTAGCCATTTTAGAAAGTAACAAAACAGATCTATCAAATTCCATTAGCAAAGAGCAGACCCTGATCAGACAGCTCCATTGATCTGGGTCTGCTCTGTTAGCAGACGGGTGAATAGGTGATTATATGAAGCAAAGGGTTAAGAATCAACCGATCTATGGATGGCTTTGGCAATCTATTGCTTTTGGAAATCAGACGAGAGGTGACGAGGAAGTCAGAATCCTGTCAAAAGTAAACACACTCAGGATAGCACACATCTGTACTTAGGTCAACCTAAGGTTACTAACACACAGTAACTGCTTCATAATAGGTCATTGAACCCCTCTCCCCCCCAAATATAAAGTACATCATATAGTACAGTAAACCCTCTCTAAACCATAAGTCTGATTGAGAAGAACTTAGATACTTTAAGGCAGGTGGCTGCTTAATGCAGGGTGAAAGTCATGCAGAAAGCTCCTACAGGAGCTTTCTGCATGACATTTACTCTTCATTTAGCTGCCACCCATCTCCAAGACCGATATTTATACTTAAACAGGATGTCCGGCTTAGAGGGGTTTAATTACTATAGCAATCACTCACATCAAGTCTTAACCATTTCAACACTGAATTTTCAAATGGACTATTCCAAACTTCAAACAGGTTAGGCTTAACATAAATATTCAGGGATTTTTTAAAGCCTTTCCATCATATAAATGCCTTTTCATGCCTTAGCAAACTGTGTAGACACAGATCAGGCGCTGTCTTCTACCAATATCAAAACATTGTGTGTACATTTATATGATGTCATTATGTCATACATGAATATTAAACCCTTTGAATGCTGATTTTTCAAATTATTATCATTATTATTATTATACCACATTAATTTTATATAGCACTCTTTTCACACAGGATATATGTGTTCAAAAGCGCTTCACATAAATGGACTATTCCAAAATTCAAACATGTCAATCTTTACAAAAATAATTAAGGATTTGTTTAATCCTTTCCTCCATAGGCTTTGAAAAAATCTACCCGAAAGGAGCATTTACTAGAGAAAAGTAAAATTTTAGAATTTCGTAGTTTGAAACCATTGTGATAAACAGAACATTTGCTCCTATAGAAGCAAATGCTCTATTTATCACAATGGTTTCAAGAAGTGGTTACTACAGAGGCGTAGGAGGAAAGGGTTAACCCTTTCAATGCTTAGCTTTCAAAATGGACTATTCCAAAATTCAAACATGTCAAGCTTTACAAAAATAAATAGGGATTTTTTTAACCCGTTCCTTTGTGTAAATGCCTTTTTGCGCTTTTGCAAAGAAGACACAGATCAGATGGCTCCTACAGGAGCCAACTGGTCAGGGTCTGCTCTGTTTGCTTATGAAATTATAAAATATTTGACTCTATAGTTTCTACCACTGCCAACATCCTGTGTACATATATGTCAATACCTGTATGTACTGATTCAGCTAATTCATATTCCATGATGTCATTATTTCTTACATCACATGAATATTCAACAGAGAAAGTGTTAAAAGTGTCAATAACAAACGGTGCAGACACTGGTGAGAGAACTCTTCCAGGAACCCTCTGATCTGGGTCAACACTGTTTGCAAAGGACATTAGTGACTGGTTTCCTGTGTTGAATTGGTTAATGTTCAGTATTTAGACAAATGGTAGCTAAATATAGGACTTCACCATTATCCCATTACCACATAGGCTATTTTTAGACCCATAACATCATAGGCTATTTTTAGACCTATTACCTCATAGGCCATTTTTAGATCCAACCTCTTTCAATAAATCTATCGAAAAGAAGCATTAATTAGAATTATTTTTTGTAGAATTTTGTAGCTTGAAATCATTGTGATAAATATAGCATTTGCTCCTATAGGAGCAAATGCTCTATTTATCACAATCGTTTCAGCAGGTGACTTTTGCAGAGGCGCCAAAAGATGTCAATATGGGGGAATGTGTTATGCATAAAACTTGAGCAGCACTTTCTGCACAGAGCAGCAAAACAGCATCAGCTTTGAACCTTTTCCATATTGAACATTTATGCATGAACTGATCACTCTTTGAATATCCATTAACTTAATTCTGAAAGGGAATTGTTTAGACAAAAACTGTAGGATAATTTCATAAGCAAACATCTAGCATACCCTGATCAGATGGCTCCTACATCTGCAAAGATGTGAAAAGGTGTTTCATTGAAGGTACAGGTTTTTGAACAATATCGGAGATAATAAGATCAGTGAGACATAAAGAGGTAGAAGCCTGTTTGCTAGCCTATACGTAGATCTGAATCTACAAGTTTTGCCATGGCTTAAAAAACCTGTGTTATGCCATTATAAAACTTTAGCTTATCCCTTTCCCTGTTCTATGTTTATTCCAAATTCCAATACCTACTGAATATTCATAGACAAAAAATAGTTATAACAGAATATGGAAGGTAGAACATTGTAGCCAATTTAGAAACTAAAGAAACAAATCGATCAAATTCCATTAGCAAACAGAGCAGACCCTGATCAGATGGCTCCTATAGGAGCCGTCTGATCTGGGTCTACTCTGTTTGCAGATGCGTGAAAACACGTTTATATGAGGGAAAGGGTTATATAATATTTATGGTGTCATTATTATTTTACTTGAATGTTCACCTAATAGCTCTGGACAAGCACTGTATTCACATTGAGGGGATTCTGAGAAGTGATCAGAATAAAGGAGACTTTTTGTATTCCAAATTGTCCTGTAGCCATTTAGAGCAGAATGATACAAGGGAGAGAACTGTAAAAGTAAAACTACATGTTATGTATATCATTTAACAGAGTTAATCTTCTTGAACTTGCATGCCCAGTGGTAAATGTGAAAACATTGTTTTACATTTATTTATTTGAGTTCGGTTTATAAAGTTTTGGTTTTTACCTTATTTGGGTGGTCATTAGACTGTGTTAGCGGCCAGTATAAATACTGGTTGCACACGTGGTCAAGTCATTCGAGGCTATACCGAACAGTAGGTTTACGAAAATTGTGTTACGGACCCACCTGCCCGGACCCACCTGCCCGGCCTTTAAGGTTTTTTTTAACATTTGTATTTTTTGATACAAGAAAACTCATTCACATCTTAGTTTGAATAATATAAATAAGATTTCTTTCTTGGCATATTCTGATATGTTTTGTCATTTAGTAAAGTGAGATTGTCCTGTCAGCATGGATATTTTATTATTGTTTGAGTGATTGTTATTGTTCCATAGACTTTCTACTCGAAGTGTTGGAGTAGAGTTGACACTGCTTTATAGTTGATGTATAAGTGCAGGGACACATCTACCACATTCACAAACTCCTCACAGTAAAGCCAATAAAGTAGAAAAATAATCAGCTTTCCTAAAAAAAAAAGAATTTAGTAACTTTTTACAAGATTATTTATAAAAGACCACGATGGAGATTTTTATCAGGCCACCAGTTGTTGAAATGTCAAATTTAATTCGGGATGAATTGTACTTGAATATGATTCTCAAATTTACCTAAATCTGAGTAGATTAAATGTTTTGAATATTTTTTGCAGGACAAGAATGATGTAAAAGTAAGTTTACCGATTGGCTACGGTAAGAGTTGGCAGCTGACAGCGTCTGATGTACACCATTGTCACGTGAATGTTGTGGTGGCAGGGATATCTCTTCAGCATATCGATTAGGGGAGATAACTGCGTTGGATGTCACATTCAGTGGTATTTCCTCAGTGAAGTCATAATTATAGTGTGGAAAAGTGAATTTTGTGTTTAGTTCTTAAATAATTGCCCAGTATAGGCCACTCCTATTTTGTGTTTAGCTATTTATTGCTTGTTCAAAGTTACATAGAGGATCTTACATGAGTGTTCTTGATTATTGGATTTATTAAATTCGTCTTTTTAAAACGATAAAAAACGAGCTTTATGAACACGAATGCAATCTTGATCCTATTTATAACATAACAAACACAAACGTTTTTTGCAGCCAATATTTCAGCAGTAACGTGGATTGTTATAAATTCTCCTTACATATAGAAATCATGAATGAAAGGTGTTATTAGGTTCGCTAAGTAACTGGGACAAAGTAGGTCCAAAATTTCCAACTGTTTTTTTTAACTTACTGTCATAACAATCAGGATCTAAATTAGACCTCTCTGATATCCAATATAACTGTGATAGTTTATGATAACAAAAACCTACAGAAACACGTCAAAATAATTTTTGAGTTACAGTTTCGACATACAAACACGTCACATTATGACGTCACTGTACACAACATGTGTAAAGAGCGCCATATTTGCTAATAGTTTAAATGAAGACGGCTACATGTCTGACACACCTCTGTCAATGGGATTCAAAATACGTCTTCGTTTTGGTATATTAAGCCCTTCATCAGTGTTGTATACAGATGGACATGGACATTGACGCCGCGAAAAAGTTTATTGAAATGGACAAAAGATTCAGTAGAGTCTACGAACTGCTGCATAAAATGTGTTGGAACAGGAGGAAGATTTTCGCTATCGCGATCAGCTGATTCGGAGTATAACATATTTGAAATATGTTTGTGCTGTGCTGGATACAGATGACTATAGTTGTTGAATGACTAAAAAAATTTATGAGTAGAAATCTGCATAAACAAAAGGACATGCAGTGAAAAAAATGTAAAGTTGTGGAGGCAGTTTTTTTAATGGATGGTTCAGAGTAGCTGGTAGGTCTTTTTTGGCATACATTTTGTAAATATTTACTGACAGCGATTACAATTTGTATTATTTTATCGAAATTATGGCGCAAGTGCCAACAGTTCTTTGCCATCTATCGTGACTCAATCGTACAGTTCGGTCGTTCGAATGTTATTCACTAGTGAATATATGCCCGTGAATATCAAGCAAGAGGGCCAGAATGGCCCTGAAGCGCTCACCAGACAATCAGAGGAGAAGATTTTCAAAGTTTTCACTATATGTTTCAATAGAAAACTAGCCGGCCCCGGGGCGGGCAAATTTTGATCCCAGGGGAATAATTTAGAAAAAATTGTAGGGGACCTGAACATGATGCTATGAGCCAAATATGAAAGCTGAGATTAACCTTCCAGTTTCAGACAAGAAGATTTTCAAAGTTTTCTCAATATGTTTCTATTGAAAAATGCCCACCCCTGTGGCGAGGCCAATATTGACCCCGGGGCAATTTTTGACCCCAGGGCCATAATTTATATAACTTATGTAGAGGACCTGAACATGATGCTTTGTGCCAAATATGAAAGCTGAGAGCTTTCCAGTTTCAGAGAAAAAGATTTTCAAAGATTTCACTATTTGTTTCTATTGAAAACTGTCCATCCCTGGGGTGGGGCCAATTTTGACCCCAGGGCCCTAATTTATATTACTTTTGTAGAGGAATTGAACATGATTCTATGTGCCAAATATGAAAGCTGAGAACCTTCCACTTTCAGAGGAGAAGACTTTCAAAGTTTTCACTATTTGTTTCTATTGAAAACTGCCCACCCCTGGGGCGGGGCAAATTTTGACCCCAGGGCCATAATTTATATAACTTATGTAGAGGACCCGAACATGATGCTATGTGCCAAATATGAAAGATGAGAACCTTCCAGTTTCAGAGGAGAAGATTTTCAAAGGTTTCACTATTTGTTTCTATTGAAAACTGCCCACCCCTGGGGCGGGGCCAATTTTGACCCCGGGGCCATAATTTATATAACTTTTGTAGAGGACCTGAACATAATGCTATGTGCCAAATATGAAAGCTGAGAGCTTTCCAGTTTCAGAGAATAAGATTTTCAAAGATTTCACTATTTGTTTCTATTGAAAACTGCCCACCCTTGGGGCGGGGCCAATTTTGACCCAGGGGCCATAATTTATATAACTTTTGTAGAGGACCTGAACATGATGCTATGTGCCAAATATGAAAGCTGAGAGCCTTCCAGTTTCAGAGAAGAAGATTTTCAAAGTTTTACTATATGTTTCTATTGAAAACAAGGAACCCCTGGGGCGGGGCCAATTTTGACCCCAGGGGCATAATTTATATAAATTTTGTAGAGGACCTAAAGATGATGCTATGTGCCAAAGATGAAAGCTGAGAACCCTGTAGATTCAGAGGAGAAGATTTTTAAAGGTTCAAATTGTTGACGACTGACGACGGACGACGCACGCCGACGGACGACGGACATCAGGCAATCACAAAAGCTCACCCTGAGCACTTTGTGCTCTGGTGAGCTAAAAATAAATTATAGTATTACGTCACCCTGAAGCCACGAGTTATGTTATAAATAAGGTAATTAAATAAATAATTTATGTTTGGCTGAAGATACTGATTGAAAACATAAATAATATTACCCTAAGCATTCAAACAGACAAACTATGGCAAATAGTGTAAATCAGTATCCATGCTTATAAAACGTTTTAGTTGAGTCTGAGTTCATTCTCAAGTTTTTGATTGTGCAGATTTGAGCCTTTGGCATTAAGCTACCACCTGCATCTAGCACCCAGAAATATACCTCTTTTTGGTGGTCGCATTAGCGGGGTTTTACTGTATTTATATGCTGTGTGACTTTGATGCAATTTGGATCAAGACAATAGGCAGAATAACTCAACACCTCATCAAGATCCAAGCTCTCTTACATTCTGGTTATACATGTATTTATAAATATTAACCCTTTTACTCCATGAATATTCATGTAAGAAATAATGACACCATTGACATTAATTACATTACTTGCTATAATGACACATGAACAAAAGAATGTTTGGCCATGGCAGAAACTGTAGAATCATAATTTATTATGTTTCAAGTAAACAGAGCAGACCCTGATCAGATGGCTCCTAGAGTAGCTGTGTGATCTGGGTGTACAATGTTTGCAAAGGCGTAGAAATTAGGCATATTTATGGAGTAAGGGTCAAAATACCGAACAACCTCTTCAGGAACTGTAGCAGACAACAGCTTTTGCAGCTGTCACTTAGCGGCTAAATTTCACCATTTTCTCCTCCATGTAAATTCATTTTGATTTTCGATCCATTTAAAGTACCTACTCCCAAGAAATAATTCCTGATCATCTAATGCAGCCTCAATTATTCTAACATAGACACAGCAATTCACCTGCTGTGAAAATTGCCATCTACTCCATCTTGTGTCTGCTTCACTTTTAACCCGTTTATGACGGTACTCCACAAATACGCATTTTTACGACTTTGCAAACAGAGTTGAACCAGATCAGATGACTCCTATAGGAGCCATTTGATCATCAGGGTCTGCTGTTAGCTTTTAATATAATGTTGATCTTATTCTCTAGTTTCTGCAACAATAAAGAATTATTTCTTCATAGTAACCATTATAGAGATGCAGTTAATTCATATTCATGATGTCATTTTATCTTTCCTGTATATTCACATAGAAAAGGTTTAACCCTTTCCCTCATATAAACGCCTTTTCACGCATTTAATTTGCAACCAGAGTTGACCAAGATCAGATGGCACATATAGCTGTCTGATAAGGGCCTGCTGTTTGCTTAACCTTTAGCTTGCTGAGGAAATTATTTTTTACCCACTTTATTTTCAAAATTCTAGCTATAATCAATTAGTCTACAAAAATGCTATCAGGGTGTCAAACAGTAAAGGATCCTAATGAGATGCCGAGTTATTCGGCGTATCATCTAGATCCAAACTGTTTGCATAGGTAATCACTCATCCGCCAGTAGCAGGCTGAAGGTTAAGACATGATATAGATCTAATTCTACTGCTTCTGCTATGGTCAACAATTTCAGTCTTTGTGTACAGTAAAACCCCGCTAATACGACCACCAAAAAGGGGCATAATTCTGGGTGGCAGAGGCAGGTGGTAGCTTAATACAGGACGAAAGTTATGCAGAAAGCTCCTATAGGAGCTTTCTGCATAACTTTCGTCCTGCATTAAGCAACCACCTGCTTTAAACGACATCAGTGGCTGTTTATTAAGTGGTCGCATTAGCGGGGTTTCACTGTACTTTATAACAATTAATCTAATTAATATTCATCGTGTCATTATCTCTTAACCCTTTCCCTCATATAAACATGTTTTCACACATCTGCAAACAGAGTAGACCCAGACCCAGGGTCTACTCTGTTTGCTAATAGAATTTCAAAGATCTGTGTATTTACTTTCTAAAATGGCTACCAGTCTCCACCTTCCACAGTTCATTACAACCTTTTTGTCCATGAATATTCAGTAGGTATTGAAATTTGTAATAAACACAGAACAGGGAAAGGGTTAAATGAAAATTCATGGTGTAAAGGGTTAATGTTGAAAAAATTCCCTTTTCTATGGTTCTGTTCATATTGCAAACAGAGTAGACCAAGATCAGATGACTCCTATAGGAGCAGTCTGATCATGGGTCTGCTCTGTTTGCTTATGGTATGATATATGTCTGATTATACAGTTTCTGCCTGAGCCAAAATGTCCTGCAGTCATATGCCATTATAAAAATTAATCTAATAAATATTCATAATGTTATTATTTTTTACATGTATATTGAACAGGGAAAGTGTTAACCCATTCCCTCATATTGATGCCTTATGATGTCTCTGTAAAAGTCTCTTTTTGAAACCATAATGTGATAAATAGAGCATTTGCTCCTATGTTATGGAGCAAATGTTTTATTTGTCACATTATGGTTTCAAAACTATACAACTATATAATTCTAAAAATTTCCTTTTTGTAGTAAATGCTCCTTTTCAGTAAGATTTATTCAAAGAGGTTGGGTCTAAAATTAGCCTATAGATGATGGAATGGGTTAAAGCTTTGTTCCCACACTTTGCCTAATTTTCTGGCTTTACTCTTAGCTGCGCTGTGGCATTATCTTGCTTCTGATTCGAATCTGTCACAGAATTTTCTTTCTTCATAATATACAATGTATTTCTAAAAACCAGAGTGTCATACAAAACTATCCTATGATGAGATTGTGAGTTCCATAGCTCTTATAAGGATTCAAACTGTGTGCAGAGGTTATGACAAACTCGTCCATAGAGCATGTTCAGACTTAATTAACTCTTCGCACACTGTCGGCGAAACCATGATTATCCATGCAAACAGTTCGGATCCAGATGAGACGCCGCATAATGCGGCGTCTCATCAGGATCCAAACTGTCTGACGCTCTGACCAAATTTTTGCAAAGAAATGGGAGAATTTCTATTGTAACAATTAAAGCAGACAACAAATATTGTTGCAGATGAAAAATTTCTTCACATGCAGAGCGCAAAATGTTTTTTTTTTCTATGCATTTAAAAAAAGAAATTTATCACTTAAGATATCAAGAAAAGTATATTTTTCTCTGTCAATTTTTAATTATTGACAACCTATGGGTAAAAAGAGAACAAGTTCAAACATTTTGGATCCAGATCATATAACCTGAATAACTTCAGTTTCTCATCAGGGTCAAAACTGTTTGACACTTGGAACTGGAAAGATTTGGGCAAAAAAATTGCATTTAAGAATTGAAGTAGACATTAATTTTGGCAGATACCAATAACTTGGCATGCTAGCTAAGAGTTAATAAGTATCCCAGTTAACAGATGAGAATTATCTGGTGAAGAGCTACCCTAGCTACTCTAAGTATTCAGAGTAATCTCCCCTCTCTAGGTGAAGAGCTACCCTAGCTACTCTAAGTATTCAGAGTAATCTCCCCTCTCTACTGGTTTGTAAAGCTGAATAATTCAATATGGCACCATTCTGATAATAATCAATTAGTCTGACAAAGTAACAAATAGTGTTGCTCCTGATCAAACAGCTCCTTGAGGAGCTGTTTGATCTGGATCTACACTATTTGAGTTAGTTTGTCTGTCCAAATATTTAGTGTCATTAGGGTAACCTATCTCAGTGTTTCTTATCAACATTTATTTTTCGCTCCATATTTTACTAATACTTACAGAATTGTCTTCTGCTCTACTGTTAACCCATTTCTATTTTTAGACCCAACCTCTTTGATTAACCCATTCCCACTTAGGCTATTTTAAGACCTAACCTCTTTGATTAAATCTACCAAAAAGGAGCATTAACTAGAGAAAAGGAAATTTTCAGAATTGTGTAGTATTGAAACCATTGTGATAAATCAAAATGGTTTCACAAAGTGACTTTTACAGAAGCGTCAAAAGGCGTCAATATGCGGGAATGGGTTAAATCTACTTTACTACAAAAAAAGTTAAATTTTAGATGTAATGTAGCTTTGCACCCATAGAGCAAATGCTCTATTTATCACAATGGTTTCAAAAAATCAATTTTTACAGAGGTATCAAAAGACAATAATATGAGGGAAGGAGATAAGAGCAATGGGTCTATAAATGATGTGATTTAGAAGTCTGCAATAAATGGAACAAAATTGGTTTAACCTTTTCCTCCATAAATCCGCCTTTCTATGCCTCTGTAATAACCACTTCTTGAAACCATTGTGATAAATAGAGCATTTGCTCCTATGGGAGCAAATGCTCTATTTATCACAATGGTTTCAAACTACGAAATTCTAAAATTTTACTTTTCTCTAGTAAATGCACCTTTTTGGTAGATTCATTCAAAGAGGTTTGGGCTAAAAATAGCCTATGGAGGAATGGGTTAATGCAAAGTAGAAAGGTGTGGAAATAACTTGATATTTACCTATCCATGTCACTAAAGCTAACGCTTAAATGTTACTGGCCTGCATTTAGTAAAATTTGTGAGTGTTTCAGTTTCGTGTCAATCGTAACTACTTAGCAGTGTTTCGTTTGGTTCAAAACTTCAAACTTCAAATTGGTTCTCTGTGTATTCGTGACATCGTAATAAATATATAATATAATAATGACATCGTAATAATACATATAAGAATAAGAGTCGTTAATATGGATTCCCTAATACATTTTATGATGTAAGTTGTTCAGGCAAATCTTCATAAAATGATCTAAAAAGTATTCTTTTATTTCAAAAGTTATGAGTTTTTTTAAAAAAAAATTATATAGACAGATTACCATCTAATCTTTTGCTACCACAAAAAACTGTCTGTTTCATTGTTGAACTTTATTTCCTTTCGTTTAACCCTTTTCTACACATATGAAAACAGAGTAGACCTGTAGGAGCCGTCTGATCAGGGTCTGCTCTGTTTGCTTATGAAATTATATACAGTAGAACCCCTCTAATGCGACCACTTAATAGAACAAGAGGGCCATGATGGCCCTTAATCGCTCACCTGTTCGTAACAGATTAATGATAATAATCTTGGTAGAAAACCATTAGATGATGCTACATACCAAATATTAAGGGCCTAGACCTTACAGTTCTGGAGGAGAAGATTTTTAAAGATTTTCCTATGAAAAGCTGATAAGCCCTTGGGCGGGGCCATTTTTGGCCCAGGGGTCATAATTTGAACAATCTTAGTAGAGGACCATTAGATCATGCTACATACCAAATATCAAAGGTCTATGCCTTACAGTTTCAGAGAAGATGATTTCTTCAAGATTTTCCTATGAAAAACTGATAAGCCCTGGGGCGGGGCCATTTTTGTCCTGGGGTCATAATTTGAACAATCTTAGTAGAGGACCATTAGATGATGCTACATACCAAATACCAAAGGTCTATTACTTACATTTTCAGAGAAGAAGATTTTTAAAGATTTTCCTATGAAAAACTGATAAGCCCCTGGGTGGGGCCATTTTTGGCCCAGGGGTCATAATTTGAACAATCTTAGTAGAGGACCATTAGATGATGCTACATACCAAATATCAAAGGTCTATGCCTTACAGTTTCAGAGAAGAAGATTTTTAAAGATTTTCCTATGAAAAACTGATAAGCCCTGGGGCGGGGCCATTTTTGTCCTGGGGGTCATAATTTGAAAATCTTAGTAGAGGACCATTAGATGATGCTACATACCAAATACCAAAGGTCTATGCCTTACATTTTCAGAGAAGAAGATTTTTAAAGATTTTCCTATGAAAAACTGATAAGCCCCGGGGCGGGGCCATTTTTGGCCCAGGAGTCATAATTTGAACAATCTTAGTAGAGGACCATTAGATCATGCTACATACCAAATATCAAAGGTCTATGCCTTACAGTTTCAGAGAAGATGATTTTTAAAGATTTTCCTATGAAAAACTGATAAGCCCTGGGGCGGGGCCATTTTTGGCCCAGGTGTCATAATTTGAACAATCTTAGTAGAGGACCATTAGATGATGCTACATACCAAATACCAAAGGTCTATGCCTGACAGTTTCAGAGAAGAAGATTTTTAAAGATTTTCCTATGAAAAACTGATAAGCCCCGGGGTGGGGCCATTTTTGGCCCAGGGGTCATAATTTGAACAATCTTAGTAGAGGACCATTAGATGATGCTACATACCAAATATCAAAGGTCTATGCCTTACAGTTTCAGAGAAGAAGATTTTTAAAGATTTTCCTATGAAAAACTGATAAGCCCTGGGGCGGGGCCATTTTAGGCCCGGGGGACATAATTTGAACAATCTTTGTAGAGGACCATTACATCATACTACATACCAAATATCAAAGCTCTTGGCTTTGTAGTTCCAGAGAAGAAGATGTTTAAGTAAATTGTTGACGCCCGCACGTACGCACAATGCACAACGCACATACGCACGACGCACGACGCCGGACATAGGATCATCCCAATAGCTCACCTTGGCACTTTGTGCCAGGTGAGCTAAAAAAGAAGGTAAATTTGCTTATATTGGTGTTTTATCTGAATTTAGGTACAGAGTGGTAGAAAGGTGTATTTATGGAGGAAAGAATTAACCCATTCCCTCATACAAATGCTCTATACATCACAGTGATTTCTAAACCATAAAATTCTAAACTTTTCTTATTTTGTAGTAAATGCTCCTTTTCAGTAGATATATTCAAAGAGGTTGGGTTCTAAAAATAGCCTATGAGATAATGGGTCTAAAAATAGTCTACGAGGTAATGGGTTATGCATTGTTCAAGAACATGGCAATTCATGACAATGGACACATATGGTTCCCACGGGTACAATTCATGACAATGGACACATATGGTTCCCATGGGTACTTTGTGCAGGTGAGCTAATAAAACAAGTTGGAAATTTGAACTGTTATCTCTAGTGTCTTTTTGCTTCATAAAAGATTTCTTGAGACAAGTCAATATCTTTTTAAAACCCTTGACACACATTAACCCTTACTGTGCGGGACACGAGTCACTAATGTCCTTTGCAAACAGTGTAGACCCTGATAAGTGGGCTCCTCTGTTTGCCATGTTACACTTTTCTTTAGAAGAATCCCTAAATATTCGCCATAAGCTTGACCTGTTTGACGTTTGGAATAGTCCATTTGAAAAGTCAGCGCTCTAGCTAGCAGTTAACTCTTTTTGCATGAAATAATTTTCACTGGCTTTAACCCTTCGCTTGCTGTTCACGTCAATATACCTACCTGTAAATAGTGAAGACCCAGATGAGACAGCTCCTACAGGAGGTGTCTCATCAGGGTCTGCACTATTTACAAGTCGATTGTGCAACCAGTGCACTCCATAGCAGTGATTGCACAGCGAAAGACTTGTACACAGTGACGATATATGTAATTATACAACAGGGCATGGGTAAAGAAGGAGAACTGTATTTTAAAATTCAGCAAGAGAAGGGTTAATTTTCAGAGTGGATTTTTCTTCAATATTTATGCCCCCATTGACGATAGTCTGGGGGCATATTGTTTTTGCCCTGTCTGTCTGTCTGTTTGTCTGTTTGTCCGTTTGTCTGTTTGTTTGTCAGCAACTTTAACATTGGTCATAACTTTTGAGCCAGTATAGATAGAGACTTGATATTTGGCATACATATGTATCTCATAAAGCCGCACATTTTGAGGGGTGCCGTGTCAAGGTCAAGGTCATCCTTCAAGGTCAGAGGTCAAATATATGGGTCAAATCGCCAACTTTAACATTGGCCATAACTTTTGGACCAGTAGAGATAGAGACTTGATATTTGACATGCTTGTGTATCTCATGAGTCTGCACATTTTGAGGGGTGACATGTCAAGGTCAAGGTTATCCTTCAAGGTCAGAGGTCAAATATATGAGGGGGCATAGTGTTTCACAAACACATCTTGTTTTCTCTAAGACTTGTGTGGTGTGTCCAACAGTTTTGATCCTGATGAGACGCCGAGTTACTCTTCATCGGATCTTGATCAAAACTGTTTGTGAAGGTAATCATATATTAGTCAAATGCAGCAAAACACTCTGAGTTGCTTTCTTGCGACTTCCGCAATAAAAGGATTAATTGCTGGCTTTTTTTCCAGACAAGAATTATACAGAAATGCTATAAGTTGTGATAACAATTTAAAAATCTGCTGTTTCATAAACCAAGTTTTATTTCCTTTGAAATGGTTGTGAATACGATATATTTCTTTGGCAATAGAAGTCAGACACTTTCCTTTCTATTAACCCTTTACTACATGAACACTCATGTAAGAAATATCCTGAATTTTATTTCATTTATTTTTTACAATGAAATATGAACATAGGAAGTTTTGGCCAAGGTAGACTCTGTAGAATAAGATCTACCTTATATTATTTCATTGGCAGATAGAACAAACACAGATCAGACTGCTCCTATAGGACCTGATCTGGATTTCCTCTGTTTGCAAAGATGTAGAAAGGTGTATCTATTAGGAATAAAGGGTTAACCTTTATCTGGCTGTAAACTATTCTTACATTCTCAAACTCTGGTCTGAAGCAAGTGTTATTTACTTCTAACTCATTAACCCATTCCCTCATTGGCTGTTTTTAGATCCAGCCACTTGGAATAAATCTACCGAAAAGGAGCATTAACTAGAGAAAAGGAATCTTTTAGAATTTTGTAGTTTGAAACCATTGTGATAAATAGAGCATTTGCTCCTATAGGAGCAAAATTTTATGCTCTATTTATCACAAAAGTTTCAACAGGTGATTTTTACAGAGGCGTAGAAAGGCGTGTTTATAGAGGAAAGGGTTAAAACTTTTGAGAGACTACTGACTGAGTGTTGAACTGCTCGGACTCTGATGAGACGCCATACAGATCTGTGTTTCATCTGGATCGGTGTCTCATCTGTGTCTCATCTGGATCTGAACAGTTAACAGAGACGCCATACAGATCTGTGTCTCATCTGGACGCCATACAGATCTGTGTCTCATCTGGATCCAAACAGTTTACAGATGGCAATCAGGCCACATGTTTAGCATAAGGGTTCACAGAAAGCCTTTCGTTAACTCTGTTGTTCTTGAAAATGGTTGCTATAGTAACAACAGCTAACATTTCACTGAAAAACAATTCGGCTGTTATAACACCTTCTGTTAAACTTCTTGTTTTTCAGCTTTACTGAAAAAAGCCAATTTTTCTGTTCCTTTTAACCCTTTCCTTCATATAAACGTCAGTTCTATATCGAGTGCAAATTTTTCAATAGAGTTCTGTAATTATTCTGTAGTCAGACACCAATCTCTCCTCTAATTGGGCTCGGTAAAGGTGAATAGGTAACTGGCACCACTTTGATAACTCTGAATTATCATGACATTGTGACAAATAGTTTAGACTCTGATCGAACTAAGATTCCTAATGCCTAGGTCACACATTCACGGATTTGACGCCTGATTAGCTACGGACACGATCTGGCAACATCCATGGCAATCTGTATTGGTCCGTAGCTTTCTGTATTTTAGCCTTAGTCATACGTAGTAGCACTTGTATATCTGTAGCTTTCTGTATTTTAGCCGTAGTCATACGTAGTTGATCCGTGGTCAAATTTTGAACATATTACTTATATGACTACAGCTAAAATACGGAAAGCTACAGACCAGTACAGATTGCCATGATTGATGCTGGATCGTATCCGTAGCTAATCCGGCATAACATCCGTGAATGTGTGACCGTCAAAGCCTGTTGTCACACCGTTGTGTGCATCCGTATCGCACCATGGAAATTGGTCATCCGTGAGATTTAATCCGTAATGGAACCGGCGAGGTGACCTAGGCATAATGGAGCGGTACATTAATCATAGAGTGTACACTATTTGTTACTCTAGAAGCTCAATAAAGTTATACATCTATTTACATGTACAGCTGTAATAAAAAGGGGTTACAAAGGATCCAGAGACGGGAATCATCTTTAACCCTTTACTCCATCAATACACCTTCCTACGCCTTTGCAAACAGAGTAGACCCAGATCAGATGGCTCCTATAGGCTCCTATCTGATCAGGGTCTGCTCTGTTTGCTAATGACATAATATAGAGATGATTATACAGTTTTTGCCATGTGAAACAATCCTGTGTCCATGTGCTATTATAACAAATCAACGTAATTAATATTCATGACATCATTATTTTTGACATGAATATTCATGGAGGAAAGGGTTAACACTGGGCCTTACCTGGGGCTGGAAGGGATCACTATAGATACTCCTGTATCCGCCAGCTGCTACTGCTGCCGCAGCCATGAGTCTTGGGTCCTGGAAATATGGGTGTCCGGCTGTGCGTTGGAGCCCCTGCATGGCAGACCCAGATGGGCTCTGGGGCCGGGATCTTTTGTAAGGAGACTGAGAATCATGTTGGGATCCTCCTGGGCCCCTGAAATGAGACAGTACATAAATATTGTAGTCCAACTTATGTGCAGGTTTCACCTCATCATTTTTTCTACCACAGTAAAGTCAACTGTTTACTAATTAATCATAGGTATTTTAAAATGCAGGTGGTTCAAGCTTTTTGCAATATACTTTTGTCCTGCATCCTTCATTAATTCTTTGCACGCTAGCGGGGAAACCGTGATTACCTATGCAAACAGTTTGAATCCAGATGAGACGCCACAAAATGCGGCGTCTCATCAGGATCCAAACTGTTTGTCATGTTGACCATATTTTTTCAAAGAAATGAGAGAAATTTTATTTTTAGAATTGAAGCAGACGACAATTGTTGCAGACGAAAAATTACTTAGCGTGCAAAGAGTTAGAACCAAACTTTGATTTTTTTTCAGTTACTTCATAATTATGCACTTTTAGGCATTTATTATCTTTAGCATCTATTCAAGTTTTCACCAAAAACATTCCTTAAACAAGAGGGCCATGAGGCCCTGAAGCGCTCACCTGAGATACCCCAGGGACGGGGCCATCATTTGTACAACCTTGGTACAGAACCACAAGGCAAAGCAGTATGCCATTAATTAAAGGTCTAAGCCTTATGGTTTCAGAGAAAAATGATATAAGTTTTCCCATGAGAACTGATAAGCCAGGGCCAAGTTTCGCC
The DNA here is from genome assembly GCA_963576725.1 of Azorinus chamasolen. Lineage (NCBI taxonomy): Eukaryota > Metazoa > Mollusca > Bivalvia > Cardiida > Solecurtidae > Azorinus > Azorinus chamasolen. The sequence continues at coordinate 13,188,558 of OY755240.1, read as the reverse complement.
CAGAGGTCATGGTCGTAAGTTGAACAATCATGGCAGAGGACCACAAGCCAAAGCTACATGCCAAATATCAAAGGTCTAGGCATTATAGTTTCAGAGAAGAAGATTTTTAAAGATTTTCCTATGAAAAACTGATAAGCCCTTGGGCGGGGCCATTTTTGGCCCGTGGTCATAATATGAACAATCTTTGTAGAGGACCATTAGATCATGCTACATACCAAATATCAAAGGTCTAGGCCTTACAGTTTCAGAGAAGAAGAATGTTAAAAAGTTTCCTATAAAAAACTGATAAGCCCTTGGGCGGGGCCATTTTTGGCCCGGGGTTCATAATTTGAACAATCTTTGTAGAGGACAATTAGATCATGCTACATGCCAAATATCAAAGGTCTAGGCCTTACAGTTTCAGAGAAGAAGATTTTTAAAGATGTTCCTATGAAAAACTGATAAGCCCTTGGGTGGGGCCATTTTTGGCCCGGGGGTCATAATTTGAACAATCTTTGTAGAGGACCACCAGATCATGCTACATGCCAAATATCAAAGGTCTAGGCCTTACAGTTTCAGAGAAGAAGATTTTTAAAGATTTTCCAATGAAAAATTGAAAAGCCCTTGGGCGAGGCCATTTTTGGCCTGGGGGTCATAATTTGAACAATCTTTGTAGAGGACCATTAGATCATGCTACATGCCAAATATCAAAGGTCTAAGCCTTACAGTTTCAGAGAAGAAGATTTTTAAAGATTTTCCTATGAAAAACTGATAAGCCCGGGACGGGGCCATTTTTGGCCCGGGGGGTCATAATTTGAACAATCTTTGTAGAGAACCATAAGATCATGCTACATGCCAAATATCAAAGATCTAGGCCTTACAGTTTCAGAGAAGAAGATTTTTAAAGTTTTTCCTATGAAAAACTGATAAGCCCTTGGGCGGGGCCATTTTTGGCCCAGGGGTCATATTTTGAATAATCTTTGTAGAGGACCATTAGATCATGCTACATGCCAAATATCAAAGGTCTAGGCCTTACAGTTTCAGAGAAGAAGATTTTTAAAGATTTTCCTATGAAAAACTGATAAGCCCTTGGGTGGGGCCATTTTTGGCCCGGGGGTCATAATTTGAACAATCTTTGTAGAGGACCATTAGATCATGCTACATGCCAAATATCAAAGGTCTAGGCCTTACAGTTTCAGAGAAGAAGATTTTTAAAGATTTTCCTATGAAAAACTGATAAGCCCCGGGGCGGGGCCATTTTTGGACCGGGGGTCATAATTTGAACAATCTTTGTAGAGAACCATAAGATCATGCTACATGCCAAATATCAAAGATCTAGGCCTTACAGTTTCAGAGAAGAAGATTTTTAAAGATTTTCCTATTGAAAACTGATAAGCCCTTGGGCGGGGCCATTTTTGGCCCGGGGGTCATAATTTGAACAATCTTTGTAGAGGACCATTAGATCATGCTACATGCCAAATATCAAAGGTCTAGGCCTTACAGTTTCAGAGAAGAAGATTTTTAAAGATTTTCCTATGAAAAACTGATAAGCCCTTGGGCGGGGCCATTTTTGGCCCGGGGGTCATAATGTGAACAATGTTTCGTTCCCCCTAGCCACTGATGCTTCTGACAAAATTTGGTTAAAATCGGGTCAGCAGTTTCAGAGGAGATGTCGTTTGAAAATGTGGACGGACACCGGACGACGGACGCCGGACGGACGCCGGACGCCGGACACCGGACGCCGGACGCCGGACGACGGACAAATAGCGGTCACAATAGCTCATCCTGAGCCTTCGGCTCAGGTGAGCTAAAAATCAACAAGATGAATAATAACAAGAGAAATAATAAACATCATAAATAACAAGAACTACCACTAAAGGTAATTAATACACACACAAACGTGACTGTCACATGAAAAAGCTTTGTACAATTCGAAGGGGCATAACTCTGTAAGGAAATAGAAAAACTGGACAACTATAATTGGATGTGCATGTCCTCTTTATGATAAAGCATCATGTCAAGTTTCATTGGATTCCATTCAGCGGTTACTTAGAAACGGAGCAGAATAAAAGTCAACAGATGCACCAACACAAACTTTTAAACAAAGGGGCATAACTTTGTAAGAAAATCAATCAGCTGGAAAACTATAATTGGATGCACAAATCCTTTTTATGACAAAGCATCATGTCAAGTTTCATTGGATTCCACTGAGCAGTTGCTGAGAAACAATGCGGAAATAAGTCAACAAACCAACAGACCGACCAAAATTCAAAGGGGCATAACTATGTAAATTCAAAGGAGCATAACTATGTAAGGAAATAGATAAAGTGTAAAACTATTATTGGATATGCATCTCCTCTTCATGATAAAGTATCATGTCAAGTTTGTACGATTCCAGTCAGCAGTCGCTAAGAAACCATGCGGAATAAAAGTCAACAGACAGACAAAACATTTAAACAAAGGGGCATAACATTGTAAGAAAATCAACAAGCTGGAAAACTATAAATGGATGCGCATGTCGTCTTTACAATAAAGCATTATGTCATGTTTCATTGGATTCAAGTCAGCAGTTACTTAGAAACCGTGCGGAATAAAAGTCAACAGACAGATCAACATGAACTCTAAACAAATGGGCATAACTTTAACCCTTTCCCTGTTCTATGTTTAGTCCAAATTTTAATACCCATTGAATATTCATGAACAAAACAGTTATAATCAAATATGAAAGATGATACATTGTAGCTATTTTAGAAAGTAAAGACACAGAGCTATCAAATTCCATAAGCAAACAGAGTAGACCCTGATCAGACGGCTCCACTAGGAGCCGTCTGATCTGGGTCTACTCTATTTGCAAATGCGTGAAAACACGTTTCTATGAAGGAAAGGGTTAAGAAAATCAATCTGCTGGAAAACAAGGGTTGGATCACAGTTTGTTTATATGCATTAATTAGCATTCAACTATGAGCTATATAAAATATTTCCATTTAAAATTATTTCTTTTTGCTATCCTCAGATCAACTGGGCAAGTTTATCGCAGGAACACGTCGTGATAATTCAATTTGCATCTCTGAAGGTGGTCAACAACCGTTTCACCTTTGTGTGTGACCGTTTCCACTGGCAACCCTTAAAGTGCAGGCACCAATTAATACACCTTCGCAAACAGTGTAGATCCACATCAAGGGTCCCCTGAGGGAGCAATGTTTGTCACAAAAATGACTTTCTTCAGTGATAAATTTTGATACAAGATTTTGTTTAATCAATATTCAGAAAGGCTACTAAGGAGCAAGAGCTACAAAATCATGTGTACCCAAATCGTCATTTCTCCACCAAACCCTATACTGAGACCACTCTTTAGAATCATCTCGAAGAGACGATTCTAAAGAGTGTTCACAGTATAGGGTTTGGTGGAGAAATAAAGGAGCTGTTCTTGAAAACGTTTAAATTTACGCATCTTATCTGGACCACTGAGGAGCCAGTTTTTATTACTGAGCAGATCAAAGGTTAACGTGACAAACTGCACAGCAAACTGTAACATGTGTTACTCCTTGTTTCCCAACTTGCCTATTTGAGAAACAAACCAATGCAAAGTTCTGTAAAACAAGTTTGAAATTGATTTAACCCTTTCCTCCATAGGCTATTTTTAGACCCAACCTCTTTGAATGAATCTACCCAAAAGGAGCATTAACAAGAGAAAAGGAAAAAAAATTAGAATTTTGTAGTTTGAAAGCATTGTGATAAATAGAGCATTTGCTCCTCTTTGCTCTATTTATCATAATGGTTTCAAGAAGTGGTTATTACAGAGGCATAGAAAGGCTTATTTATGGAGGAAGGGTTAACCCTTTCCCTCATATACCGTATTTCCTCTTATAGACGCTCCCGGGCACGATGCAAAACGCAGACAGGGAGCTCTTATTTCATACCTAAAATTCGGAGTTTTTACTATGTCCGTCACGGTAGAGACTGTATAGGCTAAAGAATGATACATTACATACTCTGAAATTTAATCATATTTGCGCCGATATAAGACTTGAAATAACCCGCAGACATCCTACTTGGTTCATTTGTTGACCGAAATCATTTATTTCAAACTTAATCTTTGGTAGATTTATGACTTTTAAAGTGAAAGTAAGAATTGTATTTTATAGGGGTGTGATTACTGAAACTATTGAGGGGAGGAAAATGCCCTAATTAACCCCCCTACATGATATTCCAAAACCATCAGATCTGAGCTGATCTCACTGAATGTGACAACTTTTGTAATTCGGATCTCAAGCTCAAAGGGAGGAAATCCTCTGAAAGGAGGAAAAATCACACCCCTGTATTTACCTTTCAATGTTCAACTTCCGCTAGACTGCTCTGCAGTAAAATTATCAACGGAAGTTACGGGTGTGTAGGTACGGTCTAAACGGAAATGTTCGAAGACCATTCCGCTTTACCGTAATACTTGTAAAATACTACTGTAGAATATGCACTACACAGAAATGGGGGAAACTGGACGAAGACGGAAATTGAGAACGAACAAACATTGGTTTAATCCATTAGGCAAGTGGAGAAAACAGAATCACCTTTCCATTACGTATGGGAAAAAGTGACAGTTTTAAAATTAGAATTAAAGAGCGATATGTAGGTGAGTCGGTGTTAAATGGAAACCGAATTGCTTGCAGAAGTGACATGTATACATGTATGGTTTACAGCACCGAATAATCAGATACCAACGCTTTTCGCCAACATAGCAAGTCGAAGAGAAACAAAATAACCTACCGTATGCAACAACAGTATAAAATATTTTCAGTGCAATTTGCTTTCCCTATTTACTACTAGTGATGATGCATTGAGTTTTCTTTTTCTTCGCCAACTTTTTGACTTCGAGGTGAGGTGGGTGGGGTAAGTTGACCCCGATGGCTTTTCGAAGCGTATATTATAGGGAGGGAGCTACTATTAGGGAGGGCGCTATAGAAAGGGGAAATACGGTAAACACATTTTCACGCATTTGCAAACATAGCAGACCCAGATCAGACGGCCCGTCTACACCAAATTGTTCCTTCAGAAGTATTGTGATCTGGGTCTGCACCATTTGCCTACGACTGTCTAGCTCTAAGAGCACTAAATTTGTTTTAAACACTGCCTCTTTCATTTTGTGCAATGGTGCTTGCTTTCTGCTGCATTCTGCACAATGAAGACAATGCAGAAAGCTCCTAGAAACAGACTTTTTCAATTTTGCAATACTTTCAGTCTGCATTGAGCTATCAACTATGATTTGAACCACCTTTTTTTTTTTTATCTAATGGTTATTATACAGGATTTGTCAATTTGTTTTGTTTATTGATCATTAGTCCCCCCCCCCCAGATCATTAGTCCCCCCCCCACACACACACACCAACACACTGACCCCAACACAAATGATGGGGTGTTTATTGGAAGTCTTGCTAGGGAGAATATTGTACTTACAGTAAAACCTCTCTATAACGGCCACTAAATTGTGTTAATTACATTTGTAGTTGGTATTATGGGCAGGTGGCTGCTTAAAGCAAGGTGACAGTAAAACACAATGCTCCTACACTGTTTTACTGTCACCTTGCTTTAAGCAGACACCTGCTTTTAACACAATAAAATTATGTAATTTAGTGACCGTTATAGAGAGGTTTTAACTTTTACTGTACAATACAATTAGACTAAGAGTCAAGACCATTCCAATGGTTCTCTGACAAACTCTCGTCTTGCTACTACTTATTACACTTGCCTCACTGACGTGATTCTAATAAGCAGCAGCAATAATGAGTTTGGCTGAGAATTAACCCATTCCCTCATAGGCTATTTTTAGGCCCTACCTCTTTGAATAAATCTACTGAAAATGAGCATTTACTAGAGAAAAGGAAACCTTTAGAATTGTGTAGTTTTGAAACCGTTGTGATAAATAGAGCATTCACTCCTATGGAGTAAAATGCTCTATTTATCTCAACGGTTTCAAAAAGTGACTTACGCCTTTCCTTCATATAAACACCTTTTCACACATTTCCAAACAGAGAAGACCCAGATTAAACGGCTCCTGTAGGAGTTATCTGATCAGGGTCTGCTCTGTCTGCTAATGGAATTTGATAGATGTGTTTGTGTAGTTTCAGAAATGGCTGCAGCAATATTCCACTCTCTAATGTCATTATAACTATTTTGTCTATGAGTATTCAGTAGGTATCGAAACTTGGATTGAACATAAAACAGTTAAGAGAGACTGAGCACAGAGCACAGCTCTGAGTATTTTACATGGACCACAGTACAAAGCACTTACAATACCAATGTTATACCTCATCGCGTAATGTCTCCAGTAACGCATATGCACATGCTCCCATGCTGGTTGCACGAAATGATTTCCGAGGTGATTCATCATTTAAAAGTATTTCTATACACATTGAGCAAAGTGTCTGAGCACCATGTGATTGTCAAATGTTCAAATATAAAAAAAAAAGTCCACAGAAAAATATGAATGTATGAAAATATCTCTTTGAAGTAAAATAAGTTTAACACAGCTGGTAGTCAATATCAGTACATGGCAGAGTATTGAGCAAATGTTCAGAAGCTGCAAAAATAAAAACAAACATTATATTAACCCTTTCCTCCATAGGCTATTTTTAGACCCAACCTCTTTGAATGAATCTACCCAAAAGGAGTATTTACTAGAGAAAAGTAAAATCTTAGAATTTTGTAGTTTGAAACCATTGTGATAAATAGAGCATTTGTTCCTATAGGAGCAAATGCTCTATTTATCACAATGGTTTCAAGAAGTGGTTAAAACAGAGGCATAGAAAGGCGTATATATGGAGGAATGGGTTAACCCTTTCCTTCATGTAACAGAATTTTCAGGCCTTTGCAAACAGAGTAGACCCACATCAGACAGCTCCTGTAGGAGCCGTCTCATCAGGTCAGGGTAGCTGCACCGTTTGTAGATGACATGATACAGATCTGAATCTAGTTTTTTGTCAAAGCATAAAATTTCCTTCAATACATGTATCTTAAATTATAAATAAAATCTCATCTAATAAATATTCATGATGTCATTATTTCTTCCATAAATATTCAATAGGGAAAGGGTTAAGTAATGTTGCATGGTCTGCCAACTTTGTTGACTACACCATTATTTATTACACACCGTTAACCCTTTGCTTGCTATTCACGTCAATATACCTACCTGTAAATAGTGAAGACCCAGATGAGACAGCTCCTGCAGGAGCTGTCTCATCAGGGTCTGCGCTATTTACAAGTTGATTGTGCAACCAGTGCACTCTACAGCAGTGATTGCACAGCGAAATACTTGTACACATTAAATATATATGTAATTATACAACAGGGCATGGGTAATGAAGGAGAAATGTATTTTAAAATTCAGCAAGAGAAGGGTTAAACTGTTCATTTATCATGACGTCCCGCTGATATAACCCGTCAACATATCAGCTGATATATAATCCATCAACATAAGACACAGTAGCAGATATAATCCATCAACATAAGACATATCAGCTGATATAATCCATCAACATAAGACACAGTAGCAGATAATTATAATCCATCAACATAAGACATATCAGCAGATATAATCCATCAACATAAGACATATCAGCAGATATAACCCATCAACATAAGACATATCAGTTGATATAACCCATCAACATAAGACATATCGGCTGATATAGTCCACCAACATAAGACATATCAGCTGATATAGTTCATCAACATAAGACATATCAGCTGATATAGTCCACCAACATAAGACACAGTAGCAGATATAATCCACCAACATAAGACACAGTAGCAGATATAACCCATCAACATAAGACACAGTAGCAGATATAATCCATCAACATAAGACATATCAGCTGATATAGTCCACCAACATAAGACATATCAGTTGATATAATCCATCAACATAAGACATATCAGTTGATATAATCCATCAACATAAGACATATCAGCTGGTATAACCCATCAACATAAGACATATCAGTTGATATAATCCATCAACATAAGACATATCAGTTGATATAATCCATCAACATAAGACATATCAGCTGATATATAATCCACCAACATAAGACACAGTAGCAGATATAACCCATCAACATAAGACACAGTAGCTGATATAGTCCACCAACATAAGACACAGTAGCTGATATTGACCCATCAACATAAGACATATCAGCTGATATATAATCCACCAACATAAGACACAGTAGCAGATATAACCCATCAACATAAGACATATCAGCTGATATAATCCACCAACATAAGACATATCAGCTGATATAATCCACCAACATAAGACATATCAGTTGATATAATCCACCAACATAAGACATATCTGCTGATATAGTCCACCAACATAAGACATATCAGCTGATATAGTCCACCAACATAAAACATATCAGTTGATATAGTCCACCAACATAAGACATATCAGTTGATATAATCCACCAACATAAGACACATCAGCTGATATAATCCACCATTAGAAGACACAGTAGCCAATATAATCCACCAACATAAGACAGTAGGTGTCTGATATAACCCATAAACATCGGACAAGGAAGCTGGTATACTACAAATGTCGTCATAAAATGGCTACAATGTTTCATCTTCCATATCCCATTATAATTATTTCTTCCATGACTATTCAGTAGGTAATGAAATTTGGAATAAACATAGAACAGGGAAAGGGTTAATTCCAGACCCAATCTCTTCGAATAAATCTACTGAAAAGGAGCATTTACTAGAAAAAAAATTTTTTTTTAGAAGTTTTGAAACCATTGTTATAAATACATGTAGAGCATCCCCTCCTATAGAGCAAAATTAATGCTCTATTTATCACAATGGTTTCAAAAAGAGCATTGTACAGACATGTAAAAAGGCGTCAATATGAGGGAACGAAGACCAAATCAGTAAATTCTTCTTAGTGTTTTTTGTGACATTCTAAACCAACAACAAAAACGAACAAGTAATAGTTAACATTTTGTGTTTTAGCTATTTTTCTGTGTCAAGAAAATTATTAATCATTTCAGTGCTGAATTTTCACTGTAAGAATTAAGTAGATAAGTGTTTAACTATAGAGACCTCTCCGCATGAAAGGCTTAAACTTGTTAGGAGCCCCCTGATCTGGATCTACACTGTTTAAACTTAGGAGCCCTCTGATCTGGGTCTACACTGTTTAAATTTAGGAGCCCTCTGATCTGGGTCTACACTGTTTAAACTTAGGAGCCCTCTGTTCTGGGTCTACACTGTTTAAACTTAGGAGCCCTCTGATCTGGGTCTACACTGTTCACAAATTACAGTGCACACATGTCTGCACTGAAAGGGTTAAATAGATAAAATTGGTAACTATGGTTACAGAAATGTGAGTTCTACCAAAACCTGCCAGATAAAGATTCATACCCAAATACTAAAAGCAACAATTTTCCACCAAACCCTATACTGTGACCACTCTTTAGAATTGTCTCTTCGAGACAATTCTAAAGAGTGGTCACAGTATAGGGTTTGGTGGAGAAATAAGGGGGGGGGGGTGTTCTTTAAAATGTTTAAATCTATGCATCATATCTGAGGGTTTACCCTCATAGCTCTAATCAGGGTATGTGAGATCTAGATCAGACAGCTCCTACAGAAGACAATCTAATCAGGTACTGTGAGATCTAGATCAGACAGCTCCTACAGAAGACAATCTAATCAGGCATTGTGAGATCTAGATCAGACAGCTCCTACAGAAGACAATCTAATCAGGTACTGTGAGATCTAGATCAGACAGCTCCTACAGAAGACAATCTAATCAGGCATTGTGAGATCTAGATCAGACAGCTCCTACAGAAGACAATCTAATCAGGCACTGAGATCTAGATCAGACAGCTCCTACAGAAGACAATCTAATCAGGCACTGTGACATCTAGATCAGACAGGCCTCTCACACCCAGATCAGACAGCTCCTATTGAAGACAATGTAATCGGTTTGTGCCCCTAGCTGTAGCTGTCAAAGAATTAACCCATATAGACATCATTCAATGATCCATTGAAAAGTCTTCTGATGCCTTTGCAAACCCATAAGACCAATTAACCCTTTCCTCCATAGGCTATTTTTAGACCCAACCTCTTTGAATGAACATTAACTAGAGAAAAGTAAAATTTTAGAATTTTGTAGTTTGAAACCATTGTGATAAATAGAGCATTTGCTCCTATAGGAGAAAATGCTCTATTTATCACAATGGTTTCATTAAGTGACTTTTAGAGAGACACAGAAAGGCATATTTATGGAGGAAAGGGTTAAGATCTGATAGTTTCTGCAGGAGCTGTCTGATCAGGGTCTGTTCTGTTTGCCTTATGTAATAATATTGATCCGATTCTACCTTTTCTGCCATTGTAAAATTTCAGCTAATTATTATTCATTGTCATTATAATTATCTTACATGAATATTCATTAGGGAATGGGTTCAAAAGAGAAACCTTATAATTAAAATTATAAAAAGCAAATTGCAAAGGAACGTCATGCTTCTCAAATTTGCAGGAACAAACATACAGAATATACGAAGAAAATAGAACATAAAATGATGACAATTAAATACCTGAATTAAACCAGACAATAGTTAAAACCTTAGAATTAAACACGACTTATAATAGTTATTCTACCCTTATTCTGTCATACAAAAAGGTTTCTGATTCATTCTACGTAGCTTTTTATTAAACCCTTTCCTTCATGTAAACAGGTTTTCATGTATTGGCAAATAGAGTAGACCCAGATCAGACGGCTCCTAGAGGAGCCGTCTGATCAGGGTCTACTCTGTTTGCCAATAGAATTTGAAAGATCTGTTTCTTTACTTTCTAAATTGGCTACAATGTTCCACCTTCCATATTTCCTTATAACTATCTGTCCAAGAATATTCAGTATATATCGAAATTTGAAATAAACATAGAACAGGGGAAGGGTTAAGGAAATACTGACCGAGTGTCAAACAGCCTGGATCCTTACTCCCCGTCTCATCTGGATCCAAGCTGTTTGCAAGTGTGAGTCGGGACACGGTTAGTAGAATAAGCGTTATTGGGCATCTTTAACTGAAGCTCAATTTTCAATTGGACTATTCCAAATTTCAAACAGGTCAAGCTTACGGTGATTACTTAGGGATTTTTCTAACGTCATGTAACATGACAAACAGTGCAGTCCATGATGGAGCCCTCTCATCTAGGTCTACACTGTTTGCAAAGAACATTGATCGGTGACTCGTCTCCCGCACTGTAAGGGATAACAAGGAGACAAAACAGCTCTGGGACAACATAAAACATCTTATCTTATTTGCGTCATAAAATGTGCTTCCAAATATAAACATGTAAAACAAAACATTCATTTTACCTCTGAATATTCAAGTAAAAAAATAGTGACTTATGAATATCAATTAGCAGATTTTTAATTGCATATAAACAAGAGATTAACTGGTCATGGCAGAAACTGAAGAATCAGCTGGTCTGTACCTTCCCAGAAGCAAATCAGAGCATCTATCCTACAGGAGTCATCTGACCAGTGACTCTGCTGCTTGAAAACAGTTTAAAAACCAGTCAATGGTTCAGGCCTGGTTTTCTATTACAGTAGAAGTAAGAACCTCTCTTAAGCGATCATCAAAAAGGTCTAATTATGGGTCTGTAAGGCAGGTGGTAGCTAAGTGCAGGTCAAAAATAATGCAAAAAGCTTTCTGCATTATTTTTGCCCTGCATTAATTAACCTTTTCCTCCATAGGCTATTTTTAGACTCAACCTCTTTGAATGAATCTACCCAAAAGGAGCATTTACTCTAGGAAAAGTAAAATTTTTGAATTTTGCAGTTTGAAACCATTGTGATAGAGCATTTGCTCCTATTGGAGCAAATGCTTTATTTATCACAATGGTTTCAAGAAGTGGTTATTACAGAGGCGTAGAAAGGCGTATTTATGGAGGAAAGGGTAAAGAACCACCTGCTTTTCAAGATTCTTGCGCCCAATCAATATAAGATCACTTAAGACAGGTTCTTAAGACAGGTTCTACTATATATCATAGTTTAACCTTTATTACGCTCTAAATAACTTTGAGATAAACTATAGAGTTTGGATCCTGATAATATTATAAGTCACTGCATCTTGTCAAACTATGTAACAGTCAGATTGCAGTTTTGAAGAGAAATAACTTTCAGAATTCAAGAAGACTACAATTTTTGTAGATAAAATTTCTGTAGCACACATTGTATGTCAATGGCATTGAAAATGGGCATCTATGATTAAAATATGGACCGAAACGTTAACTAAAAGTAAAAATTCTGACAACTCTGTAACATTCTACTGGCCATTGATCTGGGTTTACACTATTTGTGCAAGACAAATGGTTTCCTAGCAACCAGAGGTAAAATACAAATCTTACAAGATTAAGTCTAGATCTATTATAAGGCTGAATGACTCTTTCGAATCACCAGAACAGTGAGAACACCCTAAATATCCTAAGTATTTGGACAAACTTAGGCAAATAGTGCAGACCCATTTAAAATGGCCTCTGAAGGAGTAGTTTGATCAGAATCTGTACTTTTTGCAACTATGTCTATCTCACTTAACTCTAAGTCCTCCATAAACACACCTTTTAATGCCTTTGCAAACAGTTTAGTTCCTGATCCTGTAGGAGCTGTCTCACCTGAGGGTCTGTTATAAATGCTTAATAGTCACTTCTTGAAACCATTGTGATAAATAGAGCATTTGTTCCTATAGGAGCAAATGCTCTATTTATCACAATGGTTTCAAACTACAAAATTGTTTGGTGATTTTGGGTAATTAGGGTACTAGTGGGTGTCTGAATACTATGAGCAATTAGGGTACTCCTGTGTCTGAATACATAGGGTAATTAGGGTACTCCTGTGTCTGAATACATAGGGTAATTAGGGTACTACTGTGTGTCTGAATACTTAGGGTAATTAGGTACTGTTTGGTGTCTGAATACTTTGGATAATTAGAGTACTCCTTGGTGTCTGAATACTTAGGATAAATTAGAGTATCCCTGGGTGTCTGAGTACTTAGGGTACTCCTGGGTGACTGAATACTAAGGGTAATTAGGGCACTGATCCTGGGCATCTGAACACTTAGGGTTAATAGGGTACTCCTGTGTGTCTGAATACATGATAATTAGGGTACTCTTGGGTGTCTGAATACATGATAATTAGGGTACTCCTGGGTGTCTGAATACATATGATAATTAGGGAACTGCTTGGTGTCTGACTACTTAGGGTTATTAGGATATTCCTAACAGATTAATTATAACTTTTTAAGCCTAATAAGCCAGCTTAAAGGTCACAGACATACTTCAAAGACAAGTAATAACCTGATAATGCAGGTAAAAACCTACAGCATCCAGATGGAAATTAGACATTAATGGACTGTAATTAAATGTGCTGGAATAAAACCCAGCTATATTTAAGACATCTTTATCAAAGAGACAGGGCATTCATGTAACAAGAGATTATAATGATGACCCTTCAGCACCCACCCGGTTTGATCTGATTTTTTATGTAGCTTGTACATGTATAAAAACAAAATTAGCCCTTTTATGATTTTTCATACCTTTGCAGACAGAGTAGACCCAGAGCAGATGGATCCTTAACCCATTCCCTCTTAGGGTATTATTAGACCTATCCTCTTTGAATAAATCTACCAAAAAGGAGCATTTATTAGAGAAAAGGACACTTTTAGAACTGTTTAGTTTTGAAACCATTGTGATAAATAGAGCATTTAATTGCTCCTATGGAGCAAATGCTCTATATATCACAATTGTTTCAAAAAGTGACTTTTACTCACTGGTTTTTTAACCCTTTCCCTCATATAAACATTTTTTCACACCTTTGCAAACAGAAAACACCCAGACCAGACACCCTGCTCTGTTTGCTTATTTAATTCTAATAGAGCTGACTGCAGTTTTTACAATATTTGTGATGTCATTTTTTACATGAATATTCAGCTGGGAAAGGTTTTAGGAGATATAAAAGACAAAAATATCTAAGAGAACTGCAGCAGATGACATTTTTGCAGATAACAATTATTTCATGTGCAAAGATTTACGCTTGTACAGTAAAACCTCTCTAAACCGAAATTCTAGTAAAGAAGAATTTAGACACTTTTAAGCAGGTGGCTGCTTAATGCAGGGTGAAAGTCATGCAGAAAGCTCCTTGAGGAGCTTTTTGCATGACTTTCACTCTGCTACCACCTGCCTCCAAGACTGATATTTATACTAAATTTAATGTCCAGTTTAGAGGGGTTTTACTGTATAGGTTATCAAGGGCTTACCACTAGACTACAAAGAACTATTATACCAAAAGATTTCTCAGAAGCTACTGGTAATATCGTCTTTTTCACCGCATTTGCTTCAAGTTTTATCATTGCATTTCCTTCCTTGTTGTTTCAAAAACTATACATGTAATCAGAGTGTCAAACAGTTTGGCTCATGAAACAATGCCAAGATACTCAGAATATATATTTTCAGAAGTCCAGATAAGATTCATAAATTAAAACATTTTCAAGTACAACTCCCTTCATTTCTCCATCAAACCCTATGATGTGACCATTCTTTAGAATCGTCTCTTTGAGACAATTCTAAAGAGTGGTCACAACATAGGGTTTGATGGAGAAATGGCGATTTTAGTATTTGAGCATGCACCTTTATCTGTCGCTCTTTATTCTGGATCCAAACCATTTACAAACATGACTACAGATTCATCTTTGGCAGCAAACAAGAGATTCAGTATGTCCCTTCCATTGTTTAAACTCTTTCCTGCCAATCTTTGTCATCTGCAAACTTTGTCATCTGCTACAATTTTCATTTGTTGTTATATTTATTCATCATCATTTTGAAAACCAGTCACAGTTAAACAGTTTGGTTCCTGATGAGATGCCGAGTTATTTCGTGTCTCATCTGGATCTGAACTGTTTGCATAGGTAATCACAGGTGCGACACTGGCAGCGAAAGAATTAACCCATTCCCTCATATTGACGCCTTTTGATGCCTCTGCAAAAGTCATCTGTTGAAACCATTGTGATAAATAGAGCATATGCTCCTATAGGAGCAAAAAATTTAATGCTCTATTTATCACAATGGTTTCAAACTACAAAATTCTAAAAATTTCCTTTTCTCTAGTTAATGCTCCTTTTCGGTAGATTACTTCAAAGAGGTTGTATCTAAAAATAGCCTATGAGGTAATGGGTTCAGAATGGAATAGCCCATCAGTGTTTAACTACAGAGACCACTCAGTTATGAAAGGCTTTAATTTACTAGAGGATTTTTAATGACATACAGTACACACCCCGATCAGAGGCCGGGCTCCTCTAGGAGCCCAATGATCTGGGTCTATACTGTTTGCAAATGACAGTGCATCGCCATGTATGTCCAGGGTTGAAAGGATTTAACTGTAATTAAAACTAACCTTTCGAATGTGTGAATTAAGTATACTGATTTTTGTAAACAGTGTAGACCAAGATCAGAGAGAACACCTGATCAGGGTCTGAACTGTTTGCCATTCACAATCCTCTTGCATATTATACCCTGTCATACAAAGTAGACTCTGTAGTTACACATTGATGGACCATTCCACTTTGGAAATACAGCATTCAAAGTGTTAAGAGATGATATTCCTATCAGATCTCCTGAGGCAACCTTAAATATAATTGTGTAACCATTCCTTTCCTCCATAAATACGCCTTTCTATAATAGTCACTTTATGAAACCATTGTAATAAATAGAGCATTTGCTCCTTAGTTAAATTAGTTAATAGAGCAAAATTAATGCTCTATTTATCACAATGGTTTCAATACTACACAATTCTAACATTTTCCTTTTCTCTAGTAAATGCTTCTTTTCCGTAGATTCATTCAAAGAGGTTGGGTCTAAAAAAAATGGAAAGCATCCTACTGGTATTAATTAACTCTCAGAATGTGAGAAACAATTTTGCTAACAGTGTAGACATGAAGCTGCATTTCATTTATCATTCAATACTTTCTGGCATATCTAACCAATTCCCTAATAGGCTATTTTTAGATCTAAAATCTTTGAATAAATCCACCAAAAAGAAGTATTTACTCGACAAAAGGAAATGTTTTTAGGTTTGCATAGTTTTGAAACCATTGTGATAAATATGTGGCATTTGCCCTTGTGGAGTAAATACTCTTTTTATCGCAATGATTTTAAGGGGGCGTCAAAGAGTGGTTGCAACATATAGTTTGGTGGAGAGATGATGATTTTAGTATTTGAGTATGCATGTTTATCTGTAGCTTGGAGAGAGCTGAGACAGGGTTTGCTTAAATAGTGATAATAGATCTGACTGCCAATACCAAAATATCCTGTGTACATAATTCATCCAATTACAGAAATTCATGATGTCACTATTTCTAGCAGGTATATTCAACCAGAAAGGATTAACCCTTTCCCTGTTCTATGTTTATTACATTTTCAATACCTACTGAATATTCATGAACAACAAAGTTACAACGCAACATGAAAGATGGAACATTGTAGCCATTTTAGAAAGTAAAGAAACATATCTTTCAAATTCCAATAGCAAACAGAGCAGACCCTGATCAGATGGCTCCTCTAGGAGCCATCTGATCTGGGTCTACTCTGTTTGCAAATGCGTGAAAACACGTTTATATGTGGGAAAGGGTTAAGTAACTTCCTGTTTTTTTAGCACAGATCTGAGTATGCAATAATGAGCTTTTGTGAAAGGCATTTAGAGATTTAGTTAACGGTACAGTGAGAGTCTCTACAATATTGCATAATTTCAATAAAATTATAAAACATGGTGTTCAACAGTTCTTATGAAGATCTGAACTTATAACGAAAGATGCAGGTGATGCAAAATAATGGTTTTGGTCGATACTTATTATTGTTTGTTGTACACCCAGGATGTTAGCAACCTATTTCGAACAGTTACAAAACCAAAACTCAATCCAAATAAACTGTAATACATCAGGGAACAACATTGTGGCCTTCAATATCTAACACATCAAAGGTGCTCGACGCATGCTTGGACTCACCCATGGAAACAACACCCCCCCCCCCACCCCCCCCCCACCCCCCCCCCCCCACCCCTAAAAAAAAAAATAAAAAAAATTGTGATCGAAGTATGTTAAACTAGCCTAAAACTATCTATTTGAACCTTAGACCACTCCGAAAAACAAGAAAAACACGACCCGGAAAAAAATTTCCTATCGGGTCTATGTATGTATTGAAAGGTATCGGGTCTATATATGTATTGAAAGGTATCTAACTACGACAGATCAGCTGCGGAAAATACAACAGTCATGTTTTTCAAAGTCTTACAGCAAAGCCAATTCAACACCGATTTTAATCATTTTGGTCTTGATCCGTTCTAAATTCCATATGCTAAGCGGCACAGTTAGTGCTTTCCTTAAATATTGCCCCGTCTTGTCGCTGCAAGACCGCGAATTTGAAAATACGCTAGAGCGAAACGATGTGACTCCCGCCAGGATGCATAGAAGTATATAGGGGGATCTGTATTCGTTAAACTTTTCAGCAAAAACGCGAATTATGCTGAAACACATTCGAAAAACATTCAACTTACCGCAGTTAAAACGATGCTGGCTATTTGTAGTCTGCTATGAGACGCCAGTTTTCTTTCTCCTACTTTCGTTTTGAACGGAGGTGGCCAAATCGCTGTGGCCCGGAAGTAGTAGTCAATTTGCATATCGAATACTTTATGAGCCGGGTCACAGCAAAATGGTCGCATCCGTTCAAAAGGAAAGTTGGAGAAAGAAAACTGGCGCCTCGTAGCTGACTGGAAATAGTAAGCACCGTTTTAATTGCGTGGATGAGTCCAAGCATGCGTCGGGCACCTTTGTAACACATTAAACCCCTTCCCTCATATTGACAAAATTTTGATGACTCGCTAAAAGTCACTTTGTGAAACCATTGTGATAAATAGAGCATTTGCTCCTATTACGGAGCAAATGCTCTATTCAATACCACAATGGTACCAAACTACAAAATTCTAAAAAAAAATCCTTTTCTCTAATTAATGTTCCTTTTCGGTATATTAATTCAAAGAGGTTGTATCTAAAAATAGCCTATGAGGTTATGGGTTAAAGTTTGGTCTTCAATAGCATGTATTCAATAGGTTTTCTTGTGATATACTATTCTTTTTAGCAAAATAAACATTTCTAGGTAATTTTAGAGACTGTCTCTAACCCTTTCCCTGTTCTATAATTTTAAGTCCAGTTTTCAATACCTAATGAATATTCATGGACAAAATAGTTGAAATATAGACGGTATAACGGTGTACCCATTATAGAAACTCAAGAAACAGATGCATCAAATTCTATAAGCAAATAGAGCAGACCCTGATCAGACAGCTCATACAGGAGCTGTCTGATTTGGACCTAAAGGAACTGTCTGATCTGGGTCTACTCTGTTTGCAAATGCATGAAAACATGTTTATATGAAGGAAAGGGTTAATGTAGGCCATTATAGAAACCTTCAATGATTTGTGCACAACTTTTCGTCCTGTTTTAACCCTTCGCTTGCTATTCGCATCAATATATCTACCTGTAAATAGTGAAGACCCAGATGAGACAGCTCCTGAAGGAGCTGTCTCATTAGGGTCTGCACTATTTACAAGTCGATTGTGCAACCAGTGCACTCCACAGCAGTGATTGCACAGCGAAATACTTGTACACAGTGAAGATATATGTAATTATACAACAGGGCATGGGTAAAGAAGGAGAAATGTATTTTAAAATTCAGCAAGAGAAGGGTTAATATTATAATCTCTTTTCAAGACCCAAAATTAGATGTCACTTTAGCGAGGCTTCACTGTATTTCACTGTCAATATATTAACCCTTTACTCCATGAATATTCATGTAAGAAATAATGGCATCATAAATATTAATTAGATTAAATGTTATAATAGCACATGGATGCAGGATTTTTTTTACCATGGCAGAAACTGTAGAATTATATCTATATTATACCATAGCAAACAGAGCAGACACTGATCAGATGGCTCCTACAGGAGCCGTCTGATCTGGGTCTACTCTGTTTGCAATGTCCTAGAAAGGCGTATTTATAGAATAAAGGATTAATCCCTATATAGCACATGAATCCTAAATATTCAGACACCAAATCTACTCTTTCAGGCAGCTGCTTCGTAAAGCTGACTAAAGTCAACTTGTACCTGTCTTGATAACTTTAGATCAAACTAATACATAAGCTTCTCCGTTGGCAGTTTGATCTAGATCTGCAGCA
This sequence comes from Azorinus chamasolen, assembly GCA_963576725.1. Taxonomy (NCBI): domain Eukaryota; kingdom Metazoa; phylum Mollusca; class Bivalvia; order Cardiida; family Solecurtidae; genus Azorinus; species Azorinus chamasolen. The sequence continues at coordinate 13,169,303 of OY755240.1, read as the reverse complement.
CTAGCTGAACCCTTTATTCCTTATTATGTACTACTGACTTTATGCCTATGCAAACAGTGTAGACCCAGATCAGATGGCTCCTGTAAGAGCAGCCTATGACTGATCTGGATCTGCTCTGTTTGCTTATGAAGTAATTTAGATGTTTCTACAGTTTCTGCCATTGCCACAATTTCCTGTGTTCATAATTATGCCATTATAAACAAGAGGGCCAAGATGGCCCTTAATCGCTCACCTGATTACCATAGATTAGCAGTGGTTCTGCAGAACAAGATTTTCAAAGATTAGTATTCTGATTTTATCAAGACAATGATTCTGACCATTGAAGATTGGGCTAAAAATGTGCTCTCTAAAGTAATTTTTCTAAGATTTGACCTAGTGACCTACTTTTTATTCCGACCCAACCCATGATCACACTCAACCTTGATATCACCAAAACAAACACTCTGAGCAAGTTTGAGGAAGACTGGGCTAAAAATGTGGCCACTGGAGTGTAAACTAGATTTCTCTAAGATATGACCCAGTGACCTACTTTTTGACCTCACATAACCCACTTTCAAACTTGTCCAAGATTTTATTAGGACAATCATTCTGACCAATTTGCATGAAGATTTGGCTATAAATGTGACCTCTAGAGTGTTCACAAGGTTTTCGTACTATTTGACCTAGTGACCTAGTTTTTAACCCCACATAATCCACTTTCACACTCAATAGAGATTTTATCAAGACAATCATTATGACTAAGTTTCATGAAGATTGGACGAAAATTGTGACCAATAGAGTGTTCACAAGGGTTTTTTTACTGTTTGACCTAGTGACCTAGTTTTTAACTCCACTTGACCCACTTTCGAACTCGTCCGAGATTTTATCAAGACATTCATTCTGACCAAGTTTCATGAAGATTGGACTAAAATTGTGACCACTAGAGTGTTCACAAGGTTTTTCTACTGTTTGACCTAGTGACCTAGTTTTTTACCCTACAAAACCCATTTTTCAAACTCCTCCTAGATTTTATCAAGACAATCATTCTGACCAAGTTTCATGAAAATTGGGCTAAAAATGTGACCTGTAGAGGGTTCACAAGGTTTTCCTATTATTTGACCTAGTGACCTAGTTTTTAACCCAACTTGACCCACTTTCGAACTCGTCCGAGATTTTATCAAGACATTCATTCTGACCAAGTTTCATGAAGATTAGACTACAATTGTGACCACTAGAGTGTTCACAAGCAAATTGTTGACGACACACGACGCACGACGGACGACGGACGACGGACATTCAAGTCTCCCAAAAGCTCACCCTGAGCTTTGCTCAGGTGAGCTAAAAATTATCTCAGATCTATAATAATATCATAAGCAAACAGAGTAGACCCTGATCCTACAGCAGCTGTCTCATCTGGGTCTTCTCTATTTGCAAAGGAATGAAGACATTTGTACAATAGTTAGAAGAATAAAATTACAATGTAGGTGCAAATGCTCTATTTATCACAATGGTTTCAAACTACAAAATTCTAAAAAAATTACTTTTCTCTAGTAAATGCTCCTTTTGGGTAGATTCATGCAAAGACTGGTTGGGTCTAAAAATAGCCTATGGAGGAAAGGGTTAAACGTTAAAAGGTTAATTAAGTCAAATCGACATGCAAATGAAAACCTTCACACTTCCCGGTCAAACACACCAGGCTCCCACACTTGATACAATTTCACGAACCATTACATGACAATAAGCTCAAATTTTGACCTCTATACCACTCACAGTGACCAGGCGACTCAGATTTGCAAATAGTTTGGATCTAGATGAGACAAGGAGTAACTTGGCGTCTCATCTGGCTGACTGCTGCTGGATAGTACCCTACTCCATCAGTAGTTTTTGAAGTTTAACCCATTACCTCATAGGCTATTTTTAGATCAAACCACTTTGAATAAATCTACCCAAAAGGAGCATTAACGAGAGAAAAGGAATTTTTCATTTTTTTGTAGTTTGAAACCATTGTGATAAATAGAGCATTTGCTCCTATAGGAGCAAATGCTCTATTTATCATAATGGTTTCAACAGGTGACTATTTCAGAGGCATCAAAAGGAGTCAATATGAGGGAATGTGTTAACACTTTACTCCATGAATATTTATGTAAGAAATTTTTTAATAATGATATCATGGATATTAATTAATTCATTTTTATAATGGCATAATTATAAACACAGGAAATTTTGGCCATTCTGTAGAGTCATATCCATATTATTTTATAAGCAAACAGAGAAGACTCTTACAAATTGCTAGGAAGCCTGGTATCCTAACTTTATCGCACCCTTGATATTTTTCACACATACAACAGTGTTGCTTTCCCACCTCTATACAGGTGACAATGGATAATTATCAGTACATGCGGTAAGCATTAACACTAACAGTGTGGGACACAAGTCACTAATATCCTTTGTAAACAGTATAGACCCAGATGAGAGGGCTCCTAGAGGAGCCCTTCATCAGGGTCTGCACTGTTTGTCATGTTACACTTTTCTTTTTTAGAAAAATCCCTTAATATTCACCATAAGCTTGACCTGTTTGAATTTTGGAATAGTCCATTTGAAAATTCTATTATTCAGCATAGGCATGACCTGTTTGAATTATGGAGTAGTCCATTAGAAAATTGAGCGTTGTAAGGGTTTAGACTGGGGATCACAGAGTAGTATCAAAACACCCAGAAAATCTTTATAAGCGACATAACAGGTAATGTCCAGAGTGGCTTATACATGCAATTATAATTATAGGCAATGAGCACCTGCCATGCATCAGTATCGCTACAAGAACGATAATTGTTGCAAGAGACACAGTTACAAGTGGAGCTTACTGTAAATCCACAGGTAAACAGAGCAGAACCTGATCAGATGGCTCCTATTGGATTTGGGTCTACACTATTTGCAAATGAGCATTATAAGCATAGGGATATTTAACCTTGGCAGAAACTCACTGTAGAATCAGTATATATCTATATTATTTCATAAGCAAACAGAACAGACCCTGATCAGATGACTAAAAAAAATGGTGAAAAGGTGTTCATCCCTTTATTCTGTAAATACACCTTTGCAAACAGAGAAGACCCAGAGCCGTCTGATCAGGGTCTGCTCTGTTTGCTTATGATATAACATAGATATGATTCTACAGTTTCTGCCATGGCCAAAAACTCCTGTTCTCATTATGCTATTATAACATTACATCTAATTAATATTCATGATGTCATTTTTTTTTTTTACATTTATATAATAATATTCATGGAGTAAAGAGTTATACATGAGGGAAAGGGTTAACAAGACATTTACCACTTGCTTTCAAATTACAGGGACACGTTTAACAACTGTTACCCATTCCCTCATATTGATGCCTTTTGACGCTTTTGTAAAAGTCACTTTTTGAAAAATTTATGATAAAAAGTCCTGAAGGACCCGTCTGCTCAGGGTCTGTTCTGTTAGCCTATGGATATAGATCCAATTCTATAGTTTCTGCCATGGGCAAAACAAATCCCGAGTCAAAATACTATTTTAGAATTCAGCTAAATATATTTATGAATATATATACATAAATATTCATGAGGGGTTAAGAATTGCCTCTTTACGCATTTGCAAGCAGAGCAGACCCAAATCAAGACGGCTCCTGTAAGCGCTGTCTGATCAGGGTCTGCTCCGTTTGCTTACATGAAATAAAAATAGAGCTTATAATGATGTACTAGTTAGCAAGTTGACAGAGAAGTTATACAGAGATAGATTGATACAGTAAAACCTTTCTGCTCCTTTCTGCATGACTTTAACCCATTCCTCCATATGCTTTTTTTAGACCCAACCTCTTTGAATAAATCTACCCAAAAGGAGCATTTACTAGAGAAAAGGAAATTTTTTGAATGTTGTAGTTTGAAACCATTGTGATAAATAGAGCATTTGCTCCAATAGGAGCAAATGCTCTAATTATCACAATGGTTTCATTAAGTGACTTTTACAGAGGTGTAGAAAGGCATATTTATGGAGTAAAGGGTTAACTCTGCATCTAACAATTCCTCTTTACTGTACTCTACTTTTCTACAGCTCTGTTAAAAATCTTGATTATTCGAACACTAAAATACTTTTTATCTTGTGGCAGCTTAATGCATGGCAAAAGTCATGCTCCTCTAGGAGCTTTCTGCACGACTTTCTCCATGCATTTAAAGCAGCCATCTACCAAAAAGGGTCTAAATTCTTCTATACAGAAATTTTGAATAATCCAGATTTTAATATATAATAAAACATTACACCAAGTAATAATAAAAAAAAGTTCCAAGACAATTTCTGTAAAATATTCTAAAGAAAAAATCTTCTCCACATATCATCATGATCCTAAAAAGAAACTAAGTTCATCAACTAATCATATTTGCTTCAGGACACCTTTTCATACGAAAATTAAAGTGCACTTTAAATCCAGGCTAGTCCCATCTTCAATAATTATTCAATTATAAAGCATATGTCACATTTTCCTCTAATTATTTGTCCACATCACATAAAACTCAATAAACCTCTAAGTAAGAGAGACCATGCTCCTTACTGCACCTACTCCAGAATATTGAGAAAAATCTATGACAGTCACAATTTGTACGCTAGTCTGTGAATGACACGTATCCAATGGTGACAAAATGCTGATCTTGACAGCTCTAAAAAAACTGGCGTCCACGACAACAATGACTATACTTGACCTCTTACACCCTCCTATTAACTCTTTGTGGCGCATATGTAATTATATATGCAAACAGTTTGGATCCAGATGAGACGCCTAGTAACTCAGTGTCTCATCAGGATCCAAACTGTTTCATACTCTGTATTTTTGAAGAGAAACATAAGAAAAATATTTTTGAAAACAGTAGCTGATGACCATTTTCTTGACAGAATAAGTTATTTAGTAACTATGCAAAGTGTTCTCTATTAACCCTTACATGACGTATAATTTTCAAATAGACTATTCCAAAATTCGAACAGTTCAAGCTTACGGTGAATATTAAGAGATTTTTCTAAACAAAAGTGTAACATGACAAACGGTGCAGACCCTGATGAGACCTGGGCTCCTCTAGGAGCCAGAGAGGAGCCCTCTCGTCTGGGTCTACACTGTTTGCAAAGGACAGTAGTGACTTGTTTCCAGCATTGTAAGGGTTAACCCATGATCAGATATGACTTTAATCTTTTAATGCCTTTGCTAACAGGGTAGACCCAGATCATATTATAGGCTCCTCTAGGAGTCGTCTGTCATCAGGGTCTACTCTGTTTGCTTATTAGAGAATGATATAAATCTTATTCTACAGTTTCTGTATTGTCCAAAAATTCTGCTGTTTATGTGCCATTATAACATTTTCAACTATTGTATAATCATGATGTCAAATTATGAATTATACAGAATATCACTTAACCCTTTGCTCCATAAATACGTTTTTCTACGCCTTTGCAAACAGAGTAGACCCAGATCAGGCGACTCCTATAGGAGCCGTCTGATCATGGTCTGCTCTGTTTGCTTATGATATAACATAGATATGATTCTACAGTTTCTGCCATGGCTAAAAATTTCTATGTTCATGTGCTTTTATAACAAATTATCTCATTAATATTCATAATGTCATTATTTCTTACATAAATATTCAAGGAGGAAAGGTTAAAAAAAATTACGCTGCCCATATTTTCATCAATTTCTAGTTACAAAACAACTTCCAAATCAGGATCTGTGTGACTTGAAACTAACTTTAAGTGCTAAAGCACACAGTAAGGAAAGAGTTGTTATAGAAACAAGGATGGCCAGAATGTCCCTGACATCACTCGTCCAGACAATCAGAGTAAAAGATTTTCACTATACATGTAACTATGTTTCTATAGAACACTAGCCGGCCCTGGGACTGGGCCAATTTTAACCCCAGTGGCACAATTTAAATAACTTTTGTAGAGGACCTGAACATAATGCTATGTGACAAATATGAAAGCTGAGAACCTTCCAGTTTCAGAAAATTTTCAAATTTTTCATTATATGTTTCTATAGAAACAAGGCACCCCTGGGGCGGGGCCAATTTTGACCCATGGGGCATAATTTATATAACTTTTGTAGAGGACCTGAACATGATGCTATGTGACAAATATGAAAACTGAGAACCTTCCAGTTTCAGGAGAAGATTTTCAAAGTTTTCACTATATGTTTTTATTGAAAACTGCCCACCCCTGGGGCAGGGCCAATTTTGACCATAGGGGCATAATTTATATAACTTTTGTAGAGGACCTGAACAAGATGCTATGTGCCAAATATGAAAGCTGAGAACCCTGTAGATTCAGGAGAAGATTTTCAAAGTTTTCACTATATGTTTCTATTGAAAACTGGCTACCACTGGGGTGGGGCCAATTTTGACCCCAGGGGCATGATTTATATAACTTTGTAGAGGACCTGAACATGACGCTATGTGCCAAATATGAAAGCTGAGAACCTTCACATCCAGGAATAAGACCAAGGAACTTTCACTCACATCCATCATCATATTCTAATGAAGTTGTTTCAATTCTGTCACTCACAGCTGTTCTTTGAGTAAAAAGACTCCAAATTCAACTCTAAATGAGACATCTTGGCTAGAAAGCCTTTAAACCCTTTCCTCCATGAATACGCCTTTCTACACCTCTGTAAAAGTGACTTCATGAAACCATCGTGATAAAGAGAGCATTAATTTTGCTCCATAGGGTTACAAATGATCTATTTATCACAATTGGTTTCAAAATTACACAATTCTAAAAAAATTATTTTCTATAGTAAATACTCCTTTTTGGTAGATTTATTCAAAGAGGACCATGGGTCTAAAAATAGCCTATGAGGTAATTGGTCTAAAATAGCCTATGAGGTAATGGGTCTAAAATAGCCTGTGAGGGAATGGGTTAAACCCTTTTAATCCTGAAATTTCAAAGTGGAACAACCCATTTGTATCTACAGACTCAACTTCTACTCAGTATGACAGGGTATACTATGTGAAACAAGAGATGTCACAGTCACGTGACAAATGCCCCCCAAAATTGTACCATGTGACCTTGACATTTGAACCATGGACCAGGGAGTTGACACATCGTCTTTGTAAGGTGAACATTTGTGCCAGGTTCCTTTGAAATCCATTCACAGATAAACAAGTCATTGTACCCTGTGACCTTGACCTTTGACATATGGACCAGGGAGCTGAACACGACACATCGTCTTTGTCTGGTGAACATCTGTGCCAAGTTATATTGAAATCCATTGATAGATAAAAATGTTACAGACCGGACACGAAATTTGTGACAAAGTAATTGTATTCTGTGACCTTGACCTTTGACCCATGGACCAGGGAGTTGAAGGCGACACATCGTCTCTGTCTGGTGAACATTTGTGCCAAAAAATATTGAAATCCATTGATATATTAAGAAGTTACAGACCGGACACGAAATTTTTGACAAAGTAATTGTACCCTGTGACCTTGACCTTTGACCTATGGACCAGGGAGTTGAAAGCGACACATCGTCCTTGTGTGGTGAACATTTGTGCCAAGTTATATTGAAATCCATTGATAGGTAAAGAAGTTACAGACCGGACACGAAATTTTTGACAAAGTTATTTTATCCTGTGACCTTGACCTTTGACCCATGGACCTGGGAGTTGAACGCGACACATCGTCTTTGTGTGGTGAACATTTGCGGAAGTTATATTGAAATCCATTGATAGATAAAGAAGTTACAGGCCGGACACGAAATTTGTGACAAAGTAATTGTACCCTGTGACCTTGACCTTTGACCTATGGACCTGGGAGTTGAACGCGACACATTGTCTTTGTGTGGTGAACATTTGTGGCAAGTTATATTGAAATCCATTGATAGATGAAGAAGTTATAGACCGGACACGAAATTTGTGACAAAGTAATTGTACCCTGTGACCTTGACCTTTGACCTATGGACCTGGGAGTTGAACGCGACACATCGTCTTTGTGTGGTGAACATTTGTGCCAAGTTATATTGAAATCCATTTATAGATGAAGAAGTTACAGACCGGACACGAATTTGGGACGGATGGAAGGACAGACGGACAGACGGACAGACGTACTAACAAATGAGTAGTTGTGTGACTTTTTCCTTTGATCTTTTCTTGTGGGACTAGTCCCACAAGAAATACTATTTTTGGCTCTAACTTTGGAAAAGAATGATCTGGAAGCTAACCCTAACCCTAACCCTATGTCCCACAACTGGCCAGGTTAATGTCACAAGAAATGGCCAGGTTAATGTCACAAGAGATGGCCAGGTTAATGATTTTACTTGTGTGACTAGTTAGAAAAAGTCACACAACTACCCATTGGTGAGTGCGGACAGACGGACAGACGGACAGACAGACGGAAAGACGGACAATGCGATTACTATATGCCCGCCTTTGGGGGCATAAAAAGTTTGAATGCCAATTATAGTGCAGACCCTGATCAAAAGGCTCCTCTAGGAGCTAGCCCTCTGATCTGGTTCTACACTGTTTGCAAATGACGGTGGACGTGTCTCCAGAATTTAAAACACTACATAGGCGGACCCTACGAAGTTCAAAGAAAGTTCAATCCATATTATAATTCTACAAAAACAAAATTAGCACACAAAAAATAATCTTTTGCAGTTATTAGAACGTCTAGAAACATTGTCCTCAATTCACAAAGAAAGAAATTTCTTCCATTTCTTCACAAATAAAAACCATAGAGATCTGTAGACAAAAGGTTTACTTAGCTAATTAAAATCTCAGAGGCATACCAGAAACAATTTGTCACCATTTTAGTAACTCTTGGCACTATAGCGATGAAACCGTGATTATACCTATTCAAACAGTTTGAATCCAGATGAGACGCCACATAATGTGGCATCTCATTAGGATCCAAACTGTTAGACACTTTGATCACATATTTGCAAAGTAATGAGAGAAAACTTATTTTAAGAATTCAAGCAGATGACAATTGTTGCAGATGAAAAATTACTTAGCATGATTTTAGCGTATAAACTGTTAATCTGTCTCATCACATTTTTTAAACAATCTCAAACCCCATTTAGAATAATTTTTAACCATTATATGAAGATTTACCTGAACAACTCAAATAATAAAACTACAGTAAAACTTCGATTATCCGAACACTAAAATACGTATTATTATCGATCTTTAAGACAGGTGGCAGCTTAATGCATGGTGAAAGTCATGCAGAAAGCTCCTAGATGCATGGTGAAAGTCATGCAGAAAGCTCCTCTAGGAGCTTTCTGCATGACTTTCACCATGCATTAAGCAGCCACCTGCCTAAGAGGGTCTAAATTCTTCTATACCGAAAATTCGAATAATCGAGGTTTTACTGTATTTGTGAATCAATAATCCAGGTCCAGATAAGATGCGTCAATTTCTTCACAAAACTCGAAGAGACGATTTTAAAGACTGGTCACAATTAATGTAGGGTTTGGTGGAGAAATGACGCTTTTAGTACCTTTATCTGTAGCTCTGAATAATCTTCTTAAAGCATAAGCAGACTGTCTCAAATAGTTTGGATCCTGATGTGATGCCGAGTTACTCAATGTCTCATCCATATCCAAACTGTGTACAAAAGGTAAACAGCATCTGCAGAGCTCCAGATAAGATATGTAGATTAAAATGTTTTAAAGTACAACTTCTTTAATATATCTCAACCAAACCATATGTCTCTATGAGACGATTCTAAAGAGTAGTCACAACATTGGGTTTAGTGGAGGAATGATGAATTTAGTATTTGAGTACGCACCGTTATCTGTAGCTCTGTCATTTGTCATCCTAACTGTGTACTAAAGGTAATCAAAGATTACCCTATTGTAATGGTGAAAGAGTTTAGCATGTTTATATTATGCAGTCACCAGCTGAAACAGTAAGTTTTTCTTGTAAAAACTAGAACTATCACTAAAGGTGATTAATACCCCCACTAGCACATTTGACACAGAGATTGGGTTATAGAAATAAAGCTCCCGACCGCTAAATTTTCATTTGTTAAATTACGAAAAGGGACATCATTCATTCATGCATGAAGCGACAAATCAAAACCTTTACCACAGGTGCAGAACTTCAGATGGTGTTCAACAATACTGCAAAATTTAAAAAAGTTTTGAGATATGACAGAGAAAAGATCAGGAAAAATCCTAAATGTTAAAACAAGCCAGATTTTGAGAAAAATAACAAAGGTCAATAACTCCAAAAATACTGAAGACAGAGTTATGAATCTTGTGCACTGCACTAGCGGTCAATATGTTCTATCTGTATATGAAGTTTGAAGACAATAGCTTTTATACTTTGAAAGTTATGATCCGGACAAGCCAGATTTTGAGAAAAATAACAAGAGGGTCGTCACGGGTGACAAATGCCCCCAAAGTGTTTGACACCGAAATGCATTTTGGTGGAAAAACAATACAATGTAATGCAGGTGTAACATGAAATTTTGATGCTGTTAAAAATGACACAGGAGTCAGTTCTTAACATTAGAAACAGAACCTTTGACGATTATGATAGCTAAGAAAAGAGCCAAGCGTCAAAACTTAGTTAAAAAGGACCCTAAGTCATTCTCAACGTTAAAAAGGACCCTGGGTTGATTGTCAACGTTTAAGGTATAGGAGATATGCTCTGGACAAGCTTTTTGTATCTGGTAAGATATAGGAGATATGCTCCGGACTGTAAAATTGAGGTCAAAGGTCAAGGTCAAGGTCAGTGATCTGAAAATGGTACATGACTCTCCCCCATCCCAAGATGAACTCACAAACCAAATTTGGATTCCGTAGCTGGTAAGGTATAGGAGAAATGCTCCAGACAAGCTTTGTGTAAAATGTAGGTCAAAGGTCAAGGTCACAGTGACCTGAAAATGGTACGCGACACTCCGCCATCCCAAGATAAACTCACACATTAAATTTGGAATCCATAGCTGGTAAGGTATAAGAGATATTCTCTGGACAACCTTTTTTGTAAAATCGAGGTCGAAGGTCAAGGTCAAGGTCACAGTGACCTGAAAATGGTACGCGACACTCCGCCATCTGAAGGTGATCTCACAAACCAAATTTGGAATCCGTATCTGGTAAGGTATAGGAGATATGCTCTGGACAAACTTTTTGTAAAATCGGTCAAGGTCAAGGTTAAGGTCATAGTGACCTGGAAATGGTACATGACATTCCGCCATCCCAAGATGAACTCACACACCAAATTTGGAATCTGTAGCTGGTAAGGTAAAGGAGATATGCTCCGGACAAGCTTTTTGTAAAATCGGTCAAAGGTCATGGTCAAGGTCACAGTGATCTGAAAATGGTATGCGACACTCCTCCATCCAAAGATGAACTCACACACCAAATTTGGAATCCTTAGCTGGTAAGGAATAGGAGATATACTCCGGACAAGCTTTTTGTAGCTGGTAAGGTATAAGTGGTTTTTAAAATCGAGGTCAAAGGTCAAGGTCAAGGTCACAGTGACCTGGAAATGGTACACGACACTCCGCCATCCCAAGATGAACTCACACACCAAATTTGGAATCTGTAGCTGGTAAGGTAAAGGAGATATGCTCCGGACAAGCTTTTTGTAAAATCGGTCAAAGGTCATGGTCAAGGTCACAGTGATCTGAAAATGGTACGCGACACTCCTCCATCCCAAGATGAACTAACACACCAAATTTGGAATCCTTAGCTGGTAAGGTATAGGAGATATACTCCGGACAAGCTTTTTGTAGCTGGTAAGGCATAAGCTTTTTTTAAAATCGAGGTCAAAGGTCAAGGTCAAGGTCACAGTGACCTGGAAATGGTACGCGACACTCCGCCATCCTAAGATGAACTCACACACCAAATTTGGAATCTGTAGCTGGTAAGGTAAAGGAGATATGCTCCGGACAAGCTTTTTGTAAAATCAAGGTCAAAGGTCAAGGTCAAGGTCACAGTGACATGAAAATGATACGCGACACTCCCCCATCCCAATATGAACTCACACACCAAATTTGGTATCCGTAGCTGATGTGACAAAGGAAATATACTCCGGACAAAAGGTACACACACCCACCCACCCACCCACACACCCACCCACCCACACACCCACCCACCCACACACCCACACACACACACACCCACACACGCACGGTGCGATCACTATATGCCGCCAAAGCCTAGCTTTGGGGGCATAACAAAGGACAATAACTCCAAAAAATACTGAAGACAGAGTTACGAACCTTGTGCACTGCACTTGTGGACCATGTGATCTATCTGTATATGAAGTTTGAAGTCAATAGCTTTTATACTTTGGAAGTTATGATAGGACAAGCTGGACAGACAAACAACCAGATGGACGAACAGACGGACTGACATGGTGACTCCAGTATACCCCCCCCCCCTCCCAAAAAAAACCCTTCATTTGTGGGGGTATAATAACAACAGAGCAAGAGCACAGCATGAAGGTGCAAACGCCTGTCTTTTCAACTGTAATTAGCCCTTGTGACAGTGAACAAGGAGGCTCCTTTTTAATAATTTAGCAGTATTTCGTATATAGCGATAATATTTAGCTGAACAAATATATCCTGTCGGGAAATGGGTTGTAAGAATTATTTTCATTGTATGTATACGTGTACAGCTTCTGGTGATAATTGATTAAAACGAAAAATGCGCATAATACATCTTTAACTCTTTGCTTCATACAAACGCTTTTTCCTGTAGAAGCCTTCTGATCTGGGTCTATTCTGTTTGCTTATGAAATTATTATTGGTCTGAATTTACAATTTCTACAAATATAAAAAATATTCACATGAATATGCAACAGGGAAAGGCTTGTAGGTGGCGGTGGTCTAGTGGTAACGCGCTTGACTATCAGTCCGGAGGCCCGGGTTTCAAATCTCGGTCCCACACGGAAATTTCAGAGACGCTTTTCCGTGTCTCCCACCCACACATCCTCTCCACCCAGAGGTTAAAATGGGTACCTGTGAGGGTCACTCGCCGGTACTGCGGCTGCATGATTGCGCCATATGTTAGCAGTGCTCAATATTGTAGGCCAATGACTCAATGACCAGGGGAGTAAATGTACAGTCGGCTGAGCGGTCATTCGGACTGAAAGTAGACTATAACTAGGTACTTTTTTAAAACAGAACTGCAGAGCTCCAGATAAGATGCGTAAATTGAAATATTTTCAAGTATAACTTCTTTATTTCTCCACCAAAACCTATGTTGTGGCCACTCTTTAGAATCGTCTCAAAGAGACGATTCTAAAGAGTGGTCACAACATAGGATTTGGTGGAGAAATGACGATTTTAGTATTTGAGTACGCATGCACCTTTATCTGTAGCTCTGGAATTGTATCCAATAATTCAAAGGTTATTCAGTTCACTATATATAGGGCAGTACATGTTCTCAGGTTTGTTCAGTATCATTAAAATTTTGAGATAAATCTTACCACAGCCATGATCTATAACACCTGCGACAATGTGGTTATCTGTGTCAAGAATTACAAGTTTTTACACTTGTCTATTCTCTTCAGTTGGGTCACCTAAATATGATCTACTAAATACTTCACACTGAAATAGAAACCTTTACAAACAAATAAGACCCAGATCCAATTGGTTTTGTGGGAACCATCTGATCAAGGTCTGCTCTGTGTGCTTCATAACGGATTACCATACTATACATGTAGTACCATACTATACATATAATACCATACTATACCTGTAGTACCATACTATACATGTAGTACCATACTATACATGTAGTACCATACTATACATGTAGTACCATACTATTCATGTAGTACCATACTATACATATGTAGTACCATACTATATATGTAGTACCATACTATACATGTAGTACCATACTTACTGTACATGTAGTACCATACTATACATGTTAGTACTATATTATACATGTAGTACCATACTATACATGTAGTACCATACTATACATGTAGTACCATACTATACATATGTAGTACCATACTATATATGTAGTACCATACTATACATGTAGTACCATACTTACTATACATGTAGTACCATACTATACATGTAGTACTATACTATACATGTAATACCATACTATACATGTAGTACCATACTTACTATACATGTAGTACCATACTTTACATGTAGTACTATACTATACATGTAGTATCATACTATACATGTAGTACCATACTTACTATACATGTAGTACCATACTATACATGTAGTACCATACTTACTATATACATGTAGTACCATACTATACATGTAGTACCATACTTACTATACATGTAGTACCATACTATACATGTAGTACTATACTATCAGGGGTGAGAATGGCCGTTGGTGAAAAAAGAGGAAAATTGGCAGGGGTCAAGGGGGCCGCCTAGGCCCCTTGCGGGACATGGGCAGTGCCCATGTGGGGGGTTCAGGGGGGCAAAGCCCCCCGAAGCAAAATGAAATATAGCTTTCCTGAGCACTTCAGGAGCCTTATCCTGCATTTTCACTTGGGTCTGTCATTCATGTGTTTTTTTACAATTATACTTGAGTTGCATGTCATACACGATGAGCTGTGTTTCAAACAAACCAGTTGTAGAACATGTCCATACAATTTACATTCAGTTTATTATTGGATCCATTCAACATTGCCAGATTAATTTATTGTCAAACACAAGCAATTAAAACTCACACGTTTTAAAAATGAAATGGAACTCTGTGATCACAGATAAAGATACAAAATTTGATTTAAAGTTGGCATGGTATTGTAACAGTTAACTTTCTAGACAAAATTCACCAGAGTTCACATTACAGTCACAATTTCTAGTCAAAGTTCACATTCAAACTCTGATTCTGATTACTTTTTTATGTCAATAAACCATCTTCTAATTCATTAAACTGGTTTATTAAAAACAAAATATAACTTTTCTGAATCGATACATCTTGACCAGTTCCTTTAACATTACCTATGAATTCTTCACACAACTTTCTGGTGAATACTTGACATTACAGGATTTTACCTGTGACTGGAAATCCGCTGTTTCAATAACTGGACATGTTTAATGCTTCTCAGAAGGTTCTTATATGCTACGCAGTCGAGTTTTCCGTAATTCATTTGTTTGGAACAAAGTTTACACAAGATTCCCTCGTCCGAAGTTTACTTTCAGTTTCACGAAATCGTCGCCAATTATCACTTTTCTTGTTTCTTTACCAAATGTCAACGTAATTTCTTTCTCTAGCCATCTTGGGTAGAACTTGTTTTCCACACTGTCATCGTAATCTCTGCCTATGCTTCTCATTTTTTGTCTTAAATTCAGATTAATTGTCAGTACAGATACAGAATTTCATATCACGGACGCCATCTTGGAAATGTTTAACGAACACTGCATAATACGAGCGTTTTGATTGGCTATAGGACAAGAGTCTCGTTATTCGATTAGCTGAACCGAAATCTCGCTGTAAACGTGATATAAACGTTGTTAACGCGGATTTACTTGGAATAGTGAAAGAATATATCGGCAAATAATAATTTCCTGAATTATTCGCCATAACCCCCCCCCCCCCTTACAAATTTCTCAACGGATTTACATCGATCTCAAAAACGGCCCTGAGTGAAACGAAATACACGGAATTCCGCGGATCCGCAGAAAATTCTCACCCCTGTACTATACATGTAGTACCATACTATACATGTAGTACCATACTTACTATACATGTAGTACCATACTATACATGTAGTACTATACTATACATGTAGTACCATACTATACATGTAGTACCATACTTACTATACATGTAGTACCATACTATACATGTAGTACCATACTTACTATACATGTAGTACCATACTATACATGTAGTACCATACTATACATGTAGTACCATACTTACTATACATGTAGTACCATACTTTACATGTAGATCAGATTCTACAGTTTGTGCCATAGTCAGTACTTCCTGTATCCATATGCTGTTAAAAAAATCAGCTGATCATCATTCATGATGTCAATACTTCTTACATGAATATTCATTGGGACTAAAAAGTTAGTCTGAATCTAAACTATGTGTACAATCATTCCCTGATGAAATAATGATACCATGTGTTTAACCATTCCCTGATGAAATAATGATACCATATATTTAACCATTCCCTGATGAAACTAGAAACCTGACTCAGTCAGAGAGGGCCCTGCAGATGATATTTTGCAGAATACGGCATTTTTGATAAATCAAGGGCAGATAATTCTGATCTCATTCAACCCATTGACAATATAGGTGTCTTCCTCTCATAATACTAGGCATATGCTCTCAATATGAACCTAATATGTGAAGCACTCTTTGAGTTATTGCGTCACATCAAAATTGTTGACAGAAGTTGATGGCATTTTTGAAGAATCAAGGGCAGATAACTCTGGACATAGTAAACAGATTCAACCCAAAAACTATAGGCGTCTTCCTTTGATGATACTTGGCATATGCCCTTAATATGAAACCAATATGTGAATTACTGTTTGAGTTATCGCGTCACATCAAAATTGTTGACAGCATTTTTGAAGAATCAAGGGCAGATAACTCTAAAAATAATGATCCGATTCAACCCAAAAACTATAGGCGTCTTCCTCTGATGATACTAAGCATATGCCCTTAATATGAAACCAATATGTGAATTACTGTTTGAGTTATCGCGTCACATCAAAATTGTTAACAGCATTTTTGAAGAATCAAGGGCAGATAACTCTAAACAAAATGATCCGATTCAACCCAAAAACTATAGGCGTCTTCCTCTAATGATACTAAGCATATGCCTTTAATATGAAACCAATATGTGAATTAATGTTTGAGTTATCGCATAACATCAAAATTGTTGACGGACGGACAGACATACGGACGGACAGAAAATGTGATTCCTATAGGGCTCCTGCATTTTTAATGCAGAGCCCTAATAATGATACCATGGCTATTTATTAGCTGATTTTTTACATACTGGCATATAAACACAGGAGTTATGACCAAGACAGAAGCTGTAGAATCAGATCTAATTCCATTTGCAAAAAGAAGCTGCCCTGGTGTTTGAAACAGGTGTCAATAGGCAGTTCTGTATCTGGTAAAACGTATCTGGCCATATCTTTAACCAAACACCTTTTTATGCATCTGCACTCTGATAATACCCAGATAAGACGGCTCCTATAGGAGCCGTCTGATCAGGGTCTGCTCTGTTTGCTAATGCAATTTGATAGATGTTTCTTTAATTTCTAAAATGGCTATAATTTTTCACCTTCCATATTTCATTATAACAGTTTTGTCCATGAATATTCAGCAAGTATTGTTTGTCATAATCATATGACAGAGAAAGGGTTAAGATAACTACAAGGTTTCTATTAGGTTGTACCATCACTGTTAACTACTACTTAGTTTCTATCAGGTTGTACCTTACCACCACTGTTAACTAACTACTAGTTTCTATTAGGTTGTACCTTACCATCACTGTTAACTAACTACTAGTTTCTATTAGGTTGTACCATCACTGTTAACTAACTACTAGTTTCTATCAGGTTGTACCTTACCATCACTGTTAACTAACTACTAGTTTCTATTAGGTTGTACCATCACTGTTAACTACTACTAGTTTCTATTAGGTTGTACCATCACTGTTAACTAACTACTAGTTTCTATCAGGTTGTACCTTACCATCACTGTTAACTAACTACTAGTTTCTATTAGGTTGTACCATCACTGTTAACTAACTACTAGTTTCGATTAGGTTGTACCACCACTGTTAACTAACTACTAGTTTCTATCAGGTTGTACCTTACCATCACTGTTAACTAACTACAAGTTTCTATTAGGTTGTACCATCACTGTTAACTACTACTAGTTTCTATTAGGTTGTACCATCACTGTTAACTAACTACTAGTTTCTATTAGGTTGTACCATCACTGTTAACTACTACTGTTTTCTATTAGGTTGTACCATCACTGTTAACTAACTACTAGTTTCTATTAGGTTGTACCATCACTGTTAACTACTACTGTTTTCTATTAGGTTGTACTATCACTGTTAACTAACTACTAGTTTCTATTAGGTTGTACCATCACTGTTAACTAAATACTAGTTTCTATTAGGTTGTACCATCACTGTTAACTAGTAACTACTGTTTTCTATCAGGTTGTACCATCACTGTTAACTACTACTAGTTTCTATTAGGTTGTACCATCACTGTTAACTACAGTCTACTACTGTTTTCTATCAGGTTGTACCATCACTGTTAACTACTACTAGTTTCTATTAGGTTCTACCATAACTGTTAACCCTTTCCTCCATAAATACGCCTTTCTACACCTCTGTAAAGGTCACCTGTTGAAACCATTGTGATAAATAGAGCAGTTGCTCCTATAGGAGCAAATGTTCTATTTATCACAATGGTTTCAAACTACAAAATTCGAAATGTTTCCTTTTCTCTAGTTAATGCTCCTTTTGGGTAGATTCATTTAAAGAGGTTGGGTCTAAAAATAGCCTATGGAGTAAAGGGTTAACCTTTAGCTTCTTTCAGACAAATTGTGTCTGCTAAAACTCTGATTTCTTTCAATGTATACTTAGTTAAGATTTATTAAAACTTTTGAAAAGCTATTGATCCCGCAGAGGTTGAAAAATCCACTCGTTACTTACGAGCAGCAATGCCCAGTGCCACACAGCCTGGTTTCAGATGAGAATAATAATTGCTTACTTAATTGTCGTCTCATCTGGACCGTTTGCAAAAGCTTAGCTAGGTCGTGATTTAAATAAGCAGGCAAAGGGTTAACCGTTTCCCTCTTCTAAATTTATTCCAAATTTCAATACCTACTGAATATTCATGGACAACAAGAAACCGCCAATGTCGGTATGGCCGGATTGCCGATTAAAGTGATATAGATGAACAGTCAATCATTATACATTTCTGCATCAGCAGATGCTGAAGGCATAATAAATTCCAATTTCATGTAATGAGGTCCTCATTATGACTCCACATGTTAAAAAGGTCAATCTAGAAATTCATTGAAGCATAAAAAACAAGAGATATTTGTAAAGCATGTATACCCCCAGACCCCCTGACCTTTGATCTAGTGACCTCAACTATAGAGGTCATCTACTGGTCATGACTAATCACCACAGCAACTTTGACGATCCTAAGCCAAACCACTAATCATTTATTGATCTGAAAACATTTCACAAGTTAAGGTAATAGTGACCGTGACCTTTGACCTAGTGACCTCAACAACTATAGGGGTCATCTAGTGGTTACAACCAACCACCACAGCAAGTTTGAAGATCCCCAACCAAACCATTGAGCAGTTATTAATCGGAAACCATTTCATCAGTTAAGGTCATGGTGACCTTAATCTTTGACCTAGTGACCTCAAAAACAATAGGGGTCATCTAGTTGTCATGACCAACAACCACAGTAAGTTTGAAGATCCTAAGCCAAACCCTTGAGCAGTTATTGATTGGAAACCATTTCAGCTGTTAATGTCATGATGACCTTGACCTTTGACCTAGTGACCTCAAAAACATTAGGGGTCATCTAGTGGTCATGACAAACCACCACAGCAAGTTTGAAGATCCTAAGCCAAACCCTTGAGCAGTTATTGACTGGAAACCATTTCACCAGTTAAGGTCATGGTGACCTTGACCTTAGACCTAGTGACCTCAAAAACAAGAGGGTTCATCTAGTTGTCATGACCAACCACCACAGCAAATTTGAAGATCCTAAGCCAAACCCTTGAGCAGTTATTGATCAGAAACAATTTTACCAGTTACAGTCATGGTGACCTTGACCTTTGACCTAGTGACCTCAAAAACAACAGGAGTCATCCAGTGGTCATGACCAACTACCACAGCAAGTTTGAAGATTCTAAGCCAAACCCTTGGGCAGTTATTGATCGGAAACCATTTCACCAGTTAAGGTCATGATGACCTTGGCCTTTGACCTAGTGACCTCAAAAACATTAGGGGTCATCTAGTGGTCATGACCAACCACCACAGCAAGTTTGAAGATCCTAAGCCAAACCCTTGAGCAGTTATTGATCGGAAACCATTTCACTAGTTAAGGTCATGGTGACCTTGACCTTTGACCTAGTGACCTCAAAAACAAGAGGGTTCATCTAGTTGTCATGACCAACCACCACAGCAAGTTTGAAGATCCTAAGCCAAACCCTTGAGCAGTTATTGATCAAAAACCATTTTACTAGTTAAGGTCATGATGACCTTGACCTTTGACCTCAAAAACTATAGAGGTCATCTAGTGGTCATGACGAACCACCACAGCAAGTTTGAAGATCCCAAGCCAAACCCTTGGGCAGTTATTGATCGGAAACTATTTCACCAGTTAAGGTCATTGTGACCTTGACCTTTGACCTAGTGACCTTAAAAAACAATAGGGGTCATCCAGTTGTCATGACCAACCACCACAGCAAATTTGAAGATTCTAGGCCACGTCGTTTATTAGTTATCGATCGGAAACAAAAAGGTCAACCTGGAAATTCTCTAAGTCAAAGAAGCGTAAAAACTAGGTCAAAAAAGGGTCATAATAACCTACTAACCTATGCCATGTAATGTGACCCTCATTATGAACCCACATGCCAAGTTTGGTTACTGTAGGTATTATACTTTGGCTATAACTAACACAAACAAAAAGGTCAACCTGGAAATTCTCTAAGTCAATGAAGCATAAAAACTAGGTCAAAAAGGGGTCATAGTAACCTGCTAACCTATGACATGTAATGGGACCCTCATTCTGAACCCACATGCCAAGTTTGGTTACTGTAGGTATTATACTTTGGCTATAACTAACTCAAACAAAAAGGTAAACCGGACGGCCGGACGGCATTCGCCAATCTATAAGCCTGGATTGCGAGCAATCCGGCCAAAAATACAAAATAGTTGTAATGGAACATTGTTGCCATTTTATAATCTAAATAAACAGATTTACTAAATTCCATTTGCAAACAGAGCAGACCCTGATCAGACGGCTAGGAGCCGTCTAATCTAGGTCTTCTCTGTTTGCAAATGCATGAAAATGGTGTTTATTATAATATGAAAGAAAGGGTTAATACTGTTTAATTTAGGTCTGGTGGATAGATGAGACGTGATATTATTTTCCATTAAGACTAAATACAGAAAATCTCCCATTGGCCAATCTCCATACATGGTAAAATGTCTTCAATAAGGAAGTGCAGAATTAACTAGAGCTTCATATAAGACAACCTATAGAGTGTATAGGATTCCTAAATATAATTTTCTCAGCAAAAACTCATCTTGTTGCTACTCGTTAGAATTGCCTGTTAGAGGTATTTCTTAACCCGTATTAACATTTTTTACAGGTGGGCTTTTAGATGCTGTCTGCATTGTTTGAATGTACTTAGCTTTTAGATGCTATCTGGACTGTTTGAATGTACACTTTTAGATGCTGTCTGCATGTACATTGTTTGAATGTACACTTTTAGATGCTGTCTGCATTGTTTGAATGTAAGCTTTTAGATGACGTCTGCATTTTTTAATGTAGACTCTTAGATGATGTCTGCATTGTTTGAATGTAGACTTTTAGATGCTGTCTGCATTGTTTGAATGTAGACTTTTAGACGATGTCTGCATTTTTTAACATAGGCTTTTAGATAATGTCTACATGTACATTATTTGAAAGTAGGCTTTTAGATGATGTCTGCATTGTTTACATGTAAGGTTTTAGATGATGTCTGCATTGTTTGAATGTAGGCTTTTAGATGATGTCTGCATTGTTTGAATGCAAGCTTTTGAATGATGTCTCCATTGTTTGAATGTAAGCTTTTGTATGATGTCTGCATTGTTTGAATGTAAGCTTTTAGACAATGTCTGCATTGTTTGAATGTAAGCTTTTAGATGATGTCTCCATTGTTTGAATGTAAGCTTTTGAATGATGTCTCCATTGTTTGAATGTAAGCTTTTAGATGATGTCTGCATTGTTTGAATGTAAGCTTTTGAATGATGTCTCCATTGTTTGAATGTAAGCTTTTAGATGATGTCTCCATTGTTTGAATGTAAGCTTTTAGATGATGTCTGCATTGTTTGAATGTCAGCTTTTAGATGATGTCTTCATTGTTTGAATGTAAGCTTTTGAATGATGTCTGCATTGTTTGAATGATGTCTGCATTGTTTGAATGTAAGCTTTTAGATGATGTCTCCATTGTTTGAATGCAAGCTTTTAGATGATGTCTTCATTGTTTGAATGTAAGCTTTTAGATGATGTCTGCATTGTTTGAATGTCAGCTTTTAGATGATGTCTTCATTGTTTGAATGTAAGCTTTTAGATGATGTCTGATTTGTTTGCATGCAGACTTTGGAAATTCTCACCAATGCAGAAATTGCAGAATCATATCTTGATCATTTCATAAGTAAACAGATCAGATCCTGATCAGACAGCTTCTACAGGAGCAATCTGATCAGGGTGTTCTCAGGTTTGTAAAGGGCTGAACTGACCTAGTCTCCTATACTGTAATTACCCTTAATTATTCAGACATCCATTATCACCCCTCTCCACCAATTTGTACCAGAGCTCCAGATAAAATGCGTAAATGAAAATATTTTCAAGTATAACTTCTTTATTTCCCACCAAACCCTATGTTGTGACCACTCTTTATAAAGAGATGAGATGATTCTAAAGAGTGGTCACAACATAGGGTTTGGTGGGGAAATGACAGTTCTGGTATTTGCGTACACACCATTATCTGTAGCTCTGTGTACTGCTGAAGAGTCAATTTGGCATGAGTCACGACATTCTGACATAGAAGCCAATAAAATAGAATCTGGCTCTGCATTATTTGCCAAGTTTGTCAGAATACTTAGGGTAAATAAAGTCAACAGTACCAGTCCATGTATCCATGTGACCATTAATTAGTCCATTACCATTTTGATAATTAATTATTATTTTCAACAGTGATTATCCATTATCCTACTTAGGCATTGCACACTGTTACAGGTACATGTACATGTATACAGTAAAACCCTATAAACCGGACATTCAATTTAGTATAGATATTGGTCTTGCAGACAGGTGGCAGCTTAATGCAGGGTGAAAGTCATGCAGGAAGCTCCTCCAGGAGCTTTCTGCATGATTTTCACCCTGTATTTAGCAGCCACCTGCCTAAAAGTATCTAAATTCTTCTCTACTAGAATTCCAGTTCAGTGCGGTTCTACTGTATCAATTTTTGTTTCCTTATTTGGCTTAAACCCTTACAACGCTGACTTTTCAAACGGACAACTGGTATTCCAAAATTCAAATAGGTCAAAGCTTATGGGGAATATTATGGATTTTATTTAAATAAAAGTGTAGTATGACATATAGTGCAGACCCTGATGAGAGGGCTGTTCTAGGAGCCCTCTCATCTGGGTATACACTGTTTGCAAAGGACTTTAGTGACTTGTGTGTCCTACACAGTAAGGGTTAATACTTTAAGTTAACCCTTTCCCTCATATAAACGTGTTTTTTTACACATTGTGTGTCCTACACAGTAAGGGTTAATACTTTAAGTTAACCCTTTCCCTCATATAAATGTGTTTTCACACATTTGCAAACAGAGTAGACCAAGATCATATGGCTCCTAGAGGAGCGGTCTGATCAGGGTCTACTCTGTTTGTTAATGGAATTTGAAAGATCTTTTTCTTTACTTTCTTAAATAGCTACAATGTTCCATCTTCCATATTTCATTATAAATTACTATTTTGTCCATGAACATTCAGTAGGTATTGAAATTTGGAGTAAACACAGAACATGTAAATAGTTAAAAATGCTGAATTTTAGAATTTTATTGGGAGAGTCCATAAAACAATGAAATATGATACATGATTTTGTGAGAGAAAAACAATGTACACTCTCATCAGAGGGTTATAATTACTCCAAGAGCCTCTCATCTGGGGCTACATTTTATTATTTCCCTGATAGAAACACCTTTTCTTGTCTTTGCAAACAGTGCAGAAAATGATTTGTTGGCTTGGCTAATGTCCGTTTACCGGCTGGACCGGTTGGGATTTGAAAATTTCTAGAGCCCTGCATTTGACATTATTTCTTGCATGATGTGGATTGGGTTTTTTGTTGTTTCTTGGGGTTAACATCGCTTCAACAATATTTCAGTCATATCATGATGCTTCAACAGTATTTCAGTCATATCATGACGTCCAGCTAATTACAGGTGATGGCGGTCCGGAAGACCCCTGAGGTTCTTTTGTGAACAGAACAAATTTCATTGTTTCATGCACAAAAGAACATCCGGGTAGAACCACTGATCTAAAACAAGCCAGCTGGAAGGCTTCCTCACATGAAGAATCCAAATGCCCAGATGGGGATTCGAACCGCAGCCGTGAGGGGCTAAGCATTTGTCAGTGTCAGCCTGATCTGTGGCCGAGTTATTAGGATCTTCGAAGATGTGGAATATTCTGCCACATATTATAAGATGTTTGAGGTATTCAAAAAACCATAACCCTTTCCTCCCTTTGTACGCCTCTGTAATAACCACTTCTTAGAACCATTGTGATAAATAGAGCATTTGCTCCTGTAAGAGAAAATACTCTATTTATCAAAATGGTTTCAAACTACAGTCCAACCTGCTTCAGCGGTCACCTGGTATCAGCAGCCACACTGCTGTAAGCGGCCACTCTAGGACCCTCCCAACGAAAAACACTATATATCACACCTGGTATAAGCGGTCACCTGCCTAACGCGGCCAGCGGGCACTCTATTTCATCCCAAATGGCCAATACACACTGGTGTAAGCGGCCAGGTGTTCTACAAATGTAAAGCGTGTAAACACTTTTCATGGCTATCGATCGGCAAAATCAGACATTTTGTCACATTTGAATGCATACAACTAACGGTCATGACCCATTTGAACCCCTTATCAGAGTTTCTTTTGTTTGTTTACAAAGCGCGTCGGTTGTTCGCGCCATATTAATTGGGGATTTACCTTCTACTCGGAATTCCCCAGGAATGTAATCACACGTGAACTAGCTGGTTCCCGACTTCCACTTTATGAGTTAGTTGTTCGCGGACAGAATATTCGGGAAACCAGTCGTGTCAAACATGGCTACACTGTTAGAAGTTATACCCTGAAGACAAATTCGAATAATACTGGCACGTGTATTACTCAAATGAAAGAACTGACACTTATAAAAAAGGGACAAAAGGTTGAAGAACGACAAACAAGGCAATTAATTCGATATGACTTGCAATTATTACGGGCACTTTAGGTCAGAACGGTCCTTATAAATATCGATTATTATACTGCTGTACACAAAATATATGTCTGTCATAATTACTCGAAAGTATGCTTGGTGACATGAACCTGGTTTAGGCGGTCACCTGCTGTAAGCGGCCAAAGTGGCCACTTCCCTAGACTGACCGCTTACAGCAGGTTGGACTGTATTTCACTTTTCTCTAGTTAATGCTCCTTTTGGGTAGATTCATTCAAAGAGGTTGGGTCTAAAAATAGCCTATGGAGGAATGGGTTAACTTTCTGAAACACAGGACACACACACTGTCATTTGTCAATGATCAGCAGACTATTGTAAATGTTAAAGCATTTGTCAGCATTTTCAAACAGCATCTGCTGGATAATTTCTATCAATCTTGGTATTCAGATAAAGAAATCACTGCACTGCTACACCTTTGTCACAATGTAAAAATATCATTCGGTGATGAAACATATTTGGATGTCTTACCTTTAGCTTTAAGAACTTACTTTACTAAAATCTGATTATCAGCTCATGATTTATACATTACAAACTGGTACATATTCAAGAAATAGGTTACCGAGAAATGAAAGGTATTGTTTTTATTGCAGACAGGCTGATATAGAGGACAAATTCCACTTTGTTATTACTTGTCC
Organism: Azorinus chamasolen; assembly: GCA_963576725.1. Lineage (NCBI taxonomy): Eukaryota > Metazoa > Mollusca > Bivalvia > Cardiida > Solecurtidae > Azorinus > Azorinus chamasolen. The sequence goes on along the minus strand of OY755240.1, from coordinate 13,143,444 downwards.
ACGCTTTTCTGAGATTGATCTATGGAAAAAATATATCAACATTAACATTGTGTATATGAATAATGATGTACTGATGTACAAGTCAATAAATATATGTTCTGTTCTGCAAAACAGTGTAGACCCAGATCAGAGGGCTCCTAGAGTCTGCACTGTTGTTACATGCTTTTATGGTATGATTTTCATTTAACCCTTTCCTCCATAAATACGCCTTTCTACGCCTCTGTAAAAATCACCTATTGAAACCATTGTTATAAATAGAGCATTTGCTCCTATAGGAGCAAATGCTCTATTTATCACAATGGTTTCAAACTACAAAATTCTAAAAAATTTCCTTTTCTCTAGTTGATGCTCCTTTTTGGTAGATTGATTCAAAGTGGTTGGATCTAAAAATAGCCTATGAGGGAAAGGGTTAAGTCTTGATGTACTTTGGCAAAATAGATTTAATCTTCTTTTTTTTTTAATTGTAAATAGCAGTTTGACTTTATTTTTAACAATCAAAACATAATTATCTTAACTGTGTCCCTTCATTATTATTATTTTTTTCAAATTATTTTGTTTCTTTGTACATGTCTGTTTATATATCTTAACTCTTCCTACACTGAATGTTCAAATGGAATATTCCAAAATTCAAACAGGTCAATCTTACAGTGTTCAATATTCATATACATGTATAAGAAATAATGACATCATGAATATTTATTAACTGTATTTTTATGACGGCATACAGTAAAACCTCTCTATAACTGCAACTAAATTAAGTCATGCATTTTGTGTTAAAGGCGGGTGGCTGCTTAAAGCAAGGTGAAAGTAAAACAGAACACTCCTGTGAAAGTAAAACAGAACACACCACTACATGTAATTAACACAATTTAGTGGCTGTTATAGAGAGGTTTTACTGTATTTACACAGGAGTTCTTGGTATTGATAGAAACTGTAGTCAGATCTATTATAATTTCATATGCAAACAGAGCAGATCTAGACCTGATGAGATGGCTCCTACAGGGTCTATATTTTTTTGTGAAGGCTTGAAAACACATTTACCGGTATATGTATATGAAGGAAATGGTTAACAAGAGACGTGTGGGGCGCCAACACTCGTCTGATTTGGTGCTTGTCTAGCTAAATTAAACAAGAGGGCCAAGATGGCCCTTAATCGCTCACCTGATTACCATAGATTTAAGATTTTTGCTGGGTAGCCCATGGGTAGGGCCAATATTGACATTAGGGACAATATTTGAACACTGTTGATAGTGGATCATGAGCAGTGGTTCTGCAGGACAAGATTTCAAAGATTTGGTATTTGAACAATCATTCTGACCAATTTTCATGAAGATTTGGCTATAAATGTGACCTCTAGAGTGTTCACAAGAGATTTTATCAAGACAATCATTATGACTAAGTTTCAAGAAGATTGGACAAAATTGGACTTTCATACTCGTCCGAGATTTTATCAAGACATTCATTCTGACCAAGTTTCATGAAGATTAGACTAAAATTGTGACCACTAGAATGTTCACAAGGTTTTTCTACTGTTTGACCAAGTGACCTAGTTTTTTACCCAACGTAACCAACTTTTCAAATTCCTCCGAGATTTTATCAAGACAATAATTCTGACCAAGTTTCATGAAAATTGGGCTAAAAATGTGACCTCTAGAGGGTTCACAAGGTTTTCCTACTATTTGACCTAGTGACCTAGTTTTTAACCCAACTTGACCCACTTTCGAACTTGTCGGAGAGGTTATCAAAACTTTCATTCTGACCAAGTTTCATGAAGATTGGACTAAAATTGTGACCACTAGAGTGTTGACAAGCAAATTTTTGACTAAGCATGACACACGACGGACGCCGGACATTCAAGTTTCCCAAAAGCTCACCTTGAGCTTTGCTCAGGTGAGCTAAAAAACAAATATATATATAAAGGGCAATAACTCCAAAATTTGAAATCAAGAGTTATGGTTCTTATGTAGGGGCCTTCCCTTCATTGAGATCTACTAATCTATGATGTTTCATGTTGATACCTCTTATACTTTTCGAGTAATGAGCTACATTAAAGTTTTTGCCACAGACGCTGACGACAACGACAACACCTGGTTGAAGGCCTACGACCCAGAGATCACAATAGCTCCACTTTTCTTCGAAACAGACGAGCTAAAAATGAACAATAAACCAGATTTCAATAGGGCAGACAGATGGATGGGTGGATGGAAAGACAGATGGATGGATGGTTAGACTGTCACCTTGATTGAACTGGCAGACAAGAACAAATCTATGTCACTCTTCCAACAGGTGAGGGCATAAAAACGACGAGAGTATCATTACCTCTCTTACATGAAAAACTTGATGCTATGATGTAAAATGATACAATCAACCCTTTTGATGCTGATGTTTCAAACAGACTTTCAAATTTCAAAAATGTCAAACTTACCATAAATAATCATGGATATATTTTTTAAGAAATCTGTAACATGAAATACAGACTCAGTTCAGACACCATTGTAAGAGCTCCTCTATGAGTCCTCTCATCTGAGTCTACACTGTTTGCAAAGGACATTAATGACTCATGTCCTCACTAAAAGGCTTAAACATGAACTTATGGCAAGCTTTGTGAATTAAAATATTTTCTTACTTCCTTTTTAAAAGATATTCTTAAATGGAACTGAACAGCTGTGACAATACGGTAGTAATACAACACCACTATATAAAACTTAAAGTCGGTGAGCATTGAGGGATAATAAAATAATTCTTTTTTTCTTTTTTTTTTAAGGAAAGTTTTAATTTTACATGTTGTACTCCCTCTATTTATCACTGAACCAATTACTCAGCAGGAATACCCGTTCCTTCATATTGACGATTTTCTACGCCTCTGTAAAAGTCACTTTGTGAAACCATTGCTCCTATGGAGCAAATGCTCTTTTTATCACAATGGTTTCAAACTACAAAATTCTAAAATTTTCCTTTTCTCTTGTTAATGCTCCTTTTCGGTAGATTTATTCAAAGTGGTTGAATCTAAAAATAGCCTATGAGGTAATGGGTTAACCCATTCCCTCATGGGCTATTTTTAGACTCTTTGAATAAATGTACTGTACTGTAAATGACTACTTACAAGAAAAAAAGAAATTTATTATAATTGCGCAGTTGTAACTAAAACTGAAAAAATACAGAGATTAGCATGACAAACAAGAGTTGACTCAGATCAGACAACTGCAGCAGAGGCTGTCCGATCAGGATCTGCTCTGTCCGCGTATGGAATAATAGTATAATATTATGTAGAGCTGGTTCCCCTGTTCACTAGTTCCCTGTTCAGTAAAATTTCTGTTTATCAATATTCATGTTTTCAATACTTCTTACATGAATATTCAGTCTTATCAAAGAGTTAACCCTTTCCCTCATATAAACCTGTTTTCACGCATTTGCAAATAGAGCAGACCCAGATCAGACGGCTCCTAGAGGAGCCGTCTGATCAGGGTCTGCTCTATTTGCTAATAACATTTCATAGATCTGTTTCTTTACTTTCTAAAATGTCTACAATTTTCCACCTTCCATATTTCTTTATAACTATTTTGTTAATGAATATTCAGTAGGTATTAAAATTTGGCCTAAATAGAAAACAGGGAAAGAGTTAAAGATTAATAACAAGATGCATGTAGAATCTCTACATTCAGTAGAATACTGAATTCTAAATTCACTAAACTTAACCCTTCACCTGGTGAATATTCAAGTAAGCAAAAAAATGCTATCATAAATATCAATTATATGACTGTTTATAATGGTATATATATTATTAACCCTTTCCCTCATATAAACGTGTTTTCACACATTTGCAAACAGAGTAACGAGACCCAGATCCTATCGGAGCCATCTGATCTTGGTTTACTCTGTTTGCAGATGTGTGAAAACACATTGACATGAAGGAAATTTAAGGGTTGATAAAGGAAAAAATTTGAAATGGCTGAAAGCGTACATGTACACTCAGATATATGTATGAAAAAATGAAATAATGAATATTAATTTATGGGGTTTTTTTTATCGAGGACACATGAAGACAGGATGTTTTGGTTATGGCAGAAACCAGATTACATCGAATAATCACATTGTCACCTACTACAAGTTTTCTTGCATGTACACATTGTCACCTTTCTTGCATGTACTCAATTCAGTAATAAAGAGTTACAGTATAGTAACTTAAGACGTATGCTGCGCAAATTTCCGCAATTTTTGCGTTTCAAACTGACTTAAAAATCGGAATTTATGTACCTGAACACTAAACAATATGGTTAGTAAATGGTTGTTTGAGTCGAAAAAATAGAATAAAGGATTGCTACAGAAACCAACAGAACAGTGTTCGCCATAGGCCGGAATCTGTCGTAAGATGCAAATTTACATACCGGAAATAATCATTTGATGTATATGAAGGTCAACAACCAATGTCAGCCATTGTACATGTGATAACAACCTAATTAATATTCAAAATGTTGTTCAGAAATAGAATCGGGGTCATTCAGAACTTGGCCGAAGATATCCGCTGATTTCCGTTCAAATCCCCGTTTCTAAAAAGGAGGCTCCTTTTAATAATTAACCACTTACAACTTCACACCTTTAATAAGAGGATACATATACACCATCTACAACTTCACACCTTTAATAAGAGGATACTTATACCACCATCTACAACTTCACACATTTAATAAGAAGATACATATACCACCATCTACAACTTCACACCTTTAATAAGAAGATACATATACCACCATCTACAACTTCACACCTTTAATAAGAGGATACATATACCACCATCTACAACTTCACACCTTCAATAAGTGTCATCTGCTTTAGTTTCAAAGTATGATTAATCTCATCTGAACTTACTACACCATAATCCTGCAATTTTACGCATTTGCACACACCCAGATAAGACAGCTCCTGCAGGAGTCGTCTGATGTGATAAATTTCCTTATTTTAAATTTGATAATACTATTGTCAGGCCTGAATTAGTGAATATCTATGAAGCAATGGGGTAAATTTATATATATATATATATATATACCGAAAAAGAAAATAAATTTCTGGGTCTTTATGGTAGGTGGTAGCTTAGCCTAGGAGCTTAATACAGGAGCTTTTTATTACCTTTGCCATTTGCTTCTGCTTGGTAAGACTCTTTTTTTTCAATTATTGGTAGCTTAATTACCACAGGTTTAACAGAACAATAGATAAATATAAGATATGTTGTATGTTGCAAGCAGTCATTTTGTACAAACTGATATGTAAACAGAATAGATAAAGATGCATATTCAAATTCTGAAATAATAATTTTTTTACCACTATGTTGTAACCACTCTTTAGAATCATCTCGATGAAACGATTCTAAAGCGTGTTTTAAACAAAGGTAACTGTGTAGTTTTGATACCTTTATACCATCCTATTGAGCAAATCGAGGGCATGGTGCAAAACTATTCTAACGCCCTCAAAATGCTCTATTTATCACAGTGGTTAAAAAATTGACTTTTACAGAAGTTTCAAACGGCGTCAATATGAGGGAATGGGATAAGGGGTTGTTGTAATATGTGAGAAAGGGACAAAGGGTTGTAATATGAGGGAAAGTGATAAGGGGTTGTAATATGAGGGAAAGTTATAAGGGGTTGTAATATGTGGGAAAGGGATAAGGGGTTTTATCCAGTCACCAGGCTTCTCTAGTGACATAATAAAGGGGGTGCAAATAAACTTAGGTTTATTAGGTTACTTCCGGTAGTGGAAGGTTTATTAGGTTAGTAGATAGGCGTAATGATTCTATAACCATGGAACTATTTTAGTTTTCTGTAAATATTCATAAACATGTTGATGGAATAGATCTAACAGATCTATTTGGTCACCAGAAGAATTATTCAAATGAGAAAAAATAAAAATAATTGGCTACAGCTGGATTCGAACCCGCGCCTGATCCTACAAAAACTAATTCTAATCTCTCTAGAGACGTCGCCCTTACCGATTACGCCACTGAGGCCACATACAAAATGACGTTGATTTATCACTTTTATTAATTTAATCCACCGCTGGCAAAACCCGTTTTTGATAAAATCAAACCTGGAAGCAAAGATTGACAGATAAATAATAAATGTTTTCTTTCACTCTCATGATTATTTGATTGATAAACTCTTACAGGGGCGGTGATAGTCATAAACCTAAATATAGCCTGTTCAGTTCCATCGATTTCTGAGTGACGTTAGGTAGAATCTAAAAATAGAAACAGAGACTACGTAACTCGAATTTGACCAAAGAATATAGATCATGTCTGTTTGAAATAACTTATCGACCCTCGATTCAAATCTTCTTATTTTTCAAATTCAACCACGTTTCCCTTCTAGTAATACAAGTATCGAAACTATATTCCTCTGCGGTAGCTCATTAGATCTATTTACGTCTAAATGGAAGTGAAAAGGGAGGGATCCGTTGATAGAAAAACTGCATTTTCAATGTAAATTATTTCAAGAGTGTTATGAGTCTATAAAACAAGAGGGCCAGAATGGCCCTGACATCACTCACCAGGCAATCAGAGGAGAAGATGTTCAAAGTTTTCACTATATGTTTCTAGAGAAAACTAGCCACCCCTGGGGCGGGCCAATTTTGATCCAAGGGGCATAATTCATACAACTTTTGTAGAGGACCTGAACATGATGCTATGTGCCAAATATAAAAGCTGAGAACCTTCCAGTTTCTGAGGAGAAGATTTTCAAAGTTGTCACTATATGTTTCTATTGAGACATGGCTACCCCTGGGGCGGGGCCAATTTTGACCCCTGGGGCATAATTTATATAACTTTTGTAGAGAACCTGAATATGATCCTATGTGTCAAATATGAAAGCTAAGAACCCTGTAGATTTAGAGGAGAAGATTTTCAAAGTTTTCACTATATGTTTCTATTGAAAACTGGCCACCCCTGGGGCGGGGTCAATTTTGACCCCAGGGGCATAATGTATATAACTTTTGTAGAGGACCTGAACATGATGCTATGTGCCAAATATGAAAGCTGAGAACCGTTCAGTTTCAGAGAAGAATATATTCAAAGTATTACCATATATTTCTATTGAAAACTGGCTACCCCTGGGGCGGGGCCAATTTTGACCCCAGGGGCATAATTTATAAAAAAATTGTACAGGACCTGAACATGATGCTATGTGCCAAATATGAAAGCTGAGAACCCTGTAGATTCAGAGGAGAAAATTTTCAAAGTTTCACTATATGTTTCTATTGAAAACTGACCACCCCTGGGGCGGGGCCAATTTTGACCCCAGGGCCATAATTTATAAAAAATTTGTAGAGGACCTGAACATGATGCTATGTGCCAAATATGAAAGCTGAGAACCCTGTAGATTCAGAAGAAAAGATTTTCAAAGTTGTCACTATATGTTTCTATTCAAAACTGGCTACCCCTGGGGCGGGGCCAATTTTGACCCCAGGGGCATAATTTATATAAGTTTTGTAGAGGACCTGAACATGATGCTATGTGCCAAATATGAAAGCTGAGAACCCTGTAGATTCAGAGGAGAAGATTTTCAAAGTTGTCCTTATATGTTTCTAATGAAATCTGGCTACCCCTGGGGCGGGGCCAATTTTGACCCCAGGGCCATAATTTATATAACTTTTGTAGAGGACCTGAACATGATGCTATGTGCCAAATATGAAAGCTGAGAACCCTGTAGATTCAGAGGAGAAGATTTTCAAAGTTGTCACTATATGTTTCTATTCAAAACTGGCTACCCCTGGGGCGGGGCCAATTTTGACCCCAGGGGCATAATTTATATAACTTTTGTAGAGGACCTGAACATGATGCTATGTGCCAAATATGAAAGCTGAGAACCCTGTAGATTCAGAGGAGAAGATTTTCAAAGTTTTACTATATATTTCAATAGAAAACAAGGCACCCCTGGGGCGGGGCCAATTTTGACCCCAGGGGCAAAATTTATATAACTTTTGTAGAGGACCTAAAGATGATGCTATGTACCAAAGATGAAAGCTGAGAACCCTGTAGATTCAGAGGAGAAGATTTTTAAAGGTTCAAATTGTTGACGCCCGACGACGCACGACGCACGACAGACGACGCACGACGACGGACGACGGACATCAAGTGATCACAAAAGCTCACCCTGAGCACAAAAGTGCTCTGGTGAGCTAAAAAGACATTTAACTATATTGACTGGATAAATCGAATAATAGGTTAGTGCCGTAGATGGGACGCCTTTATCCGACTCGTCGGATAAAGCGTCCCATCTACGGCACTAACCTATTATTCTCTATGTAATATGTGGGAAAGGGATAAGGGGTTGTACTTCAAATACTAAAATCATAACTTTTCCATCAAGTTCAATATTGTAACCACTCTATAGAACTGCCGCTAACCCTTTCTCTCATGAATATTATACACCTTCTCACACATTTGCAAACAGAGCAGACCTAGATTAGATGGCAGATCTGTAGGTCAGCTCTGTTTGCCTATGGAAATTTATAGATCTGGTTATGCAGTTTCTGCAACACTGAAAAATTCCCATTTGCATGTTGCATTTTATTGATTCTGTCCATGAAAACTCATGATATGAAAGATCTTGATAAAATGTAAAACAGGGAAAGGATTAACCCTTTCCTTCATATAAACGTGTTTTTACACATAAATGCAAACAGAGTAGACCCACATCAGACGGCTCCTAGAGGAGCCGTCTGATCAGGGTCTGCTCTGTTTACTAATAGAATTTAAAAGATCTGTTTCTTTGCTTTCTAAAATGTCTACAATGTTCCACCTCCTATATTTCTTTATAACTATTTTGTTAATGAATATTCAGTAGGTATCTAAATATGGAATAGAAAAATAGAACAGGGAAAGGGTATTTAACCCTTACAGTGCGGGACCCGAGTCACTAATGTCCTTTGCAAACAGTGTAGACCCAGATGAGAGGGTTCCTAGGGGAGCCCTCTCATCAGGGTCTGCACTGTTTGTCATGTTACACTTTTCTTTAGAAAACATCCCTAAATATTCACCATAAGCTTGACCTATTTGAATTTTGGAATATTCCATTTGAAAATTCAGCGTTGTAAGGGTTAAGACATAACTCTAATGAATGGTCACGACATTATCTAAGGGCTGGGTTGTAAAACACAGAAACTATTCTGGAACAAGTCTTTTAATTTACGCATCTTATCTTTGTCCATAGCTATACTTTATGTCATTCTGTCATCTCTAATTGTATCTAAGTTAACTTATATCATATTTATTAGACAAAGAGAGTCTAAAAATAACTTAATTAACCATTTTCTTGCTATTCAAGCTTTCATCAACCCAAAATTCTCATTGCTTCATTTTTCAAACAATGGCCGACTGAAATTCATTCTGAAAAACTATTGACCATAATAAATGGCTTGGATCTTGATAAATGTTACTTGGGGAATTGACAGATCTAGATCCAAGCTAGTTGGCAAGGTCAGGTGTGACTAAAGAGAGAAGTTGTAAGCCTAAAGCACTCGGACTAGTATGATTGTCATCTACTGATACTGATGTCATCTGCCTAAAGATGTTTTATTCTTTACATCTTAACCCTTTCCCTGTTTAGTAAATGACATCATGAATATTTATTAGCTGAATTTTTATAACGGCATAATGTACATGGGATTTCATGGTACATTTCGTATTGGTAGAAACTGTAGTTAGATCTATTATTATAAATTTCATAATTATGCAAACAGCAGACCCTGATCAGACAGCTCCTAATATCAGCCATCTGATCTGGGTCTACACTCTGTTTGCAAAGGCATGAAAAAGGTGTTTAAACCATTCCCTCATATTAATGCCTTTTTACGCATCTTTAAAAGTCACTTTCTGAAACCATTGTGATAAACAGAGCATTTGCTCCATAGGAGCAAATGCTCTATTTATTACAATGGTTTCAGCACTACACAAATCTAAAAAAATAATTTCCTCTAGTTAATGCTCCTTTTCGGTTGATGGATTTAAAGAGATAGGATCTAAAATTAGCCTATGAGGTAATGGGTTAAATAAAGGAAAGGGCTAACCCTTTCAACACCGAATTGTCAGAGTGGAACAGCCCATCAGTGTTTAACAATAGAGTCCACTCAGTATGAAAGGGTTATTTTTGCTTGAATATTTTAAATGACAAACAGTGCAAACCATTATTAGAGAGCTTCCCTAGGAGCCATCTGATCTGGTTCTACACTGTTTGCAAATGTACATGTATGTCCTGTAAGGACCTGTATCCAAAGGGTATCAAAGGGTTAACAGCCTGCTCAGTTATTGCCTACAAAAAGTCGTCTGCTATTATTTCCAAATGTCAAACACTATCAATGAATTTGTGATTTCAGCGCAAACAATGAAGAGACAGAATCTTTGACACCCAGGTGTACTGCTTTTGAAATAATTTTGAAAACTGAAGTTGGGAATTGAAGCATACAACAATATTTTAAAAATAAATTACAGTAAAACCTCTCTATAACGGCCACTAGATTGTGTTAATTAGTTGGTATTTAGGACAGGTGGCTGCTTAAAGCAAGGTGAAAGTAAAACAGAACGCTCCTATAGGAGCGTTCAGTTTTACTTTCACTTTGCTTTAAGCAGCCACATGCCTTTAATACAAAATACTTGATGTAATTTAATGGCCGTTATAGAGAGGTTTTACTGTATTTCCATTTTGCCAGAAGTAATGGCATTATGAATATTTATTAGCCCAATTATTATAATGTAATATAAATCTTCCAAGTGAAGTTTTGCTTTGACAAAAGCTGTAGAATCAGATCTATATCATGTCATAATTTTACAAACAGAGCAGACTCTAATCAGCCCACTCCTGTAGGAGCTGTCTGATCTGGGTCTACTGTGTTTAACCCTTCGCTTGCTATTCACGTCAATATACCTACCTGTAAATACTGAAGACCCAGATGAGACAGCTCCTGAAGGAGCTGTCTCATCAGGGTCTGCACTATTTACAAGTTGATTGTGCAACCAGTGCACTCCACAGCAGTGATTGCACAGCGAAATACTTGTACACAGTGAAGATATATGTAATTATACAACAGGGCATGGGTAAAGAAGGAGAAATGTATTTTAAAATTCAGCAAGAGAAGGGTTAAAAATACACGAAAAGTTGTTTATAAATAAGAAGGTAAGGGTTAATACACAAATATTCTGTCAATATCCTAAACATGAGCACACTCTATCTCCCCTCTCAACCAGTTTGTAAAGCTAAATCCAGGGGGTTTTCACCTTCTATAACAGAAGCCTGTAAAAGGCCCCTTCCCAATTGAAAATTTCTTTAAAATCATGCAGTTTTCCCAAAATTCCAAACTTACACCAGCTTTTTTGTTTCCCAAATCAGCAATTTTAGCGATAATTCTTCCCAAAATCAGCAGGCTAAGGCCCCTTCCATATTCAGAGAGAAAAAGCCCTGAAATCAATCAATTTGCCACCATTTTGGTGACTTAAAAATTAGACTGCCTTAGTAGCAAATAGTGTAGACCCTGATCAAATGGCTCAGTATGTCTCAATAGGGTAATTAGGGTGTACTTACATGTACATACCGTAAGCCCATTTAATCCTTTCCTCCATAAATACCCTTTCTACGCCTCTGTAAAAGTCACTTTTTGAAACCATTGCGATAAATTTATAGAGCATTTGCTCCTATAGGAGCAAATGCTCTATTAATCACAATGATTTCAGAACTACAAAATTCTAAAAATGTTCCTTTTCTCTAGTTAATGCTCCTTTTCAGCAGATTCATTCAAAGAGGTTGGGTCTAAAAATAGCACATGAGGAAATGGGTTAACAAAAGACACAGTGCTGATCTGTAAGCGTTTGTAGATGCCAATGAGCTAAATGTTTTCTACAGTCACAGGATTAGAGTTAAGAGTTAACCGTTTGCCCAATGAATACACCTTTCTACCCGCTTGCAAACAATTAGTAGACCCAGATCAGACGGCTCATATAGAACTGTTTGATGAGGGTCTGCTCTGTTTGGAGTGTTTGCCGATGCTGCAACATAGATTATACAGTTGAACTTCGATATCTCAAACTCAGATAACTCGAACTTCGGGATAACTCGAACAAAAATTTCAGTCCCTTCAAAACTTACAATACAAAATTGCTCTAAAATGTATCGCTACAGGTACATAGAAACACATATGACATATGACAGCTTATTACAGGAGCTTTCAGCATTACTTTAGACCCGCATTAAGCTGTGGCCTTGAGAAAATGTTCAGATTAGAAATCAGATGACTCGAACTCCTCTTATCTCTAACTAATTTGTACGGTCCCTTGAAGTTCGAGTTATCGAAGTTCATATATGATCAATACAGTTTATGCCATGGCCAAAAAATCCTATTTTCATGATTGTGTCATTTTAGAAAAAAAAAAAAAATATATTTTTCATGCTGCCATTATTTCTTACATGAATATTCATGGAGTAATGGGTTAAAACACTCAGAACATCTTGAGACAACGCCACCATTGTGTGAATTTCATCACAATGTTGAAATATTAGAATTATAATATTGATTAAACGTGGTTACCATGGCAATAAAGTCAGTACAAATTAGGCAAGCCATATTAAAGCATCTTTTAGTGTATGTATCGGCATTATTCTCGGTCTACAGTGGATTCTGAGTGCACTATTACAATAGATTCTCAGACGAAAGTAAATTACAGACTAGATCTCCTATTTTAAATTGTCCTAATAATAGCGCATAACAAAGGAGAGGTATATAGGGGAAGATAATGAACTGTTTCTACGACAACCTGGTGAAAGACAGAATTTCGCCAATTAGGGTAAATTGGTCTGAAAATCACACTTTCTATACAAGATGTTTCACTGATTTAAAAATTCTGCATGTAGGAAAACCATCTAGGTTATTCAGTGTAGACCAAGACCATGTTAAAAATACAGCTTAACCCATTCCTTCATAGGCTATTTTTAGACCCAGACTCTTTGAATAAATCTACCAAAAAGGAGCATTCACTAGATAAAAGGAAAATGTTACAATTGTGTAGTATTCAAACCATAAAAGGAAAATGTTAGAATTGACTGTACTATTGAAACCATTGTGATAAATAGAGCATTTGCTCCTGTAGAGCAAATTCTCTATTTATCACAATGGTTTCAAGGAGTGACTGTTACAGAGGCGTAGAAAGGCGTATTTATGGAGGAAAGGCTTAACCCTTTACTTCATGAATATGCAAGAAACACCATGAATAGTAAGATCATTAATTGTTATAATAGTATGTGGAATTTTTTGTATTATATCCTAAGTAAACAGAGCAGACCCTGATCTGACAGCTCCTATAGAAGCTGTCTGACCTGGGTCTAGGTGTATTTATGGAGTAGAGGGTTACCAATATATTCATGCCAGAGGTAACAATTAATATTTTAATATTCATGATGTCATAATTTCTTACATGAATATTTATGTATTTAACTTTTTAAGAGTTAACGAATTGGTGGAGAGGGGTCACATTATTATTATCATTATTATACCACATTTATATAGCGCTCTTTTCACACAGGATATGTGCGTTCAAAAGTGCGTCACATAGATACATTTTATATACAAAACAGGGTATATTCAATGTGTAATTATGGAACATTTAAAATAAATATATTTAATACTTATATATAGATAAGAATAATAATAAAAAAGATTTTTTTTAGAACATAGGTAAACCAATTTCATCCTTTCTGTAAGTTTATCTGTATGTGTCATATTATGCTCTATTATATTGTGTCAACGCACTCACATATAATAAAAAAACAAAATTTGAATGTAACATTCTATGCGAAGTGCCAGTATGTCACACAGTTGGGTGTCAGAATACATAGGGTAATTCTGTACTCTGCTTGCAAAGGCGTCTAATGGTGTACCATGTAAGGAGTCTACATGTATATATCTGTGTCTTTCAGGCATACAGTAGCTTAATGCTGGACCACAGTAATATGACAATTGCTTGAATTATTTTCAAAGTGAATGAGCTCCCAGTAGAACTACCCGTAGTACCGGTACTTGTATTTATTTTTGAATCAGACTTCCAAGGTAGCAAACAGTGTAGACTTTGATAAAACTGTGACTTCTGAAGCCGTTTGATCTGGGTCACTATTTGCCAATGTTAAGATAATTAGGGTACCGGTATTAACTATTAATAATTTTTACTTTAAGTGATTGCTACAAACAGGAACTCTTGTCAGCAGAAGCGCGGTGAAAAATACATGATCAGAGCGACAGGTCCATACTCAAATACTGAAATCGTCATTTCTCCACCAAACACTACATGACATTGTATGTTGTGACCACTCTTTAGAATTGTCTCAGAGAGACAATTCTACAGTTGTCATAAGGTTTAAGGAGAAATAAAGGAGTTATTCTCAGTAAGACCTCTCTATAATGGCCACTAAATTACAAGGTGAAAGTAAAACAGAACGCTCCAATACGAGCGTTGTTTTACTTTCACCTTGCTTTAAGCAGCCACCTGCCCTAAATACCAACTAATCAATTTAGTGGCCGTTATAGATAGGTTTTACTGTATACACATCAGATTCAGGGTTCATATAGTGATTTGGTGGGAAAATTCAAGCACTTTTCAAGGACTATTCAAGGACTTAATTTCAAAATTCAAGCACTTATAGTGACACAATCTGTCTTGCCCAAGCACTGAAAAAGTCCATTCAAAAGAAACCACAAGCAGGAATTACCTTAATTAACCCTTGCCCTCATCTAAACGTGTTTTCACGCATTTGTAAACATAGTAGACCCAGATCAGATGGCTCCTAGAGGAGCCATCTGATCAGGGATTGCTCTGTTTGCTAGTGGAATTTGAAAGATCTGTTTCTTTACTTTCTAAATCACTAAAATGTTCCACCTTCAGTATATCATTATAACTATTTTGACCATGAATATTCAGTAGGTATTGAAATTTGGACTAAACATAGAACAGGGAAAGGATTCAGTGCAAGAGTAATGCTGAAGGTTCCTACAGGATATTTCTGCACTACTTTTACATTTCAATAAGTATTCACATATCTGCAAATGTCAATGATTCTACTATAGTATACCGTACTTGAATGATGAGCCATAGGAAATCTATAGCAGCCAATAGTTCTGCCTGGACAGTTTTCAAGGACATTTATGAAGATTTTCAAGCACTTTTCAGGATTGGGCCAAAATTTAAGCACTTATGTATGTTTTCAAGCACTTTTTAAGGTAACCCCTGAAATTCAAGGAGTTTTCAAGGCTGTACGAACCCTGCATCTTATCTTGAGCTCTGCATGACAGAAGCATAGACAGCCATTATAAGTAATTTCTTAATGTCACCCTGCTAAAGCAGTTGACACAAACCGTAACACTTCTAATTGGCAGACGAACCCTGCATCTTATCCGGAGCTCTGCATGACAGAAGCATAGACAGCCATTATAAGTAATTCCTAAATGTCACCCTGCTAAAGCAGTTGACACAAACCGTAACACCTCTAATTGGCAGATATAACTAGTCTATTAATAAACATTCATAAATAAAAGAAATGATGAATGGGAAATGATTCCCACAATGAGCCCTGCTAACTTTTTGTCTCATAGACACATCTTTGTACCCACTTGCAAACAGCATAGATGAATAACGTAACCCCCCCCCCCCCCCCCCCCCCCCACACACACACACACAAACACACACACACACCCCTTAACATTGCCAAAACAATTTTTTTAATAATATTTTAGATCTATATACAGTAAAACCTCTCTATAACGACCACTAAATTGTGTTAATTAGTTGGTATTTAGAGCAGATGCTGCTTAAAGCACAGAACGCTCCAAGCCACCTGCCTTTAACACAGCTCCTTTTCAACATGTATTACAAACACACCAGTCAGTCTTGTAGGAGCTGTTTGCTAAAATGAAATAAAACAGGTCTGATTCTACAGCAGTTTCTGCCATGATAAAAATCCCTTGTTCATGACACATGACACCATTGCAAATATTAAGCTACTTAGCCCTTTACTCCATAAATACGCCTTTCTATGTATTTGCAAACATAGTTGACCCAGATCACATGACTCCTGTATGAACCTCCTGATCAGAATCTGCTAGGTTTTGTTATGATATACAGTTTCTACTATGGTAAAAAAGTCCCATGTCCATGTGCCAGTATAAAATATAATCTAATTAATATTCAAAAAATGTCATTATTTGTTTCATAATATTCCTGGAGTTCAGGGTTTACCCATTCCCTCATATTGACAACTTTTGACGACTCTGGAAAAGTCACTTTGTGAAACCATTGTGATAAATTATAGGAGCAAATGCTCTATTTATCACAATGGTTTCAAACTACAAAATTCTAAAAATTTCCTTTTCTATAATTAATACACCTTTTCGGTAGATTTATTCAAAGAGATTGTATCTAAAAATAGCCTAAGAGGTAATGGGTTAAACGATTATTCATTTCACAGCATCGAATTCGGTAAAACAAACAAATCTGATAAGGGAGTTAACTCAATTACAAACAAGTAAAATCTTTCCCTTGTTGTCTAACTTTAACTTCTACTTAAAATTGTGTCCCTTTCAAATTCTGAGTACCCTAACTAACCATCACAAGTAAACAGAGCCTGGTCTACTCTACTGTTTGCTGAGGCATAGAAAGGCACATTTATGTAGTAAAGAGTTAATCTGGATCCAACTGGAGTAAGAGCATATAGCATGTCGATGTCAATATTCACGTGTCCACAAAAATCAGTGTCTTCAAGGGCTATAGCCCTTTAAATATACATGATAGAATAAGATTGTATTCCTTATGAAGGTGAACACTTGTGATATGAAGAAAGCTTTACGGTAGCTATATAGGGCGTTAATAGTATGCCTATGGCCTTACTGTTTATAAACCCTTTCCCTGTTCTATGTTTATTCCAAATTTCAATACCTACTGACTATTCATGGACAGAATAGTTATAAACTAGAATTAGATATAATGAAATGAGGAAGGTTGGATATTGTAGCCATTTTGGAAACTAAAGAACCAGATCTATCAAATTCTATTAGCAAACAGAGTAGACCCTGATCAGATCCGAGCCGTCTGATCTGGGTCTACTCTGTTTGCAAATGCGTGAAAACATGTTTATATGAGAGAAAGGGTTAACTCTTTCCCCGTACGGGAAGCCTGTTCATTAATATAGATCTAATGTTTCAGTTTCTGCCATAGCCAAAGCATAACCTTATTATTATTCATGATGTGATTATATTTCTAACATGAATACTCAAGAGAAAGGATTAACCCTTTCACCGCCAATGTCGCAAAAATGCACCACGACAAATAGTGCAGTCCCAGATCAGACGCCGCCTTTTCAAGGCGGTGTCTGATCAGGGACTTCACCTTTTGTCTCAATCTCTAGCTCTAGATCTATGGTTTATTCCTTTGAATTCTGTATTCATTTATCTCATTTCCCTATTTTACCGAATGATTTAACAAAATTGGGTTGCAGACGACAATTAGAAATTTGGCGCCGAAAGAGCTAAGCTTGAAACAAGAGAGTCGTCACGGGTGACAAATGCCCCCAAAGTGTTTGACACCGAAATGCATTTTGGCGGAAAAACAATACAATGTAATGCAGGTGTAACATGAAATTTTGATGCTGTTAAAAATGACACAGGAGTCAGTTCTTAACATTAGAAACAGAACCTTTGACGATTATGATAGCTAAGAAAAGAGCCAAGCGTCAAAACTTAGTTAAAAAGGACCCTAAGTCATTCTCAACGTTAAAAAGGACCCTGGGTTGATTGTCAACGTTTAAGGTATAGGAGATATGCTCTGGACAAGCTTTTTGAATCTGGTAAGATATAGGAGATATGCTCCGGACTGTAAAATTGAGGTCAAAGGTCAAGGTCAAGGTCAGTGATCTGAAAATGGTACACGACTCTCCGCCGTCAAAAGTCAAGGTCAAGGTCAGTGATCTGAAAATGGTACACGACTCTCCGCCATCCCAAGATGAACTCACAAACCAAATTTGGAATCCGTAGCTGGTAAGGTATAGGAGAAATGCTCCGGACAAGCTTTGTGTAAAATCTAGGTCAAAGGTCAAGGTCACAGTGACCTGAAAATGGTATGCGACCCACCGCCATCCCAAGATAAACTCACACATTAAATTTGGAATCCGTAGCTGGTAAGGTATAGGAGATATTCTCTGGACAACCTTTTATGTAAAATCGAGGTCGAAGGTCAAGGTCAAGGTCACAGTGACCTGAAAATGGTACGCGACACTCCGCCATCTGAAGGTGATCTCACACACCAAATTTGGAATCCGTATCTGGTAAGGTATAGGAGATATGCTCTGGACAAGCTTTTTGTAAAATCGGTCAAGGTTAAGGTCATAGTGACCTGGAAATGGTACATGACACTCCGCCATCCCAAGATGAACTCACACACCAAATTTGGAATCTGTAGCTGGTAAGGTAAAGGAGATATGCTCCGGACAAGCTTTTTGTAAAATCGGTCAAAGGTCATGGTCAAGGTCACAGTGATCTGAAAATGGTACGCGACAGTCCTCCATCCCAAGATGAACTCACACACCAAATTTGGAATCCTTAGCTGGTAAGGAATAGGAGATATACTCCGGACAAGCTTTTTGTAGCTGGTAAGGTATAAGCGGTTTTTAAAATCGAGGTCAAAGGTCAAGGTCAAGGTCACAGTGACCTGGAAATGGTACGCGACACTCCGCCATCCCAAGATGAACTCACACACCAAATTTGGAATCTGTAGCTGGTAAGGTAAAGGAGATATGCTCCGGACAAGCTTTTTGTAAAATCGGTCAAAGGTCATGGTCAAGGTCACAGTGATCTGAAAATGGTACGCGACACTCCTCCATCCCAAGATGAACTCACACACCAAATTTGGAATCCTTAGCTGGTAAGGTATAGGAGATATACTCCGGACAAGCTTTTTGTAGCTGGTAAGGCATAAGCTTTTTTTAAAATCGAGGTCAAAGGTCAAGGTCAAGGTCACAGTGACCTGGAAATGGTACGCGACACTCCGCCATCCCAAGATGAACTCACACACCAAAGTTGGAATCTGTAGCTGGTAAGGTAAAGGAGATATGCTCCGGACAAGCTTTTTGTAAAATCAAGGTCAAAGGTCAAGGTCAAGGTGACATGAAAATGGTACGCGACACTCCCCCATCCCAAGATGAACTCACACACCAAATTTGGTATCCGTAGCTGATGTGACAAAGGAAATATACTCCAGACAAAAGGTACACACACCCACACACACACACACCCACCCACCCACACACCCACCCACCCACCCACACACGCACGGTGCGATCACTATATGCCGCCAAAGCCTAGCTTTGGGGGCATAAAAAGGCTCCTGTCTTGTTCACTCATGGATAAAAATGCATCATGCATGCACTCACAAGCTTTTACTTTTAACACATTATCCCCTAGTGATGCACTTTTGCGTCTCTATAAAATTCACATTGTGAAACCATTGTGATAAATAGAGCATTTATCACAATGTTTCAAACTCTAAATTCTAATCTGTAAAGAAACCACAAAGTCAATTAAACTCTTTACTTCACAGATACAAATCTAGTCTACATCATTGAGTGATTTATTTATTTTTTAAACTTGATGTTTGAATGTTAAAATGAATATCTTTGTATTAACATTAATTGTTTACGGCATAAACAATATATTTGAATCCAGGCTAATTATGTTTTACAAACTCATTCACAATGTTGTTACCATCAGACCTCCTGAATATCTCGACCCCAGAGACTCTTCTTTGCATGGAATTAATTGCATTGTTGTGTGCACAAAAGAATATCCAGGTAGAACCACAGACCTATCGCAAGCCAGCTGGAAGACTTCCTCACATGAAAAATCCAAATGCCAAGACTAGGATTCGAACCCAGCAGATAAATAGAACAAGACAGAGCAACACCTAATGGTACATACCACTACTCATTTAATCCAAGACCAATATCTCAATGGAACCTATTGCCAGCCTCAATCCAATCAGCAAACACAGTTGATGCATTTAAGATTCTTGCTCATATATATGTACTATCACCAATATTCCATTACTAATTCCTTACTATCTTGTACATAATTTCAATTTATCAAGATCTTGCATCAATTAGCAAGCATCAAGATATAGGATTTTATGTATTTGTTTTTTCATTTGCACCAGCACATATTTTCAATGCTGAGAGAGTGCTGAATTTATAAAAACAAGAGGGCCAGAATGGCCCTGAAGCGCTCACCAGACAATCAGAGGAGAAGATTTTAAAAGTTTTCACTATATGTTTCTATAGAAAACTAGCCGGTCCTGGGGCAGGCCAATTTTGACCCCAGGGGCGTAATTTATATAACTTTGTAGAGGACTTGAACATGATGCTATGAGCCAAATATTAAAGCTGAGAACCTTTCAGTTTCAGAGGAGAAGATTTTCAAAGTTGTCTCTATATGTTTCTGCTGAAAACTACCCACCCCTGGGGCGGGCCAATTTTTACCCCAGGGCCATAATTCATAAAACTTTTGTAGAGGACCTATACATGATGCTATGAGCCAAATATGAAAGCTGAGAACTTTCCAGATTCAGAGAAGAAGATTTTCAAAGTTTTCACTATTTGTTTCCATTGAAAACTGCCCACCCCTGGGGCGGGGCCAATTTTGACCCTAGGGCAATAATTAATATAACTTTTGTAGAGGACCTGAACATGATGCTCTGTGCCAAATATGAAAGCTGAGCGCCTTCCAGTTTCAGAGGAGAAGATTTTCAAAGATTTCACTATTAATTTTGTTTCTATTGAAAACTGCCCATCCCTGGGGCGGGGCCAATTTTGACCCCATGGGCATAATTTATATAACTTTTGTAGAGGACCTGAACATGATGCTATGTGCCAAATATGAAAGCTGAGAAACTTCTGATTTCAAAGGAGAAGATTTTCAAAGGTTTACTATATGTTTCTATTGAAAACTTCCCACCGCTGGGGCGGGGCCAATTTTGACCCCATGGGCATAATTTATATAACTTTTATAGAGGACCTGAACATGATGATCTGTGCCAAATATGAAAGCTAAGCGCCTTCCAGTTTCAAAGGAGAAGATTTTCAAAGATTTCACTATTTGTCTCCATTGAAAACTGCCCAACCCTGGGGCGGGGCTAATTTTAACCCCAGGGCCATAATTTATATAACTTTTGTAGAGGACCTGAACATGATGCTATGTGCCAAATATAAAAGCTAAGAACCTTCTAGTTTCAGAGAAGAAGATTTTCAAAGTTTTCACTATATATTTCTATTGGAAACTGCCCACCCATGGGGCGGGGCAAATTTTGACCACAGGGCCTTAATTTATATAACTTTTGTAGAGGACCTGAATATGCTGCTCTGTGCCAAATATGAAAGATGAGAGCCTTTCAGTTTCAGAGGAGAAGATTTTCAAAGATTTCATTATTTGTTTCTATTGAAAACTGCCCACCCCTGGGGCAGGGTCAATTTTGACCCCAGGGTCATAATTTATATAACTTTTGTAGAGGACCTGAACATGATGCTATGTGCCAAATATGAAAGCTAATAACCTTTTGGTTTCAGAGGAGAAGATTTTCAAAGTTTTACTATATGTTTCTATTGAAAACTTCCCACCCCTGGGGCGGGGCCAATTTTGACCCAAGGGGCATAATTTATATAACTTTTGTAGAGGACCTATAGGTGATGCTATGTACCAAAGATGAAAGCTGAGAACCCTGTAGATTCAGAGGAGAAGATTTTTAAAGGTTCAAATTGTTGACGCCCGACGACGGACGACGCACACCGCACGACGACGGACATCTGGCGATCACAAAAGCTCACCCTGAGCACTTTGTGCTCTGGTGAGCTAAAAAGAAGATGAATTTTGAAATTGTCTATCTGTTGTTTAGAGTCTAACTTTGATTTGTATACTACTACTAGTGGCTGATAACAAGTGTCATTTAGCCGATGATAACAACAAAGTTATCCAACTGTATTGGATAAGAATTTTTTTAATTAAACCATACATGTGATCATTTTTTCGAGGCAAAGAGGGAGATTAGATTTTCAAATGAGGGAGATTGGGTGTCAAAGAGGGAGATTTATACGGATGGAAAATTTTGGAGTTATTTGTTGGTATAATAGGCCAGAGACCTATATTTTATAAATTTTATATGTCTCTGAATAGGCAAATATGAAGCGCTGAAGATAAAAGTTGTAGGTTTCAGCCTTTTTCATTACCCTACCTATAAATATTACATAAATATACATTTGCCACTTTCTGTCCGAAACATGGTGCTATCCAAACACTAGTACACAATCTTTGCATTTTGTAGTTTCATTTTCAGTTTGAAAAGTGCTTCCCATCTCACCAAATAAAGTAGATATCTACATATACAACTGATTGTTTGTGTATTTGACATCCATATATGCTATACTCAATAGTCAATACATACACAATTTTATTTGAATATGTTACCAAATGTCTGTGGAAAACAATGTTCGTGTTTGCCTCTATGAAATGACACATTTCACCGTTCGAAAAATCTGTGGTTTGAGGCAACCAATTTCGAGTTCCATTATTTTTTTTTATAAAAGTATATTTTGATTACAGTTATGCTATGTGGACATCTATTAATAAACTTAGAACCTAAATTAATTTAATAAAGTAACTATTTATATGTTTAGTCTCAGAAAATAAGATTTTCTTCAACAGAAATTTAGTAGAACCTGACCGTGAAGAAAAAAGCATGTAATGACGACAGTGTAATACACCAGACACATATATGCATACACGAATGTTTATGTTACGATATACACACATGCCAAGGTAAATAGCACACCATGCTGACAATTTAATCCCTTTTACTGGGGTCACAATTACTCAGCATGGTATTTAGGGCATGCTGCGGTGGTCTTTGATAAGGGACAACATGGCGACGTACTACAAAAGGGACACAGTGGTGTGCCTGCCATGATAAACAGGGCAGTAAATAAGTCAACAACACTGGTTTTTTGAAGCAACTGGCAAGCGCTTATATACAAAAAATGATAGAAAATGGGGTGGGGAAAAAACAAAAATAATTTTTATTCAGAAATCGGGAGAACTCGTCTCCCGGCCGGTAGTTGCAGTAGTTGGCATCCAATGCGGGACTCTCCTGCACGATCCGGTAGTTATCACATGTATGTTCAACAAGAGTGTTTGGAGGAACACATGTGTCACCTGCTCGTAAGCTGACACAAAAACAGTTAATATGCTGGAGTTTGAAAATCAGAACAAAGGGAAATAACTCAAAAAAGCATTGCAAGCAGAGTGATGAACCTTAGTTACCTCAATGGTCCTCAAGACACATATATGAAATTTGAAAGCTCTATAATGATTAGTTTAGAAATGACAGCCAAAAAAGAAAGTGTCACGGACAGACAAACAGACAATGGAAAAGTGATCCCTAAGTGACACACTGCCTCTCGGCAGGTGACACAAAAAGGCTAGATCTCGCACTTGAGGCAGTGGGGAAGAATCTATTCTAGTATTGCAGATCCCGGAAATCATGCATCATTGACCCAATGACTTTGCAACGGAAGTTAAAATGTGACACCACTTAGTTTCATAATCATACATGTGATAACTACCGACGGTAGGTGAATTCTACCGTTTTCAGAGGTCGTTTACCGTTCTACTTTAACGATCTACCGTTTTTGAAATACCAAGGCAATTTCTTTAGTGACATGTATTTTCCTCCCTGACAGAGTTTATCTGTTAGTTCTCTACATACACAGACCGCCTTTAGCTTGCTATCATGCTGTGATCCATGCTTGGTCTGTTTTGGTAGGGACCAATCAAGGGAATCCCCTGTGGAGACCATGGAGAATTCCCGAATTACATAATCACGAGGTGGTTCCGGTTTTCACTCTACTACTTTACCAAATAAATTGTTCGGGAACCAGTCGTTTCAAAATGCAAACGTCTACCACAAATATCAAATGCAGCAGGTTTATTACTCAAGCGAGGCGACATGGGAGTGTCATGACCCTATAATAGGAATTATATTCTCATAATTAAGTTATAAGACATAGAAATGCTTCTCTGCTTCCTTGTCAAAGACAGCTGTGCTTGGCCTCGTTGTTGCAATGGGCCGAAACACTTCGAAAATAAGACTGCTTGGACTGATAATCATGAATTTGATTTGTACACTAAATTACTTTTTCATTAGTATAATAAGTGGTAATGACACTAAAGAAGTAATTGAAAACACCATGAATTATTATCTACCATTGCAAACTCTTCAAAAAATAATAACTATATCAGTTGAAATGTCATCAGTTTTCGCGACGATTGTAGATACGGGCTAAAACAAGGACTCTGGACCTGATGGGATTTCGACATTTCTGTGTCTGCTCAATGTTTGCAGTAACTAACTTGAACTGAGTAAAGGTTTAACTAACTTGAACTGAGTAAAGGTTGTCATTGGGAGTATAGCTAAATAAGGGCTATAAAATAAGCCAAAAAAACCCTCTAAAAATGTTATTATAAAATAAGATAAAATGGAATATCTTTTTCATTATATGATAAAACTAATAAATCTTGATTTTTTCATGACATTATTTAATAAGGATCCCAGTGTTTTGGGCTTGAGACCTATTGATTTCAATGAATCCTTTTGACAAATAAAAAAAATCTAGAATTATTACTGCATGTCAATTACTAGTATTTGTTTGTAACCCTTTCCCTGTTCCATTTTTATTCCAAATTCCAGTCCCTACTGGATATTCTTAAACAAAGTAGTTATAAAGCAATTTGGAGATTGGAACTTTATAGCCATTTTAGAAAGTACAGAAACATTTTTAAAATTTCAAAAGCAAACAGAGCAGACCCTGATCAGATGGCTCCTATAGCTGTCTGATCTGGGTCTACTGTGTTTGCAAATGCACGAAACCTTGGTTTATATGAAGGAAAGGCTTAATGGAGGTTTTAACTCCACATTGGAAATTATTTTTGCCAAACCAGAAAGTGTAGAATCATTCCTATATATCATAAGCAAACAGAGCAGACCCTGACCAGACAGTTCCTGTAGGAGCCGCCTGATCTGAGTCTATTCTCTGTGCAAATGTATGCGTGAAAAAGATGTTTATATGAGGGAAAGGGTTAAGTGTGTAAATGTTATGTGTGTAATGTAAGGTTTAATAATGGAATGGTATGCATTTATGGTAAAGTATGAATAATAATGTATAACAAACATAGGTATCAAGCAAATTTCTTTTTTCTCCTCCATATATTTAATAATAATTTTTTCGCGTCAGTAAAATCTACCTGACAAAAGTCAAATCTACCTGACAAATTTCCTAAATCTACCTGACATGCCTCAGGAGGTTATCACATGTATGCATAATGTTATTCATAAATTGTTGGATAAACGATTTCCGATGGTGAAATGCTTCATCTTATCATTTCTATTAGTTGCTTCGATATTCTGCATGGAAATAAGAAAGTGGGGGGTTTAGGGCGACAGCACTCGACAGAACAGCAACATCTTGCTATTTGCAAGTATTCTGACGTCAAGTCACGTCATTGGTAACGTCATCGTTTATTTACAGCAGTGGCATATGTCAGATTATATTTCGCTGAAAAAATGGGTCCACTATACTAGATCTGTGTTCCGAAGCAGTGCCTTAGTTCATATATTATGGAATCACTTGAATGCAGTGTCAGATTCTATCTATCTATTCATTCTGCAGCACCCCTCACGGAGATTCCCTGCTTCATAATTGTGATTAGAAGTAATAAGACTCATTTATATAAAATATACGGCTATTCGTGAATAGTATTGTGTAAAGTTAGACTGATAAAGTGTTTGAGACAAGGTAAAATGAACAATAAATGCAGAGTTTAGATGAATTTAGAATTCAGGACACCAACACTGTAACAAAACACGCTCGCTGTTTGCAATATTGAACAGTGCCATTGCCATAAAAGTATAGCTAATGAATGGGAAGATCTTATTCAATAACGGGAAAATTAAATAACCAATATTACAACGGTATTCCTTCATTTTACCTGTCATTTGGAGCTCTATTCGACATATTTCACATCTTTGTCCGCCATTGATGGCAAGGTAAAATTTCAGAGTCTATTATCGTTGTCGTCTAGCGGGGGGGGGGGGGGGGGGGGAATAGCGCTGTAGCAGAGACATATACATTCAACATGTATGTATATGTCTCTGGTTTTAGATAGTTAATAGCGATTCTCTATGTTCTGACATTTAGAGGCAAAAATAGATAGGTCGATCAACAACTAACACTCCGCCAGGGGCGTAGCTAGCTATACGCACGTACGCACGTGCGTAACATAATTTATATGAAAGGTGGACATATTATTGCGGCCAAAATGCATCAGAAATTGAAGACTAACGGATAGACTGTGATATGCGTCCTGTCTTGTCATGCACGTTTAAACACATTCCCTCATATTGACGCCTTTTGAGGCCTCTATAAAAGTCACCTTTTGAAACCATTGTGATTAATAGAGCATTTGCTCCTATAGGAGAAAATGTTCCATTTATCACAATTGTTTTAAAACAATGGTTTTAAAACTACACAACTCTAAGTTGTGCCGGGGGAGTATGCCCGCGGACCCCTATATCCAAGGTGCGTACATTACATTTGGATTCAGCTGCGCTCCTGTCCGCGACTTGTATGAAGTTTTGACATAAGTTTGAGTTACTGGATTTCAATATCTACTTAACCCATTACTCCATAAATACGTATTTTTGCGCCTTTGCAAACAGAGTTGTCCCAGATCAGAGGTAGGTATAGGAGTCGTCTGATCAATGCTTTGTTTGCTTATGAATCTACAGTTTCTGCCAAGGTAAAAAATTCATTCTGAATTCATGTGCAATCAGAAATAATAATATAATTAATACTCTATCTGTACATATTCATATATATACATATATAATATTCATAAGATCATTATTTCATACGTGAATATTAATGGAGTAAAGGGTTAATGTGAAAGTAACTTGTAAAATATAGATCTATCGGATATGGAAAATTAATAACAAATATTTTGCAATGAATAATTTTTAAATGCTCTCTCTCTGTCTGTCTGTCTGTCTGTATGTCTCTGTCTGTCTGTCTGTCTGTCTGTCCGTCCGTCCGTCCGTCCGTCCGTCCGTCCGTCCGTCCGTCCGTCCGTCCGTCCGTCCGTCCGTCCGTCCGTCCCTCCCTCCCTCCCTCCCTCCCTCCTCTCTCTCTCTCTCTCTCTCTCTCTCTCTCTCTCTCTCTCTCTCTCTCTCTCTCTCTCTCTCTCTCTCTCTCTCTCTCTCTCTCTCTCTCTCTCTCTGTCTGTCTCTGCCCCCCTCTCTCTCTATCTCTCTCTCTCTCTCTCTCTGTCTGTCTCTCTGTGTGACTCTCTCTCTCTGTGTCTCTCTCTCTGTCTCTCTCTATGTCTGTCTCTGTCTGTCTGTCTGTCTCCCACTCTTTGTATCTCTATATCTCTGTGTCTCTCTCTGTGTCTCTCTGTGTCTGTCACTGTCTTTGTCTGTATGTCTGTCTGTGTCTCTCTGTCCCTGTCTATCTGTCTCTGTGTTTCTGTATGTCTCTTTGTCTGTCTCTCCTGTCTGTCTCTCTGTCTGCCACCCTGTCTGTCTCTCTGTGTGTGACTCTCTCTCTCTGTGTCTCTCTCTATGTCTCTCTCTATGGCTCTCTCTATGTCTGTCTCTGTCTGTCTGTCTGTCTCTCTCTCTCTTTCTCTATCTGAGACAGACAGACAGACACTTAATACTGAAGTAAAGAAAGAGAGATATATATATAGAGATGAAGATCTGTGTCAGTCTCTATATGTCTGTCTGTCTTCTCTCTGTGTGTCTACCTGTGTGCCCGTCTGTCTGTTTGTCTTCCTCTGTGTGTGCGCGTGTGCGTGCATGCGTGCGTTCGTTCATTCGTGTGTGTGTCTGTCTGTGTGTGTCTGTCTGTGTCTGTGTCTTTCTGTCTGTGCCTGTCTCTGTCTGTCTGTCTGTGTCCGTTTGTATGTCTGTCTGTGTGTCTCTCCTCCCCTATGTGGAAACGAACGTTTGCAAATACTTTTTATCATGACTGTTTGACGTTGGGTTTTTGTTTGTGATTTGTTGTTGAAGTTGTTACAGACGATTTATTTTTTAGTGTAGTGCTGTGAGGGTCAATTTCAGATATCCTTCTATATTAGCTTGCGGTCAATTAATTCGTCAGCGTTTTAGTGCGACCCCCCCCCCCCCCCCCCCCCCCCCCCCGAAAAAAGAGGTTTATTCCAGCATAATTTATCATTCGTATTTAACAAATTTCCATGTGGTGTGTAATATTTAAAGAAGTGACCCGAAAAACATAATCTGACATTTGTTTGATTTCTTTTTTATTTGTTTTCTTTCAAAAATAGTTCGTTTCATTTTCGCTTCACCTCGGTCCTGTAATGTTTACAGCGCCATGGCCGACTTGTACGAACCTGATGTTGGAACAGCTTATTATCGTTCCTCTGACCCTGTCAAAAACTTGAAGATAAGGTAAAACATAGATTGTACTATTTATAGTTGTTTCATTCATCTGCAAAGATATTTCTAACAGTATATGTATTGTTTTGTCTTGAATTGTCACAAACCCTTACATTATTTACAATTAGTATGGCAAGAAAGTGGGTGGGGTATGAGCCATATTTCAAGGTAAAAAAAAAGCTATACTTATACCACTTGTAACTCCCTCTTATGACTTCTTGTTTGGCCAACTATAGCATGCGTGGGTCTGATCGCAAACTGCCTATTGTCAGTGCTTGTCCCACTTGTTCCTGAAGTCGTTCAGATCCTTCGCACTGAACACCCACTCTTGTAGACTATTCCAGTTGTTGACGACCCTCACACTGAACACATATTTCCTGATGTTTAGTCTACTTTGTTGCTTCGTCAGCTTTATGCTGTGGCCCGTTATGTATGAGACCGTGGCAGTAGTTTATCCTCTTCTACTCTGTCATTCATATGATCCCTGTCAGGATTTTGAAGACCTGAATCTGTAGAACAGGGATGGCAGTTTCAGTTTCTTCAATCACTCTTCATATGTCAGGTTGCACACTTCTGCACATAGTTCGGTCGCTCTCCTCTGGACTCTCTCCAATTTGTCGATGTCGCCCGCGTATTGATATATGCGGGATGCATTGCCATATTCCAGTATTGGCCGAACCAGAGTCGTATAAAGTTGGTTGATCACTGTATGCTTCCTGCTAGCAAATGTCTGTTTGATCATCCCCAAGATTTGGTTCGCCTTCCCGAATGTTGTAGAGACATGCTGGTGGAATGAGAACTTATTTTCAACATAAACTCTGAGGTCCTTTTCTAATTCCGTGCTTTCTAACTGTCTGTGATGATCGTCATTTTCCCGCATGTGGTAGATATGCTGTGTATTGCTCGGGCCCAGGTGCATAACGCTGCATTCACTTATGTTGAATTTCAGTTGCCATGTATCTGACTAGTCCGAAAGGTGTTCAATGTCATCCTGCAGCTTTGCTCTACCGTTGTCTGTGGCTGCAGTAGCATACATCTTGGTGTCATCCGCGAAAATTCTAGTTACACTGCTCACTGCATTTGACAAATCATTCATAAAGATGACAAATAAAATCGGGCCTAGCACACTGCTCTACGGGATTCCACTAGTCACTTCAGTCCACTTGGACATATTGCCGTTGACGGAGACTCTGTGTTCGCCCTTCAAGGAAACTCGTGATCCACGCTCTTTCTTTCTTCTTTCTATCTTTCTGTTGATTCTTTAGCTCTTGATCTTTTTCAACAGCCTTTCATGAGGCACTGTGCCGAAAGGCTTTTATTAAAATCAAGGTACACGGTTTCGAGAGGCTCTCCTTTGTCTAATGCTGCCGTCCACTCGTCCAGACATACTAAGAGCTGTGGCATGTATGATCGCCCAGGAACGAAGCCGTGCTGCTCATCACAGAACAACTTTCTCCATCTGTAGCGTCACCAGATTCCCAGTCTATGTTGGGGTAGTTGAAGTCTCCAACCCCAATCAGATCTTGGAAGTTTTAGTTTGACATGTACCTTAGCAGACTTCTAGACTCCTGTTGTTTTCACTACTGCTAGCAACCCCAGCTAAATTTTCAGAATCTAAGTTTGGCATGTTTATTAAATAAATCTTAAAGAGCATAATTAATCCGAAGGTGTAGACAAACATGGATTAAGGACCAGCGAACACAGACAATCGGCGCCATATTGAAAACCCTGTCAAACAATAAGGTGTCAATTTATCGTAATTACCGACATGGTAAAACTTGGCCTTACTGCGTTGTGTGTTAGATTCGTGATTTAATTGTCATTATTAGGGTTTTTTCAGTAATTTGGTATTAAAGGATTATGAATAAAGTCTTACCTTATGCCGTTGAACCAACTATATTTATCCTTGTATTCCAGAACATAAATTTTGAAAAGGGCCTTTTCACACAGAAATTCTACCATTTTTAGTTCGAAGTTAAACTGCACTGCATTTCTTGTTTCAAGGAGTAGCCATTGTCAAAGTATAATTACATATGAGACAAACACGTTTACTTTACTGAACCATGAATCCCAGGAATTAACACAGGAAATTGGTGTTTATGCTTATATTTGGCAGAATTAGGTCAGCCACCTGCAGTGTGTTGAGTCTGCGACAGCAAAATGTGTTATGATGTGAAAATTACTCAGGGTACTCTCTAAACCATGCTAAGAAACTCGGCATTTTTGGAATCAATTCAGTGCTATATTTACACCTGGAAATTGACTGATAACGCTCTCCTATATGATTTTTAATGATTGCCTCATTAGTATTTAAAAAAAATCTTTTAAAAAAACTTTTTATAATGTTAAAAAGTTTACACCCAGACCAAACTGCAGTACACACATGTGTTAGCCGATGATGATTCTTTACTGTAGTGATATTCGCTCGGATTTAGCTGTGCTTATTTCATTCATGTACATGTAAGTTACATTATGCATAACACTTGTTTTCCTTTTATTAAGTCAATTTTGTTGATATAATGACAGTTTATGATGCAAACAAGTTGTTTTTATTACATTTCTTGACACAAATGCTCTTCTTTTGTGCTTAAATAACCGAAATCTTCCTTTAAAACCATATGTGTGTAGGTATCGGGACTGTCTCTAGTCTCGACACGAAGCCTTCATATACTTTCAAAATTATTTGGCTCATTCAAACACATGCCTTATTCGAAATGAATTGCTGGTCCCCGGCACTTCGAATAACCGGGACTCAACTGTACATGTAGTGTCTTTCCCATTCCCTCATATTGACGCCTTTGTAAAAATCATTGGTTGAAGCCATTGTGATAAATAGAGCATTAATTTTTCTCCTATGGAGCAAATGCTCTATTTATCACAATGGTTTGAAAAATACACAATTCTTAATTTTTCTTAATTTCTAGTAAATGCTCCTTTTCGATAGATTTATTAAAATGGTTGTGATCTAAAAATAGCCTATGAGGTAATGGGTTAATGTAAACAATTCTTTGTATACCTGCTAATATTAGGATAGAGTTCATTTAGGAGCAATTAATCCTTTCAATCCTTATTATATGCAACCCGACTGCATAAGTTGCAGACAGCTGGGATCCAGATTAGTTGAGACAACGTAAACGTCTCAACAGGATCTAATGTGTTTGACATTCCCGCAGAGCATTCTCAAAAGCTTGAACACTACATAAGTAACCAAAGATTACCCAAGATCAGATATTGAGCAACATTTAACCCTTTCCTCCATGAATATTCATGTAAGAAATAATGAAACCATGAATATTAATTAGATTAGTGTGTTTTGATAACTCATGGACACAAGAATTTTTGGCCATGGCAGAAACTGTAGATAGACCTCAGCCGATGTTTAGAAGAGTGCGTTAAAACTGTTATCACGATTATTCCCAATTAGCAACTTTATTCCGTGTTCAGTGCAGTAAGCCTCCCACCTATCGCGGACACCAAGGTGATCACCAGCAGCATCAAATGTATCAGATGTAGTTCGGACAACACAGTTCACCACAGCTTTCTTTTTACTCCATGTTTTAAACACAGACAGTGCATCTCGTCCAAGTGGCCCGCTTTCAGTTGTTAAACTTTGTTTTTGAGTTCTGGATTAATGTAATTGTGTAATCCAAGAAGCACATGCGCCATGCAGTGAAAGTACTGCACTTCAATTTTGTCACAATTGTAATCCACTAACATCTTTTCAAGCCATTCATCCAAGGATTTATCGACTAATTTTTCATTTGATGCTCGGTCACACATTGTAAACGCCAACTTTTGTAGGGTTTCTGCAAGGTATTCTGGACTTTTGTTCAAATATGTCAGTTCATTGAGATGTTCTTAAGTTACATCCTGTATAGTTTTAGCTGTTTCCTGAGCAACTCTGGTGAATCCAAAGCTCATGACATCACCCAGGTCTAGAGTAACAGAATGATGTGTCTAGTATCTTCTGTTTTCTTTTTGTAGTACCACCATGCCCTAAACCCCAGTTAGCGCAGTTCTCCAGTTTCTTAGCAATATATACTTTTGCCACAAATGTCCTGAATCAACAATATTTTGAGATGTTGAAGGATTTGGTACCGGTAATTGGTCTTTGTTCAGTTCCTTCCCTATCAAATGTTTCACAACAACCTGGATAACTGACGACATTTTCTCTACAGCTACTTCCAGTCCTGCTAGTTCTATGATGCAGAGACGAACATTATCGGTGTATGTACCCTTGTCATTCTTCGTCATGATTGATTCTTGTTTTAGTATCTTAACTCTGTCTTCCAGTTGCGATATAGTTTAAAGTCTGTTTTGTCTTTTTCTTCGATTTCTAACAATGCTTTTCTTATACGCTCTTCACATTGAACATGTGTAATTTCAAGGTCTGCATTTTTTCCAGGATCAGTTCTCCGTCGCCTGAGTTTAGCAGCTTTTCTAATCAATCGTTAGTGCTACCCAGGTGGTTATTATGTCATGATGTAGATGAGTGCTTGCGAGCTTGAAGTTTCCCATGTTCCTTATTGCCCGCTTGTGTTCACCCCAATGGGTGACAACAATATCTTTCCATTTCTGGATGAACTCAAGCATTGCACTTAGCTTCCAATGAATTGCTGACTTCAGGACATGATTTGCACTTTAGGCATTGTTGCTTGTCCATTATGATTTGTAAGGCACTTTGTTCAGGCGGAATGGTTTCACAACATGTTCTTTAACTAACAGCACTAATTTGTCGTTGAGGCAGTTGAGATACGCCATCTCTGATCCATTGTTATCAAGAGTTTTTACTGACTGATTAGGGTCTGCTCTGTTTGCTTGTGGAATTACTTAGATATGATTCTTAAGTTTCTGCCATTATCAAAATTTCTTATGTTTATGTACTTGTATAAAAAATAATATAATTAATATTCATGATGTCATTATTTCTTACATGAATATTTATGGAGTAAAAGGATTAATTTGGATTAGGACTCACATCGGTTGATACTGTTGTCATATCAGGACTCACACTCGTTGGTACTGTAGTCATATCAGGACTCACACTCATTGGTACTGTAGTCATATCAGGACTCACACTTGTTGATACTGAAGTCATATCAGGACTCACAATGGTTGATAGTGTAGCAATATGATCAGGACTTACACTCGTTGGTACTGTAGTCATATCAGGACTCATACTCGATTTTTTTTTACTGTAGTCATATCAGGACTCACACTCATTGATACTCACTGTAGTCATATCAGGACTCGCAATGGTTGGTACTGGTAGTCATATCAGGACTCACACTCGTTGGTACTGTAGTCATATCAGGACTCACACTGATTGATACTGTAGTCATATCAGGACTCACACTCGTTGATACTGTTGTCATATGATCAGGACTCATAATGGTTGATACTGTCGTCATATCAGGACTCACAATGGTTGATACTGTAACAATATGATCAGGACTTACACTCGTTGGTACTGTAGTCATATCAGGACTCACACTTGTTGATACTGTAATCATATGATCAGGACTCACACTCATTAGTACTCACTGTAGTCATATCAGGACTCACAATGGTTGGTACTGTAGTCATATCAGGACTCACACTCGTTGGTACTGTAGTCATATCAGGACTCACACTCGTTGATAGTCATATTATCATCATATCAGGACTCACACTCGTTGATACTGTTGTCATATGATCAGGACTCACACTTGTTGGTTCTGTAGTCATATCAGGACTCACACTTGTTGATACTGTTGTCATATCAGGACTCGCACTCATTGATACTGTAGTCATATGATCAGGACTCGCACTCATTGATACTGTCATCATGATATCAGGACTCACAATGGTTGATACTGTAGTCATATCAGGGTTCACACTTGTTGATACTGTAGTCATATCAGGGTTCACACTCATTGATACTGGTCATATCAGGGTTCACACTTGTTGATACTGTAGTCATATCAGGGTTCACACTTGTTGATACTGTAGTCATATCAGGACTCACACTTGTTGATACTGTAGTCATATCAGGGTTCACACTCATTGATACTGGTCATATCAGGACTCACACTTGTGGTGTAACAGTCAATTGTTTTAAGCACGTCAGTTTGGATCCATGTTAGCCCTTACTGTGCCGAACACGATTCACTAATGTCCTTTGCAAACAGTGTTGACCCAGATGAGAGGGCTCCTAGAGGATCCCTCTCATCTGGGTCTGCACTGCTTGTCATTTTACACTTTTCTTTTGAAAAATCCCATAATATTCACCATGAGCTTGACCTGTTTGAATTTTGGAATAGTCCATTTGAAAACTCATCCAAGTAAGCGTTGGACACTGAGTTACTTGGTATCACTGTTTGACAGGCTTACTGTATATTTAGGAGAAATGGTAGAATAACTATGAGCATTTTAAATGGCAACAATTTTTCTCTCACTTTCTTTCTCTCTTTTCAGTGTTTCTCTGGATCGTATTACTTCCTCTGCATTGATTCCAACCATTGGAAATGTCACACACAGGTCAGTTGCAGATGAAGTTGAGCTTAGGGACTTTACAAAACAGGGAATTAAAGACAAAGAAGACATTGTTATCAGCTGGCAGCAGAAGATATTCAGTGTTGTAAGTCGCATGTTATATAAAACTATTATACAGTAAAAATTTGATTATTCGAACACTCAAATATGTACCATAATTGGTTTTTAACACAGGTGGCAGCTTAATGCAGGATGAAAGTCATGCAGAAAGCTGCATGACATTCACAGTTTCACCCTGTATTAACTCTGCATGCTAGCGGCGAAACTGTTAAATTACCTATGCAAACAGTTTGGATCCAGATGAGATGCCGCATAATGCGGCGTCTCATCAGGATCCAAACTGTTTGTCATTTTGACCATGTTTTTGTAAAGAAATGAGGGAAATTTTATTTTTAGAATTGAAGCAGACGACAATTGTTGTAGACAAAAAAATTACTTAGCATGCAAAGGGTTAAGCAGTCACCTGCAAGCAAAGACATACATTTGTCATTATTAACATTCAGTAATATCAAATTTTTACTGTACAACTTTCTTAAAGCTTTTACTCCATACATATATATAAGCCTTTTAACACATTCCCTCCTAGTGACGCATTTTTGCACCTCTGTTAACCCTTTCCGTGTTCTGTATTTAGGCCAAATTTCAATACCTACTGAATATTCATGAACAAAATAGTTATAAAGAAATATGGAAGGTGGAACATTGTAGACATTTTAGAAAGCAAAGAAACAGATCTATCAAATTATATCAGCAAACAGAGC
Organism: Azorinus chamasolen; assembly: GCA_963576725.1. NCBI lineage: Eukaryota > Metazoa > Mollusca > Bivalvia > Cardiida > Solecurtidae > Azorinus > Azorinus chamasolen. Next base: position 13,107,588 of record OY755240.1, on the reverse strand, counting down.
AGACCCTGATCAGACGGCTCCTCTAGGAGCCATCTGATCTGGGTCTACTCTGTTTGCAAATGCGTGAAAACACGTTTATATGAGGAAAAGGGTTAAAGTCACATTTTGAAACCATAGGAGCAAATGCTCTATTTATCACAATGGTTTCTAAACTACACAATTCTAAATTTTTCCTTTTCTCTAGTAAATGCTCCTTTTTGGTAGATTTATTCAAAGAGATTGGGTCTAAATATAGTCTAGGAGGGAATGAGTTAATGCTTTTGTAAACAGAGTAGACCCAGATCAGATGACACTGACATGAGCCATCTAATCAGGGTCTACTCTATTTGGTTATGGAATTATAGAGATTTGATTCTTCAGTTTCTGCCATGACCAAAAATTCTCTTGTCATATGCCAAGCTTTATAATATTCGCACATACATGTACATGTACATCATTTCTTGCAGGAATATTTATTGAGTAATGGTTTATGTAAAACTATTGCACAAACTTCTTAATCTATATACATGTATATTAAAAAGAAATTTCAAATCATTCTCTGCTTAAAAATATAAAGTGTATCTTTTCCACTTTTTAGCTCACCAGAGCACTTTTGTGCTCAGGGTGAGCTTTTGTGATCACTTGATGTCCGTCGTGCGTCGTCCGTCGTGCGGTGTGCGTCGTCGGGCGTCAACAATTTGAACCTTTAAAAATCTTCTCCTCTGAATCTACAGGGTTCTCAGCTTTCATCTTTGGTACATAGCATCATCTTTAGGTCCTCTACAAAAGTTATATAAATTTTGCCCCTGGGGTCAAAATTGGCCCCGCCCCAGGGGTGCCTTGTTTTCTATTGAAATGTATAGTAAAACTTTGAAAATCTTCTCCTCTGAATCTACAGGGTTTTCAGCTTTCATATTTGGCACATGGCATCATGTTCAGGTCCTCTACAAAAGTTATATAAATTATGCCCCTGAGGTCAAAATTGGCCCCGCCCCAGGGGTAGCCAGTTTTGAATAGAAACATATAGTGACAACTTTGAAAATCTTCTCCTCTGAATCTACAGGGTTCTCAGCTTTCATATTTGGCACATAGCATCATGTTCAGGTCCTCTACAAAAGTTATATAAATTATGGCCCTGGGGTTAAAATTGGCCCCGCCCCAGGGGTAGCCAGATTTCATTAGAAACATATAGTGACAACTTTGAAAATCTTCTCCTCTGAATCTACAGCGTTCTCAGCTTTCATATTTGGCACATAGCATCATGTTCAGGTCCTTTACAAAAGTTATATAAATTATGCCCCAGGGGTCAAAATTGGCCCCGCCCCAGGGGTGGTCAGTTTTCAATAGAAACATAATTATAGTGAAACTTTGAAAATCTTCTCCTCTGAAACTGGAAGGTTCTCAGCTTTCATATTTGGCACATAGCATCATGTTCAGGTTCTCTACAAATTTTTTATAAATTATGCCCCCTGGGTCAAAATTGGCCCCGCCCCAGGGGTAGCCAGTTTTCAATAGAAATATATGGTAAAAAATTGAATATATTCTTCTCTGAAACTGAAAGGTTCTCAGCTTTCATATTTGGCACATAGCATCATGTTCAAGTCCTCTACAAAAGTTATATATATTATGCCCCTGGGGTCAAAATTGACCCGCCCCAGGGGTGGCCAGTTTTCAATAGAAACATATAGTGAAAACTTTGAAAATCTTCTCCTCTAAATCTACAGGGTTCTTAGCTTTCATATTTGGCACATAGGATCATATTCAGGTCCTCTACAAAAGTTATATAAATTATGCCCCAGGGGTCAAAATTGGCCCCGCCCCAGGTGTAGCCATGTCTCAATAAAAACATATACATGTAGTGACAACTTTGAAAATCTTCTCCTCAGAAACTGGAAGGTTCTCAGCTTTCATATTTGACACATAACATCATGTTCAGGTCCTCTACAAGATTTGTATAAATTATGCCCCCGGGGTCAAAATTGGCCCCGCCCCAGGGGTAGCCAGTTTGCAATAGAAACATATAGTGTCAAATTTGAAAATATTTTCCTCAGAAACTGGAAGGTTCTCAGCTTTCATATTTGGCACATAGCATCATGTTCAAGTCCTCTACAAAAGTTGTATAAATTATGCCCCTTGGATCAAAATTGGCCCGCCCCAGGGGTGGCTAGTTTTCTCTAGAAACAGATAGTGAAAACTTTGAACATCTTCTCCTCTGATTGCCTGGTGAGCAATGTCAGGGCCATTCTGGCCCTCTTGTTCTAACATATTAACTGTTTTCTTCATTAATGTGCCTTTCTATGCCTTTGCAAACAGAGTAGACCCCAGATCAGACAGATCCTGATAGATATGATTCTGCAGTTTCTGCCATGACCAAATATTCCTATGTCTATGTGTTAACCCTTCTCTTGCTGAATTTTAAAATATATGTCTCCTTCTTTACCCATACCCTGTTGTATAATTACATATATCTTCACTGTGTACAAGTATTTCGCTGTGCAATCACTGCTGTGGAGTGCACTGGTTGCACAATCAACTTGTAAATAGTGCAGACCCTGATGAGACAGCTCTTGCAGGAGCTGTCTCATCTGGGTCTTCACTATTTACAGGTAGGTATATTGACGCGAATAGCAAGCGAAGGGTTATTATAACAATTAAGCTAATTTTTATTCATGATTCATTATTAGACCCAGATGAGAGGACTGCTCCAGGAGCCCTCTCATCTGGGTCTACATTATTACTATTTAGGATATTAGTGACATTTGTCCTGCACGTAAAGGGCCAATTGAATTTAACAGAAATTTATTTATCGAACTTGTATTTTCATCTGGTTAAGTATAATTCTCAAAGTTACCTCTTTCATTTCTTATTTGAAGATACATAGTGATAAACAGTTCGGATCCTTCTGGACACCGAGTTTATTGGCATCTAATCTAGATCCAAACTGATTTGTAACAGTTTTCACAAATTTGACCCCAACCTTTTATTCCATAAATACGCCTTTCTACACCTCTGCAAACAGAGTAGACCCAGATTAGACAGCTCCTATAGGAGCTCTCTGATTAGGGTCTGCTCTGTTTCCTTATTATATAATATACATATGATTCTACAGTTTCTGCCATAGCTAAAACTTCATGTGTACATGTGCTATTATAACAAGCTAATCTATTAACCCATTCCCGCATATTGACGCCTCTGTAAAAGTCATTTTGTGAAACCATTGTGATAAATAGAGCATTTGCTCCACAGGAGTTTCAAAACTACACAATTCTGAAAAGTTCCTTTTCTCCAGTTAATGCTCCATTTTGGTAGATTTAATCAAAGAGGTTAGGTCTAAAAATAGCCTAAGTGGGAATGGGTTAATATTCATGACATCATTATTTCTTACACATGTATGAATATTCATGGAGGATAGGGTTAAATGTTCAAAGTAAATGTTCCTTTTTCTCTAGATTTATTCAAAGATGTTGGATCTTAAAATAGCCTATAAAGGAATGGGTTAAGTGTTCGAAGAGTTTAAAGATATGTATCTATGTTGAACTTTATGGGAACAATTGCAACTGAATTAATCAATCATCATCGTTGCTCAATCTGTTTGAAATTTAAAGTGTTCGCATTTACTTCATAAACATATCTAAATACGCATTAAAATTGGTAGGGACAAAAAAGATTTGATGATCTGTATATCCCTGGGATGCACGTAACGAAATTTAACTCTCACAGTCAATCTTCAGTATTCAAGCAATCTGGTCAACATCTAACAATTTCAACAGATTATAAAATGCATTCGAAATATCGTTGTGAAATTAGCAATTCTCAATATTTTAAGCTGCATGTTTTCAGTACGAAACTTGAATGCAGATTTTTTATGCCCCCTTTGATGATAGTCAGAGGGCATTATGTTTTGCACCTGTCCGTCTGTCCGTCTGTCCGTCACGCTTTTACGTGCAGTTGGTACATGCAGTTGGTTGTCACAGTTTTTTCATGGTCATATATCTCAGTAACCACTATAGCTATTGGCATGGAATTGCATATACACATTAACCACCATTCATATTTTCATTGCGCATCAAGCCCATGCTGCCCGCTAGCCCAAGGTCAAGGTCAAATGACTTGGAAATTTTATGTGCAACTGGTTGTCACATTTACGTGCAGTTGGTTATCACAGTTTTTTCATTGTCTTATATCTCACTAACCACTATATCTATTGGCATGGAATTGCATATACACATTAAACACCATCCATACTTTCATTGCACACCCACTCCATGCTGCCCGCAAGCCCAAGGTCAAGGTCAAATGACTTAGGAATTTTACGTGCAGCTAGACAAGCACCACCACGGGAGCATCGCTGTGTCTTACAGACACAATATTCTAGTTTGTCATTTATCATGTGACAGTAGCTTGAACCCTGCACTCGTTTAATCATATATGGATATTAGGCCACGGTAAAGCTATAGAGTAACAACCACATGCTGACACTTTAAAATGGCATCCCCAGCAAAACAAAAGTCATCACTGTTTTTGGTAGGTATTGAAATTTGGAATTAACACAGAACAGGGAAAGGGTTAAACAAAATTATAAAAGTTTTAGAATTGTTACCTATACTAGGACATGTTACCTGTACTAGGACAATGTTACCTGTACTAGGACATGTTACCTGTACTAGGAAATGTTACCTGTACTAGGACAATGTTACCTGTACTAGGACAATGTTACCTGTACTAGGACAATGTTACCTGTACTAGGACATGTTACCTGTACTAGGACAATGTTACCTGTACTAGGACATATTACCTGTACTAGGACAATGTTACCTGTACTAGGACAATGTTACCTGTATTAGGACAATGTTACCTGTACTAGGACATGTTACCTGTACTAGGACATGTTACCTGTACTAGGACATGTTACCTGTACTAGGACAATGTTACCTGTACTATGACATGTTACCTGTACTAGGACAATGTTACCTGTACTAGGACGTGTTACCTGTACTAGGACAATGTTACCTGTACTAGGACATGTTACCTGTACTAGGACGTGTTACCTGTACTAGGACAATGTTACCTGTACTAGGACATGTTACATGTACTAGGACAATGTTACCTGTACTAGGACAATGTTACCTGTACTAGGACATGTTACCTGTACTAGGACATGTTACCTGTACTAGGACAATGTTACCTGTACTAGGACATGTTACCTGTACTAGGACAATGTTACCTGTTCTAGGACAATGTTACCTGTACTAGGACATGTTACCTGTACTAGGACAATGTTTGTGAAGGAGGAATATCTGAGGACACAGTTTGCAAATGCTGTTAACCCTTTCCCTCATGTAAATGCTTTTTCACGCATTTGCAAACAGAGTAGACCCAGGTCAGACGGCTCCTATAGGAGCCATCTGATCTGGGTCTTCTTTGTTTGCTTTCAACATGATATAGATCTGATTCTACAGTTTTTGTAAAAGCAAAAAATTCCTTTCAAAAGTTCACATTATAAAAATTGGGCTTATAAATACTCATGATGGCATTATTTCTTACTTGAATACTGAACAGGGAAAGAGTTTTTGATCTTTCAATCAACTATGTTGTATTTTAGAAAGGTTTTTCTCTTGTAGAGTGAGGTGAATAAATACAAGTATGACAGTAACTGTATCACTCCTGTCGACAGGAAATACCACGACGAAGTGAAACAACTGGAGTAAGTTACACTTATAGCTCATCTATGCATCCAATAAATATCTAAATACATATTTTACCAGTACATGTATTCAGTTTCATTTTTATTTTCCACTTTTCCAATTGCAGTAAAACGTTAAATTTAGTATAAATATCAGTCTCAGAGACAGATTGCAGTTTAACGTAACATACAAGTTCATTTTTTCGTTATTCAAGATATATTTAGCACATAATTATTTGATGACAGACTTTATGTAATTTTATTCCAGAGAGAAAGGCAAGCCAACCAACAGAATATTTACATATGTGGACCATGATGAATTCTCCCTTCAAGAGAAGGTATGACAGTAAGATCTCCTCAAAACCTCTCTGCAACAGCCACTAAATTACATCAAGAATTTTGTGTTAAAGCAGGTGGCTGCTTAAAGCAAGGTAATAGAGAGGTTTTACTGTATCAGTTAACCCTTTCCTTCATATAAATGCAATTTCACGCATTTGCAAACAGAGTAGACCCAGATCAAATGGCTTCTATAGGAACCATCTGATCTGGGTCTACTCTGTTTGCTAATGAAATATGATAGATATGTTTCTTTAGTTTCTAAAATGACTACAATGTTCCACCTTCCGTATTTCAATAAAACTATTTTGTCCATGAATATTCAGTAGTTATTGAACTTTCAAATAAATATAGAACCAGGGGAAAAGGTTCAGCCTTTCCTCCAGCCTTTGCATACAGAGTAGACCCAGATCAGATGGCTTCAAGGTCTGCTCTGTTTGCATTTGAAAAAATTTAGATCTGATTCCTGTACAGCTTGAGGCAAACATGCAAACCTTAAGTCAATCAATTTTAATGCAGTTTTGAAGAAAAAAAACTGGCGGGGGCATCCATGTCCCATGGACACATTTTCTTATATTAAAAAAGTGCTCTTTGATGAAACAGGCATTATTTATAGGAATTTTAAAATTGAATTCAAAATTTGAACTGATTTAATATATTATGCCAACCATGTCATGTGAAAACATCTGTAGCTTTATTGTTTTATCGATGTAGACCCTGATTAGAAGCCAACTCTGGGTTTATCCTGTTTTCATCATTAAAATTGTTTTTTGCATAGCTAACCCTTTTAGATCACATCAAGTATTTTGTGTTAAAGGCAGGTGGCTGTTTAAAGCAAGATGAAAGTAAAACAGAACGCTCCTATAGGAGCGTTCTGTTTTACTTTCACCTTGCTTTAAGCGGCCGCCTGCCCTAAATACCAAAACATTAACACAATTTAGTGGCCGTTATAGAGAGGTTTTACTGTTGTAAAACAATACCCAGGGAATAACTATTTCTACTTTGTCAGTCTAAAGTTATCAAAGTGGTGCCTATTTGACTTATTTAGTTTAACCCTTCTCTTGCTGAATTTTAAAATACATTTCTCCTTCTTTACCCATGCCCTGTTGTATAATAACATATATCTTTACTGTGTACAAGTATTTCGCTGTGCAATCACTGTTGTGGAGTGCACTGGTTGCACAATCAACTTGTAAATAGTGCAGACCCTGATGAGACAGCTCCAGCAGGAGCTGTCTCATCTGGGTCTTCACTATTTACAGGTAGGTATATTGACGCGATTAGCAAGCGAAGAGTTAACAACATTTTGAGATAGGAGATTGGCTGAACTTATATCTAGAGCAAATAAATATGGTATATACATGTACATGTAGTAAACTATTTTCATTTAAGCCGACGGAATTTCTCACCTCATCGCCCAATGAGCAGCCATCATCCCTGGCTGAGAAGATGGGTCATGTCAGAAGACGAAGACTTGCCACCGCAAAACAAAGACGTGAGAAGTGAGTAGCTTTTCATTTAAACTGTTTACAGCAGATAGTAGTTTCTTGTGATTTAAAATCAAAAGCAACAATTCAAAGTAAACACAATAGAGAAGTTAATAAAGTAATTAAGATATTTCGATTGCTGTGATCAGGCATGAAACGGGCATTATTTATAGGAATTTTTAAATTGAAATCAAAATTTGAACAGATTTAATATATAATATTATGCCATCCGAGTCCTATGAAAATAGTATCTGTATCTTTATTGTTTTAATCGATGTAGACCTTGATTAGATGTCATCTGATCTGGGTTTATCCTGTTTTCATAATTTGAAAATGATTTTTGCGTAGCTGACTCATTTAGATTTGCAAAGAAAATTTGCATATGTAGTGTAGTAAAATGGTACCCAGGGAATTAACCCTTCGCTTGCTATTCACATCAATATACCTACCTGTAAATAGTGAAGACCCAGATGAGACAGCTCCTGCAGGAGCTGTCTCATCAGGGTCTGCACTATTTACAAGTTGGTTGCGCAACCAGTGCACTCCACAGCAGTGATTTCACAGCGAAATACTTGTACACAGTGAAGATATACGTAATTATACAGCAGGGCATGAATAAAGAAGGAGAAATGTATTTTAAAATTCAGCAAGAGAAGGGTTATGTTTTAATTTGTGTCTGTTTGACAGTTGGTCTATCTTACTGTTACATAATACGCTAAGTACTGTAAGTATTCAGACAGCCAAATCTCTCCTCTCTACCAGTTTATAAATCTGAAAGAAATCATTATTGCACCATTTTGATAGCTTTACTCCATATATACGCTTTTCAACAACTTTGCAAAAAGAGAAGACCCTGTAGGAGCTGTCTGATCAGGGTCTGCTCAGTTTGCTTATGATATACAGTAAAACCTCTCTATAAGGGCCACTAAATTACATCAACTATTTTGTGTAAAAGGCAGGTGGATATTTAAAGCAAGTGAATGGTGTAATTTGTGAGAGAATTATTAATGGGAAACAGCACAGACCCAGATCTGAGGATTCATCTAAGAGTCCTCTGATCTGGGTCTACACTGTTTGCAATTCCATAGGGTTTGGTGGAGAAATGACGAGTTTAGTACTTGAATACCATGTTTATTTGTTGCTCTGCAGGTGTTTACTTAATGCAAGACCAAAGTTGTGCAGAAAACTCCTTTAGGAACTTTCTGCATTACATTAAGCAACCACCTGCTTGTTTTAATTGATTGTATGGTCACTATCAGCAGATTCTACTGTACTAACAATTAATTAATTTGATAAAATAATTGTGATACAGCAAAACCTCTCTAAACCAGATATTAAATTTAGTATAAATATTGATCTTGGAGACGGGTGAATGCAGGGTGAATGTCATGCAGAAAGCTCCCATCTGCCTAAAAGTATCTAAATTCTTCTCTACTAGAATTCCAGTTTAGAGGGATTTTACTGTACATGTATATGTACATGTAATGCCATACCAAACCAAACCTTAACAAGTGTGAGGCAACATGTTTTGAAGAGTATAAAGAAATAATCTGTAGTAGTATGTACAGTAGAATCCATCTACATGGGCCATAAAGTGAAAGCATTACATGTATATACATGTACATGTAAACGTGTAGGGATCTCTAACCCTTTACTATATGAATATTTATTCAAGATTATTTTTTATATTAATTATTGTACATGTGTTACAAATCAGGAAATTATTGCCATGGCAATAGAATATTAGATGTTTAACATATAAGAAAACGGAGGCTTAAAAAGGCAGGATTGTGGAAGAAGTGGTTAAAAACTGGTGGACGCTTAATGCAGAGTGAAAGTAATGCAACCTTTGATTGTGCATTAAGCTACCTCCTACCCTAAAGCCTGGTAATTTGAATTCCCATGAGTGGTCACTTTAGAGAGTTTTTCTGTATACCTGGATGTTATTGCCTGCGAGATTGTGTGGCTATGGACCTAATGTGTATTCTGCTATACTATAGCCAGGAAAGAGCCTTCAGGTAAAAGACATCAGAGATGTCAGTCGCACAACCCTCATACTCATTATTGTTGGGCTTAAGTGTTGTCATTTTGTTTAAAGGGCCTTACATTGTTTATTGTGTAGAATTATGTCTCGTGTCTTAGGCCTAGTTAACCCTTTCCCTGTTCTAGGTTAATTATGAAATTTAATACCTACTGAATATTCATGGACAAAATAGTTATAATTACATATAGAAGGTGGAACATTGTACATGTAGCTATTTTAGAAAGTCAAGAAATCGATATATCAAACTATGTTAGCAAATAGAGCAGACCCTGATCAGACGGCTCCTCTAGGAGCTGTCTGATCTGGGTCTACTCTGTTTGCAAATGCATGAAAACACGTTTCTATGAGGGAAAGGGTTAAGCAGCTACATGTTTGATTATATTCAGGCAGTATAAGATGCTTCAACTTGCTAGAGTGTTTTGATGTATGAACTGTGCAAACCATGTGACTCCGATATGCGCCTGCACTTTTTGCAAATGGCAGTACTCTTGTTTGTTTACATTTCATTGGTTAACCCTTTCCCTCATATTGACGCCTTTTGACGCCAGTGTAAAAGTCACTTTTGAAACCATTGTGATAAAAAGAGCATTTGCTCCTATGGAGCAAATGCTCTTTTAATCACAATGGTTTCAAAACTACTCAATTCTGAAAAAATTCCTTTTCTTAAATAAATGCTCCTTTTCAGTAGATTTATTGAAAGAGGTTTTGTCTATAAATAGCATATGAGGTAATGGGTTAAAGAGTTCAAAGAGGTCATTGCAGTGAGGCCCTTTTCTCAATATGGAATATGTTGGCATATCATGATTAACCCTTAACTCCATGAATACTCATGTAAGAAATAATTACATCATCAATATTAATATTAATTAGTAGCTCATGGACAGAAACTGTACAATTATATTTATTTCATAAGCAAAACAGAGCAGACCCTGATCAGAGCAGTCTGATCTGGGACTACTCTGTTTGCAAAGGTGTAGAAAGGAGTATTTATGGGGGGAAAAAGGGTTACAATGCTCACAATATGTATTTAAACACTATGATTTATGTATTGTATGCTTTTAGTTGCCTAGTAAAGTAACTATTGCTATGGTATGTTCAGAGGTCCAGATAATGTGTGTAAATTTCGACATTTTCAAGAGTAACTCCTTTATTTCCCCCACCAAACCCTACACTGTTACCATTCTTTAGAATAGTCTCCTCGAGACGATTCTAAAGAGTGGTCACAGTATAGGGTTTGGTGGAGAAATGACGATTTTAGTAGTCGGTTACGCACCGTTATCTGTAGCTCTAGCTATGATCCATTTAGTGAAGGTCATAAACAGTTTGTTTCAGATGAGAGATAAAGCAGAACCTCTTGTAACACACCACTTAATTTTTCTCGCTTCTCAGCTGTGCTAGATAAGCTGAGTTACTAAAAATAGCCGTACTAGAAATCCTTATCTGGAACACCCCGTGACTAGTGTATTCATACGTGCGATTGGGTAAAATCAATACAAGGGAAGGAATTCTTACAGAATTATACAAGGCAACAACCTTATGAATTGAAATTAATATAAGTAATTAGCAAGAATATGAAATTCTATTTATCATATAAACACTTTAAACGCCTATTTAATTAACCGAAGACGTTGTTTTGTAGTCACTCAGTCATTTATATTTTACGCCAAAACGTAACGTTTGTGGTTGTCATAACAAATGACGTCATTTTGGTGTCACACCTAAAGTTATGCTGCGGTCTGTTGCTATTAGATATGGAAGTCGTATTACGCAATGTAAAGTAGTACTTCACAAAATTCGTTAATTTAATTGGTTTTAGGGCGTATTTCAGCGAGAAAAATAATCAAGCATGGGTTTTGTTAAAGCCGGGGAGTTCTATACCCTCGGTTGGTCTGTTCCTGTCGGAAACTCGCTAAAGCTCGTTTCCGACTGGAACAGACCAACCTCGGGTATAGAAACCCCCGTCTTTAACAAACCCCATGCTTGATTCTATTAATCTTTAAAAGTAGATAGCTGCTTAACCCTTTCCTCCATAAATACGCCTTTCTACGCCTCTGTAAAGGTCACTTTATGGTACAATTGTGACAAATAGAGCATTTGCTCCTATAGGAGCAAATGCTTCATTTATCACAATGGTTTCAAACTACAAAATTCTAAAATGTTCCTTTTCTCTAGTTAATGCTCCTTTTCGGTAGATTCATTCAAAATGGATGGATCTAAAAATAGTCTATGGAGGAAAGGGTTAATGTAGGACAAAGGTAATGCGGAAACATCCTATAGGAGCTTTATGCGTAGCCTTTTCCCTACATTAAGCTACCACCTGACTTCAGAATTAGACTTCTTTTGAGTGGTGAGTTTAGAGAGGTTTTACTGTTAACCCATTCCCTTATAGGCTATTTTTAGATACAACCACTTTGAATAAATCTACCTAAAAGGAGCATTAACTACAGAAAAGGATTTTTTTTTAGAATTTTGTAGTTTGAAACCATTGTGATAAATAGAGCATTTGCTCCTATTGGAGCAAATGCTCTATTTATCACAATGGTTTCAACAGGTGACTTTTTCAGAGAGGTCAAAAGGCATCAATATGAGGTAATGGGTTAATGATGCATGAATTGATCACTTGGTCTGCACTCTCTGTCCAAACACTTAGTCTAATTAGTGCTTTTGTCATAAAACTAAATGTCATAACTACCACTTATGTATACATGTATATATTTATGCACGGACTGGCTTTCATGTGTACAGTGTAACACAGCCACAGATAATGGGCAATGCCGCATATATCAAATAATGAAATCATCCAGAGCTCCAGATAAGATGCATAAAATAGAACATTTTCAAGAATAACTCCTCTATTTCTCCACCAAATCTCCTATACTGTAACTCAAATAGACAATTTTAAAGATTCTAACTGTATGAGGTTTTGTGGAGAAATGACGATATTTGGGTATGCATCCTTAGCGACAATTTAAGTATTTGGGTACATACCCTTATCTGTAGTGCTGATCATTTCTCCACCAAACCCCTTTTTATTTTATTTTAGTTTTAGACACATTTCTTCGAGACCATTCTAAAGAGGGGTCACAACAAAGGTTTCTGTGGAGAAATAAAGTTGTTCTTAAAAACCGTTTTAAACATCTTGTTTAAATCGCAGCAGAGTAATCTTGTTAACCCATTCCCGCATATTGACGCCTTTTGATGCTTGTGTAAAAGTCGCTTTAAGAAACCATTGATAAATAGAGCATTTGCTCCTATAGGAGCAAATGCTCTATTTATCACAATGGTTTCAAACTACAAAATTCTAAAATTTCCTTTTCTCTAGTTAATGCTCCTTTTCGGTAGATTTATTCAAATAGGTTGGATCTAAAAATAGCCTATGAGGTAATGGGTTAAGGAACCAATTAGTGAATGAGCCTTGGTATCTTTAGAAATAGATGGTTGCTTAAATGCAGACAGAAAATTAACGCTTTATATTAGCTTTATATTAAGATATCACATGTCCGAAGCTAAAGTTAATGCTTTATATTAGCTTTATATTAGGATATCACATGTTTATATTAGCTTTATATTAAGATATCACATGTGTGAAGTTAAAATTAACACTTTATATTAAGATATCACATGTTTATATTAGCTTTGTATTAAGATATCACATGTGTAAAGTTAGAATTAACCCTTTATATCAGCTTTGTAATAAGATATCACATGTTTATATTAGCATTGTATTAAGATATCACATGTGTGAAGTTAGAATTAACGCTTTATATCAGCTTTGTAATAAGATATCACATGTTTATATTAGCATTGTATTAAGATATCACATGTGTGAAGTTAGAATTAACGCTTTATATCAGCTTTGTATTTATCCTTTCCTCCATAAATATGCCTTTCTACGCCTCTGTAATAACCACTTCTTGAAACCATTGTGATAAATTAGTGCATTTACTCCTATAGGAGCAAATGCTCTATTTGTCACAATGGTTTCAAACTACAAAATTCTAAAATTTTACTTTTCTCTGGTAAATGCTCCTTTTGGGTAGATTCATTCATAGAGGTTGTGTCTAAAAATAGCCTATGAAGGAATGGTTTAAGATATCACATGTTTATATTAGCTTTGTATTAAGATATCACATGTCTGAACCCTTTACTTGATAGAGACGCATTTTGACGCCTTTCAGTTTGTAAACACTGAAGTTTCAGATCGGATGGCTCCTATAGGAGCTGTCTGATCAGTGTCTTCTCTGTTTGCTTATCCCTTTCCCTGTTCTATATTTATTTCAAATTAAAATACCTACTGATATTCATGGATGAAATAGGTATAGTGAAATATGGAAGGTGGAATATTGTTTCCATTTTAGAAAGTTAAGAAACCGGTCTTTTAAATTCTATTAGCAAACAGGAGCCATCTGATCTGGGTCTACTCTGTTTGCAAATGCGTGAAAACACGTTTATATGAGGGAAAGGGTTAAGTGTTACAGACTCGCTGTTTTTGAGTGGTCATGTTAGATAGGTTTAGTGTTAGTTAACCCTTTGTTCCATGAATGTTCATGGAAGAAATAATGACATCATGAGTATTAATTAGAATAGTGGTTACAATAGCACATGGACACGGGATTGACCGTGGCAGAAACTGTGGAATCCTATCTATATTACATCATAAGCAAACAGCAGACCCTGATGAAATGGCTCATACAGGAGCCGTCTGATCTGGGTCTTCTCTGTTTGCAAAGGTGTATTTATGGAGTAAAGGGTTAAATGTTTCATCACTAAATTGCTTGTACCAGTGTGCTGTAGAACCTCTTTATTGTGACCATGTAATGTACATGTATACATTTGTATCGTCGAAAGCAGGTGGCTGTTTATTAAAAAACAAACAATACAGAAAGCTCTAACTTTTTTCCTGCATTAACCCATTCTCACATACATGTACGTGATTTTCAGACCCAGTCTCTTTGAAAAAATCTTCTGATCAGGAACATTTACCTGAAAGAAGGATTCTTTTTAGAATTGTGTAGTTTTTAATATATTCTGATAAAAAGAGCATTTGCTGCTATGGAGCAGATGCTCTGTTTAACACTATGGTTTCAAATAGTGACTTAGACAGAGACGTCAATATGATGGAATGGGTTAAGTCTGGCAATGATACAAGTTTGAAAGGCATGCTTAGAGAGGTTCTACTATGTTTGTTAATAACTTGCTTGTTGCTTATTCTTACCCCAGTGGGTGTTTAATATATGCTTTTTATTTCCTCTAGCATGTATACCAACAAACAGCTTAGGTAATCTTGTTGTAAGGTAACCCAGAACTTGATGAATATTTATGCACTATTCCTTCTAAGATGGATATTTATTGAGTTAATAAAAAACATAGCAAAATAGTTCTACAACACGCTCTTAACCCTTTCACAGCCAATGCCGGATCTGTGATTACCTATGCAAACAGTTTGGATCCAGATGAGACGCCGAGTAACTCGGCGTCTCATCAGGATCCAAACTGTTTGTTACTGTTACTAGGTTTTTGAAACAAAGATGAAGAAAATCAAAAGAATGAAAATTTGTAGCAGACGACAAAGTTAGCAGACGACAAAATTAGCAGACGACAGAGTTTGGCAGCGAAAGGGTTAATTCTGATATTTGGATTGATGTCTTTTATCAAGGAACAATTTTTTCTTACATAATTCAGAATTGGAGTGGGTATTAGAACTGTTTTTTTCAATTGATTTCTTATACAAATGTATTAAAGATACGCATGCATAAACTAAGAACATTTATTTTCATGGAAAACATTTGAGATTTGTAACATATAAGCAAACAGAGCAGCCCCTGAGCAGAAGGCCCCTATAGGAGCTGTCTGATCTGGGTCTACTATGTTTGCAAAGGTGGAATAAAGTGAGATTATCAAGTAACGGGTTGATGCCTGGACACACTGCTTTGACATACGTTCACAGTTGTTTGCTAAATCACTTAGCTCAATGACAATATTTGTCGATTTATCCCCAGTTTTGCACCTTTGTGTTTCAGTATTCAATTGTTAAATTGTTTCCAGCACAACTGAATGGATTATTTACAAAGAGTATATTATTTTAAACTTTTACAATGTACATGTACATCGTCATTATGCATTTGTTAATTTTAAGAACATCCACCATTTGACACACACTTACTGTCTATATTTGTTTGTTTATCACAGTGTTTAACCTGGTAACCCATTTTAAGTTTTTAACCCATTCCCTCATAGGCTATTTTTAGACCCAACTTCTTTGAATAAATCTAACGAAAAGGAGCATTTACTAGAGAAAAGGAAAATGTTAGAATTATGTAGTAATGAAACCATTGTGATAAATAGAGCATTTGCTCCTGTGGAGCAAATGCTCTATTAACTAATTCACAATGGTTTCAAAAAGTGACTTTTACAGAGGCGTAGGAAGGCGTATTTATGGAGGAAAGGGTTAAAAGAAGGGTATAATTTGTTATCTGTAATAGATGAAAATGAATGTTAACCCTTTCCATGTTTGATATTCATTTTAGACATAATGACATCATGAATATTTATTAGCTGAAGTTTTATAATGGTATTTGCACACAATTTTTTTAGCCGTGGCAGACATTACAGAATCAGACCTATATAATTTCTTAAGCAAACAGAGTAGAACCTGGTCAGACAGCTGCTACTGGAGCCTTCAGAGCTGGATCTACTCTGTAGGCAAAGTATGAGGCAATGGGTTAACCCTTTCCCTGTTCTATGTTTATTTCAAATTTTGATACCTACTGAATATTCATGGACAAAATAGTAATAATGAAATATGGAAGGTAGAACATTGTAGCCATTTTAGAAAGTAAAGAAACAGATCTATCAAAGTCCATAAGCAAACAGAGCAGACCCTGATCAGACGGCTCCTCTAGGAGCCGTCTGAGCTGGGTCTACTCTGTTTGCAAATGCGTGAAAACATGTTTCTATGAGGGAAAGGGTTAATAAAAAGGATTTTCAAGTTTGAATACACAGTTGTTGATAAATGTATTTTGGTCCTCCTATTCTGTGACGAATTTGAAGTATACCCTTGTACGTATTTTGAAGTTTTCTCATTGTTATGAAGCAGCCAGTAACTTGTTGGTTTCTTGGGTTTGGGGTTTATTTTAATTTCAATTTTTTCACAACATCCAGCTCATTTTCAAAGAAAACTTGCAAATTTGGTCTGCATCAGATAGAACCAAGGATGTACCACATGCAAGCTGGAAGACTTTCTCATAAAAACCGGAGGTGTTCATATAGATTTTGAACCCTCAGCTGTTAGGGGCTATGAGATTGTACGTGTAGGACTATAACCACTCAACCATTGAGTTCCCTGCAACAAGTAGCCTTGAAATATTTATTTATTTCAATGCATTGTCTGAGCTCATGATAAGATAAATTTAAATATTTTCAACAATAGCTCCTTTATTTCTCCACCAAACCCTATACTGTGACCACTCTTTAGAATTGTCTCAAACAGACAATTCTAAAGGGTGGTCAGAAGAGACAATGCTAAAGAGTGATCAGAGTATAGGGTTTGGTGGAGAAATGACGATTTTAGTATTTGGGTACGCACCGTTATCTGTAGCTCTGCATTGTATCCACTACACTTATGTTGAAGGTTATGTTGATAGTTATGTTGAAGATTATGTTGATGGTTATGTTGAAGGTTATGTTGATCTGATTATGTTGATAGTTATGTTGATCTGATTATTTTTTTCTCCAGGGAGAGTAGTTTCGTGCCAAAGCTGAATGTGATAGAAGATGAGCCGACTGAAGAGCTGATCACAAGGAACCACCTGATGGCCACACCGGTACAGGTCATGTACATAATGGCGGACCTCCGAGCCAGGGACAGGTGCATATCAAACTAAACAGATTTTTGTTTGGAGCATTAGCTCTTCACTCCATAAATACACCTTTCTACACCTTTGCAAACAGAGTTGACCCAGATCAGATGGCTCCTATATGGGCCATCTGATCAGGATCTGCTCTGTTTGCTTATGGAGTAATATAGATATAATTCAACAGTTTCTGTCATGGCCAATATTGTTCATGTGCCACTGATTTTTTTTTAAAAATTATGATGTCTATATCTCTTACATAGATATTCATGGAGTAAAGGATTAACTCTGATCCTGCTAAGTGCATGGTATCTGGCATTTGTTATGTTTTTCAGAGCTACAGATAAGGATGCATACCCAAAAACTAAAATCGTCATTTCTCCACCAAACCCAATACTGTGACCACTCTTTAGAATCGTCTCAAGAGACGATTCTAAAGAGTGGTCACAGTATAGGGTTTGACGGAGAAATAAAGGAGTTATTCTTGAAAATGTTTTAATTTACGCATCTCATCTGGAGCTCTGGTTTTTTATTAACTCATCTGGTACGAACCAAGAAACTGTGAGATAGAAGTCAATCTGTATCAGTTTATAAGGAAACAGTGCAGATTCTGATCAGACAGCTCCTACAGGAGCCATCTGATCCGGGACTACTCTTTAAAGGCATCTAAAGGTTTTTCCTTCAAGGAAAGGGTTAATACAGACTTCTTATGTCTTGGATCTTGGATATTAGAATCTACAGATTTATATGTCTAGTACAGACATGCGTTCATGATTGTTGCTGTTCTTGCATTAACAGAATTCAGAACTCAACTGTCAGACATTGATCCTAAAAACTGTTTACCTCGTAGAGAATTAGAGATGACTTTTGGCAGATATGTAACTCAGAATTAAAGTTGTTGTAACCCTTTCTCTTTTGAATAGAAATATTGATATTATACGAGATTAATAAGATAAACTATTGATAATGACACAAGAACATGTGTAATATTTGCCAAAGCAAAAACTGTAGAATTGGGTCTACATTATTTCATAAGCAAACAGAGCAAACCCTGATGTGGGTCTACTGACTCTTCTCTGTGTTCAGAGATGTGAAAAGGGTAAACACATTGATTGCATTGTTGATGAAAAGTGAAGGGAAAATGAGCCTTAAGAATTAATTGTAGTACACACAAAGTTTGTATATGGGTGACTTTTTTTACGGACTACATTTACTTAGCTCGCAAAGACTTAACCCTTTCCCTGTTCTGTGTTTATTCCAAATTTCAATACCTCTAGGAGCCGTCTGATCTGGGTCTACTCTCTTTGCAAATGCGTGAAAACACGTTTACATGGGGGAAAGGGTTAATATCATGTTTTACCTCTGTTGGTTAATATTCTATGTTGATTGTTTGTAGATGAGAGTTTATGTCCATGTTTTACCTCTAGTGGCTAATATTTTCTTGTGATTCCATGTTTCACCTCTGTTGGTTAATGTTTTCTGGTGATTCCATGTTTCACCTCTGTTAGTTAATGTTTTCTGGTGATTCCATGTTTCACCTCTGTTGGTTAATGTTTTCTGGTGATTCCATGTTTCACCTCTGTTAGTTAATGTTTTCTGGTGATTCCATGTTTCACCTCTGTTAGTTAATGTTTTCTGGTGATTCCATGTTTCACCTCTGTTAGTTAATGTTTTCTGGTGATTCCATGTTTCACCTCTGTTGGTTAATGTTTTCTGGTGATTCCATGTTTCACCTCTGTTGGTTAATGTTTTCTGGTGAGAGTTAATATCCATGTTTCACCTCTGTTAGTTGATGTTTTCTGGTGATTCCTCGTTTCACCTGTGTTAGTTAATGTTTTCTGGTGATTGTTTGTAGTTTTCTGGTGATTGTTTGTAGGATGACTCAGGAAGATGACGTCATACTTGAAGGAGAAGAGGTTGTGCTATGTACTATACAGATGGACGCTAACGGAGTCATGTCCATACATCCTGACTTCAACAGGGGCAGAAGGGCATACATCAAAGAATCTCAAAAACAATTTGGCAGAGGTAAGAGAAATATGTTCCCGGAATCAACCTTTACAATGCTGAAAATTCAAACAGGTCAAGCTTACGGTGAATATTTTTGGGATTTTTCTAAAGTAAAGTGTAACATGACAAAAGTGCAGACCCTGTTTACAAAGGACATTAGTGACTTGTTTCCCACATTGTAAGGGTTAAAGAATCAGTTTTAATAGCTAATAAATTTTTCAGCTTTTTTGTATTCCTTGCGTAAGCAAAATTTTTAATGAAAACAAAGTTTCAGGTCGTATTCTCACGTCACATGCTTCTCTTGCCGACCTGACAACCGCCATTCCGCATGGCAGTCTGGTACAAGTTATTCGATAGATTCAAAAGGCGTTTATTAACATGATATATCGAAACAATCAAGGTATACTATTTCTGACATGAAAAGGCTTCGTAGCTTTAGCTTTGGTTTAGTATGTATAAGAAAGTCCACAAAATATAGCCATGAGTAAGGAGTGCACACAAATATAAAAAAAAAATCAGGCTTATGGCGAAATCACATGACCATAATATAAATGAAATTATTCTCCAAGAGAATACTCAAAGAATAAAGAAGTGCGCGTCGGATGACCTTATGCAAGCGATTAGGTAATCACGCCTATAACTTCGAAAGCAACTCCAAGCGGTCAGTATGATAAGCATAGTGGAAAATGGCCAAAATGTCAGCTTCAAATGAATCACTCACTAGAAAGAGTGTTAGATCTAATCATTTTCCTTCCAGACCTGCTTTTTTATGCCAAATATCAGAAATTTGATTTTCAAAACATTGTTCCCATGCAAAGAAAACTGCAGCATCTGCAATGCTTTGATTTAAAATGCGTGGTCAGTTGTCAACAACTTGAGCCTTTAAAAATCTTCTACTCTGAATCTACAGGGTGCTCAGCTTTCATCTTTGGCACATAACATCATCTGTTGGTCCTCTACAAAAGTTGTATAAATTATTTCCCAGGGGTCAAAATTGGCCCCGCCCTAGGGGTGCCTTGTTTTCTATTGAAACATATCGTGAAAACTTTGAAAATCTTCTTCTCTGAAACTGGAAGGTTCTCAGCTTTCATATTTGGCACATAGCATCATTGGCAGGTCCTCTACAAAAGGTATATAGATTATGCCCCTAGGGTCAAAATTGACCTTGCCCCAGGGGTGACTAGTTTTAAAAAGAAACATATAGTGAAAACTTTGAAAATCTTATTCTCTGAAACTGGAAGATTCTCAGCTTTCATATTTAGCACATAGCATCATGTTCAGGTCCTCTACAAATTTATATAAATTATGCCCCTGGGATCAAAATTGGTCCCATCCCAGGGGTGACTTACACCCCCACAAACAAAGTTTTTTTGGGGGGGAGGGGGGGTATACTGGAGTCACCATGTCCATCCGGTTGTCTGTCAGTCTGTTTGTCCGTCCGTCTGTCTTCTGCGGATCATAACTTCCAAAGAATAAAAGCTATTGACTTCAAACTTCATATATAGATAGATCACATTGACCGCAAGTGCAGTGGTTTGTAACTCTCTCTTCAGTACTTTTGGAGTTATTGCCCTTTGTTATTTTTCAGTTTTCCGGAGTTTTTTTCTGAACCTTTACAGATATTGAAGTGATATTTGGTATGTGGCTTTTTATAATGAGTTACAGATCAAGTTTGAATTTCGTTATGCTTCAATGATTTTTCACGGAAATACAGTGATTTTACTTAGAAATTTTGCAGAAATTCAGGTTTTCCGGAGTTTTTTTCTAAACCTTTACATATATTGATGTGATATTTGGTATGTGGCTTTTTTATAACGAGTTACAGATCAAGTTTGAATTTCGTTATGCTTCAATGATTTTTCCTGGAAATACAGTGATTTTACTTAGAAATTTTGCAGAAATTCAGGTTTTCCGGAGTTTTTTTCTAAACCTTTACATATATTGATGTGATATTTGGTATGTGGCTTTTTTATAACGAGTTACAGATCAAGTTTGAATTTCGTTATGCTTCAATGATTTTTCCTGGAAATACAGTGATTTTACTTAGAAATTTTGCGGAAATTCAGGTTTCCGGAGTTTTTTTTCAAAACCTTTATAGATATTGAAGTGATATCTGGTATGTGGCTTTATTATAATGAGTTACAGATCAAGTTTGAATTTCGTTACACTTCATTGATTTTTTACGGAAATACAGTGATTTTACTTAGAAATTTTCCTGAAATTCAGGTTTGCCGGAGTTTTTTCTAAACCCTTGCAGATATTGATGTGATATTTGGTATGTAGCTTTAAGATCAAGTTTGAATTTTGTTTTACTACATTGATTTTTAATGGAATTACAGCATTTTGACTTAGAAATCTTTAGGAAAGTTCAGGTTTTCCAGAGATTTTTTCTAAACTGTAGCAGATATTGTAGTGATTTATTTCTGTAACCCCCATCTCTGTGTCAAATGTGCTAGTGGGGGTATTCATCACATTTAGTGGTAGTTCTAGTTTTCTATGGAAACATATAGTGAAACTTCGAAAAATCTTCTCCACTGAAACTGGAAGGCTCTTAGCTTTCACATTTGGCACATAGAATCATGTTCAGGTCCTCTACAAAAGTTATATAAATTATGCCCATGGAATCAAAATTGGCTCGCCCAAGGTGTGGCCAGTTTTCTATAGAAACATATACATGTAGTGAAAACTGAAAATCTTCTCCCGATTGTCTGGCGAGCGATATCAGGGCCATCATGCTTTTGTTTAATTATTTATTTTGTTATTATACATGTATTTTTATAATACACTATAAATTAATTTGTTTAGGTAGATGGCCTTTTTCACAAATTTGTTGGTTGTAATAAACATATCTTTTGTTTCAGAGGTTTTTGAGTACACATTAGAACATGCTTCAAAAGAAATGAACAGGTAAGTTAGCCTCATAAACACATGTCTAAATCCAGTACCTAATGAAAAATCCTTTCCCTTTCCTTCATATAAACGCCAAGGACTTATCCCTTTCCTTCATATAAACGCCTTTTCACATCTTTGCAAACAGGATAGACCCAGAGGGTCCGCTTTATTATACCCCCCTTTTGAAAAAATGGGGGTATATTGCTTTGCACATGTCGGTCGGTAGGTCTGTCGGTCGGTAGATCGATGGTTTCCGAATGATAACTAATAAACGACTTGGCATAGAATCTTCAAACTTGCTGTGGTGGTTGGTCATGACAACTAGATGACCCCTATTGTTTTTAAGGTCACTAGGTCAAAGGTCAAGGTCACAATGACCTTAACTGGTGAAATAGTTTCCGATCAATAACTGCTCAAGCGTTTGGCTTGGGATCTTCAAACTTGCTGTGGTGGTTGGTCATGGCAACTAGATGACCCCTATTGTTTTTGAGGTCACTAGGTCAAAGGTCAAGGTCACCATGACCGTAACTGGTTAAATAGTTTTTTGATCAATAACTGCTCAAGGGTTTGGCTTAGAATCTTCAAACTTGCTGTGGTAGTTGGTCATGACCACTGGATGACCCCTGTTGTTTTTGAGGTCACTAGGTCAAAGGTCAAGGTCACCATGCCCTTAAGTGGTTAAATGGTTTTTGATCAATAACTGCTCACGGGTTTGGCTTAGGATCTTCAAACTGGCTTAGGTGGTTGGTCATGACAACTAGATGACCCCTGTTGTTTTTGAGGTCACTAGGTCAAAGTTCAAGGTCACCATGACCTTAACTGGTGAAATGGTTTCCGATCAATAACTGCTCAAGGGTTTGGCTTAGGATCTTCAAACTTGCTGTGGTGGTTGGTCATGACAACTAGATGGCCCCTATTGTTTTTAAGGTCACTAGGTCAAAGGTCAAGATCACCATGACCGTAACTGGTGAAATGGTTTCCAATCAATAACTGCTCAAGGGTTTGGCTTTGGATCTTCAAACTTGCTGTGGTGGTTGGTCATGACAACTAGATGACCCCTATTGTTTTTGAGGTCACTAGGTCAAAGGTCAAGGTCACCATGACTTTAACTTGTGAAATGTTTTCAGATCAATAAATGATCAGTGGTTTGGCTTAGGATCTTCAAAGTTGCTGTATTGATTAGTCATGATCACTTTGATGACCTCTATAGTTGAGGTCACTAGATCAAAGGTCAGGGGGTCTGGTGGGTATACATGTTTTACAAACATCTCTTGTTTCCATATGAAATTATAATAGATCAGTCTCTGCAGTTTCTACCAATACCAAACAATCATTGTTAGTATCCCATTAACCCTTTCCTCCATAAATACGCCTTTCTATGCCTCTGTAAATGTCTCCTGCTGAAACCATTGTGATAAATAGAGCATTTGCTCCTATAGGAGCAAATGCTCTATTTATCACAATGGTTTCAAACTACAAAATTCTAAAAAAAATCCTGTTCTCTAGTTAATGCTGCTTTTTGGTAGATTTATTCAAAGTGGTTGGATCTAAAAATAGCCTATAGAGGAATGGGTTGAAAAAAAAGATCAGTTATGTATCCCATAAAAAAAAATGAATATGCAAACGGGAAAGGGTTATGAATATTTATTAGGTAAAACTTGTAAATTATACATGAACATAGATTATTTTGGCCATGGCAGAACTGTATCTAATCACACCTATTTTATTCAATATCTACCCTTTACTTCATATAAACGCATTTTCACCTATTTGCAAACAGAGTAGACCCAGATGTAGCCGTCTGATCAAGTTCTGTGCTCTGTTTGTTATAATATAGTAAAACCTCTCTATAACGGCCACTAAATCGTGTTAATTAGTTGGTATTTAAGGCAGGAGACTGCTTAAAGCAAGGTGAAAGTAAAAACAGAACGCTCCTATAGTAGCGTTCTGTTTTACTTTCACCTTGCTTTAAGCAGCCACCTGCCTTTAACACAAAATACTTAATGTTATTTAGTGGCGGTTATAGAGAGGTTTTACTGAATAATGTAGTTCCGATTATACGGTTTCTGTCATGGCCAAAGTATCCTGTGTTCATATGCCATTATAGAAATGAATCTAATTACATGTACAGTAATATTCATGATGTCTATATCTTGCATAAATATTCATGGAGTAAAGGGCTGTTTAATAAAGGATAAAGTAAAAGTAAATTTAATCCTTTGAATGTAAGTGGACTGACATATGCAAACAGTGTAGATCCAGATCAGAATGAATGGACTCTTATCATTAAACAATTATGAACCATAACACTTCCACTTTAATGAATTCAGCATTCAGATGGTCAAACCGCAATGGATAGGTCACTTGTACATTTTGACCCTTTACTCCGTAGATATGCCTTTTAGCACCTTTGCAAACAGAGTAGACTCAGATCAGATGACTCCTGTAGGATTTGTCTGATCATGACAGGCTCTGTTTCCTTATGAAATGATTTAGGTCTGAATCAGCTGTTTCTACCTTGGCCAAAACATGTACATGTATTATTTTAAAAAAAATCAGTTAATTAATATTCAAAGTCATCATTTCTTGCATAAGTATTCTTGAGTTAATTTTAACCCATTACCTCATAGGCTATTTTTAGATACAACCTCTTTGAATAAATCTACTGAAAAGGAGCATTAACTAGAGAAAAGGAAAATTTTAGAATTCTGTAGTTTGAAACCATTGTGATAAATAGAGCATTTGCTCCTATAGGAGCAAATGCTCTGTTTATCACAATGGTTTCACAAAGTGACTTTTACAGAGTCATCAAAAGTCGTCAATATGAGGGAATGGGTTACATCATGCATTGTAAATAAACTAAAGAAGGTAAACACCAATCTGCATGTAGTGCTATTATCCTGCTACAGTTTAGATCCAGATGAGACGACGAATGAGTCAGTGTCTCATAAGGATCCAAACTGTTTGACACTCTGATTGATTTTTCTAGAAAAACGGAAAAAAATGTGAAAGAAATTTTGTAGATGACAATAACTTGGTTCAGGCCATATATCCTGTAAAATCTGTAACGACCATAAAAATGATGTCTGTTTTGGGTTTTTTAAAACAGGTGGTAGCTTAATGCAGCACAAAA
Source organism: Azorinus chamasolen (assembly GCA_963576725.1). Classification (NCBI taxonomy): domain Eukaryota; kingdom Metazoa; phylum Mollusca; class Bivalvia; order Cardiida; family Solecurtidae; genus Azorinus; species Azorinus chamasolen. The sequence continues at coordinate 13,082,171 of OY755240.1, read as the reverse complement.
TTATGCAAAATGTCCCTGCATTAAGGCATCACCTGTTATACAGACCACTATATTTTTGTGTCACCTGCCGTGAGGCAGTGTGTCACAGGGATCACTTTTCTGTCGTCTGTCTGTCCGTCTGTCTGACTGAAACATGTGTTCCTTTGTATAAATTTGATGTCGATATTTAGAGGCACTACTGTAGGTTATACTGGCATGTTTGTATTTCAGACAGGAGCAGGACAGGGAGATGAAAATGTTTAGAGAAGTCTACCTAAGACACAAAGATTTCTTGCAGGCGTGTGTTGGAACAGACTTTGAAATCGTGAGTGGACATTTTATTACGATCAGAAAAATGACAGAATACAGCCTGCTTTTATGTACACCCTAAGTGGGTGAATGGGGTGGGGGTCATGCAGTGGTGTACTTGTACATGTATATACAAATGGCTTGTTAGGAGTGCCAGTATACAGGAAAGCAGCGAATTGTAAATTGAAGACAGATATTGGGAGGGAAGAGGGGAGACTGTTAAAAAATTAAATTTGATTGAAGGAAAGTTTTAACCTTTTAGGATGGATAGGATAACGATGAATAAAACAACTATCGTAAAACTATATACAAGTGTGTATAATAACCATTAAATAAAAATAGATTTCAAAATGCAGATGGTAGCATAATGCAGACTAAAAGTAATATAGAAAGCTCCCCTAGGAGATTTCTGCATTGCTTATGTTCTGCAAGGAACCACATGTTTCTGCATTATTTATTTATTATCTTGTTTGTCATATTTTGTTTTTATTATGCCCCCAAAGCTAGGGTTTGGCGGCATATAGTGATCGCACCGTGCGTGGGTGTGTGGGTGGGTGTGTGGGTGTGTGTACCTTTTGTCCGGAGTGTATTTCCTTTGTCACATCAGCTACGGATACCAAATTTGGTGTGTGAGTTCATCTTGGGATGGCGGAGTGTCGCGTACCATTTTCATGTCACTGTGACCTTGACCTTGACCTTTGACCTTGATTTTACAAAAAGCTTGTCCGGAGCATATCTCCTTTACCTTACCAGCTACAGATTCCAAATTTGGTGTGTGAGTTCATCTTGGGATGGAGGAGTGTCGCGTACCATTTTCAGATCACTGTTACCTTGACCATGACCTTTGACCGATTTTACAAAAAACTTGTATGGAGCATATCTCCTTTACCTTACCAGCTACAGATTCCAAATTTGGTGTGTGAGTTAATCTTGGGATGGCGGAGTGTCGCGTACCATTTCCAGGTCACTGTGACCTTGACCTTGACCTTTGACCTCGATTTTAAAAAAGCTTATACCTTACCAGCTACAAAAAGCTTGTCCGGAGTATATCTCCTATACCTTACCAGCTAAGGATTCCAAATTTGGTGTGTGAGTTCATTTTGGGATGGAGGAGTGTCGCGTACCATGTTCAGATCACTGTTACCTTGACCATGACCTTTGACCGATTTTACAAAAGCTTGTCCGGAGCATATCTCCTTTACCTTACCAGCTACAGATTCCAAATTTGGTGTGTAAGTTAATCTTGGGATGGCGGAGTGTCGCGTACCATTTCAGGTCACTGTGACCTTGACCTTGACCTTTGACCTCGATTTAAAAAAAAGCTTATACCTTACCAGCTACAAAAAGCTTGTCCGGAGTATATCAACTATACCTTACCAGCTAAGGATTCCAAATTTGGTGTGTGAGTTCATCTTGGGATGGAGGAGTGTCGCGTACCATTTTCAGATCACTGTGACCTTGACCTTGACCGTTGACCGATTTTACAAAAAGCTTGTCCAGAGCATATCTCCTATACCTTACCAGATACGGATTCCAAATTTGGTGTGTGAGATCACCTTGAGATGGCGGAGTTTCGTGTACCATTTTCAGGTCACTGTGACCTTGACCTTGACCTTTGACCTCGATTTTACAAAAAGCTTGTCCGGAGCATATCTCCTATACCTTACCAGCTACGGATCCAAAATTTGGTATGTTAGTTCATCTTGGGATGACGGAGTGTCGCGTATCATTTTCAGATCACTGTGACCTTGACCTTTGACCTCGATTTTACAAAAAGCATATACCTTACCAGCTGCAAAAAGCTTGTCCGGAGTATATCTCCTATACTTTACCAGCTACGGATTCCAAATTTGGTGTGTGAGTTCATCTTGGGATGGAGGAGTGTCACGTACCATTTTCAGGTCACTGTGACCTTGACCTTTGACCTTGATTTTACAAAAAGCTTGTCCGGAGCATATCTCCTATACCTTACCAGCTACGGATCCAAAATTTGGTATGTGAGTTCATCTTGGGATGACGGAGTGTCGCGTATCGTTTTCAGGTCACTGTGACCTTGACCTTTGACCTTGATTTTACAAAAAGCTTATACCCTACCAGCTACAAAAAGCTTGTCCGGAGTATATCTTCTATACTTTACCAGCTACGGATTCCAAATTTGGTGTGTGAGTTCATCTTGGGATGGAGGAATGTTGCGTACCATTTTCAGGTCACTGTGACCTTGACCTTGACCTTCGACCTCGATTTTACAAAAAAGGTCCAGAGAATATCTCCTTTACCTTACCAGCTACGGATTCCAAATTTGGTGTGTGAGTTTATCTTGGGATGGCGGTGTGTCGCGTACCATTTTCAGGTCACTGTGACCTTGACCTTTGACCTCGATTTTACACAAAGCTTGTCCGGAGCATTTCTCCTATACCTTACCAGCTACGGATTCCAAATTTGGTTTGTGAGTTCATCTTGGGATGGCGGAGAGTCGTGTACCATTTTCAGATCACTGACCTTGACCTTGACCTTTGACCACAATTTTACAGTCCGGAGCATATCTCCTATACCTTACCAGATACAAAAAGCTTGTCCAGAGCATATCTCATATACCTTACCAGCTACGGATTCCAAATTTGGTGTGTGAGTTCATCTTGGGATGGCGGAGTGTCGCGTACCATTTTCAGGTCAATGTGCCCTTGGCCTTTGACCTTGATTTTACTAAAGGCTTGTCCGGAGCATATCTCCTATACCTTATCAGTTACAGATTCCAAATTTGTAATTTGTAAGTATTGGACAGGTATGCTTAGGCAAACAGTGTAGACCCAAATCAAACTACAGGGTCTACACTGTTTGCTACTACATTAGCATGAATCAGACATAATAAAGAGCTCTAAATACTATTCATACATGGGTAGGCCATGCTGTTCAAATACTTGCAGTGTCAGAACTTTCAGATGAATTACAGCATTATAACAATATATACCCATATCAGACAGCTCCTGTAGGAGCTACTGGGTCTTCATTGCTTGCTTACAACACTACCTAAATCAGATGCTATACATGCTTATGCAAATAATGTAGATCCATATTAGGTAACTTCTGTTGCAGCTGTCTAAGAGCCAGTGTTACATGAAACTTTGACCATGCGTTTAGAATTGACTGAGGGTATGTTTTTAATGTTAAGGATCGACATAGGGTCTTTCTTAAGCGTTAAGAATCAACTTAACAGTAACAATCAACACAGTATGTTTTTTTAATATTTGAAATTTGACCCCGTGTCTTTTTTTTTAAAATGTTAAGAATTTACCCAGGATCTGTTTTTAACGTTGACAATCAACCCAGGGTCCTTTTTATGCCCCCAAAGGCGGGCATATAGTGATCGCATTGTCCGTCCTTCCGTCTGTCCGCACTCACCAATGGGTAGTTGTGTGACTTTTTCTAACTAGTCACACAAGTAAAATCATTAACCTGGCCATCTCTTGTGACATTAACCTGGCCATTTCTTGTGACATTAACCTGGCCAGTTGTGGGACATAGGGTTAGGGTTAGGGTTAGCTTCCAGATCATTCTTTTCCAAAGTTAGAGCCAAAAATAGTTTTTCTTGTGGGACTAGTCCCACAAGAAAAGATCAAAGGAAAAAGTCACACAACTACCCATTTGTTAGTACGGACGTCTGTCCGTCCGTCCGTCAGTCCGTCCGTCCGTCCTACCGTCCGTCTGTCCGTCCGTCCGTCTGTCCTTCCGTCCGGAATTCGTGTCCGGTCTGTAACTTCTTCATCTATCAATGGATTTAAATATAACTTGCCACAAATGTTCACCAGACAGAGGCGATGTGTCGCGTTCAACTCCCAGGTCCATGGGTCAAAGGTCAAGGTCACAGGGTACAATTACTTTGTCACAAATTTCGTGTCCGGTCTGTAACTTCTTCATCTATCAATGGATTTCAATATAACTTGCCACAAATGTTCACCACACAAAGACGATGTGTCGCGTTCAACTCCCAGGTCCATGGGTCAAAGGTCAAGGTCACAGGGTACAATTACTTTGTCACAAATTTCGTGTCCGGTCTGTAACTTCTTCATCTATCAATGGATTTCAATATAACTAGCCACAAATGTTCACCACACAAAGACGATGTGTCACGTTCAACTCCCAGGTCCATGGGTCAAAGGTCAAGGTCACAGGGTACAATTACTTTGTCACAAATTTCGTGTCCGGTCTGTAACTTCTTCATCTATCAATGGATTTCAATATAACTTGCCACAAATGTTCACCACACAAAGACGATGTGTCGCGTTCAACTCCCAGGTCCATGGGTCAAAGGTCAAGGTCACAGGGTACAATTACTTTGTCACAAATTTCGTGTCCGGTCTGTAACTTCTTCATCTATCAATGGATTTCAATATAACTAGCCACAAATGTTCACCACACAAAGACGATGTGTCGCGTTCAACTCCCAGGTCCATGGGTCAAAGGTCAAGGTCACAGGGTACAATTACTTTGTCACAAATTTCGTGTCCGGTCTGTAACTTCTTCATCTATCAATGGATTTCAATATAACTTGCCACAAATGTTCACCACACAAAGACGATGTGTCGCGTTCAACTCCCAGGTCCATGGGTCAAAGGTCAAGGTCACAGGGTACAATTACTTTGTCACAAATTTCGTGTCCGGTCTGTAACTTCTTCATCTATCAATGGATTTAAATATAACTTGCCACAAATGTTCACCACACAAAGACGTTGTGTCGCGTTCAACTCCCAGGTCCATGGGTCAAAGGTCAAGGTCACGGGGTACAATTACTTTGTCACAAATTTGTGTCCGGTCTGTAACTTCTTCATCTATCAATGGATTGCAATATAACTTGCCACAAATGTTCACCACACAAAGACGTTGTGTCGCGTTCAACTCCCTGGTCCATGGGTCAAAGGTCAAGGTCACGGGGTACAATTACTTTGTCACAAATTTGTGTCCGGTCTGTAACTTCTTCATCTATCAATGGATTGCAATATAACTTGCCACAAATGTTCACCACACAGAAACGATGTGTCACGTTCAACTCCCTGGTCCATGGGTCAAAGGTCAAGGTCACGGGGTACAATTACTTTGTCACAAATTTCGTGTCCGGTCTGTAACTTCTTCATCTATCACTGGATTTCAATATAACTTGCCACAAATGTTCACCACACAAAGACGATGTGTCGCGTTCAACTCCCAGGTCCATGGGTCAAAGGTCAAGGTCACAGGGTACAATTACTTTGTCACAAATTTTGTGTCCGGTCTGTAACTTCCTTATGTATTAATGAATTTCAATATGATTTGGCACAAATGTTCACCACACAAAGATGATGTGTCGCTTTCAACTCCCTGGTCCATATGTCAAAGGTCAAGGTCACAGGGTACAATTACTTTGTCACAAATTTCGTGTCCGGTGTGTAACATCTTTATCTGTCAATGGATTTCAATATAACTTGGCACAGATGTTCACCAGACAAAGACGATGTGTCGCGTTCAGCTCCCTGGTCCATATGTCAAAGATCAAGGTCACAGGGTACAATTACTTGTTTATCTGTGAATGGATTTCAAAGGAACCTGGCACAAATTTTAACCACACAAAAACGATGTGTCAACTCCCTGGTCTATGGGTCAAAGGTCAAGGTCACAGGGTATAATTTTTGGGGGCATTTGTCACGTGACTGTGACATCTCTTGTTAACGTTGAGAATGACCTAGGGTCCTTTTTAACTAAGTTTCGACCCTTGGCTCTTTTTTTAGCTATCATAATCATCAAAGGTTCTGTTTCTAATGTTAAGAACTGACTCCTGTGTCATTTTTAACAGCATCAAAATTTCATGTTACACCTGCATTACATTGTATTGTTTTTCCGCCAAAATGCATTTCGGTGTCAAACACTTTGGGGGCATTTGTCACCCGTGACGACTCTCTTGTATGTGTCTGATTTTGTATTTATGAATACAAAGTTTTTTTCTTTTTTCGTTTTCAGCCACCTACGAATGTTCTTCGACTTCTTGTTTATGGAGAAATAGGTAAGAAAGAGAACAAACCACCTTTTACAATATTTAACCCTTTATTCCATCAATATTCATGTAAGAAATAATGGCATGATGAATATTAACCCATTCCTCCATAGGCTATTTTTAGACACAACCTCTTTGAATGAATCTACCCAAAAGGAGCATTTACTAGAGAAAAGTAAAATTTTAGAATTTTGTAGTTTGAAACCATTGTGATAAATAGAGCATTTGCTCCTATAGGAGCAAATGCTCTATTTATCACAATGGTTTCAAAAAGTGGTTATTACAGGGGCATAGAAAGGCGTATTTATTGAGGAAAAGGTTAATTGGATTATTTTTTATGATAGGACATTGGCACAGGAATGTTTGGCCATTGCAGAAACTGTAAAATATTATCTATATCATAGACAAACAGAGCAGGCCCAGATTGGATGGCTCCTATAGGAGCCATCCAGTCTGGGTCTACTCTGTTTGCAAAGATGTAGAAAAGCATATTTATAGAGTAAAGTGTTATGATAAACACTTAGATACAAAGATAAATATACACTTTTTTCAAATATACTCGACAGTTTAACACTGTATCTTATTCACCTGATGAAAATCGTATTCATTTAAGAAGTAATGGTCATTATGAATATTAATCAAATTAAATTATATTATGGCATATGAATACAGGAAATTTCGGCCGTGACAGAAACTATAGATTAAATCTATATTACATGTATTCCTAAGCAAACTGGTTAGACCCTGAATCCCTGACAGATGGCTCCTACAGGACTGAACTTTTTCTACTCTGTTTGCAAAGGTAAAAGGTTAAACCTTTGAATGTTTGAAAAGAATCTTACTTGCATACAGGATTCCTCTGATCAGGGTCTGCACTATTTGCTGTTCCAAATTCATTTCAGAAAATGTCGTACAGAATACTACTGTTTAACTGATGTACCACTCAAACCCTTTACTCCATGAATATTCATGTAAGAAATAATGACATTATGAATTTGTATTAGATTAATTTGTTATTAGAGCACATGGACACAGGAAATTTTGGCCATGGTAGAAACTGTAGAATCATATCTTTATTATATCACAAGCAAACAGAGCAGACCCTGATCAGATGGCTCCTGTAGGGTCTTCTCTGTTTGCAAATGCGTGAAAAGGTGTTTATATGAAGGGAAGGATTCATGATACAAACAACCATACTGTTGAACATTTTGTTTTGTTTTCTTCACAGAATCTGTGAAAGACTTTGAGTATGATGACCTCTACCTGCATTTCTTCATCGACCTCCCCAAGTGTAAGTACCCTGCTAATGTTGACCTCCCCAAGTGTAAGTACCCTGCTAATGTTGACCTCCCCAAGTGTAAGTACCCTGCTAATGTTGACCTCCCCAAGTGTAAGTACCCTGCTAATGTTGGCCCTTACATCAGAGATGTCATTGATTCAAATCAAATCATATAATATCCTTGATATCGATATCAGCGAGATGACAAATATCAATGATATACCAATATATAAACAAGACACAAAGGTCCAGATAAGATGGGTATATTTAACCCTTTCCCTGTTCTGTGTTTATTCCAACTTTCAATGCCTACTGAATATTCATTGACAAAATAGGTATATTGAAATATGCAAGGTGGAATATTGTAGCTATTTTAGAAACTAAAGAAACAGGTCTATCAAATTCCATAAGCAAACAGAGCAGACCCTGATCAGACGACTCCTCTAGGAGCTGTCTGATCTGGGTCTACTCTGTTTGCAAATGTGTGAATCCTCCCTTATATATAATATAATAAATTAATAATAGACTATCAGTCATGCGGATATTTGTGTAATTGCCTCTCTTGTATAAGTGCATTAATTTTTCCTGGCAGTTATCAGAAGGTTAAAACATTTGCTAAAACTTTCTTGTGATCATTCTTTTTCCACAGCATATATTTTGAAATTTGTACACTAGAAGAGGTCTGATTATAGGTCTGTAAGGCAGGTGGTTGCTCAATGTAGGTCAAAGCAATGCAGAAAGCTCCAATAGGAGCTTTCTGCATTTCTTTTGATTTGTATTAAGCAACCACCTGCTTTTTTAAGATTCCTGTGTCCAATCAATATAAGGTCCCTTTAGACAGGTTCTTCTGTATTTATCATAAATGGCAAGATATTTACAATAAAAGCTGTCTTATTCTTTACCTGTTGAATATTCATGTAAGAAATAATGACATCTTGAATATTTATAATGAAATATGAATCATAGGATTTTTTTACGATGGCAGAAACAGGAACCAACTGATCAGGGTCTACTTTGTTTGCAAAGGCATTGAAAGATGTCTGTATCGGGTAAAGGGTTAATAAATATATAATAGAATCATAGATATGTCTTTTACTGCCTTTGTAAACAGAGTAGACCCAGATCAGACAACTCCTCTAGGAGATTGTCTACTGTTAACCATGGCAATGAATTTCCTCATTTCATAGTTTTATTTCATGCCAAAGGTAAATGGGTATAGTTTTTGTTTGCTTTTTTCATCCATTTGTGCATCCCAGTCATATCTTAGAAATGGTTTCGATTTTGTTCCTGAAATTTAATTAGTATGTTTGGTATCATAAAGGAGTGTGGGCCTACAAGTATCACTTACATTGATCTTGGAACACCAGAGTTATGACCCTTTGATTGCAAAAAACGTAACCTTGTCTGTCCAGAGTCATATCTCAGAAACCATTTTTAGTTTTCTATGAATCTTTTCATAAATTTTCAGTAGCATAAGGAAATGCGACCCTCATTCACATTGACTCTGGAACACCAGAGTTATGGCCCTTTGTTTGCCAAAAAATAATGTTTTAAATAATGTCATAATATTATCTCAGAAACAGTTTTGTATTTTTGAATGAGACTTTGTGTAATTTTTTAGTACAATGAAGAGATGCTCCCATACAAGTATCGCTTATATTGACCTTGGAACGCCAGAATTATGACCTTTTCTTTGCGAATAACTTAACCATTTTGTCCACTTGGTCAATAACTCATTTAAATACTGAGGTCAGCACTTGTTTGGCTGGGGATATCAATTCAGCCAATTTGCTTGATAATACAAGAATTAAATTTTAATATTCAAAATAAGCAGAGTCTGGCATGAATATTCATGAAGTAAAGGATAATATTCCCATTGTATGCAGTTGTGTACGGTAGTATAACCTCACATTATCATGTTTGTTTCAGACTGGACTACAGAGAGACATCAACAGCTGTCTTGGGTGACACAAACTTGCTCAACAAAAGTGGTTGGAAGGGTAAGATAATCAATAATGCATGGAGTGCTCATGTGACTTGATTTGGAACACTTTTGAACCAAGTTGTAGGTACTTCATAATTATAATGACTTAGATCAGGATAAACCATTACCCTAATTTTCCCTCACCACTACTTTATAAAGCTGAATAACTCAATTTGGCACACTTTTGATAAACTTTGAATCAAAACTGACATAGTAGCAAATAGTGCAGATCCTGATCAAATTTAATGTTAACATTAAATGCATTCATCAGACCAGTACTAAAGTATAAACTCTTAATTTCAGCATGTCTGTTGGATTAAAGCATGGTAAAATGGCTACAATTATCCACCTTCCTTATTTCATTATAACTACATGTATTATTTAAATGAAAATTCAGTAGGTATTGAAATTTGAAATAAACTTAGAACAGGAAAAGGGTTAAATGAATATTCATGGAGTGAAGGGTTAAATTTAGAATGTGTTGGAATACCTCCTCATGCTGATGGTTATAAATGTTTATATTCATTTTAATTTCTCGCACAGGATGATGTGGCCTTCTTCAGTTTTCCCTTCCATTTTGAATTGTTCTACAGAAATGACAACTTGAATGAAGAAGAAAAAGGTCAGTATGGAGATCAATATGAAAATATGTCATTGTGTTGTCAGTAAAGAAATATGTCGGCATTGTGTTGTCAGTATGGAAATATGTGAGAATTAACATGACCAGTATGGATATACGTAAACATTACATGATCAGTATGGATATATATGAACATTATATCAGTATGGAAATACATGTACAGTCAAACTTGTTTTTAGAGACATAGTTTGGGAGAAAGCCAAAAGTGTCGTATCTCACAGGGTGTCTTTGAATTCAGGTTGAAAATTTCATGGGCCAATACCAACCGCTCCATGTCGTATTGATCAACATTCTTCGCGAAAACTGATGACATTTCAAATTTATATCTAGGTATTACTTTTTTAGGGTTTGAAATGGAATAAACTATTTTATAATGTTACTTCTTTAGTGTCCTTATCATTAATTCTAATAATAAAAAGTAAGTTTGTGCACAAAACAAATTCATGAAAATCAGAAGCCCTCGTAGTTTTTCGAAGCGGCCCATTGCCACAACGAGGCCAAGCACACCTGTCTTTGACAGGGAAGCAGAGGCACATTTCTATATGTAAGTATCTTAATTATGAGAATACAATTTATGTTATAATGAAATAAACCTTTTGAAGTGGTGTGGTTAACTTCTTGTCAAGTTATGAAACCAAATTGGCAATTAAATCACTAGAATAGCCAATTACGTCGTTATGACCGATTTCCGGTATAAATAAATGGATGATTAAAGCGCAGTTCATTATCAAAATTTTATGGTTGGGTAGCTAGCTATAAAAACAGTAGTGAGACTAACAGACCAACTGGACCAGATAATCCCTTATCACCTTGGGCATTAATCCTTTGACACATTAATGAGGGCAATTAGGTACAAACACAATGATACAGTGAAAGATCATTGTCGCTAAAAACAATGTCGTTTGCCGAGTTGGATGTACAAATTTAGTGTCGTATGTCGCATCTGCCAGTGTGTCGCTAAATACAGATGAAATATAGAGGAAAATACATCGGGAGGAAGGAAATACTGTCGCATCTGACAGGATGTCGCTAAAAACAATGTGTCGCTAGGACAGGTTTGACTGTATGTCAACATTGTGTTGTCAGTATGGAAATATGTGAGAATTAACATGACCAGTATGGATATACGTAAACATTACATGATCAGTATAGAAATATGACAGTATTATTTGATTAGTATGAAGCAATGTGAACATTACATGGTCAGTATGGAGCACTGGCACTTGATCGAAAAAGACTATAGTTTATTTATAGCAACTAGTACATTAATACACTACATGGTGCGGCAGCCGATTCTCCACCTGTTCCGTTCCGGCGGAAATTTCCGATATAAAACGCAGATCGAGGCAAAATCTACTCAGCGGTCGGGAAGGAAAGACATTTATCTCTGTAGAAACGATAAGTTCTTGTCCATGAACAAGCCTCTATCGAAAATATTTGATAATATTTGGAGGAGAAAGTGGTATTTGATTTTGTCGCCGTTTTCATTCCTAGTCAACTTCCGGTTTGAGCGACCTTCAACTGTTTCGGTTGAAACGGGCGTTTTCATTGGACAAATCAGAAAGGTGTGTCAAGCGTTGTTGTTCCCGCGGTCTGTCAAATATTTGTCTTTAAAATGCAAATCTTGGCAATAAAAACCATATTAGACGGCCACAACATTGTGGTTACTGGTCATTATGACGAGGCTAGTGAGGGATGATGATGCAATTGGGCCATGTCCGTCAGAATGTTTTGGGAATGGATGTTTTGTTATTTGATGAAGTTTCAATGTTATCAAAGAAAGACGCGCTCATGACGTCATTTGGTGACGTCATGACATTTTAAGTAACAACTTAACGTCACCATGACGCTCGATCAACATTGTTCTCTTTGATTTTATGGCTGAATGCATGTAACAAAAATGTGACGTGTATTTTGGTCGAAATAGAAGATCAGAGCTATTCAAGTATTTATGTTTACATGTAGTTTGACTTCGATCAGGCAGTCGAAATAACCGGGTCATTGTCAACCAATCAAATGGCTCGTAACATTTTCTCGGGGTCAGAGGAGGTTACCGGAAGTTAACACGGAATGAAAGTCCTGACAAATCAACTCCGCCAATTTATCCCTGAAATATCATCAAATATCTTCGATAGAGGTTTGTTAATGGACCAGAACTTACATTTTCTGCAGAGATAAATGTCTTTTCTTCCCGGCTGCTGAGTAGATTTCGCGTTGATCTGCGTTTTATATCGGAAATTTACGCCGGTACGAAACAATGGGCGAATCGGCTGCTGCACCATGTATATGATATAACTATTATATTACACAACTATAGTCTGTTTCGATCAAGTGCCAGTGGTATGGAGATATGTTTGCACTATATGATCAATATGGAACAATGCCAGTATTATATCAGTATGAAGGTATGTCTGTATTATATAAGTATGAAGCTATGTCTGCATTATATCAGTATGAAGGTATTTCTGAATTATATGTCTGAAGTTGTGTCTGCATTATATCAGTATGGAGGTGTGTCTGCATTATATTAGTCTGAAGTTGTGGCTGCATTGTATCAGTATGGAGGTATGTCTGCACTATATCAGTATGGAGGTGTGTCTGCACTATATCAGTATGGAGGTATGTCTGCACTATATCAGTCTGAAGGTATGTCTGCACTATATCAGTATGAAGGTATGTCTGCACTATATCAGTATGGAGGTGTGTCTTCACTATATCAGTATGAAGGTATGTCTGCATTATATCAGTCTGAAGGTATGTCTGCACTATATCAGTATGAAGGTATTTCTGCACTATATCAGTATGGAGGTGTGTCTTCACTATATCAGTATGAAGGTATGTCTGCATTATATCAGTCTGAAGGTATGTCTGCACTATATCAGTATGAAGGTATGTCTGCACTATATCAGTATGGAGGTGTGTCTGCACTATATCAGTATGGAGGTATGTCTGCACTATATCAGTCTGAAGGTATGTCTGCACTATATCAGTATGAAGGTATGTCTGCACTATATCAGTATGGAGGTGTGTCTTCACTATATCAGTATGAAGGTATGTCTGCATTATATCAGTCTGAAGTTGTGTCTGCACTATATCAGTATGAAGGTATGTCTGCACTATATCAGTATGGAGGTGTGTCTGCACTATATCAGTATGTAGGTACATGTATGTCTGCATTATATCAGTATGAAGGTGCATGTATGTCTGCACTATATCAGTATGGAGGTATGTCTGCATTATATCAGTATGAAGGTATGTCTGCACTATATCAGTCTGAAGGTACAGGTATGTCTGCACTATATCAGTCTGAAGGTACAGGTATGTCTGCATTGTATCAGTCTGAAGGTATGTCTGCACTATATCAGTCTGAAGGTACAGGTATGTCTGCACTATATCAGTCTGAAGGTATGTCTGCACTATATCAGTCTGAAGGTATGTATGCACTATATCAGTCTGAAGGTACAGGTATGTCTGCACTATATCAGTCTGCACTATATCAGTCTGAAGGTACAGGTATGTCTGCATTGTATCAGTCTGAAGGTATGTCTGCACTATATCAGTATGAAGGTATGTCTGCACTATATCAGTATGAAGGTATGTCTGCATTATATCAGTCTGAAGGTATGTCTGCATTGTATCAGTCTGAAGGTATGTCTGCATTGTATCAGTCTGAAGGTATGTCTGCATTATATCAGTCTGAAGGTATGTCTGCATTGTATCAGTCTGAAGGTACAGGTATGTCTGCATTATATCAGTATGAAGGTATGTCTGCACTGTATCAGTCTGAAGGTAAATGTATGTCTGCATGATATCAGTATGAAGGTATGTCTGCACTGTATCAGTCTGAAGGTAAATGTATGTCTGCATGATATCAGTATGAAGGTATGTCTGCACTGTATCAGTCTGAAGGTAAATGTATGTCTGCATGATATCAGTATGAAGGTATGTCTGCACTGTATCAGTCTGAAGGTAAATGTATGTCTGCATGATATCAGTATGAAGGTATGTCTGCACTGTATCGGTCTGAAGGTACAGGTATGTCTGCATGATATCAGTCTGAAGGTATGTCTGCACTATATCAGAGTATCAAACGGTTTGGATCTTGATGAGACCCAAAGTTACTCAGTGTCTTATCTGGATCTAACCTGTTTGTGAAGGTCTGCATGAGTTCATCCCACAGATTTTAGATATGACATTTTTGTTTGTTATTTTATTCCATTAGTTTTATTTTTGCTATGTAGAGTTGGAGATGCCAAGATTTCCATCCATAATGATAGAGGTCCTGTCTCTGGACTCCTGGAACAGATTTAGGACAGAGGGTTACACATATCTCACAGTGCCAGGACAGCCAGGTGAGAGACGGAAAGCTTTTACTTGTTGTTTATGTGTACAGTAATACCCTTATTTGGTATTTCTAACATCACCAGTACTATATTTGATATTTCTAACATCACCAGTACTATATTTGATATTTCTAACATCACCAGTACTATATTTTTCTAACATCACCAGTACTATATTTGATATTTCTAATATCACCAGTACTATATTTGATATTTCTAATATCACCAGTACTCTAGTTGATATTTCTAAAGCCTTTCTTATACTCAAACAGGTTATCACCAGTACTATATTTGATATTTCTAAAGCCTTTATTATACTCATACAGGTTATCATAAAGAAACAGCTCACTGTTGGAGACCAACTGGGTCAACCATAATTTCACGACTACGCAGATTTTTTATAGGAGGTTCACCGGAACTGGAAGATCCGACATACCCAGCAGTGCCATCAACGTTTCAGGTAAAACTTATTTTTTACTCAGATCCTAGAGAATAGGTGCATATGGAATTATTATTATTATGGTCTTTTCTCCATCAAGCCTTATTAAAAAGACTTTTCTTAAAAAAGGTCACACCACAGGTTTTGGTGGAGAAATAAAGGAGCTATGTTTGGAAAAAGTTGATAGATCCATGTGAGAGTAGCACGCTTAAAGATTTAGACCCAGGTATATCTGAAAGCATTTAAGGCTAAATTTTCAAAGAGAAGTGTTCCATTATTATGTGATAGAGTCTATAAAGTATGTCAGGTTATATTCTGCATGATAATTTTAAACAACAAACACTGCAGACCTTGATCAGAGGCCTACAGTAGTAGTCTACACATTGTTACCCACATTCAGAGGGTTAATACAACATGCATTTGTCTTATTTGTATTCCAGGGCACGCATTTAAGCAAGTTTGGATTCAAAACAGAGACAACGGGGAGCGTAAATGTCAACATGAATGTAATCATGCAGTCTAGGTATGTACCCTTTACTAATTAATTAACCCTTTACTTCATAAATATGCCTTTCTGTGCCTTGCAAACAGAGCAGACCCAGATCAGAGTCTGCCCTGTTTGCTGATGACATTATATAGATATGATTCTACAGTTTCTGTCATTGCCGAAAATTCCTGTGTCCATGTGCTTTTAAAGCAATTTATCTTATTACATGTATGATTCATGGTGTCATTATTTCTTACATGAATATTCATGTAGGAAAGGTTTTTTTTGTCCTATACCACAATAATTTTGATTTGTAAGTCACCCTATAAGGCTTTTTAAAAATTTGTATAAAAGGACTGATGAGAATATTCATGGTGCAAGGTTAATAAATGTCAGATGTTGAGTTAAAATATTTTACCAATAGCCAGAAAACTACATTACATCTATGATACACATTCAGTTATACTAGAGTTATAGCCCATGGCAATATTACTAGAATTATAGTCAATGGTATAGGCCATATTATAGCAACACTATAAATGTTACTATGGAGACTTTTTCTACTTGTATATGACTGTTCTTTAATATTTCAGAGCATTCCGAGACAAGAAGGCCAGTAAACAGTCTTTGAGCTCATTATTGGAATCTTTAGGGTAAGTAACAAGGAGGAACCCTTCGCTTGCTGAATTTTAAAACACATTTCTCCTTCTTTACCCATGCCCTGTTGTATAGTTACATATATCTTCACTGTGTACAAGTATTTCGCTGTGCAATCACTGCTGTGGAGTGCACTGGTTGCACAATCAACTTGTAAATAGTGCAGACCCTGATGAGACAGCTCCTGCAGGAGCTGTCTCATCTGGGTCTTCACTATTTACAGGTAGGTATATTGACGTGAATAGCAAGCGAAGGGTTAACCCACAATGTCACCAAAATACACGGACAGACACAGCAGTCTCAGATCAGATGCCATTTTTCTAGGTGGCTTTGAATCAGGGACTTCTCTGTTTATCTCATCTTCTAGTTTATGACGCAGGTTATTTCTTTGAAATTTGTATTTTCTCAATTCTTCATTTAACCCTTTCCCTGTTCTATGTATATTCCAAATGCTGATACTTACTGAATATTCATGGACAAAATAGTTATGATGAAATACGGAAGGTGGAAAAATTCTAGCCATTTTAGAAAGTAAAGAAACAGACCTCTCAATTTTCATTAGCAAACAAAGCAGACCCTGATCAGACGACTCCTATAGGAGCCATCTGATCTGGATCTACTCTGTTTGCAAATACATGAAAAGGTGTTTTTTATATGAAGGAAAGGGTTAAGGCAGGTGATAGCTTAATGCAGGCTAAAAGCTATTGGGCTTTCTGCATTTACCTTGCATCATGCAACCACCTGTTCAATTAATTAATATTCAGTTAAGACAGGTACTACTGTATCTTGTATATAAGTCAACGTCTTTACAACAGCCATTCGACAGAAATATTTCTTGATCTTTAACCTTGTGAATGCTGAATATTCAAAATGGAATCGCCCATCAGTATTTAACTATAGGGTCCTTTCAGTATGAAAGGGTTAACCCTTACTGTGCCGGACACGAGTCACTAATGTCCTTTGCAAACAGTGTAGACCCAGATGAGAGGGCTCTTAGAGGAGCCCTCTCATCAGGGTCTGCACTGTTTGTCATGTTACACTTTTAGAAGAATCCCTAAATATTCACCATAAGCTTGGCCTGTTTAGGTCCTGAATGGCTTTGCGTACCTAGAGTAGAATACCCATCACAGTAGATCAAGATCAACACAATAGACCAATCAAATGGCAAACACAGTAGACCAAGATCAAATGGCTCCTGTAGTAGTCATCTGATTGTGGTCTGCTTTGCTTGCTGAGAGCATTATATAGATCTGATTCAATAGTTTCTGCCATGGACATAAAATCCTGTTATCATATACCATTATAAATTATTTATTATTATTATAATTATTATTATTTCTTCATTGAATATAAATCAGGCAAAGGATGTAATGATGGCACTAATCTCCTTTTACTTTACAATTACAGAATTAACCATGTACAGCAGAATATTAGCAATGTTCTCGGTAAGTATATGTTCTATACCTTAATTACCTTAAGTAATCTCCCCCTCTATACCTTAATTATCCTAAGTAATCTCCACTCTCCATGGGATAAGTCAGTTTGGCACAATTGAGATAATTTTGAAATTTAACAAGCAATATGATAAATAGCCATATGACTGTCTGGCTAAGTGATCCATATCCTAATTATTTTGACACCCAATCTCCACTCTTGACCGTTTTGTAAAGCTGAATAAGCCTATTAGGCACCATTTTGATAACTTTAACCCTTTTGCTGCCAATGCCGGATCTGTGATTTCCTATGCAAACAGTTTGGATCCAGATGAGACGCCGAGTAACTCGGCATCTCATCAGGATCCAAACTGTTTGTTACTGTTACTATGTTTTTGAAACAAAAATGAAGAAAATCAAAAGAATGAAAATTTGTAGCAGACGACAAACTTAGCAGACGACAGAGTTTGGCAGCAAAAGGGTTAAATTAGACTGACATAGTGATGTAGACCCTGACATAGTGATGTAGACCCTGATATAGTGATGTAGACCCTGACATAGTGATGTAGACCCTAATCAAACAGATCTTTCAACAGTAGTTTGATCTGGGCCTGCAGTATTTGCCAAAGTTTGTCTGTCTGAATACTTTAGGGTAATTAGGCGACAAAGCAAAAGTAATACAGTAAAGTTCCGCTAATGCAACCACCTAAAAGAGGTATAATTCTGGGTGCTAGATTCAGATGGTAGCTTAATGCAGGAGGAGAAAAGTGATGCATTACTTTTGTCCTGAATTAAGCAACCACCTGCTTATAAAAACACTCATGTTTATTCATTAAGTGGTCGCATTAGCAGGGTTTTACTGTATAACACGCACTCATCTTGGTCAGAAAATTATCCCTTGATAAAAGAAATAGAGGATCTGTCGTGAGTTGTCTTTTAAGATCACATGTTCCTAAACGAGCCTTAGAAAATGTTATTAAGTGAGCCTTTGGTGAGCTTAATAACATTTTCTTGGTGAGTTTAGGAACATGTGATCTTAAAAGACAACGAGCATCAGATTCTTTTTTCACATAACCAAACAGTGTAGATCTAGATCTATTTTCGCCCCTTTAATGACATTTAAACATCGTTTTTTCCCCAGTTTGACGTCATATATGATGTCATACATATTCTAAAGTGTTCTTACACGTGTTACTGATAAGAGAATCTTAACCCGTTGTTCTAACCTGGAGATAAGAGAAGTTATATGAGAAAGCAATGTTTTGAATGAAACATTGTTCACGTTCAAAGTAAAACCTGAAATGGTTATAATTAAAGTTTTTGACCTTGATAAACTCCTTTCTAGTACCTGTCTAGAAGACTAAGTCAATATTGTTAAATGTCAACTTGAAAAGGGCCATAACCCTTTACTCCATAGATATACCTTTTCAAACAGATTATACCGAGATCAGATGGCTTCTGTACGTGCTGTCTGATCATAGTCTGCTAGCTTGCTAGTAAAGAAGAATTGAATTATTTTTGACAGGTGGTTGCTTAATACAGAGTGAAAGTCACACAGAAAGCTCCAAGAGGAGATTTCTGCATGACATTTACCCTGTCTTAACCCATTACCTCATAGGCTATTTTTAGATCCAACCTCTTTGAATAAATCTACCGAGAAGGAGCATGAACTACAGAAAAGGAATGTTTTAGAATTGTGTAGTTCTGAAAGCATTGTGATAAATAAAGCATTTGCTCCCATAGGAGCAAATGCTCTATTTATCACAATGGTTTAAAAAAGTGACTTTTACAGAGGCATAGAAAGGTGTATTTATGGAGGAAAGGGTTAAGCTGGCACCTGTCAAAGAACAAAAATGATACTTGATTGTTTGGATTAGTGATTTTTTAACTGTATTGTAGAAACCACCTTTCAGATTAACAAGCACAGCCAGATAGACAGAAGTCCTTTCATCGTTCATTAGTTTCTATGTAGGGCTCATGAAAAGTGTTTTATTTATGCAAGTGGTTTTCTCAGAAAAGTTTGTATTAACATTGAATCTTACTGCGGCTGCATGATTGCACCATATGTTAGCAGTGCTCAATATTGTAGGCGAATGACTCAGTGACCAGGGGAGTAAATGTACAGTCGGCTGAGCGGTCCTTTGAACTAAAAGTAGACTATAACTAGGTACTTTTTACTTTAATTTTTCAGATGCTTTCAAGAAAGCCAGAAACAGAATGTTACATGCCAGGGAAAATGCCACCACTGATCTCAAGAATACCGCCACAACAAAAGCAGCTCTTGCTTAGAAAGACTCCACAACAAAATCATCTCTAGCTTAGCTAGCACTCCACAACAAAAGCAGCTCTAGCTTAGCTAGCACTCCAACAAACTTTATAGACTGGATTAGTGTCTGAATCTATAAATAATATATGGTTAAACCTTATAGGAGAAAGTTAATCCTTTTGCTGCCTAAAGAAATGTATTTGCTTTGGTTAACATCTACTTCAGGTTTCAAAGT
Source organism: Azorinus chamasolen (assembly GCA_963576725.1). Taxonomy (NCBI): domain Eukaryota; kingdom Metazoa; phylum Mollusca; class Bivalvia; order Cardiida; family Solecurtidae; genus Azorinus; species Azorinus chamasolen. Next base: position 13,062,098 of record OY755240.1, on the reverse strand, counting down.
GGAGTTTACAGTAGAACTTGTCTTAAGTGGCCATCATAAAGAGGTTTAATTATGGGTCTGTAAGGCAGGTGGTAGCTTAATGCAAGGCAAAAGTAATGCAGAATGTTCCTATAGGAGCTTTCTACCCTACTTTTGCCCAGCATTAAGCAACCATCTTTTTTTTAAGACTCCCGTTTTCAATAAATGAATGGCAGCTTAGAATAGGTTCTACTGTATTTCCTCAATTTTTCCCTAAAATGTAATCAATGTCAATCAGTTTGGATCCTGATGTGATGCCAAGTTAATCAATGTCTCATCTGGATCCAAACTGTTTTCAACAGTTATAAAGATTCACATGTGGCAGTAACAGTGCTAATCATGAATTGATTATCATTTGGAAAACAACTCTGGAGTAACTGCATGTCTGATAAATCATGGCAGGAAAACACTCTTGTTCATGTGACAGAGCTTGGGACTTACTTGAAAGGTAGAAGTACAAAATCAAGTGCCAATTACAGAAATACTTTAAACAGCAGTTGTATTTACAAGTAGATACATGTACTTCATTACTTCATCTACATGCCAAATATAACTTGCAAGAATCATGTGGATCGCATGATAATCAGTGTGTTGCATTAGTTCTGGAAAAAAACCTTGTATCCAAGTCCTAAAAACTGAATCTCTTGCAATAAATATTTCAAAGAAAATTGGAAATAAGAAAGCATTATTCCATGTGTATGTAATGGTACAAAATTGATCTTAGAAGTTGGGTTAATAGAATAAATTCAAACGGTTAGTGTAAGGATATGTGCCAAGGTTCTTTACACTCACTTCATCTGTGATACAGTGTTTTAATTTGTTTTACATCAGAACTGTAGACAAGAGGAGAACTGATCTAAATCTTGTACAGTAGAACCCCTCTAATGCGACCACTTAAAGAATAAGCATAACTGCCTTTATAAGCAGGTGGTTGCTTAATGCAAGACAAAAATAATGCAGAAAGCTCCTATAGGAGCTTTCTGCATTACTTTTGTCCTGCATTAAGCAACCTATAGGAGCTTTCTGCATTACTTTTGTCCTGCATTAACCAACCACCTGCATCTAGTACCTAGAATTGTTACCTCTTTTAGGCGATTGCATGAGCAGGGTTTTACTGTATTTCTCCGCTAAACCATATCTTGGAATTCATTAGAATCACCGGATGAGGCAATAATTCTTATGCGTGCCAACAAGATAGGCTTTGGTTGAGAAATGATTTAGCTAAAGTTTCAAAACACTTCTCTTATTTACAGCTTTGATTTACATATTGTTAGATAATGTAAATAGAAGCATAGGTAATTTATTGTTTTTGTAGTATGTAAATAAAACAAACAGTCATAGTTAAAGGTGTGAATCTTCATTCTTCACCAAACCCTATGTTATGCTTACTATTTAGAATCATCATGAAGACAGGATTCTTAAGTGTGGTCATAATATGTATAGGGTTTGGTGGAAAAAAAGTTTTATTTAATCCTTTCCCCTATAGGGATGACATTTGGCACTCATGCAGAGTAGACCTGGATGAGATAGTTTCAGTAGGAGTCGTCTATCAGTCTGTTCTGTTTACTTCATCCCTTTCCTTCATATGAACACTTTTTCATGCATTTGCAGAGTAGACCCAGATCAGATGGCTCCTATAGGAGCAGTCTGATCAGGGTCTGCTATGCTCTTTACTTTCTAAAACGGCTACATTGTTCCACCTTCCATATTTCATTATAACTGTTTTATCCATGAATAGTCAAAAGGTATTGCAATTTGCAATAAAGATAGAACAGGGAAAGGGTTAAATAAGAACTTATATACATGTAGATCTGATTCTAGTTTCTGCCATAGTCAAAAATTAATGTGATCATTGGCCATTATTAGAAATCTATTAACCCTTTCCTCCATAAATATGCCTTTATACACCTCTGTAATAGTCACTTCTTGAAACCATTGTGATAAATAGAGCATTTGCTCCTATAGAAGCAAATGCTCTATCACAATGGTTCCAAACTACAAAATTATCAATGCTGCTTTTCTCTAGTTCATGCTCCTTTTCGGTAGATTCATTGAAAGTGGTTGGATCTAAAAATAGCCTATGGAGGAAGGGTGAATGAATATTTAAGAAGTCTTTAATTGCTATATAAATATTCAATGAGTAAAGGATTAAAGGGAATATTTTATTTACACATCTGAACTATGCCTCTATAAATGTTGTGTACATTGTTATAGTATATTCTACTTGTATCTAGAATATCAGTATGAGAATACCTGGATATTCTATCTTGTAGAAAATCTCAATTAAAATATATATATTTGAAATTTTAGTCATTTCTTTTACATCCAAACTGTTCAACATTTACCTCTGAGATACGCATTTTAAACCCATTCCCTGATATTGACGACTTTTGACGACTCTGTAAAAGTCACTTTGTTACAATGGTTTCAAACTACAAAATTCTAAAAAAAAAAATCCTTTTCTCTAGTTAATGCTCCTTTTCGGTTAATTAATACATGACATTTGTAATTGGGTCATTACCTGATGTAAACATGTAACAAATAATAACATGAATATTAATATATGATTTTTCATAATGGCATATGAACTAGCCATCTGGGAGTACTTTGTTTGCAAAGGCATTGTAAGGTGTCTTTATCAGGTAAAGGGTTAATTGACTTTAACTAGAACTATCACTATAGGTGATGAATACCCCTGCGTGGCAAGCTTGATCACAAAACATGTTCAGAGTTCAAGGGGAGATAATTCTGCAATACCAAAGGTAAAAAGATGAAAATTGCGTCTTGCACATCTAGTATTTGTTGTTATGCATGCCAAATATAAATTCAATACTGGTAACTTTCAAATTGATAGGGGAGTTCACACCATCAACTACCCATGTTTAAATGCAGTCAGACCGACCAACCAGCCACCAGGGTGATTCCTGTATACCCCTCAGATTTATGATGACCTATGCAAACAGTTTGAATTCCGTAAAAAAAAATTACACAGAAATTTGCCAACAGTTCGAACAAACAATTCGTTCAACATGCTAAAGGCTTCAAGTGAAAAATAAAACCACTTGATTTCAATTATTTATTCATTTGTACAGAATGTAATACAGTCACTGTCAAGTGCCAGCACTCGTGCAACATTTCCCCTCACTCTTTTGTTGACAACACTGTGAACTTGTCCCTCCTTCCACCTTTGTCCCTTCATTTAAACAATGGGATTCTACTTTTACTTTTGTAGAACTTTCAGAATCTTTAGAGTTGTCCCCCTTTCCCAAGGGTTTGACTGGTTTAGTAGTTCTCTTCTGCCTGACTGGTCTATGAGCCTCATTGTTATTTGTCCAAGCACCTAGACTGTCATTGGCATAGTAGTCCATAGGATAGGTATCCTGCCACTGTACTGATTGCAGGGCCACTGACATCTATAAAATAGACTTGTATTACAAACATACAACAAGGACTTTCAGTGCTACCTAATATATTTTTGTAAAAAACATTATGCTGTTCGTTTCTATTCTCAGAACACTGTTCCTCATTTCTTAACCCTTTACTTCTTCAATATTTATGTAAGAAATAAATGACATCATGAATATTTATATCTCACAAGAACACAGGCTGTTTTTAACCTTGGCAGATACAGTAGAGTCATATCTCTATAATTTCATAGGCAAACAAAGAGCAGACATTGATAAGAGACCTACAGGAGCCATCTGGTCTGGGTCTACTCTGTTTGCAAGGTGTGAAAAGACCCATATATCCGGTAAATGGTTAAATAAAATTAATTAGAACAGTCAACTGAGGCATCAAGTTATCTTGTATTAATGAACAAGAAAGGGGTAGGGTCTAAAAATAGTCTAGGAGGGAATGAGTTAAAGACGATATAATGGCGCTATTAAAGTTGAGTGTTCAGATTTGCAAGCATCTACATGTACTATATACTAACACATGAAATGTAGGTCAAAGGTCCAACTACTGGAATTGTAGGAGATTCTTACCTCATATGGAGAGAGAAGAGGCTTATCAAAGGCCATTCCCCAGTCTATAGATAGTCTTGGACAGGCAACCTGGACCCATCTGAAGGAAATAATTACATTTTATATCTGGTATTTACATTAAATATTAAGCAGCTTGACCAATTCCTCATATCAAAGCTATATTTAGACATACAGTAAAACCCCGCTAATGCGACCACCAAAAAGGGGCATAATTCTGGGTGACAGAGGCAGGTGGTAGCTTAATGCAGGACGAAAGTTATGCAGAAAGCTCCTATAGGAGCTTTCTGCATAACTTTCGTCCTGCATTAAGCAACCACCTGCGTTAAACGGCGCCAGTGGCCGTTTATTAAGTGGTCGCATTAGCGGGGTTTTACTGTATTTCAGATTTTTAAACATTTCCCTGTTGAATATTAATGAAAGAAATAATAACATCATGAATATTTAAAAGCTGAATTTTTATAATTTTTATAAGTGTTTGGTATTGGAAAAAAAACTGTAAAGTCAGACCTATTATAAATTCATAAGCAAACAGAGCAGAACAAACTTGAGCTATCTGATCTGGATCTTCTCTGTTTGCAAAGGTGAGAAAAAGCATTTCTATGAAGGAAAGGGTTAATCTTTACTCCATGGTTATTCATGTAAGAAATAATGAGCTCATGAGTATTAACTACTGTCCATTTCAATTTACTTTGTCATTGAATTTGAATCGAGAATTTTCTTCATTTCTTACCGGATCAAGATCAAATTTAAAGCACTTGTGTCATCGTTTTTCAGGAACTCAGTGTCAGTTACCCCTTTCCTCCATGAATACGCCATTCTACACCTCTGTAAAAGTCACCTGTTGAAACCATTGTGATAAATAGAGCATTTGCTCCTATAGGAGCAAATGCTCTATATATTGTAACACCCCAGTGTTTTACAGATTACCCTGATATTTTAGTCTTTGATGTTTTACTGTTGGGTATCTACCTATTTAGCAAGTTCCATTTTAATGTTTTCATGCTAGATCTAGATTCTAGAATCTAGATCTAGACTGATATATTCGTAAACATGTTTTTTTAGTAAAACATTAATGTAGGGAAGTCACTGCGGACACATTCCTCACTCATCCATCTACAAGTCATCATACATGTACATGTTTGTTGTCAGTTACCTGGATAAGTGGACATCTTTTACCAGGAATTGTGGGTAAATCACCTTGTTTCTCCACAAGTATCATCCAGCGTCCTTTGAGTTCTCCGGATACAGTTACTTTTCTCACAAAGTATGTTTATTTCAAGTGTTCTCTCCATAATTTCGATCGACTAAGCGGGTTAACTTTAGAGTTCAACTTTGTTTACGTCGTGTATATTTAGCACATTCTTTGATGACGTTATAAATGACGTAGTGTGGTGATCAACTTTGATCACTACCGATCAAAGTCGATCGCGCTCCATTTGGATCACAGCGATCCATTTTATGGTGATCCTACCCATTTCTGTGGTGATCATGCCCAGTTTGGGGGCGATCCAGTCTCACTAGTATATAAGGAGCAGAATTTCTGCGTTCATGGTCTTTTTCCGATAGAACCTGAGAGGCACATAGAGTTTCCGACCTGCCTGAATTCAAATCTTCTTGTTTCGGCTTTTATACACTACGTCTGCTGAAGGTGCCTATATTAGAACATCCTTTTTATGAATAGTCCAGTTTTCACATCCTTTTATAACTATTTACAACAAGAATTTCGTTAATCTGTACACAAGACGACACCCTATGGTTGATGCTGAATCCATCGTTACGTAGTAATCTCCCTTGAAAGCTTTTCCGGTCTAATGAAACAGTCTGCAGTGACACTATTTTATTATAGATTGTAATAAAATTCTGTTTTAACCAATATTTGATGTCAACTTCTTTGAAAACTGCAAATATTGGCGTATCTATTTATACATGTAATTAAATTGACAGAACTACACTGGTGTTAGTTATCAAAGTACCGAAGGTACTGATCTTCCTCAACGCTACCATACTTAACAAAAGGCCAGCTACTAGGACACGAGTCCGTCACATTCTTTGGTGCGCAGCGGTGGGATTTGCTAAAATAAGCAAATCCAGTGATCTGAATCCATTTTTCAGCCATCAATTTTAATAGATCCAGAAAAATCAAATAGTGATTTTATATAGCATTTTTCACAGCCAAGAGAGAATTCCATACACACCAAGAAGCATGAGTAATCCAGTACAAGTTGACAGTGAAGTTAGTTTTCACCCTAAACACTCGCAAAGTGCAAGATCCATTGCAGACGATACCGGACCGAATATGATTGATGATACACTTGATCTAGACCCAGGAAATGTTGGAACAATGCAGGAAATGATGATCAACATGTCTGGCATTCTGAGATCAGTAGTCAAAGAAATTCGAGATATGAAAAACATAGGTAGTACAGACAACAGCAGTCCTAAAGCAAGTGAGAACAGAAGAAATGCAGCACCTGACGAGAGTGTTAATGCGGGTCGAGATTATTTGAGTGGCCCTAATGTACAAAGCAGCAAGCAGATTATGCCTAGCATTACTCACTCAACTTTACAAACAGACTCCCAAATTCCAGAAATGTCAGACACCCAAAGAGAAAACAGACCAAACCCAGATCCACAGACATATACAGGGTGTTTATCAGGTGCAGACAAGCAACAATCCAGACCAACTGAACCAAATATACAGGGTTACGAATATCAGGCAGTCAGAGTAGATTCTCAGAGTAGAAATAACGCTGGAATGGCATATAATTTCTCTCATAACCAGAATATGAATTGTGTTCCAAGTCCAGCCAGGCTGACCGACAGTGGTCAAGGCTGCAGTAGTTTCTATATGGGCCAAGGTGACAGAACATACCTCCCCTACAGGAGCCAAAGAGAAGTCTGGCAAGCCACGGAGGAGCAGAATCAAGGGCATTACCAGTTTAATGAAGCCAGAACTGCTGCAGATGATCAGTTCTACCCAAACAGCATTAGACCACGTGCAGTTCACTTCAATGTACATGAGGCCCGAGATATGCATAACTCAAGGGCATGCAATGTAAAAATGCCGTCATTCACGGGGAAGGAAGAGTGGTCTACATATTATGCCAGATTTGAGGCCATTGCCTCAAGGTACAACTGGTCAGAAGATGAAAAGTTGGATCAGCTCCTTCCAAGACTTGAAGGAACAGCTGCAGACTTTGTGTTCACTCAGTTATCGCCCCATGTACTGAACAGCTACAGAGAAATTGCGCATGAGATGAACAACAGGTTCAGAGTAGTCGAGACGACCAGGTCATTTGCAGCAAAGTTCAGTCGGCGCAATCTGAGACCAGGCGAGACGGCCGAAGAGTATGCAGCTGAACTCAAGCGTCTATATGACAGAGCACATGGCTATCGTGACAGAAAAACAAGAGATGAAGATCTTGTACGGCGCTTCCTTGACGGACTTTATGATGAAGAAGCACGCATGGATGTAGAGTTTAATAAAGAGCCTCAGACAATTGATGAAGCAGTGTATCACGTGGTTAACCTGGTACAAATAAGACATGCCAGTCGAGGTGACAAGAAGAGTCGGCATCATATGCGCCAAACATATGATGACAGTCTATCAGAGGAGTGGTCTTACAAGATAGAGGAAGAAAGGAAGCCAATTAAGAAAGATTGGAAGAAGAATTGTCTTAATTCAAGTCAACTGAGTGTAAATCTTGATGCAGAGAAGACGATCCAAGAGCTGAAAGAAAGGATAGCAAAGTTAGAGAAGCAAGGGAACGGTGTTCCGCACAGAACCTCAAGCAAGAGAGACGTTCAATGCTTCAACTGCCAAAGAAAGGGTCATTATGCAAGAGAATGCCCAGAGAAAGATAAACGGCTTAAGAAGAGAGAGGGCCAAGAAAAAGAACAGGTGATGACATATTCTTTAAACTTGAAGGGACCAGCCCTTGCGGCCAAAGGGAGGTCCAATTAAATGAGAAATATGAAGACGGCCAAAGACGTAACCAGGAAATCGACCAGGTACCAACATTAAAAGAGAAGTATCCGCAAGATTTGGGCGATGGCTTATACATGAAAGGGTTGGTTGGTAGTGTACCAGTTGTTTTCACAGCTGATACTGGAGCATCCAAAACCATTATCTCAACAAGGGTTTTTCATAAGATGAAAGCAGATGAAAGGCCTCTTCTAAAAGGCACAACAAGTTTGAGAGGAGCTGATGGGTCTCCAATAAAGGGATTGGGGAAGGCATCATTCAGACTTGTTTTGGGGTCCCTGGCTTTAGAAGAAGAAGCCATAGTCGCTGAAATTGAAGACGATGTTCTTCTTGGGTACGATATCTTAGGTAAAAATGATATCGGACCAGCAGATATATTGTTGAGTAAGAGCGTGGTCAGGTTTGGAGGGCATGATATTCCATGTACCAAAAGGAGAGGAAGCAAACGAGCCAGAAAGGTGGTAATTGCGGATGATACTGTGGTACCTGCACTTTCAGAAGTTGTTGTTGGTGTTTATGTAGAACGGGAAGAAGACGATGACGAGGATCCCATTGCTACCTATGTGCTGGAGCCGAAAGAAGATTTCATCACAAGGTACAAGTTGATAATGGCATCAACGTTGGTGGACATAAACAGGGAACCAACATGTGAAATTCGGGTTATGAACCCATTTAAGGAGGCTGTTGAGCTGCGACAAAATGCAGAGATCGCCGTAGCAGAGACAGTAGAGAAAGTGGTATCGGTGGTTACAGAGGTCGAAGACGAAGACTATACTGACAACATGGAAAGGGTTAGGCGTCTTCAAGTTAAAACGAAAAATGACGTACCAAGTGTCATTCAAGAATTTCAACAGAATGGGAGAAACGAACTCCCTCAGCATTTAAAAGAACTCCACTCAAAGTCTACAGACGGAAAGTCCGATTTCCAAAAGCGGGTTGTAGCAGGTCTTCTACTAAAATACCAGAACTCCTTTTCAAAAGACGATTGGGACCTAGGACTGACACATCTAGCAGAGCATCCAATCAACACTGGCAATGCAGAGCCAGTAAAGCAAAGGCCTCGCAGGGTGCCAATAGCCTATGCTGAAGAAGAGAAGAAGGCAATTGAAGATCTGTTGAAGAAAGGGGTGATACAAAAAAGCACATCCCCCTGGGCAAGTCCAATTGTGCTTGTGAGAAAGAAATCTGGTGCAATAAGGCCATGCATTGACTATAGGAAAGTCAACGCACTGGTGAAACCTGACGGCTTTCCACTTCCTAGAGTTCAAGATTGCCTAGATGCAGTGTCAGGCTCTGCCTATTTCAGCAGCCTAGATTTGACATCTGGCTATTTCCAGATTCCTCTGAAAGCAGAAGATATCCCTAAAAGCGCCTTTTGCTGTAAATTTGGTCATTACGAGATGACGCGGATGCCCTTTGGCTTAAACAATGCAAGCAGTACTTTCCAACGTACCATGGAATTGGCCCTGCAAGGACTCCAGTGGGAAATTTGTCTAGTGTATATCGATGACATCATTATATATGCTTCAACTTTCGAGGAGCACATTGCTAGAGTTGACGAAGTCCTTGGTAGGATCAAACAAGCTGGTTTGAAGCTGAAGCCAGAGAAATGTCAACTCTTGCAAACTGAGGTCACTTTCCTTGGTCATGTGGTATCGAAAGATGGTATCAGCCCAGATCCTACGAATGTCTCCAAAATACTTGGCTGGCCAAGGCCGCAAACTCCGAAACATGTCAAGCAGTTTGTGGCCACGGGTTCGTATTACCGCCGTTTCATTCAGAACTTTGCAAAGATTGCACGACCGCTTGTCGAACTGACCAAGAAGGGAAGAGAGTTTCTGTGGTCAATCGAATGTGAAAAGGCATTTGACCAGCTGAAGTCAGCACTTGTTAGTCCAGTAGTCATGGGCTACCCTATGAATGATGGTGGCACCTTCTATCTCGATGTGGATGCCTCCGGCATCGGGATTGGAGGTGTACTATCTCAGTTACAGAATGACAGAGAGCGTGTCATCAGTTATGCCAGCAGAGCATTGAGCAAAGCAGAGAAAAACTACTGTGTTACTGAGATGGAGTTGCTCGCAGTAGTTTACTTTATGCAGTACTTCAGGCAGTACCTCTTAGGAAGAAGGTTCGTAGTGAGGACGGACCATCAAGCACTTACTTGGCTATTCAGCTTGAAGGAGCCAATCGGTAAAATAGCAAGATGGATAGAAATCTTGGCGTCATATGACTTTAAGATTGAGTACAGAAGTGGTGCGAAACAGCCTCATTGTGATGGTCTCTCCCGTTGTGAAAGTCCTCGTGATTGCACCTGCAATCAAGTCGACACAAGTGAGGCATTGAAATGTGGCCCTTGTTTGAAGTGTAGACGGAGAGCAGAGCTGATGGCATTGAGTTGGAATTGGCAGCCTGTTGTCTCCGATGTTCTAGGTGGAGCCAATGCCACTGTAGGGCCACCTAAAGCACAAAACAGTCAAAGAGACAAAGTTGCAGAGTGTGTTAGGGGTGAGCCAGACAGTGTTGAAAAGGAACTGCTGTTACCAGGACACATGCATCAGCTAGATAATCAGAATGAGACTGAAGTCTCAATAATAAAAGTTGTAATACCTGTTGATAACGAAACTGCAGGTACCTCAAATGACGAATTCCGTGCAAAGCCAACTAGAAGAAGACCCTGGTTGTGTCAATTCACAACAGAAGATATGCGCAAGTTTCAATCAGGTGATTCAAACATTGGCATTATCTACAGAGCTAAAGTAAGTAATGTGAAGCCAAGCTCTGGTAGCATGCAGTCATTGAGTGCTGAATCACGCCATTATTGGGTCATTTGGGACCAACTTCAAGTAGCTGGTAATATTCTTTACCGTAGCTTCAGAAAGTTGGACGGCACAGCAGAGTATTTACAGCTGATTGTTCCAACTGAGTTAAGACGGCAAATCATAGCCCAGAACCATGATCCAATTACTGCGGGACATCTTGGTGTCAAGAGAACAAAGTCAGCTGTACAGAGGTCTTACTACTAGTATGACATGAAAACTGATATCCGCCTTTATGTTCAGCACTGTGTCATATGTGAAGCTGACAAGATGCTTCCCAGGAAGCCTCGGGCTCCAATGGGTCATATCGTAGCAGGTGCGCCTTGGGACGTGCTGGCAATTGACTTTGTAGGCCCGTTCCCGGTAACTGAAAGGGGCAATCGCTACATAATGGTAATGTGTGATCATTTCACAAAGTATGTCGAAGTGATACCCGTTCCCAACCAGTCGGCCGAAGAGTGTGCTTTGCGTCTTGTAAATGAGGTCATCGCTAGATGGGGCACCCCATTGTCGATTCACACTGACCAAGGTGCAACTTTCCAGGGGAAACTATTCCAGGAGCTATGCAGACTTTTGCAGATCAAGAAGACTAGAACAAGCGCAAGGAACCCTAGAGGAAATGGCCAGGTTGAAAGGTTCAATCGGTCCCTTCTTAAGATGGTGCGAGCTTATCTGACAGATGAACAGGGCGACTGGGACCTCCACTTGGGATGTCTCGCAGGTGCATACCGAGCCACTCCCCATGAAGCCACCAACCTAACGCCCAATATGATGACTCTTGGCCGAGAAATCCGTATGCCTAGTGATGTGATGTTTGGTCAGCAATCCTGTGAACCTGAAACAACAGAAGGCCCAGCCGAGTTTGCTTTAAAGCTCAGGTCAAAACTGACAAGAGCTCATGATGTTGCCAGGAAACACTTAGGTCAACAAGCTAAGCGCAACAAAGAGTTGTATGATTCAAGGCTGTCCTTTCAGCAGTACAAAATTGGTGATGTTGTGTGGTGTCTTCACGAAACACGAAAGGTCGGTGTTAACCCAAAACTTGAAAAATCCTATAAGGGTCCATACTTGATCGTGGAAAAGCAGTCCCTAATCAACTTTGTCTTGCGCCTAAACCAAGAAGGCAAGCAGCGACTGGTACACCACAATAAGTTAAAGGAGTACCGATGTGAGCCATTGCCTAGGTGGATCAAAGCACAGCGAGCCAAGATCTTCAGAGAAATAAAAAATTAACTACGCCTGTGAAGAAAAGACTTTTATTCAGTATTATACATAATACATAAAGTACTGTTTAAGCAGTTTTTCATAATGTTATTCAAGTATTGTGCCTACACACAGTTCTGTGTTATGTGATAATTACATGACAGAGTTAACCATGTATATTTGTTACTTGTAAATATGTAATGACATATGATCTTCAACATAAGATATCTGAAAGTTAGTGAAAGATAAGTTACTATGTATCCTACAATTGTAAATTGTAATATGTGTAACAAAGCTTGTGAAGTGTCACTGTGGGCATGTCAACTGTTTGTACATATAGCCGTCTAAAAAACATTTATTTTGAAAGCACTTGCATTGGGCTCCTCTCTCCTGAAGTATTTGAAAGTGTCTTTGCACAGTCTCCTTTTACCAGGAAAAACAGCATCAATCATCCAGGGTCAGCATGATGAAAATAGCATATTCGATGAGAAAGTACATTTCTCCCTTAAATTGTATCTTTCAGATGAGAGGACAGGGAATTGATAAGCGATACCTGACGTATCAATGCAAGTTCTGCCAGAAGCAGGGGCGGAGATACCGCATTATTGCACACGTACTGAAGGAACACGTCCCCCTTGACCGCATCCCCTTTTATTGCACCATGTGCAATTTTCGTTGCTTAGAAAAAGAGAGTCTCCTGGGCCATATTAAGAAATATACAAGACATAGGGCCGAAGAGCAAAAGCTTGGCACACCAGACTATGGGAAAGTCCTGAGGAAAGGCTCAAACCCTGTAAGGGTGGACGAGTTGATGTTTGCTGTGTCATCGTCGTCTAGTGGTTCTCCCCAACGCTTACCATCGGAAGACGATGTCTTTCAGGACCAGGAAGAAATGATCATTTCCGGCGGTCTGCGGTTGCCAAGATGGTTAGCGGAACCCGACCAGCAGGGTCCACGAACAGAGTCAGGAAGTAGCCAGGTCCCGGAATATCACCCAGAGAGGACTGTTGCAGACCCCTGGTCAGCGCCTATTCCTGACTATGTCCCGACACAGATAACAACTGCTTCGTTTCCGGTTCTAGGCTTTGATGCTCTGCTGGATGATGTCCAGCCCTTTTCAACAGCCAATAACGCACAGCTTCTTCAAGCTCCAGAATCATTGTCCGCAGCAGTAGCAGCTTTGCCACACCATGGCCAGAGGTCGCCTGCCTGTTCTTACACTGCGGAGCCACAGCAGCTGCGAATGTCGTCTCCCCAGCTTAAATCTCTATTTCAAGTACCGACTCCTGTCCTGCAGCAAAGGTCTCCAGTACACAAATCTCCGTTCCAGGTGCCAACTCCTGTAGCAAAGTCAAGAACACCATTGAGGAATAGCAGTGACATCCGGTCAGGGAAGTCCACGCCTGTACAGGACGAAAGGGACCACGAAGGCGTTGACATAACACTGACGGCTGATAAAAATGATCCCCTTTTGCTGGAATCCGAGGCTGAGAGCAGTAGGAAGCGTCCTCGAGAGGAGAATTCTGCTACCAGCCAAAGAAAGCGACCCCACCTGTCATCAGAGAACCAGGATTCGGCAACACAGACTCAGGTTGATGAAGTCACCAATGTAATAGCAGAAGCTATAAGTCGCTGCACAGCAAAAATATGTCAAGCGCACGACGAACAGTTAAAATCAGTCAACCGGCTGTACAGGGCCATGGAGCAGCAGCTCGATGAGACTCGACGTGTAGAACGACGTGTGACTGACATCTTCAGAGCCATGGAACGGTACATGTCTAACGAAAGACGTTCCTCTTCTACCACTACTTCTTCCAGCTCTAAGGAGAATCGTCGTCCAATTTCCAAGGCCCCACTGAAAAGTGCAGTTACGAAGAAATGACAATTGGTGCATGATATTTAAGTCTATGCATGTATATGGAAATGAACACACAAGATATAGATTCAGAAAGTGACATTAATTTATTTATATCTATAAAATAGAGTGACACTATAAGACGATCCAGTATACGATGTGAATATGATAAACTTTATTAATACAAATCAGGAATATTCAATATGGCTGTAATGCTGCTTACGGACTTGACACTTTCAAGAGAATCATAGAAGAAGGCAGCGGGAGCTTAGCCTTATTCTGTAGGGGGTAATGTAACACCCCAGTGTTTTACAGATTACCCTGATATTTTAGTCTTTGATGTTTTACTGTTGGGTATCTACCTATTTAGCAAGTTCCATTTTAATGTTTTCATGCTAGATCTAGATTCTAGAATCTAGATCTAGACTGATATATTCGTAAACATGTTTTTTTAGTAAAACATTAATGTAGGGAAGTCACTGCGGACACATTCCTCACTCATCCATCTACAAGTCATCATACATGTACATGTTTGTTGTCAGTTACCTGGATCAGTGGACATCTTTTACCAGGAATTGTGGGTAAATCACCTTGTTTCTCCACAAGTATCATCCAGCGTCCTTTGAGTTCTCCGGATACAGTTACTTTTCTCACAAAGTATGTTTATTTCAAGTGTTCTCTCCATAATTTCGATCGACTAAGCGGGTTAACTTTAGAGTTCAACTTTGTTTACGTCGTGTATATTTAGCACATTCTTTGATGACGTTATAAATGACGTAGTGTGGTGATCAACTTTGATCACTACCGATCAAAGTCGATCGCGCTCCATTTGGATCACAGCGATCCATTTTATGGTGATCCTACCCATTTCTGTGGTGATCATGCCCAGTTTGGGGGCGATCCAGTCTCACTAGTATATAAGGAGCAGAATTTCTGCGTTCATGGTCTTTTTCCGATAGAACCTGAGAGGCACATAGAGTTTCCGACCTGCCTGAATTCAAATCTTCTTGTTTCGGCTTTTATACACTACGTCTGCTGAAGGTGCCTATATTAGAACATCCTTTTTATGAATAGTCCAGTTTTCACATCCTTTTATAACTATTTACAACAAGAATTTCGTTAATCTGTACACAAGACGACACCCTATGGTTGATGCTGAATCCATCGTTACGTAGTAATCTCCCTTGAAAGCTTTTCCGGTCTAATGAAACAGTCTGCAGTGACACTATTTTATTATAGATTGTAATAAAATTCTGTTTTAACCAATATTTGATGTCAACTTCTTTGAAAACTGCAAATATTGGCGTATCTATTTATACATGTAATTAAATTGACAGAACTACACTGGTGTTAGTTATCAAAGTACCGAAGGTACTGATCTTCCTCAACGCTACCATACTTAACAAAAGGCCAGCTACTAGGACACGAGTCCGTTACAATATCACAATGCTTTCAAACTAAAAAAATTAAAATTTTACTTTTCTCTAGTTAAAGCCCCTTTTTGGTAGATTTATTCAAAAAATGGTTATGAGGGAATGGGTTAAAGTTGTTTGAGGATTTTGAATGACAAACATTGCAGACTGTAATCAGGAGCCCTCTAATCTGGTTCTACATTGTTTTCTATCCTAGTTCAATCATTTCCCATATTCAAAGTGTTAAGACATGAAGTATCTTGATCAAATCTGTACTTACGCATCAACATCCTGGAATAAGGCGAGTTTGTCCGGGTAAATCTCCGACAGTAAAATGGTCACATACTTCCTGCCAGACTCTATGATTCTGTCTTGTAAATGCTACAAATAAGAAAGTACAATGGCTAATCAAAAGAAGTCTCTATTTACCTGATAGAATTACATTTGCAAATAGTACATGTAGACCAGGAACAGAGGAGCTATCTGATCAAGGTCTGCTCAGTTTGGTTATGAAATTATACAGACATGGTTTTACAGCTTCCTTCTTGGTCAAAATCTTTCTTGATCAAATTCAGCTATTCAACATTAATGAAGTCATTATTTCACACATGAATATTCATTATTAAGTAAAGGGTTAAGACAACTGGGAGCTTTATGCAGGACAAATGTTAGACAGAAATCTCCTAAAGGAAAAAATATAAACTTGACCCTTTAAATGCCTAAACTAATCTACAGCTCAAAAACTGTCCTTGTAATTTATGTGTATATGGATTTACTGACAACAAATAGCTTATAAAATTGATTCTGTCAAATTAAAAATTATTTTACAATTAACTTTCAGTAAAGAAATATCAAAAATCAAATTTCGGCAGCTTACTGCTTGATGCAGGGTGAAAGTCATGCAGAAAGCTCCTTTTGGAGCTTTCTGCAAGATATTGACTCTGTATTAACTATTAAGCTACCAACTTTCTTACAGACCTGCAGTGATACTAATTTGAAAGTGCAGTTGGGAGAGAGTTAACTCTACCTTCAATATTTTAGGTGACCCTTGTCGCCCGAGAGTTCCCAGTATGATACCAATCTGTGTAGCGCTAGAAGCTTTCTGTATAGCTTCTCTGCGAATCTGATGCATCTTGTCTGTCTCATAGTATTCACGGGAAAATATCTTGCTGTATGGATCATACCTACAAGTGCCAATCAAGCTCTGTATTAGCAATGATCAAATATCTGATACAACTGTTAATCCCTTAACCTGAAAAAGATGGCTTTTATACTTTCGCAAACAGAGTAGAACCCCCATGATCAGATGAGGACCCATCTGTTTGCTATAAATGGAATTATGTAGATCTGATTCTACAGTTTCTGCCATGGTAAAACTCTTGTGTTCATATATGTGAACTATTATACAAATTCAGTTAATGAATATTCATGATGTCAATATTTCTTACATAAATATTCATCAAATAAAGAGTTACAAAGTTAAACTTTTTCAAAATTAATGAACATTACAGAACAAGAAAAAAGAAAAACTTAAACTTAAAACAGAGGCTAGTTAATTTTTATGTTTTATCTTAAAAAAAACTCTTCGTACACTAAGTAATTTCATCTGCAAAATTTGTAATTTACTACAAATTCTTAAAGTGTGTTTTCTCACTTAATTTAAAAAACCATGAACAGAATGTCAAAAAACTTTGGTCAGAATGAGATGCTGGGTTAACCCTTTCCCTGTTCTACGTTTATTCCAAAGTTCAATACTCACTGAATATTCATAGATAATATAATTAAAATGAAATATGGAAGGTGAAATTGTAGCCATGTTAGAAACTAAAGAAACAGATCTATAGAATTCCATTAGCAAACAGAGCAGACCCAGATCAGATTGCTCCTAAATATTAAGAGCTGTCTGATCTGCATTTAAACTGTTTGCAGATGCGTGAAAACATGTTTATATGAAGGAAAGAGTTACCCCTTTCCTTCATATAGACGAAGTTTGGCACTTGGCAGAGTAAACCCTGATCAGTTTGCATATGAAATACTCTGAAAAATTCCTGTTTTCGTATAAAATTAAATAATTTTAACAAGTCATGTAATTAATATTCATTTTGTCCTTATTTCTTCAATGAATATTAATATTCATGAAATAAAAGTTAAGAAGCATGAGATTATACTACCTACCTATATGCTGGAATATCAGGATTATGTATCATAATAGACTCCAGGTGAAATCGGCCATCACCCAGGTATCTGAAAGTACAAAAAAAAAAAATATAAATCTACTGATTTGAATCAATAATGGCCTATTGTGTATTCTGTTGAAGTACTAGCCTTTTAACCCTTTACTCCATAAATATTCAGGCAAGAAATAATGACATAATGAATACTAATTAATCAAATTTCTATAATGACACTACAAACTAAAGATTTCTTAGCATGGCAGAAACTGAAGAGTTATGTCTATTATATCATAAGCAAACAGAGCATACCCAAATCAGTCTGATTTGGGTCTACTCTATTTGCAAAGGCGTAGAAAGGCTTATTTATGGAGTAACAGGTTAACTGTTTGCATACTAATCACAAAACTCAAGATAATTCTGCAACCAGTTTGGTTCTAGGTGAGACATTAAGTGACTTGGTTCCTTATCAGGACCCAAAACTATTGGCCCCTCTATTAACCCTTTCCCTCATATAAATGTGTTTTCACGTATTTGCAAACAGAGCAGACCCAGATCAGACGGCTCTGATCGGGGTCTACTCTGTTTGCTAATCGAATTTGATACATCTGTTTCTTTGCTTTCTAAATGTCTTCAATGTTCAGCCTCACATATTTCTTTATAAATATTTTGTTAATAGATACATGTATTCATTAGGTATTGAAATTTGAAATAAACATAGAACAGGGAAAGGGTTATACTGCATTTTTGAAGAGAAATGAGGGGAAAGGTTAGAAAGAATTTCAGCAGACAACAGTTTTATATTCCACAAAGAGTTAACCCTTTACTCCATGAATATCCATGTCAGAAATCATGGCATCAAGAATATTAATTAAATTTACTTTTATAATGGCATATGGACACATGGAATTTTGGCAATGAACAACTGTAGAATCATTTCTATATTATATCAGGGCAGACCCTGATCAGGCAGCTCCTACAGGAGTAGTCTGATCTAGGTCTTCACTGTTTGCAAAGGCGTAGAAAGGCCAGAGAAAAGGGTTAAGGAGTTTTCCTCTTTAAAGCAAAATTGTTTGTCAATATTTGTTCAACACACCAGGACAGTGTCAAAGAGTTCGACTCGTAATAAATCAAGTAACTCTATATCTCATCTAAATCAGGGCTTTTTCTCTCTTAATTGGGAAGGGGCCTTAGCCTGCTGATTTTGGGAAGAATTGTCGCAAAAATTGCTGATTTGGGAAACAAAAAAGCTGGTGTAAGTTTGGAATTTTGGGAAAACTGCATGATTTTAAAGAAATTTTCAATTGGGAAGGGGCCTTTTACAGGCCTCTGTTATAGAAGGTGAAAAACCCCTGCTAAATGACCGATAAATGAATCAGTCTGTAACCCTTTCCCTATTGAATAATCATGTTAGAAATAACGTCATCATGAATATTAATTAGATTAATTTTCAGAATGATGTACTAACACAGGGCATTTTGGCTCAGGCAGAACAAAATATCAGTCTAGGCTCAGACTCAACGTCTGCAAATTCAAATAATGTTGTCTAAACTTTGAAAATGAAAGCATTTTGTTCACAATTATGCAAGTACACACAGCAAATATATTCAAAATTGTCAACTTAACCCTTTCCCCGTTCTATATTTAGTCCAATTTTCAATACCTACTGAATACTCATGAACAAAATAGTAATAATGAAATATGGAAGGTGGAACTATGTAGCCATTTTGGAAACTACAGAAACAGATCTATCAAGTTCCATTAGCAAACAGAGCAGACTCAGATGGCTCCTATAGGAGCCGTCTGGTCTGAGTCTACTCTGTTTGCAAATGCGAGAAAACATGTTTATATGAGGGAAAGGGTCAATATAATATGCACGATATCATTATCGCTTTCATGAATATTCATTAGGTAAAGGATTAAAGTGAATCTATTATATACCTTCATACGCTGCCTACTTACATGATATTATCTGCCCCTGTTAGTTTTGGCGAAGTACAGCCAAGAATCTCACCCGGTGACAGAGGCTTACACTGTGGCAGTATGATCTTATATTCCTCCTTCAAGTGTTGACTGACTGACTGAAAAGTAAGATGATGAAACCTCTATCTTAACCCTTTACTTGATGAATATTAATGTTTTAACCCATTACCTCATAGGCTATTTTTAGATACAACCATTTTGAATAAATCTACCGAAAAGGAGCATTAACTAGAGAAAAGGAAAATTTTAGAATTTGTTAGCTATAAATTATTGTGATAAATAGAGCATTTGCTCCTATAGGAGCAAATGCTCTATTTATCACAATGGTTTCACAAAGTGGCTTTTACAGAGTCGCCAAAAGTCGTCAATATGAGGGAATGGGTTAAATAAATAATGACCCTGTAAAATTCGTACATCAGACCATGTAAAACTGTATGTGAATCAAGTTTATTGGGAAAATATTACATAAAGAAATTTGTCTTAAGATGTGCTACAACATGCACAAAATGAAGTCTTTTGTGATTAAAATCATTCAATTTCAACAAGTACATCCTTAAACTAATTTGTTTTCTAAACTCACATGGATTCACTTAACCCTTTCCCTCATATAAACGTGTTTTCACACATTTGCAAACAGAGTAGACCCAGATCAGATGGCTCCTAGAGGAGCCGTCAGATCAGGGTCTACTCTGTTTGCTAATAGAATTTGATAGATCTGTTTATTTGCTTTCTAAAATGTCTACAATGTTCTACCTTCCATATTTCTTTATAACTATTTTGTTAATGAATATTCAGCAGGTATTGAAATTTGGCCTAAATACAGAACAGGGAACCAGGGTTAAAAAAAAAAATTCTGATCAGCGTTACATTGTTTCTGTGATCAGCACTAGCATTTTATCGATGACGGGTTCTACATGTATACATGTACTGTCGTAATATCCAGTTTTATAAAATACGGAACCGCAATCATGTATTAGCTTTTCAAAGTGGCATAACCGTTGTGTAAAAGCTTTTATAGGATTCTACGACGTACAGATACAGAATACAGAACTACAATGTATTTGCATATGTTATCATGTATCTCCTGTACAAGCCATCTGATCAAGGTCTGCTCTGTATGCCTATGAAATAATGGAGATCTGGTTCTACAATTTCAGTGACAGTCAAAACTTTGCTTGTTCATGATGCCATTATAAAAATAAAATCAGCTAATCAATATTCATACATTAATTATATTTTACATGAATATTCATCAGTAAAGGTATAGGGTTTAGAAAAGACAACTACCTGAAGAGCTGTGACGAACTGTATGGTGCTAACTAAAGCCAGACTGGTACACGGTGAAAAATTGTGTCTCAGTGTCTCCAAGAAGTGGACTGTGTCAATCTTGATGTCAACAAACACATACAACATTTGGATACCCTCTGTTCTGTCTATTGGAACTGTAAGTAAAATTAAACATAACAGATAAAGGATCACAGATACACAACTTTCTGATGAACTATGCTTGGCTTTTAATATTCAAAACTAGAAAATTGTGTCTGTAAGACACAGCGGTGCCCCTGTGGTGGTGATTGCCTAGCTGCACATAAAGTTCCTAAGTCATTTGACCTTGACCTTAGGCTTGCGAGCAGCATGGGTGGGGTGTGTCTAACAGAGGTGTAGAAAGGCATATTTATGGAGAAAAGGGTTAAGAAAGGCAAAGGATTGGTACTCTACCTAAACAGCTGTGCCCATAGTGGATCATGATGTCTGCACCCAGAGCCCGTGCAGAATAATCATCAACACAACAAGCCCCATATGTGACATCGCCCATGATTAGTGTGTCTGCATCTGTAAACCTGCAATAATAATGTAACAAAATCTATAAATAAAGTAATCATGTCTGGATTCCATGTCATGATGATGTACCGCTTAACTCCATGAATATGAATATTCATGGTAGAAATAATTACTCCATGAATATTAATTAGATTGTTTTACATAATGGCACAAGTACACAGGAATTTATATTATTCCATATGCAAACAAAGCAGACCCTGATCAGACGGCTCCTATAAGAGCTGTCTAATCTGGACATACTCTGTTTGCTAAGGCGTAGATGGCATATTTACTTATTAGCAGCGAAACTGCAAAGGTCCTTTCCTATAGTTTTTATCCCATTTCATTCATTGTCGGTACTGATGACATCAGTGTGCCCATGCTTCAATCTGGTAGCCTTTCCAGTTCTATCAGCTGTTTACTCCATAAATATTCATGCAAGAAATAATGAATGTATGAATATCAACATGATGAATTGTGTGAGTGGAATATGGGCACAAAACACAAACTGTAGATTACGATCTATATCAATTGATAAGCAAACAGAGCAGACCCTGACCATAGTCATCTAACTAATATTCATGATGTCATTCTTTCTTACATGAATATTCATGGAGTAAAGGATTAAGGATAAAAACCATTCAACATAAAAGTAATAAATCTGTGAGATGATTTTAAATGACAATCACTCTAGACCTTAATAAGAGGGCTCCTCTTGGAGCCATTGATCTCTGTCTACACTCTACACTGTTTACAAATGTCAGTATGCTTCTTTTCCTCCACAGGCTATTTTCAGACCCAACCTTTTTGACTAAATCTACCGAAAAGAAGCATTTACGAGAGAAAAGGAACATTTTAGAATTGTGTAGTTTAGAAACCATTGTAATAAATAGAGCATTTGCTCCAATGGAGCAAATTCTCTATTTATCACAATGGTTTCAAAAAGTGATTTTTACGGAGGCGTAGAAAGGCGTATTTATGAAGGAAAGGGTTAAGTTTATAACTCACTCCTCAATGATGTCTGCAATGGTGCAGGCAAACAGTAACAGCCCCTCAGGAAACTGCAAGGCCACTGAAAATATACAAAAACATTGAAGACGATTTCTACAGTTTGTTTCCTTCCAAAAAATTTTTTTATTTGTTTATATTTTGTTGTTTAAAGTATGCTGATTTCAAATAAAAAAATAAAAGAGGGGGTTACAGACTTTATTTTTGAGTAATTACCATGAAATAAACATAAGCGTGATTCCAGCCTTTTATATATACATGTAGGAAAGTACAAAAATCATGACATAGGTGATATTTTTGTAAATTTCTAAGAAACTTATCGAAGAAATTTTTTTCAAACTTTCACATTTTGTGCTTTATAGTACCCTTAAAATGAAATATGTGCGTTGCAGGCTTCGTTTTTAAGTAATTACTCAATTTATCACCTAGTGGTGGTGTTCTCCCATGAAAATTACGCCAAAATGGGTGACGTCAATGATGTCACATTGCTATGACGTTGTACCTATTTGTTTATCATACTCCCGTACCGGATTTTCCTGTCTGATTTTAAGTTTTTATACGTTCCGCTAATTATCTTTTAGTAATTTTCCGGTTTAATCGAAATTGTTGATACATTTGAGGTTTGTAAATGTTGGTCGAAATAAGTCGTTTGAAATTAGTGTCATCCAGAATACCAGTACTGGTTGTTTCCTTTGTAGAGAGTATTCGGCGCAAAAAGCTGCGCAGAACTTTCTACCAAAATCGTCTTTAAACATAAACTGCAGAGCCACTGAAGATACAGTCGAGACTGCCTTAGCGATCCCCTGGATTCAGCGACTCCCTCTCATATGCGACCGTGTTTCATCCCGCCCAACGTATTTTCCTATAATTTTGGTCTGAATAAAGCGACTCCCTGTCTTACGTGACAAGCGACCCTGATTTTGCGGACCAAACATAGGCTTCAGTCTGTATTAAACGACATTCAATTATCACTGTTCACAGTTTCTTTTGTTTGTTTACATAGCGCGTTGGTTTTTCACACCATATTAATTAGGGAAAACCCGGGATTGTAATCACACGTGAACTAGCTGGTTCCCGACTTCCGCTCTATAGATACATGTACGCGAGCAGAATATTCGGGAAACCAGTCGTGTCAAACATGGCTACGTACGTCGCGTACAAGATTCGCCGGAGGAGATTTCGAGCGACAAAACTGTTAAAGAACGACAAACAAGGCAACTAATTCGATCTGGTTTGCGATTATTACGGGCTCTTTAGTTCAGAACGGTCTTTATAAATATCAATCAGTATGTGCATAATAATGTCTCTATCAACATTACTCGAAAGTATGCTCGGTAATCTGCACCTAGTTTATATTTAAATCATTAAGTGTTTGATTTATTGCATGCACTTAAATGTGTACTATATTTGTACACTGTATCGTACATGCACTAATGTTCTGGTAAGTGAAAGTTTTATTAATTTATTAAACTTTTAAATTAGCGTTTATTTGTGATAATAAATGTTGTATAAATCTATTAAATAATAGATACATAATTATATTGTATTAGACTGGATTAGTACACAGTTTTATTTTCCCTTATGTAGATCTCTTACATGTACATGTAGTTTCGGTATACGTCATGTATTATATCCTAGGTCTGTATTAAGAGACTCCCTGTCATATGTGACCTTTTTCATGAAGTCCCTTGGAAGGTCACATATGACAGTCTCGACTGTATACAACAATTTTCCCTTTCTTTCACTTAAACCAAAACTGAAAAGCCACTGAACATGTACAACAATATTCCCGTTCTTTCACCTAAACCAAATCTACAGAGCAACAGTTACTGAAAATGTACAACAAAATTCCCTTTTCTTTCACTTAAACCAAACCGTAGAGGTAGCTAAAATACATACAAATTATTCTATGAGAAAAGTTATCTTTCTAATTTGGTATTTTAAGACATTGTAACTGTGGACTTGTGCATACAATTCACAAATCATTACATTAAAAACTTAAGATACATAATGGTATATAAATTGCTAGGAAATTTTCTGATGGACAGAAATATACCGGTAGTTGATGGATGAATGCTGAAACAGTACATAATTACTGTGGGCTGAGACACTTAACCCTTTACTCCATAAATACACCTTTCCTGCCTTAGCAAACAGAGTAGACTGGCCCAGATCAGATGGCTCGTGTAGGAGTCATCTGATCAGGGTCCGCTGTTTGCTTATGAAATAATATAGATATAATTCTATAATTTCTGCCATGGTCAAAAATTCCTGTGCCCCTGTGCTATTATAAAAATTAATCTAATTAATATTCATGATGTCATTATTTCTCACATGAATATTCATGGAGTAAAGGGTTAAACTGTTGGTCAGACATTTTATTCTATTTACCTCATTCCAGTACCAATCTGTGACCATATTTCAGGACCAATTTATACATAATTACCTCTTTTAGCTTCTGCCTGTTGTATTCTCCAGATTGTTTTGGGTATTTCAAAGTTGTAATTATCTGGGAGCTGAAAATCAAGAAACAAATCACCAGTATTCTTATGGAACAAAACACTATGAATTGCTGATTAACACTAAACAAAATAGTTTTAAAATCTAAAATCAGATGCATTCAGCTCATAGTTTTAGCAAATTTTACATAAAAAAATTACTTTAGAATCAAAACTTGAGACTAGAAACTAACATAGAGCTAAAGAGCATGGTAAGGAAAGAGTTGTTGTTTCGAAACTACAGTATAACCTCTATTAAGGCCACTAAATTGTGTTAATTAGTTGGTATTTAGGGCAGGTGGTTGCTTAAAGCAAGGTGAAAGTAATACTAAGTATCAAGTAGTACTTGATGTAATTTAGTGGCTGTTATAGAGAGGGTTTACTGTATGAAATTTGCAAGAAGATTTTGACTGACAAACAATGCAGACTCGGATCTGGGTCCATGCTTATAAAACTTTTAGTTGAGTCTGAGAACGTTCTCAAGCATTTGATTGGTCAGATTTGAGCCTTTGGCTTAAATCTGACCAATCAAAAGCTTGAGAACTCAAATCTGACCAATCAAAAGCTTGAGAACAAAACTCAGACTCAACTAAAAGCTTTATAAGCATGGACCCTGATCTAGGTCTACACTGTTTGCTAATTTCCTACATTCAAAGCATTTGAGTATTCAACACTAACAGAGGCTCGTCTTATAAAATGGTAAACTGTCTTTAATATTTCATGCAACAACACTGCCCATCTACACTGCTCATTATGAATACTATTGCCCTATATTCAAAATAAGGAACTTCATTTCCATGACAAACAATAGAACATTTGATCTGTAACATATACAAAAGAAGCCTTTTGATCTGGGTTAACTCTGGTGGTAAATATATCATTAAATGTCTCTATCATACAAAGTGATTCTAAATCAGGCAAAGGGTATAACTCATACAAACCTGTTTCATGGCATGTTGCAGTTTTGGATTGCTGAGGATTTCATCAGGAATCTGGTGAGCTGCTTTTCTAGGACCTTGAAGGGAAAAAAATGTCCATTAATGAATATGTTCATTAAAACTTTTTGGAGGAAAGGGTAAAATTCTGGAGAACCTTGTGGAGCAAATGCTCTATTTATCACAATGGTTTCACAAAGTGACAATTACAGAAGCGTCAAAAGGCGCCAATATGCGGGAATGGGTTAATTAGATTGACTGTTATGACAGCACATGCATAGAGGAAGTTTTGGCCTAGGTAGAAACAGTAGAATTATATCTATATTATTTCATTAAGCAAACAGAGCAGACCCTGATCAGACGGCTCCTATAGGAGTTGTCTGATCTGGGTCTACTCTGTTTGCAAATATGTAGAAAGGCGTATTTATGGAGTAAAGGGTTGCCACTGACCTCTCCTCCACTTAGCAAATAGCCTAAGCAGTAAATAAACAAATATGAAAAGGATGTGTGTCATTGGTGTTGATTAAATTAGACAAGGCCATGTTGCCCTTACATAGTAAGCCCTTACATAGTATACATCTATGTACTCGAGCTACTTTCAGTTTGAGAGATATCCAGCAACTACCATGCACGCTATAGAATAGACACTGATCAATTTTTCAGTTTGAGGAGGTTTGCCCTATTTGTTATGGAAGAGTCTGGTTTACAACAGACAAATCAGCTCTAAAGACCTCTTAACCCTTTACATGCACTCAATAAATACGCTTTTCTATGCCTTTGCTAACAGAGTAGACCCAGATCAGATGGCTCCTATAGGAACTGTCTGATCAGAGTCTCCTCTGTTTACTTATGAAATAATATAGATATGGTTATACAGTTTCTGCCATGGCATAAAATTCCTGTATCCATGACATTGTGCTATTATAACAAATTAATTATAATTAATATTCATGACGTGGGAATACAGTAGGTAGAACTACTGAACGTAGGTGTCATCAGCCGAAGTTCCACCTATCACCCGATGTTTCGCTCCCTTACGTTCAGTACATCCTCAAGGTGGCGGGGCAGGTAGTGATGATTAGTCACTACCTCATCTACGTGGCTGAGCCAACTGGATGCTCTCTCAGCTTATTTCCCTACAGCCTGGACTGCAGTCTTCCGGACTCATCCGTTGATGCCCAAGGCTCCCATCATTCGCCACACTGACTGTTATGGAAAGCCTCTACATCCAACTTCCACTGGGAAGACCCAGGTCTTCCAACCTTGGTCCCTACAGTTATCTGCTAGGTCTAGGTACTTGCCTTCTTCAGTTCGTACGCTTCTTCTATCTTCTCTTACAAGGGCACTGTGAGCTCTATCAAGATCACTCACTTTGGGTTTCTAGACCATAGCACTGCATCTGGTCTGAGGATTGTTGCAATTACTTCCTCTGAAAACAAGAGCTTCTCTCCTAGGTCCACCCTTAACTCCCAGTCTTTCAAGTCCTGCAACAGGCTTGTACTTGCTGAGGTTGTTGACACCTTTTCTACCTCTCACGATCACAAAGCTTATGAATTTGGGGTCAGACGTCATTATTTCTTACATGAATATTGATCGTGAAGGAAAGGGTTAAACATTTTCTATACTTAAAGTAACCCTTTCCCTGTTGAATATTCATATTAAAGAAGTAATGCCATCATGAATATCTATTAGCTGATTTTTTGTAATGGAATATGTACACAAGAGTTTTTGTTATAAGTAGAAACTCTAAAGTCAGATCTTTATTTCATAAGCAAATTAAGCAGATCATTTTTAGAAGCTCCTACAGGAGCCATCTGGTCTGGGTCTAATCTGTTTGCAAAGGCACAAAAAAGTGTTTCCAGGAGGGAACTCATGTGACCTGAAATTTTAATTGTCATTTAAGTTGTTATCGATAATCATACTGTAGTGATTGGCCTATGTAAGGCATCACCAACATGGTAAAGAGTGTCCGACTAGTATGCCAGAGGTCCGGGGTTTGAATCCCGCTAGAGGCCATGCAGTAACTTTTTTTCGCCTTAGAATTACTTAATTGGCAACGAGGATAATTTGGTTCCTATGTGGGGATGCGTGTAAAGTCTTAGGGGCATGCAGGTTTGCAGGGCATGGGTATATGCCTGGCTCCTAAAGGTCAAGACGGAGGGGAGTGTAGTGTTCGGCCTATGTAAGGCATCTCTAACAGCCTTGCTGTTGGGTTAACCCTTTAGCAACATAGTTAGAGTGTCGAACTAGTATTCCAGAGGTTCAAATCTTGGTAGAGGCCAGTAACATTTTCTCATAGTTCACATAGTTCTTCAGCCAGTTATGGGTTGGTCCCATATAAACACTTGGTTTCTTGGGCTGTTTCCATGGTGTTTTCTCTATGCTGGTTGCAGCATTTTACAGCTGGTCTGGGTATGAGCTGAGTACACCCCGTCAGTCTTCTTTATTTTGTGCATACTTTTTGTTGTGCTTACTATAATGGATTAACTTAATCACTGCACTACACTAAGAGTCTATAATGATTTACGGACATTTAGCTATACAGCGTTTCGCTACCCTGACCATTTCGCTACAGTCATTTTGCACCCTTACAGGATGTCATTTCACTACCCTTTCACAGATTTCTTTAATTTGGACGGTAATAGTTTAACAGATTAAAAAATATAAGTTTACCAATTTTAACTACCGTATATAGCAGCATAGGCAAACAGTTATTTATCAAGAGTTTGTGCATGCAAACACCTCTATAGCAGGCAAAGTGTTAAACCAACCTTAACCCTTTCCCTGGTCTATGTTTATTTCAACTTTCAATAATACCTAATTAATTAATATTTTGGGACAAAACTGACATAATGAAATATGGAAGGTGGAACATTGTAGTCATTTTTGAAAGTAAAGAATCAGAAATTATATTAGCAAACAGAGCAGACACTGATCAGATGGCTGGACGCTCCTATATAGGAGCAACGACCTATGATAACACAGATAAGAAACTTAGACAAATCTCACCAAGTCTCGCGGCAAATGTACCAAATCAAGCAAAGTCATGTTTGCAAATATCTCTAGTTGTAAGAAAGGCTCAGAAAATATAAGAACAATTATTCAGCTACAATATGATACCTTAATCGTTAAAATCGGTCCACAAACAAAAAAGTTTTGTGCAAAGATCCAACCCACCTGTCTGAATTGCAGTCTACTTATTTTGATGAAAATTACCTTAGTTTGCCTGAAAGGCCCTGACATCGCTCACCAGACAATCAAAGGAGAAGATTTTCAAAGTTTTCACTATGTGTTTCTATAGAAAACTAGCCAGCCCTGGCGAGGGCCAATTTTGACTAAAGGGGCATAATTTATGTAACTTTTGTAGAGGACCTCAAGTGAAGAAAAATTTAGACTAGAGGCGGATTCTCCCACCACTAATGACCTATGGAAACAGTTTGGATCCAGATCAGGGCCCACATAATGTGGGGCCTGATCTGATATCCAAATTGTTTGTAAATGAGACTGAACTTCTGAAAAACTTAGAAAGAAAGTGTGTAGTGGGATTCTCCCACCACTAATGACCTATGCAAACAGTTTGGATCCAGATCAGGGCCAATATAATGTGGGGCCTGGTCTGTTATCCAAACTGTTTGTCAATGAGACTGAACTTCTGAAAAACTTAGAAAGAAATTGTGTAGTACGGATTACTTATGAATATGCTGCAGACAACTATTTAGCAGATGACAAAATTACCCAGCATGCAAACAGTTAAGCTGAAATTCACAACAGATATGCTCTATATTGATATCTGGTAGCTTAAAGGTCAAGTAAACAGGCAGGACACTTTTTCGTAAATATTTGACAAATGGGTACCTGGTACGACGAAGTTTCGAAAACACAAAAAAATACAGTCATATCGCACATAGCAGCTGTCATATATCACCGATAAGTAAGCACTGGCTGATTTTGGTCGTTCGCTTATCTCCCTTGTGATGACGTCACTTATGACATTCGCTATAAATGTCGAACTAGATATCGTATAGAAACGAATAGCACGTAATGAACTTCTGTTTCGTTTTGAGTGCTAAAATGGCAATTTGTGCTGTCTATGGGCGTATCCCTGCCTATGTGTGTAGCTCCTAATCAAACAGAGACTAAATAGGATTATTTAAATTACCAAAAGACGAGAAGTTCAAGAAAATGTGATGTGATTTACATTTTGTCTCGATGGCTGTTTACCGTGAAATTTATACTAGAGATGCAGTGGAGGACTTGGGTCTACAATTATAAAAAAGGATATATGCTAAATTCTGTTATAAATATGACTTAGGTCTAGCACTGTAGGTTAATGGGCTTTTTCTGCGTGGAAAATTATTCTATACAAACGTTTTGTTAACAGCGTAAACCCAAATCACGCAGGAACTGTCTGATCAGGATATGCTCTGATTGCTTAGTCCGAAGACTTATGTCTTTAGACTCGACCAGGGTTGTCTAGCGTCTCTGTAATCCCTGTAATGAATATTCATGAGGTCATGAAATCTTTAATAAATATTCTTAAGAGAAAAAAATGATTAATAAACACGATTTAGCACTGCTGGCAGCAGACACCTAATTTGCTTTAAAATCAATTTCCCAATCCTTCTCTTCTTATATAAACGGCTTCACGCGCGTTTGCAAATAGAGTAGATCCAGATCGGACAGTTCCTGTAAGAGCTGTCTGATCAGGTTCTGCTCTGTTTGCTTGCGAAATTTTGTTGATCTAGTCCTAATTTATCTGCCAGAGCCAATGGTCTATTTGAAAAGTTAACATTGTGAAAAAAGCCTTTAGATCTTCTTCATGAATATTCGTGTAAGAAATAATGATTTCATGGAGAGTTAATGATATATGAGCACATGCTATGGCAGTAACTGTACAACCAGACCTACCGGTATATTATTTCATAAGCAAATCGACAAGAACCTGATCAGAAACTGTCTGATCTTGATCTACTCTGTTTGTAAATTTGTTTCAATACGTTTGATCAGGGTCTACTATGTTTGCTTTGGCATAAACAGGCACGTAGAATGAAGGGTTTATATTCGTGAAGTGATTTACTGACACATATTTTTTCATCAGGGAAATAGTTTATCATAAATCGTAGATCCTTTTGCAATTTTTGAACATGGACAATTTTGACCATAAATCCATAGGAAAAAAGTCATTCTGGATTACTGTAATTTACGGAATTGTTCATTGGATGCGTTTTATAATTATAGTTTTACTGATTATTACCTACATTTTGCCCAAAACTAACTTTGAGGCACCATGACCGCAATGATTGATTCTTTTGACAAGTTACCACAGCTACATAAAGGAATGCAACAATACGTAATATACAGGAAGCGGGTTTTATGGCCTTGCAATAATCCTAAAGGCCACTATGATAACTGACATCTGGCGACTGACCCTGCATGGGGCATATTTTTGTGTAATATGGCTTAGTACAATATGGCCTAAGGCCATTTAACACATTCATTCATACATGCATAGAGAAATTCTAATGGTTATGTTTACTGTTGTTTCCATATACATGTAATACAAACCATAATTAAATTGCGCATACGAGTATACTGTAAAATTATGATAAAGAAAAATGTAGTAACAGTTTTAATATTTGACCATATTTTTTTATAGACATTTTTATTTGTAGTGGGTCCAGTCATTTAAACATAATTCACAAGCTTTAGAAACATGAATATATTAAATAAAAATTAGTCATTCTTCAAGACTGACAATAATCAAGATCCACCTTTTTCTCATTTTCCCAACAAAATACATATTTTGGTAGTTCAACCTTTACTCGATTTCCCGAAAGTAATGCATCATTTTTGGTATTGCAAATATTAAGTAAAATAAATAAATAAATAATTTTCTATTTTTCTGCATTTTGGTGGAATTTCTTTTTTTTTCTAAAGTACGTACGTTTATACATAGTACTATGTTACTTAACGAGAACGTCCCATTTCATCTGAACCCACTTTGCCTAAATATGAAATTCATCTAAAGTTGTCTGGTTCTGTCTAAAAGTTGTTTGGACCCAACTTATGGGCGGGACTCAAATGGTCCCTCTGATCTGAATCTACACTATTTGTTAATGGTCTTGGTTCTAACCTCATCCTCTTTTTAAATTATAGTTTATGAATAGTGTTAATTCGCTGACAGGTAAAGTAAGTTTTAACCATTCGCTTGCTATTCACGTCAATATACCTGTAAATAGTGAAAACCTGCAGGAGCTGTCTCATCAGGGTCTGCACTATTTACAAGTTGATTTACAGAAGTGATTGCATAGCGAAATACGTGTACACAGTCAGTGAAGCTATATGTAATTATACAACAGGGCATGGGTAAAAGGCAAGAGAAGGTTTAAGATAAAAAATATGTGTTTAATTTTAAGTATCATTGTATTTCACACCTAAAATAAACATCACACCCCATAAATAGTTTCACCTACTCGATAAAGTGTCACTTTCTATGGCTAATCCATGGACGTAATGTCTGGAAAAGTGTGAAAATAATTTGGGTATTTATAGAAACTTAGGAGTCCGATTTGATCTAATTTTGTAAGCAAACAGAACAGACCCTAATTAGACTGTTCCTGTAGGCTCTGATCTGGATCTACTTTGTTTGCATAGGCGTTAATTTAAAGGAAACGGTTAAGTTTCTGTGTACATTCCTCCCTCTCAATGGGATCCCTGACTGGCGAGCATCACAAGTGACGTCACGCAAGGGAGATAATCATGTATCGATTTTCAAAATACACGGTTCGCGGTACAATAAAAACTCGATTTAAATCAAAACTAGATAAAAACGGTAAGAATTTTCTAAAGTTTGGTGTTTAACTAACTGTATACTATCAGAATTTGACGAAAACCCAATCTGTTTACTTGACCTTTAATGTAGGGCATAGGTATGAAAAAAAGCTTTAAGAGTGTTCTGCATATTGAGAACTATCCACAGTTTTCTCAATCTTAAATGAGTGTGTGTTATTTGTCTAAACACAATTTCTACTCTACTGATCAGGCTAAGGGCGATTATATAAGAAATCACCCTGACTGGTCTCAGCTCTGCAGGCTGATATATTAAGGAGAAACCTTTAGAATGTCGATTATGATGTGAAGAAGTCTGTACACAAAGGGTAGGGCCAATTTTAACCCAAGAACTATGATACTTATAAAACCCATAAAGTTATGCTAAGTAAATCTATACACCAAATATCTAAGCTCTGGGACATGTAGTTTCTGACAAGAATATTTTTAAAGTTTTTCCTATGCATAACTAGTGATCTCATGGGCTGTTTATGTAGTCAGCTAGAAAAAACTGTTAATCCCTGGGGTGGGACCAATTTTTATCCTAGGGGCATAATTTATATAACTTTTGTAGAAGCCCTGAAGTTGAAGCTATGTGCAAAATATGAAAGCTGAGGACCTTCTAGTTTTAGAGGAGATGATGTTCAAAGTTTTCACTATATGTTTCTATTGAAAACTGAAAACCCCAGGGGCAGGGCCAATTTTGACCCCAGGGGTATAATTTATATAACTTTTGTAGAGGACCTATAGGTGATGCTATGTACCAAAGATGAAAGCTGAGAACCCTGTAGATTCAGAGGAGAAGATTTTTAAAAGTTCAAATTGTTGACGCCCGACGACGGACGACGCACGCCGACGGACGACGGACATCTGGCGATCACAAAAGCTCACCCTGAGCACTTTGTGCTCTGGTGAGCTAAAAATCAAGATTTCTAAAGATTTGCATACTTTCTTCAAAATAATATGGTATATTTTTATTATTTTAATTAGAAAATGATTATAAATACAAATTTTATCACGGATAAAACGTTTGTTTTTCAGTAGTTTATAAAATATAAGAGTTTGCCACAGGCTGAAATAAGGTATGATTTTGGCGTGTACAAAATCAAACAAAGTCACGTTTGCAAATATCTCGGATGGTAAGAAAAACTCGGGAAATATAAGCATATCATTGTGTAGTGCAACTATAAAGCTACAATATGATACCTGGATTGTTAAAATCTGTTCACAAACAAAAAAGTTTTATGCAAAGACCCAAACCACCTATCAGAATAAAGTTCTCCTAGTGTTATACAGTAGTTTCTTATCTATGTGTTATCACAGGTCTTTGATAGGAGCTGTCTGATCAGCTTTTGCTCTGTTTGCAATTGAGTGAAAACACGTTTATAAATATGAGGGAAAGGGTTAAAATTGTAAATTGTAAATAATAGTATTTTCATTTGATCGTTTTATGCAAATTTCATATTTTATATTAATAGAAAAAGAGCAAAAATGCATGTAGCACCTGTCCATGTTAATTCAATCAGTGTCACATTCCGATACACCAATCTAATCGGCTTATCTGAGGTTCTTGTGATCTCAGAGTGGACAACATTGACACGTGGAAATACATAAGCAGTGGGTGCCTTAAATCAATCAGCATTATATCTAAAAGGGACAACGATAATGATATGCGTATTAATTTAAAAAATAGTTGTTTATGTGTTTATTTTTACAGTTATTACAGTATTAAAAGTTTCCATACCTGTGTTTCAATATTTCTTTAACTCTTTTTTGGTATCTGAATATAAATATTATACTTAATAAAGTTGACTCTCAAATCACTATATCCACCTCCGCAACAACATTGTTTACCTATTAAAATCGATATGTAGCGAAACGTACAGGTAGCGAAATAGTCAGGGTAGCGAAATGACTTCCCGGTGGGTAGCGAAATGACTAGCGAAAAGGTATGGGTAGCGAAACGTCCGTCAGACTATAATTGCTCATTATTTAAGACAGCTATATTCACTATCTCCCTTAGAATTACTTCAATACGTTCACATCATTGCCTTACGACCCATAAAAGATATGTTTTTAATCTAGATAAACTTTCAACACTGTTTTAAAAAATATCAGTAAGTCTAGAAAGTTGCGAATGTGATTAAAAGTAATCAGTTTTCGCGGTTACATAAATGCGATTTTTAAGCTATCAAATCTATGTAAGTCTGTGTACACACATTTGAGTTAGCTATTAATTAATGTGTCAGTTCATTTATACCTTTAGAACCTGTGAACACTTTTCTATCGCTCTTTGCGGCTATGACAACCGCCTGGCTCATCCTGAATGTTCGGCAAGTTGACGTATTCTTTTTCGGCCTTAGTCTTGATCGTACTTATATCACCTAAATGTCACTTTTATTCAACTTTTTTTTTCACTTTTAACCCAGAACATTTCCCCATTTCTAAAAAAGAAAGAATGGCAGACATGAATAATGAAGACGGAAAAGATATAATAAAACAAAAATAATGAAATACAGAAAAGAAAACAAAGAAGGAAAAAATAAAGATAGAAAGAATGAATTATATATATCGGATATATAACGAATGCATGTAGAATGGAGGATGCATAAATGATAAGTGAATGTACCAATGGCAGTATTAACGAAACAGTGGTATGCTGATTGACAGATTTTATAGACTGAATCGATGATTAATTACTAGATCGATATGGATAAATCCATATGGATAAATGGAGTTAGGTTGATTGATAGACGGGTTGGTGGATGGGTGGATGATTTAATAGACCGAAATGATGAATGGATGGATATATGGATGAATTGATTGATTGATGGACAGCTGAAGGTAGAGAAATATAAGGTAGTAGTAGTAAGAACGATAGTATAGTAGTAATACAGTAGATGAAGAAGAAGAAAATAGGAAGAAGAAGGAGCGAAGGAAGGGATGGAGGGGGACCCGGAGGGGAGAGAGGCTAGATGAGGGGAAGGATGGATGGATGGGTGGGTTGAGAGATGGATGAATGGATGGATGGTCCATTTGCCAATGGATGGATGGATTGGGAAGGATGGATGGGCGGATGGAACGGTGGGTGGGTGGATGGATGGATGGATGGATGGATGGATGGATGGATGGATGGATGGATGGATGGATGGATGGATAGATGGATTGGATGGATGGATGGATGGATGGATGGATGGATGGATGGATGGATGGATGGATGGATGGATGGATGGATGGATGGATGGATGGATGGATGGATGGATGGATGGATGGATGGATGGATGGATGAATGGATGGATGGATGGATAAATGGATGGATGGATGGATGGATTGGTTGATAAATGGATCGATCGATGGACAAATCAATGGATGGATGGACCAGTGGATGGAAGGAGGGATGATTGTGTGGATAAATAGAAAGATGGATATAAGTACGAGCGTAAGTGGGTGCATGGGTGTATGGATGGGGATGATGGACGATCCGTGTTTGAGGTGGAGCAAGCGGTAAGAGTGACAAGACTTGGGACATTTTCTTTCAGTGTTTCGTAATGTTGACTCTCATACGCTTCTGAAATACAAGACATTTTGGCTATAATGGAACCCCAAATTCATACCTGTATAATCCAATATAAGCAAACAGAGCAGATCCAGAGCAGACAGCTCCTACTCTGGGTCCATGCTTATAAGGCTTTTTAGTTGAGTCTGAGTTCGTTCTCAAGCTTTTGATTGGTAAGATTTGAGCCAAATGCTCAAATCTGACCAATCAAAAACTTGAGAACGAACTCAGACTCAACTAAAAAGTTTTATAAGCATGGATACTGATTGTAAAGGCGTATTTATAAATGGTGAAAAGGGTTAACCCTTTACTCAATTAATATTCATGTAAGAGATAATGTCATCATGCATATTAATAAAAATTATAGTTATAACAGCACATAGACATATGGATCTTTGGCCATGACAGAAACTGTAGAATCATGTCTGTATTATTTCATAAGCAAACAGAGCAGACCCTGATCAGACGGCTCCTATTAGCAAAGGCGTAGAAATAGTGTAGAGTTAAAACTGTTTAATGTTTAAATTTAGACATTTAATGGCTGCATGATCATCTTGTAGTTCAATAATTGACCAATAAATAAATGTTCTGGGTAGTTGTGGTCCGTCTATCATTTGTAGCATTTTAGTTAAAGTTAGATAAGATAATTAAAGTTATGTCTTGAAGTATTTAAATGTTCCGGGTTTGTCGGCACGATCATAGTATAAGAGCTAAGACCGCTTCTTTAACCCGAGTAATCTAAACCTTCGATGGCAGTTTCATTCTCATGAGAAAATGAAACTATGGCAATTGAAGGTTATGTCGTTTTTTGATCTAAAGAAGAGAGCATTTCAATATTAAATATAGTTTTGTAGTTAAACTTACAGATGGTTTAAGAATTGTTATTTAAGAATATGATTTTGTCACATCTTACTGTGTGCACGAGACCCTTACCTATACACATTTGAATCATTTTAATTTTGCAGGGTACAGCAACATGGTGCATTTATATAATTAAATACGTTAAGCTATGTAAATAAAAGCATATTACTTCCCTTTTCACCCCCTCGAGCATTTTTGTCGTACTTTCGTTTTCAAATCTATAAAGAGTAAATAAATGAATTAATCACCATTAGAAACATATTTTATTATAACGACATATGTTAATTTTATCCTTTTCTATAATCAGAATAATAAATGGTATTTTCAACAATTAACAAATTATTACATAATGGAATTTCTTCTTATAAACTTGGAACTACTTTTTATAATTTTTCATTAGTATTTCCGCAATAGATGTTGGTAGGCACTTCCGGTTTATGAAATAACACGTTTTGTTACAGTTGTTATTACCGCATATTGCTTCAAAGATCAAGACGTGTGTAATGATCAGATATTGAGGACAAAATGAATAGTATAGGACCGGAATGCCAGCCTCTGAAAGAGAAATATGACGAGTGTTTTAATGGCTGGTTCACTGAAACATTCCTGAAAGGGAAAAGGGGAGATCCTTGTGCAAAGCTTCTGAAGCAGTATAAACAATGTGTTCAGGTATGAGAAATATTTACGTGTAGTCCCTGTTAAGTAATGTTTATTTATGAACTCGAGCTTTTCATACCAACTTATTAATTACAAGTACAAAGAGAAGTTTTGGACCTGATTTTGTATCTCCCAATATGTTCTAGAGTAAGAGCGTACGGTATCGGACAGCGGACGACATCGGACACTCGCCTCTAAAGTCCAAATCAAATAATCATTTTCCTTTATAATGCATTTGTTGTCATTTTTCTCAACTTGGTGAACTGATTGTAACGTGTTTATAATACTTGCTGATGATGACAAATCAATACGATTCCATGTGAGGTAATCAAATACCTGACGGTGGCACTTAGTTACTTCCTCTTCTGAACCTGGGTAAATAAGCAAAAAACCCGAGTATTTCGTTGTCCCTAGAAAAAACGATCGCACGCTCGGCACTGTATAAATCCCGGTATAAATAACTACAATATGCATTTGAAATTATCATCTTTATCAGTATAGGAGATATTTTTTGTATATAAAAATCGATTTTTAAAAGCTAAAACATAAAAATAAGCAGTGTCCGATAGCGCCCTTCAATAATTTTACCACAAAATGATGTGCGGGTACATATCGGACAGAACTTTATTCAACAAAATATTTAACTCTTTACCTAATGTGGTGCATTTTCACGCATTTGCAATCAGAATAGACCCATATAGATCTAGTTCTTTTGATAGTTTTGTGTCATCTTTCGGATTTAGTCAGTGTGCTTAGAATTTACAATCTGCCGTTAGGCGATTCACAAGTAAACGAGGATACTGTCTGTTCAACAAGGAACCGTTAACCCATTACCCGATAGTGACGTGTATTGACGTGTTTGCAAGCAAAGAAGACCCTGATAAAACACCTCCAGTAGGAGCTGTTTCATCAGGGTCTACCTTGTCTGCTGGAAGGATATTGTATGTAAGGGTCTTTGATACAATTTTGGCAAAAAAACTCCTGTTGTCCGATAGCACCCGAAGTGGCTGTCCGATAGCACCCGCAAATGTCCGATGCCGTACTACGTCTGATTAGCTCTAGTTTTATCTATCCAATAGAAAGGTCTCTCACTCGAATTTTAATGAATAAAGCGGAACATGTTCCGCATACTTCAATAATGAGGATGACTATTGATGGGGTGGCGCCAGACTTGTGTGAAACCTTCAGGAGAAGGCGACGGCCGGAGGTGTCCGATACCGTACGACCTTACTCTATGTATTTAAACTTCACCCTATGCTCAAAACAGGGAGAAGTCAGCAGAGTTAGTGTGACATTTTTTCCCAAATCACCCTCTTGGTTGAGCCCTGGGCACCTCATCTATTTTCAAACTGCATAAGATCACAGATTGGCTAGTACATGTAGTTGATTAAAAGGTAAAAGTGCGGAAAATAATGTGATGCATAAACCCTTAACCCATTACCTCATAGGCTATTTTTAGATACCTCTTTGAATAAATCTACCGAAAAGGAGCATTAACTAGAGAAAATGATTTTTTTTTGGATTTTGTAGTTTGAAACCATTGTGATAAATAGAGCATTTGCTCTATAATCATAATGGTTTCAAAAAGTGACTTTTACAGAGTCATCAAAAGTCGTTAATATGAGGGAATGGGTTAATGAACATTTATGCATGAAATGGTCACTTCATGAATATTCATCAACTTAATTCTATTAATTGTATGATGTAAACTCTTCAAGGAGGTGTTTTGTTTAAACAAAGACTAGGATTAGATGCATAAAATTCCATAGATAAACAGAGCAGACCCTGATCAGACAGCTCCTGTATGAGATGTCTTATCTGGTTCTACTCTGTTTGCAAAGGTATGAAAAGGCTCTACTATGAGAGATTTAGTCATTTTCATCATATGAACAAGATAAAACTTCATATTTAAATTTAAGTGACTTTAAATCTACTATGTTGTTATTCCATTTCAGAAAGCAATAAAGGAAAAGAACATTGAATTGTGGGAGATTGACAGAGAAGTTTTGGGAACAAAAGACGAAAAAGTACCTCCAAAGAAGTGATGACTCTTAACTCAGGAATTGCACAGACTTTAACAAGAGTCAAATGTCTTGTTCGATAACAACTGTGCTGTTGTTTGAGACAAGGTACAAGGGAAACTTTCTTTTGAAAGTTTTTAACCCTTTACTCCTTGAGTTTGAACAGTGGTTACAACAAAACAGATTCAATTGGTGAAGTAAAACCCATCTTTATGGACATACAGATATTTAGTTACTTGCCAAATATGTGGATTGTAAGATTTACAGGGAGTTTCGTTAGTTTTGGAACAGCCCTTGAATTCAACTGTGTAAAGGATGTTAAGTCTTTCCCTGTTTGATATTCGTGTAAGGACCCAGGCAGTTTGATCCAGGCAGAAACTGCTGTCTGATCTGGGTCTACTCTGTTTGGAAATGCATCAAAATTACAGAAATGGGTAACCCTTAAATTCACACCATAAATACTTCTGTAATAAATAATGGCATCATGAATATTAGATTTGTGTTTATCATGAACACAGAAATATTTAGCCATGGCTGAAACTGTAGAATCATATTTTTAGTATTTCACAAGCAGAGCAGACCCTTGAAGACTGTAAATCTGCATTTTGTTTGTGAAATTGAGTTGCTCATGTAGCTGTAGTGTCTCTCTACCTGGCAGAGATGCCTTTATGATGTCTTTGCAAACATAGTAGACCCAGATCCTTTAGGAGCCGTCTGAACAGGGTCTGCTCTGTTTGCTTATGGAGTTATGTAGATTTGATTCTACAGGGTCTGCCATGGCCAAAACATCCTGTGTTCAAATATTATTGTAAAACGTTCATCTAATAAATATTGATGATGTTGTTATGTCATACATTAATATTCATAAGCAAATGGCTAGAGGTCAGTCATTGCTGGCATAGAGTTTGACAGGCCGACAGCCGTCGTGTCAATCTGATGATTAATCACTATAAGTACAATGTACTTTTGTATTTGAAAGTTGACCTTTACATGGAGTCGATATATTCATTTATTTACCCTTTTCCTGATACAGACGCCTGTGCAACAAGCATAGACCAGATTGGATGGCTACTGAATCTGATCATGGTCTGCTCTGTTTGCTTATAGAATAATACAGATCTGATTTTACAATTTCTGCCAGTGTTAAAGATAAGATGCGTTATTTCAAACATTTTCAAGAATAACTTCTTTATTTCTCCACCAAAGCCTATGTTGTGACCACTCTTTTGCTTATTAAATATTATAACAGATGTGACTCTACAGTTTCAACTACATGTGATACAAAACATCCTATATTCATATGCCATTATAAAAAATAATCAAAAAAGTAATATTCATGATG
Source organism: Azorinus chamasolen (assembly GCA_963576725.1). Taxonomy (NCBI): domain Eukaryota; kingdom Metazoa; phylum Mollusca; class Bivalvia; order Cardiida; family Solecurtidae; genus Azorinus; species Azorinus chamasolen. Next base: position 13,021,139 of record OY755240.1, on the reverse strand, counting down.
CCATTATTTCTTATAAGAATATTGAACAAGGAAGTGTTAACCCATTACCTCATAGGCTATTTTTAGACCCAACCTCTTTGAATAAATCTACTCAAAAGGAGCATTAACTAGAGAAAAGGACAATTTTAGAATTTTGTAGTTTGAAACCATTGTGATAAATAGAGCATTTGCTCCTATAGGAGCAAATGCTCTATTTATCACAATGGTTTCAGAAAGTAATATTTACAGAGGCATCAACTGGCGTCAATGTGAGGGAATGGGTTAAGTCAGGTGGTAGCTTAATGCAGGTCAAAAGCAGCTCTATTTATCACAATGGTTTCAGCATGTGACTTCTGCAGAGGCATCAATATGAGGGAATGGGTTAACTGAACATCTAACCATTAGCCTGTTATCAGAGCTACAGATGAAAGGTGCATACATAAATAATGCAACTTGTCAGAGCTACAGATAAAGGTGCATACATAAATACTGCAACTTGTCAGAGCTACAGATAAAGGTGCATACATAAATAATGCAACTTGTCAGAGCTACAGATAAAGGTGCATACATAAATACTGCAACTTGTCAGAGCTACAGATAAAGGTGCATACATAAATACTGCAACTTGTCAGAGCTACAGATGAAAGGTGCATACATAAATACTACACTTGTCATTTCTCCACCAAATCCTGCACTGTTACCACTCTTTAGAATCGTCTCAAAGAGTGGTCACAATATAGGATTTGGTGGAGAAATAAAGTTGTTCCTGAAAATGTTTAAATTTATGCATCTTATCTGGTCCTCTGTGTTATGACAGTTATTAACTGCTCTTGCTCAAACACTTGTCTACGACATACCGTAATCAGATTCATTATGTCAAACTGTTGAGACATCGAGTTACTTGGATCCAATCTGATTGCATAGGTAATCAAAGTTTCATTAATGTCGGCGAAAGAATTAAGAGATTAAGTTCAGTTGTTTTTATTATATCGCATTTCATCATTGAATATTTCATATAGTAAATGAAATATCTGACTACAATGAATGTTTTTTAGAGATATTGTATTGTTTGTACATGTTCTTCTGTTGCCATAATTGTACCTTACTAACCCTAAGTATACAGACACACAATCTCTTCTCTCCATGCATTTGAATAAGTCAATTTGGCACCATTTTGATAACTTTAACGCTTTGCATCATAAATACGCCTTTGCAAATAGAGAAGATCCAGATCAGATTGTTCTTATAGGCGCCGTCTGATCAGGGTCTGCTCTGTTTGCTTATGGAATAACATAGATCTCATTCTACAGTTTCTGCATTGGCAAAAAGTTAACTATTTCATACAGTTTAAAAATTATTCTAATTTATATTCATAAGATTATAATTTCTTTCATGAATATTCATGGTAGAGAGGGTTTAATTAGACTGGCATAGAAGCAGAAGGTGTAGACCCTGATCAAACTGCTACTGATCTGGGTCTGCTCTGCTTACCTAAGTTTGTCTGTCTGAATACTTGGTGTTATCTGGGTAATATTGCTTAATGATGTATTGAGTGAACAACTTTTGTGATAATTTTAATTTATAAGTAAAATAAAATAAAATAAATTTATACCATTGTCAGAAGTGTTTTTTTGCTACCAAATAATTTTAAACTTTTTCTTCATGAATGTTCTTGTTATTTCTTACTTGAATATTCATATAGTAAAGTGTTAACCCGTTACTCACTTACTCAGTAAATACATGTACAGTAAAACCTCTATAACGGCCACTAAATTGTGTTTATTAGTTGGTATTTAGGGCAGGTGGCTGCTTACCCCATTACCTCATATGCTATTTTTAGACCCAACCTCTTTGAATAAACCTACTGAAAAGGAGCATTAACTAGAGTAGAAGAAACTTTTAGAATTGTGTTGTTTTGAAACCATTGTGATAAATAGAGCATTTGCTCCTATGTAGCAAATGCTCTATTTATCACAATGGTTTCAAAAAGTGATCATTAGAGGCGTCAATATAAGGAAATGGGTTAAAGCAAAGGTGAAAGTAAAAACAACGCTGCTACAGGAGCATTCTGTTTTACTTTCACCTTGATTTAAGCAGCCACCTGCCTTTAACACAAAATACTTGATGTAATTTAGTGGTAATTATAGAGAGGTTTTACTGTATGCCTTTGCAAAAGGATAAGGGTTAGGGTTAGTAGACTCCTGTAGGAGCCATCTGATCAGGGTCTGCTCACAGTTTCAGTCATGGTCAAATGTAACTGTGTTTATGTGCCATTATAAATATTAATTTAATTTATATTCAAGATTATCATATTTATACCCCCAGAGCTTGCTTTGAAGGCATATAGTAATCTCTGTGTGTGTGCGTGTGTCTGTGTACACCTTGCCTGGAGTGTATCGCCTATATTAGTTTAGGTAGGGATGGCGGAGTGTAGCGTATGATTTTCAGGTCTCTATGACCTTGACGGCTGATCTCAGCTTCAGAAAAACCTTGTCCAGAGTGTATCTCCTATATTACATGAGGTAGGAATGCCAATTTGGTGTGTGAGTACATCTTGGGATGGCAGTGTCACATACGGCTTTCAGGTCTCTGTGGCCTTGACCTCAGTTATAGAAAACACATTATCCGAAGTATATCTCCTATTGTATACTACTTGAGGTAGGAATACCAAATTTGGTGTGCGAGTACATCTTGGAAATGCATGTCACACTGTGCAACACATTTCAATGCTGTTGCTTTGCTTTGGGGGCATTTGTCACCTACCATGACACATTTCTTGTTTACATGAGTATTCATACAGTAAAAGGTTAACCCTTTCCCTCATATAAACGTGTTTTTTTTCACGCATTTGCAAACAAAGTAGACCCAGATCAGACGGCTCCTAGAGGAGCCGTCTGATCAGGGTCTGCTCTGTTTGCTTGTAGAATTTGAAAGAACTGTGTCTTTACTTTCTAAAATAGCTACATTTATCCACCTGCAAGTTTTCATTATGATTATTTTTCCATGAATATTCAGCAGGTATCGAAATTTGAAATAAACATAGAATGGGGAAAGGGTTAAAGGACAAGCATACAGAAATGCATATACATGTACATGTAATTCAGTGGTCAGTATTGAGACTTAGAAACCAGTATAAAGTAATCATGATTATCTGGTTCAAATAAACCAAAGATACAGAACTTGTCTCCAATAATTTATTCAATTTCTTAGCAGCTACAATAAAGTTACAATAAAACTCAAGAGAAATCATTCACTACAAGTGAATGCAAACAATGAAGAAATGAGACCATGACATGAGAGCAAGTGTCTTCAGACACTCGTAAACAACAAAGACACAGACCAGTGATCATACAAAATGTGGAATCTGATCAGGGTCTACACTGCAAGGAAAAAGTGTATTGTGAAATACAGTGATATCCCTCTACAAAAACAGTTAACTGTCAAAATTCTGGGTTATTCAGACAGGTGGTAGCTAAATGCAGGATGGAAGTTATGCAGAAAACTCCCTTGGGAACTCTCTGCATTGCTTTTGTTCTGCATTAACCCATTCCCTCATATTGACGCCTCTGCAAAAGTCACCTGTTGAAACCATGGTGATAAATCGAGCATTTGCTCCTACAAGAGCAAATGCTCTATTTATCACAATGGTTTCAAACTACAAAATTCTCAAATTTTCCTTTTCTCTAGTTAATGCTCCTTTTCGGTAGATTTATTCAAAGTGGTTAGATCTAAAAATAGCCTATGAGGTAATGGGTTAACCCTTTACCTGATACACATCTTGCGACTTTGCAAATAGATTAAAATGAGACCAGACATCTCCTGTATGGAGTAATGGAATCTGAATTCTACAGTGTTGCAGTGGCCAAACATTCCTTTGCTCATGGTATTAATTTAATAATTTAGCTAATTAATATTCATACTCACTATTTCTTAATGAATATTCAAGAGGTATTCATAATATAATTGTTTATTCATCAAGTAGTTTTACTATTTTTCAAATCCTCAACGAGGCAACTGGTCTGGGTCCACACTGTTTGCATTAGTCCCAAAGACATGCTTTCTCATTCAATGGCCAATATTTAACCCTTTACCTGATGAATATTTACTTAACACATTACCCCCTAGTGTCGCATTTTTGCGCCTCTATAAAATTCACATTTTAAAACCATTGTGATAATTAGAGCATTTACTCCATAGGAGCAAATACTCTATTTATCACAATGGTTTCGAGACTACACAATTCTAAAACTCTCCTTTTCTATAGTTAATGCTCCATTTTGGTAGATTTATTAACGGTTGGGTCTAAAAATAGCCTAGGAGAGAATGAGTTAAGAAATAACTACATTATGAATGTAAATCAGCTGGGGTTTTTAAATATAAATTAGTTGAATTTTTTAAAATGGCATATGAACACAGACACTTTTGAACATGGCAGTGACTAATTTCATAAGAAAACAGAGCAGACTCTGAACAGACTCCAACAAAAGCTATCTCATCTGGGTCTACTCTGTTTGCAACAGTTGTCTATCAGGTAAAGGGTTAACCGAAAGAATTACAGTAAAACCTCTCTATAACGACCACTAGTATACATCAAGGATTTTGTGTTAAAGGCAGGTGGATGCTTAAAGCAAGGTCCTATAGGAGCGTTCTGTTTTACTTTCACCTTGCTTTAAGCAACCACCTTCCCAAAATACCAACTAATTAACACAAGTTAGTGGTCGTTATAGAGAGGTGGTCGTTATAGAGAGGTTTTACTGTACTTATATCACAGTTATAAGATAATATCAAACTCACTCACTGTCACGTATTGTCGTCTGCAAAATTTGATGTCTGCTTTGGTTCTTATTTTTTAATTTTCTTCCTATTTGTTCCAAAAATATCAACCAGTTTGCATCCTGATGAGACACAGAGTTACTCAGCATCTCATCTGGATCTACAGTGTTTGCAAAGGTGAAAACAGATCTGCCACTGGCAGTGAAAGAGTTAACCCAGTCCCTCACATTGATGCCTTTTGACCCATTCCCTCATATTGACTCCTTTTGATGTCTCCGAAAAAGTCACTTTTTGAAACCATTGAAATAAATAGAGCATAATTATGCTCCATAGGAGCAATTGCTCCATTTTATACAATTATTTCAAAACTACACCATTCTAAAAGTTCCCTTTTTTCTAGTAAATGTTCCTTTTCAGTAGATTTATTCAAAGAGATTGAATCTAAAATTTACTCGAAATACATGTATATCCTTTGAGGGAATGGGTTAAATATTCTTCTTAACCTTTTACTCCATGAATATTCACATAAGAAATAATGACATCACAAATATCAATTAGATTAATTGTTATGATAGCACACTGCCACATGGACACAGCAGGTTTTGGCCATGGCAGAAACTAGAATCATATCTATATTGTATCTTAAGCAAACAGAGCAGATCCTGATCAGACAGCTCCTATCCATCTGGGTCTTGGTCTACTCTGTTTGCAAAGGCATGAAAAAGCGTTTATACATGTACATGTATACGGTTACCCAAACCTTATTGTGTTGGTACCAATTAGAATTATAGATCTTATAGATTTTCTAAATACTCCTCCCCTAAAAATATTAAAACTAAACACTGCACATGCATAAATACTTCACTTAAGTGTGAATAAGGGACCCACCAAATCTATTTGCTAAATTTTGTATTTTATTTGGACTGTAGATAAGCGTATTTAGCAAAACTGAGATTTTTTTTTTGTATTTCTCCACAAAACACTATCTTGCTGCATCAACTTTTCAGACAAAGTCCTCCACTGGTGAAGAGCTCATTTATAATTGTATATTCATTAACTCTTTGCACGCTAAGTAATTTTTCATCTGCAACAATTGTCGTCTGCTTCAATTCTTAAAATAAACTTTCTCTCATTTTTTTTGCAAAAATATGGTCAAGATGACAAACAGTTTGGATCCTGATGAGATGCCGCATTATGCGGCGTCTCATCTGGATCCAAACTGTTTGCATAGACTATTAGGTAATCACAATTTCGCCGCTAGCGTGCAAAGAGTTAACAGCAATACAAGTACACACAGGGTCTGCTCTAATTGCATAAAGAACAATAGATTTAATTCTACAGTTTTTGCGAGCAACAAATTCCCTTATTCATATGCTATTACCAGTTAATTCCATAACCAGTTAATATTGATGATGTCATTATTTCTGACGTAAATATTCATAAAGTAGAAGGTTAACTTACCCTGTTGTCCTAAACTAATGCTCTGTTAATATCTTGGAATGGGAAGGAATCAAGTGATGTAAGACTACATGTATAAAGCTTTGTGCCTGCATCCCAGTCTATCCTAAAGCATCTCGTTGTCCAGATTTTGAGTTCAACTCAAAATATGACAAACTGAACTCGATACTCAAACTCAATTCTACAGTCATAGGGCCTTGACATCAAATTGAAAGAAAACAACTGAAATGACTACAAGAGACTGACCTGTATGCAGTACAGTCACAATGCTCTAACCCTTTCCTTCATGTAAATGCAATTGTATACAGAGTAGACCCAGATCAGATGGCTCCTCTAGGAACCATCTGATCAGGGTCCACTCTGTTTGAAATTACACAGGTATGACTCAACTGATTCTACCAATATCAGTCTTTTGTGTATACATCAGGCATTATAAAAATTCAGCTAATAAATATTCACGATTCCATTAATTTTTACAAGAATATTCAACAGGGTACAATAGCACCTCAATTAATGGACCATGTAAATAATAAACCCTTTACTCGATGAATATTCATGCAAAAAAATGACATTATGAATATTCATGTAAAAAAATATGACCATGAATATCAATTAGCTGCAGCTTTACAATAAAACTTCTCTATAACAGCCACTAAATTGTGTTAATTACACGTTGTTGGTATTTAGTGCAAGTGACTTCTTAAAGCAAAGTGAAAGTAAAACGGAACACTCCTATAGGAGCGTTCTGTTTTTACTTTCACTTTGCTTTAAGCCACCCACCTGCCTTTAACACAAAACACTTGATGTAATTTAGTGGCCTTTATAGTGAGGTTTAACTGTATAATGCCATGTGAAAACAGAAAGTTTTGGCCATGCCAGAAACTGTAGAATTAGATCTATAATATTCAATATCCTACAGGAGACATCTGATTTGGGTCTACTCTGTTTGCATAGTCTTTTACATGTATATGGAGTAAAGGGTTAAAAGCAGCCGATCATATAAATCTACCCAAATGTTTGAAATGAATAGTTATGATTTTTGTCAAATATCTGAATTATTAGGTTATTTCAACGCTTAAACCAGTCCAAAGGTGATTCATTTTTCAAGTACAGTCCACTCTCGTTATGGCGAACTCGCTTGACACGAATTTCTCGTTGACACGAAGTTTTTGTAAAGTCCCAACTTTTCTTCCTATATATTCTATATAAATTTAAGTTTTTAAGACGAGTTCGAACTGATCACGTTTTCGTTAAGTCGAAGTCATTTTCCGTCTCCAAAGTGTTTGTTTGCATGTAATTATCGGTGTTTGTATCGAAGTCACACCTCTCAGTCTGATTGAGTTCGAGGTGTGAATTGGACCTTTTGATCCGACCCTGGCAAAGTACACCAGGTGATCGCGACACACGTAATTACAGTGTTTTGTGGGTAAACAATCACTGATGTCATAATTATTCGTACTGTGGAACAATGCCACGTTGAGTGAACGTTATTTAGTAAAATGACACATTACCGTTCATTCGTCCTTAGTGTCAATCATGACTACTGTAGTAAGAAAGTTAACTCTCAAGCGTCCTCGCTTCCGGACGATTTTGTAGAGATTGGATGAAAAATAAGGCCTGTTCCTAATTTTATTACCAGTACATGCAGTTCAACATTGAATTTAATTTGTCACTTGAGTAATAGCGAAACAGCTCACGGCGAAACATTTAAAATGGTGACTGCATTTTTAAACGTCTGGTTTCCCGAATAAGGCTGTTCTCTTACATGTACCGGAAGTACGCGAATCGGCAACCAGCTAGTTTACCTGTGATTGCGTATTTCCGGTGCCCGTTGAGGAAAAGGGATTTCCCATAGAAATGGTGTAAACAAACGATGCGCTTTAAAAATCGCCAAACAAACGACGATTAACTCAATGATAAAGGCAGAAGGGGTCTGAAAATTGGACAGGGCCTTGTAAATTAGGGCATAGTGTCATTAATGGAGGGTAGGAAAAACAGAAGTTTGTTCTCGCAGTAATGGATCAACACGCACATGTACAATTTTATATTCACATAGTGCGATTCTTTTACACAATGTGAAGACTAAACTGTACACGCACATTAGTATGCTTGTAATATGGCAGCTTGTTTAAGGTGAACATAATGAAAGAAACTGGATTTTTTTGAAAAATGGCATGTGATTTTTGAGTCGAACTCTCGATGAGTCGAAGTTTTTAACGGGTCCCTACGAACTCGACATAACGAGAGTCGACTGTACATGTAGAAGTATATAATGTATCATGCCTTATCTTATACTTTCTTAGACGGATGATAAACGTGACAGTTAACTGCTTACAGTTCGCCATTCCCGAAAAACAGGTTCAAGATATGTCTAACCGTGACAGCCTTACTTGATCTGTAGCTAAACTGCTTGCAAATGTTGTTATAAATTCAACAACAGCATGAAAATATTTTCATAGCTTTCTACTTGATAACCTCACCTTTTACAACAGAGAAGGCCCCGATCAGACAGATCATAAAGGAGCTCATAAAGGAGCTGTCTAATCAAGGTTTGCTATTTTTTAAACACCGGATTCTCTACTGTTTCCATATTTTATTTATAATTATGAAACGAGAATTAGACTAATATTTATAAACAGGTAATTTGGAGAAATAAAGAATCTGTACTTTAAAATACTTTGACACATCTAATCCGGAGCACAGTTTAATATTCATCAAGTGAAGGATTAACCCTTTCCCTGTTCTGTATTTAGGCCAAATTTCAATACCTACTGAATATTCATTAACATAAAGTTATAAAGAAATATGAAAGGTGGAACATTGTAGACATTTTAGAAAGTACAGAAACAGATCTATCAAATTCTATTAGCAAACAGAGCAGAACCTGATCAGACGGCTCCTATAGGAGCCGTCTGATCTGGGTCTACTCTGTTTGCAGATGCGTGAAAACACGTTTATATCAGGGAAAGGGTTAATTGAGTTTACAGTTCTGGAACTATTTACTGACATGACAGCAAATGAACTTTAACAATAACCATAAACAACAAATATAATCCAGAAACAAAACATGAAATAACAAACAAAACACATGGAGACGGCAACTGCAAAAATTATGCAAATACGGCAAAAATAGATAGTTCTTTGATTTTAACATTCATTAACAAGTGAGAAGATTTGGCCAGCAACTTGGGGTAAAAGGTCACTCAGAAATTGGCAATTAGTGCTGACTCAGACCACTTAACACAAGAATACATCTATAGGGTCTGCAATGATTGCAGTAAAACCTTTCTAAGAAGTCTTAATTCTGGGTCTTTAATCCTTTACCTCAAAGAGACTCCTTTTGACATCTTTGCAAACACAGACCTACATCTGACGGCTCCTATAGGAGCATTCTATTCAGGGTTTCCTTATAGAATACAAATGTACCTTAAATCTGCTCTGTCTGCTTATGACATAATATATGTATATGTCTAATTCTACAGTTTCTGTCATGATAAAAAAATTCCCTGCTCATCATGCCATTATTAAAATTCAGTTAATTTTCATGATGCCATTATTTCTTACATGAATATTCATGGAGTTAAAGTTTAATGCAAAACAAGATTTAATGGAGGAGCTTTTTACACCATTTTTGTTGTTCATTTAGGAGCCCCCTGATATTAAAGAGTCCATGTTTATTCATTTAGTAGCTGTTATAGACAGGTTCTGCTGTACTGCTAATTCTAACAAGTGACAGTGTACATGTACATCGTAACGAGAAGTTGTAATCAACCGCAGCTGCTGATCTGAGTCTACACCTTAGGAAACTGTCAGAGTGACCTTTACCCCCAAACACCAGCCATTCTATACTGGCACTAAAGTAATCATCGTTGATAGCATACTGCCACTAACATCCCCATCAACATCATTCAACCAGACACATTTGAAACTTTAAAACTCTACCAAACATGAAAAAAGGCATTTGAAGCAACAAAGGAAAGTTTAATAAGAGCTATTGCTGTGTTTATGATAACTTCAATTATAATGCAGTCCATCAGTAGGGAGTCTATGTTTTGACAGTGAACTCATTAATACAGTGAAACCTTTCTACACCCACTAAACTCACTAATTAGCTGGTATTTAGGGCAGGTGGCTTCTTAAAGCAAGGTGAAAGTAAAACAGAACGCTCCTATCACCTTGCTTTAAGCAACCACTTGCTTTTAACACAAAATACTTCATGTAATTTTGTGGTCGTTATAGAGAAGTTTTTACTGTATGTTTATCCAAATGCTATATTCATCTGTATTCTTTTCCTATTGATTATAAAAATCAAACAATATTTCAAAGTCGTGTAGATAATATACATACATTTGTATATATAAATTATGTGTATTTAAAGAATAGCTCATTTATTTCTCCATCTGATCCTATGTTGGGACCATTCTTTTCAACCCTCATAACAAAGTGTTGGGTGGAGAAATCACAATTTTAGTATTTGAAACACTCTCCTTATCTATGTCTCTGTAGTAAATACACAATTACCGGTAGCTGTATACTGAGGCCCAGACAAGGTGCATAAATTAAAACATTTTCATGAATGACCTCAAGACGATTAAAGAGTAGTCACAGCATCGGGTTTGGTGGAGCAATAAAGGAGCTATACTTAAAAAGTTTTGAATTTTACGCATCGTACATTGGTCTCTGATCGACGCTGTTTGCAAATGCCAGTTAGGTCACATGTGGCATGATAAAGGTTTCAAGAACTGTAAACAAAACTGATAGAAAAATAAACAAATAACATTCAAACTAATATTCCATACATCAGGCAATCGTTCAGATCAAATCATGGAAAATATCATAATATCACAGAGCAAACCGATAAAAAGGTACATACTCAAATACTAAAATCATTATTTCTCCACCAAACCATATATTGTGGCCACTCTTTAGAATTGTCTCTTTGAGACAATTTTAAAGTGTTTCCACAACATACAGTTTGGTCGAGAAATAAAGGAGTTATTCTTGAAAATGTTTTAATTTACGCATCTTATCTGGACCTCTGATATCATATAAAACATAAAACACGTTTCCTATAAAGAAGAGAATACATTAACCCTTTCCTCCATAAAATGCCGTTGTAATAACCACTTCTTGAAACCATTGTGATAAATAGAGCATTTGCTCCTAAAATTTTCCTTTTCTCTAGTAAATGCTCCTTTTGGGTAGATTCATTCAAAGAGGATGGGTCTAAAAATAGCCTATGGAGGAAATGGTTAACCGTACCTCACTGTAAAACAGGGCTGCTCAAATTTGGATCTGGTGCCATTTTGACTTCTGATTGGATCAAGCTTTTGAGAAACTGCTGACTTGAGTGTCAACCATCTTGGATGCTGATATGCCTACTTAACCCTTTCCCTGTTCTATGTTTTATATTTCAAATTTCAATACATTGTACCTAATGAATATTCATTAACAAAGTAGTTATAATATGCAATATTAAAATAAAGAAATATGCAAGGTGGAACATTGTAGACATTTTAGAAAGCAGAGAAACAGATCTATCAAATTCTGTTAGCAAACAGAGTAGACCCTGATCAGACGACTCCTCTAGGAGCCGTCTGATCTGGGTCTACTCTGTTTGCAAATGCGTGAAAACACGTTTGTATGAGGGAAAGGGTGAATCAACATCTAATCCAGATCCAAGCTGTTTGACCATCAGGTCGCACTTAGCATTAAACTGTACACAAAAATGACAAGATTAAACATTCAACTAATTGTCCATACAGCAGGCAAATGTTCAGATCAAATTATGGAAAATATAAATATAATATATAATACAATACACTTTTCCAGTAAAATCTGAAAATATATTAATATACATGAAATAAGCTTAAGCCTTATAAGCATGAAGCTTATTTTAAATGAAGCCTAGCTGGTTCATGTGTAACTGTTTCTGAAACTAACAGCCTGCCTACAGCAAAACACAACCTGCTCATATTTTTTATTATTAAACCTATACTCCATGACTATTCAAGAAGGAAATTATGACATCATTAATATTAATTAGATTAATTATTAAAACGGTATATTAAGACATTAAATTTTTGCTAAAGCAGAAACTGTAGATTAACCCTTTCCCTCATATAAATGTATTTTCACGCATTTGCAAACAGAGTAGATCCAGATCAGATGGTTCCTAGAGGAGCCGTCTGATCAGGGTCTAATCTGTTTGCTAATAGAATTTCAAAGATCTGTGTGTTTACTTTCTAAAATGTCTACAATATTCCACCTTCCATATTTCATTTTAACTATTTTGTCCATGAATAATCAGTAGGTATTGATATTCGTAATAAACATAGAACAGGGAAAGGGTTAAGAATCACATCTATATTATTCCTGGGTCCATTCCATAAGCAAATGGAGCAGTACCTGATCTGGGTGTGCTCTGTTTTCAAAGGCGTAGAAAGGTGTATTTATGGAGTAAAGGCTTAAATCATTCACTAATTGTAAATTATTGAACACGGGTAAATTAATTTTTAATTTTCTGCTCTTAAGTGAAATAATGCCACCAAGAGAATTCTAATTTCTGTTTAACCCTCTACCTCATAGATACCTTTGTCGTTTGATACCTTTGCAAAACAGAGTAGACCTAGATAAGATGACTCCTGTTAGAGCCACAAGATCAGGGTCTGCTCTGTTCGCTTATACATGTATAACAATACTGACCTGATTTTACAGTTTCGGCCATAGCAAAAAAAATCCCACATTTATATACAAATACAAAAATTCAGCTAATACATATTAATGACGCCATTATTTCCAACATGAATATTTATCAGGTAAAGCTTTAACCATCAATTACAAGCAAAATCTCAGTAAAAGTTTATCATGAATAATTATTCTGATTTTTCTGCTTTTAACCCTTTACTTCATGAATATTTATGAGCGTATCTATGGAGTAAAGGGTTATGTCAAGTAGTGCCATCAGGGGGATTCGAATTCCTATTTATCCCTTTTCCTCAAAGATTTGCCTTTTGAACCCTTTCCTAACATGCATGATATGAATATTCATGAGGTAAAGGGTTACCTGCCATCATAGTGCCCAAAATAAATCTAAAGCTGCTTAACACAATTTAACCTTTAGCCTGCTGAACAAATTATTTTCACAGAATGTTTTACCTACTATATTTTCAAGGTTCAAGCTATAATCAATCTGTCTACCAAAACGCAATCAGGGGGGTTAAACAGTTTGGGTCCTGATGAGACGCCAAGTTACTCGGCGTCTCATCTGGATCCAAACTGTTTGCATAGGTATTCACTCATCTGCCCATAGCAGGCTAAAGGTTAAGGAACAAGTTCATGAATTTTGAAACAGTTTGGATCCAGTGGTTCCAAATCTCTTGAGGATCTGGACTGATAGACATTATGTGGTTCTTTGAAATGTAGAAAACAGTTTTGTAGACGTAAGTTATTTAGTGTTGATACTGGTAGTTACTTGAAAATTACTAAAAAGTGTTGAAAGTGTTATCCCTTCTACTGCAGCAGAACTGCTGAAACTTTACTTAAAATTCACTCCATTCCAAATATCCCTTTTGATTCATTTCAAGCTTTTGAGAAACTAATTCAAGTAGCAAATAGCTTGGATCCAGCTTGGTGTCTTATCTGGATCTTAGCTGCTTTACAATGTCAGTCAGGATGCATCTAGCAGAAGGATTAATCCATTCCCTCATATCGACGCCTTTGACCCATTCCCTCATATTGACTCCTTTTGACCCATTCCCTCATCGACGCCTTATGACTTCTTCCCTCATATTGACACTTTGTGACGCCTCTGTAATAGTCATTTTTGGTAACCTGTGATAAATAGAGCATATGCTCCATAGGAGCATATACTCTATTTATCACAATGGTTTCAAAATATACAATTCTAGAGTTTGACTTTTTTCACTTCATAAATCATTAGATGAAATCAAAGAGGTTGGGTCTAAAAATAGCCTATGAGGTAATGGGTCTAAAAATAGCCTATGAGGGGGAATGGGTCTAAAAATAGCGTATCAGGAAATGGGTTAAAGGCTAAGTTCATCCTCCAGAAATATGAATACATTAAACTTTAACTTTATTTTCTTGTGTTGGATGTGCGGACTCTGTCCAACATTTCTTCAATCTCTTCATCACTCTGGTATCCGGTAGCTCCGCTCTGCGGACCGAAACCTCTTGTTGCCTTCATGAGTTCAGCATCTGGACGAGAATGTCTGTTTTCATACAGGAGAGTGTTCAGGGCCTCTTCATATATCTTGGCCTCTGGGAATTCAACCTGTGGGAAGTAAATAAATATTAACCCTTTACCTGAAAGAGATGACTTTCCCACCTTGGCAAACAGAGAATACCCAGATCAGAGAGTTCCTGCAGGAGCCGTCTGATCGTGGTTAAACTCTGTTCACTTATGGAATAGTATTGATTTGATTGTACAGTTTCTGTCATTGCCAAAAGTGTTCATATGCCATTAACTCAGGATCCAAATTGTTTGTTACTGTGACTGTTTCTTGAAACAAAAATGAAGAAAAATAAAAATTGAAAATTGTAGCAGACGACAAAGTTTACAGACGACAAAATTTGGCAGCGAAAGCAAATTCAGCTAATTTATATTTCTAACATGAATATTCATCATGTGAATGGCTAATTTTGTAGAGTTTGTCTGCATCCAATGGGTAAAAATGGCAGGATATAACCCTACAAGTGGGCATCTTAATTATAGCTCTTAACCCTTTCCCTGTTCTGTGTTTATTACAAATGTCAATACCTACTGAATATTCATGGACAAAAAGGTTATAATGAAATATGGAAGGTGGAGCATTGTAGCCATTTTAGAAAGTAAAGACACAGATCTTTGAAATTCTATTAGCAAACAGAGTAGACCCTGATCAGACGGCTCCTCTAGGAGCTGTCTGATCTGGGTCTGCTCTGTTTGCAAATGCGTGAAAACATGTTTATATGAGGAAAAAGTTAATGACGTTAACGCTTTACCTGATAGAGATGTCTATCGACACCTTGCAAACAGATCAGATGGTTCCTGCCTGTTCTGTTTGCTTAGGAAGTAATACAAGTCTGGGTCCATGTTTATAAAACTTTTTAGTTGAGTCTGAGTTCGTTCTCAAGCTTTTGATTGGTCAGATTTAAGTTCTCAAGCTTTTGACCAATCAAAAACTTGAGAACGAACTCAGACTCAACTAAAAGTTTTATAAGCATGGACCCAGATTTTACAGTTTCTGCCAGTCAAAACTCGTCTTGTTCATAATCCCATTATAAAAGTTCAGCTAATCTATATTTCATATATTTAAATTCATAATGCAAGGGTTAATCCTTTACTCTATAAATAAGCCTTTCTATGCCTTTGCAAACAGAGCAGACTCAGATCAGGGTCTGCCCTGTTTGCTTATGAAATATTATAGATATTATTCAACAGTTTACACCCTTGCCAAAAACTCCTGTGTCCATGTGCCATTACAAAATTAATCTAATTAATATTCATGATCTCACATTATCTTACATAAATATTCATAAGGTACAGGGTTAACATGGTAAGAGTTTTTCCATAAGTAGTTACCTTGGTATGTTTTTTCTGCTCACCGTACACAATGGAGGTACAGCAGACCTCGGCTATTTTCTGGTTATGGCCGTAGAATGACCAGCAGCAGATTTCACTACTGCCCAGCACGTCCTTCAAAAATAACACACGCCCACTGAACCGCAGTGCCAACTTATCAAACAGTTCAATATTTTTCAAAAAGTTGTCATCAGAATTCCTGAAATATAAAAGGAGTACCTCTTTAACCCTTTCCATGTTCTAGGTTTATTCTAAATTTCGATACCTGTTGAATATTCATGGACAAAAAAGTTATATGAAATATGGAAAGTGGAACATTGTAGCCATTTTAGAAAGTAAAGAAACAGATTTATCAAATTCTATCAGCACACAAAGCAGACCCTGGTCAGACGGCTCCTCTAGGAGCCGTCTGATCTGGGTCTACTCTGTTTGCAAATGCGTGAAAACACGTTTATATGAGGGCAAGGGTTAATCCTTTATTCCATGAACATTCATGTAAGAAATAATGACCTCGAGAATAATAATTAGATTAACTCACTGTTATAATAGCAAATACCTAGGATTGTTTGGTCATAACAGAAACTGTAAAATCATATCTATTATATTGTACAGTAAAACCTCTCTATAACTGCCACTAAATTTTGTTAATTAGTTGTTATTTAGGGCAGGTGGCTGCTTAAAGCAATGTGAAAGTAAAACAGAACGCTCCTGTAGGAGCGTTCTGTTTTACTTTCACATTGCTTTAAGCAGCCACCTGCCTTTAACACAAAATACTTGATGTAATTTAGTGGCCGTTATAGAGAGGTTTTACTGTATAATAAGCAAACAGAGCAGACCCTGATCAGACAGTTCCTATAGGGACAATCTGATCTGGGTCCAATCTGTTTGCAATGAGTCTTGCCAATGAGGTTATATTTTTATAGAAAAGTGAATCTGAAAACAGTCAAACATAGCAGCTGTCTGCAGGCGTTAGTTTGCTAATGTTGTGGTTTATTTATTGTGATACTTACGGAGTGTAGGAGTATTTGTTGTTGTGTCTGTTACAAATCAACTTGATAATAGGCTGAAAAAGAAAGACAGATAAGAGTTTATAAGACAGGACATAACATAACTGTTAATGCCGTAGAGCTGTATGACAAGGGTCTGCTCTGTTTGCTTATGGCATTATATATAGATCTGATCCTACAGTTTTCGTCTAGTCTAAAAATTTCCTAGAAATTTCACATTTTAAAAAAAAGTTCATGAATATTTCCTAAGAGATTAATTCATAAACATTCATTAGGAAAATGGTCAATTAGCTTACCTTAGCCTGACTACCGGTAGTATAAATTTATCTCCATTACCTACTTAAAGGAAGCTTTAACCCTTTCCCTGTTCTAACTTCTATGTTTATTCAAAATGTCAATACCTGATGAATATTAATGGGCAAAAACGTATATATGGAAGATGGATCATTGTAGCCATTTTAGAAACTGAAAAAACTCATCTTTCAAGACAAGTTCCATAAGCAAACAGAGCAGAGCCTGATCAGACTATGGGAGCAGTCTGATTTGGGTCTACTCTGTTTGCAAATGTATGAAAAGATGTTTATATGAAGGAAAGGGTTAACCCTTTAATAATATAAAAGATAGAGATTACTTTGCAAACAGAGTAGATCCAGATCAGATTGTTCCTGTAAGAGTCCTCTGATCAGGGTCTGCTCTGTTTGCTCATGGAATCCTTGGTATACACTACAGTAAAACCCCTCTATAACGGCCACTAAATTGTGTTAATTAGTTAGTATTTAGGGCAGAAGGCTGCTTAAAGCAAGGTGAAAGTAAAACAGAACGCTCCAATGGGAGCGTTCTGTTTTATTTTCACCTTGCTTTAAGCAGCCACCTGCCTTTAACACAAAATACTTGATTTAATTCAGTGGCCGTTATAGACAGGTTTTACTCTATATAGATCTAACTCTACAGTTTCTGCCCTTGTAAAAAGTCCTGAATTCATATTCCATTATAAAAATTCAGCTTATAAATACATGTACCCATATGTAGTCATTATTTCTTACATGAATTTATAATTAAGAGTTAAACTATACAAGACATATATTAAACAGTTTTCAAAACACCTCCTTTATTTCTCCTCCACAATCTATGTTATGACCACTCTTTAGAATTGTCTCTTTGATGATTATTCTAAAGGTTTGGTCACAACACATGGTCTGTTGGAATAATAATGACACTCCTTGTCTGTGGTTTATCAATAACCCATTCCCTCATACGGATACCTTTTGACACCTCTGTAAAAGAGTCACTTTTTGAAACCACTGTGATACACTGAGCAAATGCTCCTCAGAAGCAAATGCTCTATTTATCACAATGGTTTCAAAGTTACTTACCCTAACTGAGGTGGCTATTATGTTCTGTTCTTCCTTTTGAGATGTGATCAGTGGAATACGACAAGTTGGCTCCACTTCATCTTTGCCTAATCTTTTCAGATGGGATTCTATCATTTTAACAAGGTCTTGCACCAGGTAATATTTGGCCTCCTGTAAAAGGTCCATAAGCTCCCGTCTACTCTCTGGCAATGCCACTGTGCCATCCCTCAAATAGTTCAAAATAGTACCAAAATATTGCCCACTTCTATCAATCAGAATCCATCCTGGAAATAAAGAATAAATGTGTTTTCATATTTTTTTCTAACTTTATATTTCTTCGATCAGATAAACAATAAAGGCAGCTACAAATACAATAGATGATCTGCCATTCATTGGCCAACATTTTTAGTACCATTAAACCTACCCCAGTCACTTACTACTGACTGAAATGGCCAATTTCTGTTACATACTGATTTTAACACTATGCCCTGATTTTCGCCAATATAAATTTGACCTTTGACTGATATATGAGTCGCACCTTAAAAATTTTCGCCTCCACAAGTTGCACATGCTGTTTTTTTGCATGTCAAGTATGTATAAATTTGCGATGGCTACAAAATTATTGCCAACGTTAAAATTAGGGACAAACCAACCAACAAACAGACAGAGTAAAAACAATTTCTGGTCCTTTGAGGTCACCAGTTTTATTTATGAATGAAAATTCAATACCGCTAAACCCTTTCCCTGTTCAATATCAATTAATGTTCTAATGACATATATTAATGAGGTGAACTATTTTAAAGAGAACGTGCCAGAGAGTGTATAATCAGATCTATATAATTCCATTAACCCTTTCCCTCATATAAACGTGTTTTCACGTATTTGCAAACAGAGTAGACCCAGATCAGACGGCTCCTAGAAGAGCCGTCTGAACAGGGTCTGCTCTGTTGGCTCATAGAATTTGATATATTTCTTTGCTTTCTAAAATAGTTACAATGTTTCACCTTCCATATTTCTTTATAACTATTTTGTCCATGAATATTCAGCAGTTATTGAAATTTGGAATAAACATAGAACAGGGAAAGGGTTAAAGCAAACAATGCAGACCCTCATCAGATGGCTCCTACATGAGCAGTCTGATCTGGGACATTCTGGGTCTACTCTTTCTACTTCTACTTCGTAATCGTCCACCTTCAACTAGATGAAGATTACGCCAATATATGAGGTGTGTGCTGGATACATCAGGAAGTGATTATATATAATACAGTATATACCATTTTCTTTTTCTTCTATGAAATCAGTTCATGAATAAAACTATGTACATGTTAGTAATTGATCAGTATAATACTGATATAGCTGCCTTGAACGACTCTGTGGATTCGCTCATGGCAATGTTCTGTGGTAGACTGTTCCAGTTTCTGATAGTACCAGGAAAGAAGGATTGCTGCCATGTCTGGGTTCTACAAGACTGAATTTTGTAGGAAAAAGAGTGTGAGTTTCTGGAGTGCCTGATAGGTGGGATGAGTCCTATCTGTTCTTGAGACTGCAACTTTGTCACGTGTGATTTTATAAAGCATGGTGAGATGGGAGTCAGTTCATCTATCTGTAACTTCGCCAGTTTAGTTGATCCATCATGTTACTGACACTGGATGTATTTCTGTACCGGTTGTTGGCGTACCTGGCTGCTCTTCTCTGTACTTTTTCTATTTTTTCGATATCTTCATTAAATTGATTAATGTAAGGATCCCAAACAGAGCAGGCATATATTCAAGAGATGTGTGGACCAGTGATTTATATGCTTGTTCTTTAACAGAAGTAGAACTGATGCTGAGGTTTCTGTGAAGGAATCCCAACTTGTGTCTTATTCGCCTTGTTACTGATGTTATTCTAAACATGGCTCTCCCATTTTAGATCGGATTGTATGGTGACACCTACATGTACATATAAGTATTTAGCTCTATTCACATGTTCAAGCATGTGACCATGCAGTGTATATGTATGTTTGATAGGTCATTGGGCGTTTTATTGCTAGTGAAAGATAGGACATTACATTTATCAGGATGGAATGCCATCTTCCATCTTTTTTCCCATAGAACGAGTTTATCCAGATCATTTTGAAGGGATGTGCAGTCACTGTTTGCTTTGGTTGCAAGATAGGCGATGGTATCATCATCAAAGAGTCCCATGGTTGAGTGTAATCCAGCTGGAATATCGTTTATGCAAATGCATAAAAATGTGTTAATAAGAAGGAAAGGGTTAAGCCGGTGCTTTGGGGCTTAGGTAGTGTTGCACTTTTAAAAACTACTCATGAACAGACTCAATAAAACCGAGTCTGCATTTTTCTCTTTTTGCATTATATTATACTGCTTAAATTACTTTCAAAGGATCTCCTTTCAGAATGTTTGTGGGTCTGTTTTACAATTGTTTGAGTGTTTCTGCAATTGTTGCTGTCAAAAATAAATTTTACAAAATATGTCTTTAAAACATTTATTGTGCCAAAAAGTGGATATAAACCAAGAACGGCAAACAGCAAAAAAACATAGGCCGTCCGAACTTGAAGGATCCCAGGCGTCATTAAAAGATAAAATATTAAAATGCAACTCGATTTAGAAAAAAGCTAACCAACATATAATAACAAACCTTCGGAATCTGTAAGTACTTCCATTCTTCCACTGAACATCGCTCGCAGCATCGTGTCTTGCTTAGTAAGAGTTCCAATGGTAGTGTAATGTAGGGACCCCCCAACGTTCAGTTTGACATATTTGGACGAGGTCCCTTTAATCACAGTCTTGTGTTCTCCAGACATGATTGCAGTTACTCTAGGCGAACTTTCTAAACTCTGTATTCTTCCAGGGTGTATCTCCTTGTATAATTCCACATGTTCAATGATTTTTTAAAGTCAGGAGCAAACTTAAATAATGTCTAAAAATTGATTCACATAATCTATTTATACCACACCTAGTCTGAGCTAAAAATAGAAACAGGAAGTCCGGATTTTTTAAGGAAACGGAAAAAAATCGAACCGAATGAATAACAAAGAAAATATCGCTATTGACAAAACACGATACCAAAATAAAAAAAAATGTAAGTGACTGCTATATATTTGTTAAATAAGAAATGAAGCCTTGCTCTACTCATCGGCTTTGTCATCCATCACCGCTCTGTGCAGTGTACACCATGGGACAAGATTAGGATGGAAACAACCAGTGATGAAAACATGTTCCAGCTGGTACAGTCCAGTTAATCGAGTCTGGCATACCAGAAGCCCGCAACGAACTGCCACCCCGGTTCGAGAGTAACACCAGTTTCGTTACTATCTCTCGACCGTTGATGGGATAGCCATATACAAGGACAGAATAGTGGTTCCACCATCACTTAGAAAAGATGTCATTGCAGCACTGCACTCGGGCCATCAAAGAATATCATCAATGACGTCGAGAGCAGAAACCTCTGTGTTTTTGGCCAGGAATCAGCAATGACATTATAAATCTGAGAAACTCTTGCAACCATTGCAACAGAATGGCCCCTTCTCAACCAAGTGCCCCACCAGTGCCCCCAGTCTATCCCATGTATCCGTTCCAGTGTGGTTGTGCTGGTCAATAGTTGAAAGAACACACAGTGGTGCCTCAGGGTCCATGCTTTTAAAGCTTTTTAGTTGAGTCCGAGTTCGTTCTCAAGCTTTTGATTGGTCAGATTTGAGTTCTCAATCAAAAACTTGAGAACAAACTCAGACTCAACTAAAAGTTTTATAAACATGGACCCTGGCCTCATTGACTGCCTACGACGTACGTTTGTCACCTTCGGGGTCCCAGATGAACTGTCTTCAGATGGCGGCCCAAAGTTTACGGCATCGGCAACTAGGGATTTCCTGAAGACTTGGAGTGTGCACCATCGACTCTCATCTTAAGCTTTTCCACTCAGCAACCGCAGAGCTGAAGTAGGTGTGAAAACCGTGAATCACCTAATTACATACACCATTGGACCAAATGGTGAGTTGGATACGGACGCTTTCCCGCGCGCAGTCCTGCAATACAGAAACACTCCAGATAGAGACACAAAGCTGTCTCCCGCTATGTGTGTCTTCGGACGAGCAATGAGAGACTTTGTTCCTATTATGCCTGGCCACTACCAGCCACATGAGACGTGGAGTGACACGCTTGACAAAACTTGGTTCATTTTGAAATCGGAATTTTATTGTGATAACATACACATAAGAAACACACTTAATCAAACAATAAATAGTTAGCAAATTCTAAACACTTTAAATACTCTCATGGGTTTATTTGCGTCCAATAGAGTGTAAACGGATGGACTTGTTGGGGAATAATAAATGCAATCGCACTACGTGAAATTTTATTCGTATATCATGCTTGACATAAGGTAATTCCAACTCTGACTAGATCTCCCTTCATACCCGGATGTGTTCTGTGCATGAAACAATGCAATATGTCCAATGCATAGAAGAACCTGTGGGATCTTCCTCCACCTGTAATTTGCTGGACGTCGCAATATGACTGGCATACTGTTACATGTACAGCGACGTAAATCCGATAAAAACCTAACAAAAACTACCACACCTAAACTAAATATCTCTTCAATTTCTCTATTTTTTGTCTATTTGATTTATTTTTTGAAAAATGAGAAATATGAAGTATATGAAGGTGGCGGTAGTCTAGTGGTAACACGCTTGACTATCAGTCCGGAGGTCCGGGGTTCAAATCCCGGTCCCTCCCGGAAATTTCAGAGACGCTTTTCCGTGTCTCCCACCCGCACATCCTCCCAACCCAGGGGGTTAAAATGGGTACCTGTGAGGGTCACTCGCCGGTACTGCGGCTGCATGATTGCGCCATATGTTAGCAGTGCTCAATATTGTAGGCCAATGACTCAATGACCAGGGGAGTAAATGTACAGTCGGCTGAGCGGTCATTCGGACTGAAAGTAGACTATAACTAGGTACTTTACTTTATATGAAGTGTGTATAGTTAAACGTCACCACCAGTCTTTCGTAATAAATACAGCATTTGCTTCTATGGAACAAATGCTCTATTTACAACAATAGTTTCAAAGGGGACTTTTACGTAGATGTCGATCACTATGATAGAATGGGTTAATCACAGTAATCCGTATCCCCGTGTGCTCAGTTCAATGCAGTTGAACTTCGATATCTCGAACTCAGATAACTCGAACTTCGGGGTAACTCGTAGTAGCAGTTTGGTCCTTCCAAAATTTACAAAACAGATTTGTTCTAAAACGTGTCACTATGAATATATGGAAACACACCTGACAGCTTAATGAAGATCGAAAGTAATGATGAAAGCCCCACATGATCATTAAGCATTACATTAGACCTGCAATGAGCTGTGGATTTGAAAAAGTGTTAAAAAATCGGATGACTCAAACCTCTGTTATCTCGAAGTATTTTGTATTGGCCCTTCAAGTTCGAGATATCGAACTTCAACTGTAATTCATGTCCATAACTGATGTGTTGTTTTTGTTTTAACCCTCTACCTGGTAGATAGTACTAGATACGCTCTTTAATACATGTAAATGCCTTTGCCAGGTGCGGATCCAGGATTTCAGATTAGGGGGTGGGGCGTAGAAGTTTTTTCTGGAGTGGGGGGGGGGGGGGGGGGGCGTAGATTTTTAACTTTGGTGACATAAATAAATAGTGTGTTTGTAATACATGTTGAAAAAGAGCTGTGTAAAGGCAGGTGGCTGCTTACAGCAAGGTGAAAGTAAAACAGAACGCTCCTATGGGAACGTTCTGTTTTACTTTCACCTTGCTTTAAGCAGCCACCTGCTCTAAATACCAACTAAGTAACACAATTTAGTGGTCGTTATAGAGAGGTTTTACTGTATATAGATCTAAAATATTACTAAAAATTGCTTTGGCAATTTTAGGGGGGGGGGGGGGGGTACGCCGGCTCCGCATCCCTCTAAATCCGCGCCTGTTTGCAAACAGAGTAGACACAGATCAGACGGCTCCTGTAGATCTGTCTGATCAAGGTCGCCTGTGTTTATAGACCCGAATCTTCAGTTTCTCCCATGACTGAAATACTCCTTGTTCATACAGTTATTATGACCATTCTAACTGATATTCATAAGTCATTATGACCAGTCTAACTGATATTCATACAGTCATTGTGACCATTCTAACTGATATTCATACAGTCATTGTGACCATTCTAACTGATATTCATACAGTCATTGTGACCAGTCTGACTGATATTCATAAGTTAATTCTTTCAGGAATATTCACGGGGTTAAGATTTGATAAAAGAAAATTAATGAAAGTATTGGCATGACCTGTCCAGTTTTAAACTAAAGAACGTTTTGACATGACCTGTCCAGTTTTAAACTAAAGAACGTTTTGACATGACCTGTCCAGTTTTAAACTAAAGAACGTTTTGGCATGACCTGTCCAGTTTTGCGCTAAGAGAAAATATAAATGCTAACATTAAAATGCATCATCTATTTCATCATCTATTTTTTACAAACATCTACTTTTATTTGTAGTTACAGTATATCTTGAGCGGCCATCAACAACTTACAAAAAGGTCTAATTACACGTCTGTAATGCAGGTGGTACCTTAATGCAGGTAAAAAATAATGCAGGCGATTTCTGTATTACTTTAACCCTGCATTAAGCAACCACCTGCTTTTTAAGACTCCTATGTCAAATAAATGAGTGGCCAGAAAAGAGAGGAATTCAATAAGCTCCATTCTTCTTCTGTGTATGTTTATGCATGTTGTAAATTACAGAAATAAAATATGTTTCAATCAAATGAATGGCCACTTAAGACATATTCTTTTGTACATTAAACACGGTGCAAAATCAGACACAAGGAGACGTATTGAGAAGAGTGGTTACCATTATTTGAAGGGGAGTGGAAGGGAAGTGGCAGTAGAAAGCGGGACGGGATGGGGTTTAGTGTGGTGGAGTGGGAGCTGGTTTGAGTTGAGCTTAACCCATTACCTTATATGCTATTTTTAGATACAACCTCTTTGAATAAATCTACCGAAAAGGAGCATTAACTAGAGAAAAGGAAACTTTTAGAATTTTGTAGTTTGAAACCATTGTGATAAATAGAGCATTTGCTCCTATAGGAGCAAATGCTGAAGATATTTATCACAATGGTTTTACACAGTAACTTTAACAGAGTCGTCAAAAGTCGTCAATATGAGGGAATGGGTTAATACGACCACATGCAGATATCCTATGCATATGATTTTAGATTTTAACCCTGTATCTGATAAATAATGTAGATATAGGCCCAACTCAAAGGTGTCCGGCGCATGCTTGGACTCAGCCACGGAACGCCCCCCCCCCCCCCCCCCCCCCCCAAAAAAAAAAGAAAAAAAAAGAAAAAGAAAATAATAATAATTAAATATGATCGAAGCATGTAAAACTAGCCTAAAACTATCTATTTGTACCTTAAACCACTCCGAAAAACAAGAATAACACGACCCGGAAAAAATGTCCTATCGGGTCTATATATGTTATAGACCCGATAGGACATTTTTTTTCCGGGTCGTGTTTTTCTTGTTTTTCGGAGTGGTTTAAAGTACAAACAGATAGTTTTAGGCTAGTTTTACATACTTCGATTATAAAATTTTATTTATTTATTTTATTTATTTATTTGGTGGTGGTGGGGGGGGGGGGGGGGTCCGTAGGTGAGTCCAAGCATGCGTCGGGCACCTTTGGCCCAACTCTGACAATGTTTGTATTTAAGATACAGTGTACTGGACATCAATGAAGGTTAAATAATTCTTCACGTTTGTCTTAGAAATACAAACTAAGTGTGTAGATTGTCATTTACAAGTTCACAACAACATCATGTGTTCACTGTCGACATCACATTTGATGTACACAGTGTCATCTCTGACGTAATCAAACGTGTCCAAGATGGTCAACTCTACAAACTTCTGCGCTCCAAACGACGCGTTTCTGTCCCCAACCGGTCGTCCAAGAAACGGTTTATTGTCTTTAATTGTATTTGGCTGAAAATAGAAAAAAGAAGTTGTCTGTCATTTTCGTTCATGAGCTTTAAAATATTAGCAACACTAAAAACTATAGAGCACTAGCTAGACTGACTATGATAATTGAGCCATTCATAAGTATACCAATTATTACTATTTAGGCGGGGGTCTTTTCTAATAGATCTTCGTTAAAGTTTACTTTAACTAAAAAACAACTCGACCATCTATCCACATCACAACTCAGATTACAAAACATGCCAACTGAAATTGTCATTTTGGTATTGTAAGTTAGACATTAGGTTGATGCACGAGCTTAGTTAGTTTACATGTACATTGTAATCTCAGCAAATGGGCTAAATTCATGTTTACATCATTATTGATTCTAATTGAGTATCATAAACAAAATTGCCTGTACCATATTAGATCTATTTGTGTCAATACACAAGTAATCACGTCTCGCAATTACCGATGGCGTCACGATATTATTTAGCACCGATGACGTCACTTACATTCAGGACGTAGCTGACGTTTCGTCGCGCCTCTGGGTCCTGGCACTGATCAATCAAGGTGAAGAGGACACGGTGTCGAAATGGCCACAGTAACAGGGCGTCGTATTCCCCCTTACAGACACACACGAATACGGACAGATATTTACCCTTGGCTGTAAAAGATCAATAAAGAGAAATTATAAAACCCCGCTAATACGACCACCTAAAAGAGGTATATTCTAGTTGCTTGATGCAGGTGGTAGCTTAATGCAGGACAAAAGTAATACAGAAAGCTCCTAGAGGAGCTTTCTGCATTACTTTTGTCCTACTTTAAGCAACCACCTGCTTATAAAAACACCCATGTTTATTTATTAAGTGGTCGCGTTAGAGGGGTTCTACTGTATATAGATATATGAATTTCATGTCCCACTATGTGAAAAGTAAAGGGATATTTTTAAATTGATAATCGTGTCCACCCATGCATGCGCGTGCTCCTTTGCGAATTCGTCAAGTACATGTATTGTCATGAAATATAAAATCAGTAGTCGACAAGTACATAGACACACACACAAATACAAGTAGATCTACTGAAACCTTTTCCGTCCCCGTATGGACACAGCGCCAGTGCCATCTTGTAACCATGGCGACTGGTCAGAAATGGCGGGCTGAACAATGTGGTTTTCCTCCCTAGTTTAGCCTCACGAGCCCGCTCTGCCCAGTTCTCAATCCTCCACACCAGCTGACAGCCGTAAAGTTTCTCCAGGGAGTCTACCTTCCTCTCCAGCGTAGTGATCTGACAACAAAAACAAGGGAAGAAATGAGAGACTTAAATAAATAGTAAGTCACAAGTCACTTACCTATAAATAAGTAAGTCACTTATCTAAAACTATAAAATTGATGTACAAATATATCAGTAGTTAACTTAACCCTTTCCTTCATATAAACGCATTTTGCGCATTTACAGAGTAGACCTAAAGGGATCGTCTGACCAGGGTCAGTTCTGTTTGCGTTTGATGTGATGAAGATTTGATACTAGTATTTATGTATTATATTAATTCCCTACAGTTTTTGTTAAGCAAAAATTTCCCTTGAAAAGTTTGCAAATTATAAAAAAAACAAAAAACAACAATAACGACAAAAACGTGCGTTTGATTGCCGGATAAATATCAGAAAGCGGTGTGATATTCCTGGTACATGCGTTACCTGAGACAGCTGTTTCTGGAGAGCTTTCGTGTGGGATTCGAGCTCCTTCCGCTGGGCTATGATGACGTCACATGCCATCCCCAGATGTACCAGTGGATCATCTTTGATGTGCTTGTCCATGTGTTTCCGCTTACACTACAGTAGGACCAAAGAATTCGTATTTTAACACTTTTAAATGTTGAATTTTAGAAGTGACATGCATGGTCTGTTCCTGCTTTAACTCATCCCTATATTGAAGCCCTTTTGATGCCTCTGTATACAGAATCATTTTTTGAAACCATTGTAATAAATAGAGCATTTGCTCCAAAGGAGCAAATGCTCTATTTATCACAATGGTTTCAAAACTACATAATTCTAAAATAAAATCATTTTCTCTATTTAATGCTCCTTTTCGGTAGATTTATTCAAAGAGGTTATATCTAAAAATAGCCTACGGGGCAATGGATTACAGATAGCGTCTCTTCAGTATGGAATGCTTACATTTGCTGGAGGATGTTGAATGACAAATAAAGCTTTCCACAGACCTGGGCCTCTACTTTGCTTGCAAATCCCTGTCGACTCGTTTACCGTATTCACAGGAGTAATGATTTCTACGATCCTTATGTTTTAAAATGGCTACAATATTCTACCTTACATATTTCATTATACGTGTTAATGTAACTATTTTGTCTGAAAATGCAGTAGGTATTGAAATGTGTACAGTGTAATTAACAAAGAACATGGAAAGGGTTAACACGTGGGTGCTGATACAGATAAAACAGTAGAATGACGCTATTATAGAAGTCCGCCGAAAAAAAAACTGCACAGGTCATGCCAAAACGCTCTTTAGTTTAAAACTGAACAGATCATGCCAAAACGTTCTTTAGTTTAAATTCATTTTCAATGTTGTTATGAGTGTAAATACGTCAAAAAGCGCACACATGCGTGTATGCTATTAACGCTATACCTGGAGGCGACGTCTTTTGCGCTTTTTGACGCATTTACACACATAACAATAGTGAAAATGAATTTAACATTACCGTGTATTGACAGCCATTCTCCCAGAAAGGACACTTGATTTTCTGTCTGCTGCAGGCATTCTGCAAGTGTTCCTCCATGTCCTGTCGTGCTATCGCCTTGCCGTCTCTGCAGTTGTTCGGACAGGAGAGCTCGAACTTGTCACACACACCCAGATGTCCGACCTCATCCTCGGCCCTCATACGAAGGGAGCAAAAGTCGCACCTGATTTCTCGCTTGGCACACTCTTCCATCAGGTGGGTCTTCAGAAGTCCTCTTTCAAACCGCAAGCCACAACCTTTAGGACACGGCGATACTTTAAATCTGCAATCTTCAAGGTGCATCTGCAAGTTGCCAAAATGTTCGAATAAATCACGTGAACGTATGTGGTTTATTGTGACTGCAACATGGTTAAAACAAAAACAAAACGTGTACACAGAGAGAAGGTTAGAGTGAGACAGACTGACAATCAGACTGAAGAAAAAACAGACAAAATGGCAGACGTGCATGCCAGGTGCGGATCCAGGATTTCAGATTAGTGTTTGGTGGGGGGGCGTAGAAGATTTTTTTGAGGGGGGGGGGGGCGTAGATGTTGAAAAAGAGCTGTGTTAAAGGCAGGTGCTTTAAGCAGCCACCTGCTCTAAATACCAACTAATTAACACAATTTAGTGGTCGTTATAGAGAGGTTTTACAGTATATAGATCTAAAATATTACTAACAATTGTTTTGGAACTTATAAGGGGGGGGGGTTGCGCCGGCTCCGCCCCTCTAAATCCGCGCCTGCATGCAGACTGATAGACATACAGACAGTGTATATGAGCAGAGGAACACAAAGAAACAGACATAGATAGTCACAAAAAGATGGCCAATGAGACAGGGCTTACCTCTAGATCTTTCATTTTCCCAAACCACGTACATCCCTTGCTGCTATAGGAACAGAAAATGCTAAGCGCCTCAATTTCAGCCTGGAACTCCTTATCGACGGACACCTGTAATGCATTGACATCTTCTGACAATCTGTATATCTTACACAATACTCATAGTCACCGCCTTACCCTGTCCTTCATATAAACGTGTTTACACGCATCTGCAAACAGAGTAGACCAAGATCAGACGACTCCTATAGGTCAGGTTTGCTCTGTTTGTTTGGACTTTGATAGATCTGTTTCTTTAGTTTCTAAAATGGCTACAATGTTCCACCTAAGTCTTTCCATATTTCGTTATAACTACATGTATTTTGTTCATGAGTATTCAGTAGGTATTGATATTTGGAAAAAAATAGAACAGAGAAAGGGTTAATCCTTTAGCTGTTAGAGACACATTTTTACACGTATGCAAACTGAGTAAACCCAGATCAAACGGCTCACGTGGAAGTTGTCTGATGATGGTTTATGGAAAAATATAGACTCTGACTCTACAGTTCTGCCATAGTAAAACAAATCTAGTTGCTAGGTGCAGGTGGTAGCTTAATATAGGACAAAAGTAATGCAGAAAGCTCCTAGAGGAGCTTTCTGCATTACTTTTGTCCTGCATTAAGCAACCACCTGCTTATAAAGACACCCATCTTTTTTATTAAGTGGTCGCATTAGAGGGGTTCTAGCCTACTGTACTTATTATTCATTCACCCATTCAGGTAAAGCGTTAACTTGCATTGATCTTCCGTATATGTACATAAGTTGTCTATTAATGTGCTCAAGTTATTATGATTGAAGTTGCAATAAGAGACCACACCTTTGATGGATTCAAAATTGTGTTTTGAAAGATTGTTGGAAACCGCCTTTTACATACATGTATACAGTTGAACTTCAATATCTCGAACTTCAAGGGGTCGTACAAATTACTTCGAGATAACATATGTTTCAATTCATCCGATTTCTAATCTGAAAAAATTCTCATGTTCGAAACTTTAAGCATGTCGACAGCTTTCGACATGCATTAAGCTATCACAAGTGTTTCTAGATATGTTTAGTGATACCTTTAAGAACAATTCTGCACAGTAGATTTTGGAAGGACTGAACTTTTACTTCGAGTTTTCCGAATTTCGAGTTATCCGAGATCGAGATATCGAAGTTTTGATATAGCGAAATTGGATGATAATTGTAACGATGTTTAGGTACACGCAGTGGGATGATATAACGAACTTTATGTATAACGAAGTTTGGATATAGCGAAGTTGGTTGATATAACGAAGTTTGGATATAACGAAGTTTAGATATAACGGAGTTTGAAGTTTGGATAGTATAACGAAGTTTGGATATAATGAAGGTGGAAGGTGGAAAATTTGTACTACATGTATTGCATCACTAATTGTTCCTATTTAGCGAAATTCATTTGTTACATACATGTGTACTTACTTGTCTGTTTCTGTCAATTGCTATGCCATCTAGCGGACATTTGGCGGAACTCCTCAGTAGTTCGGGGAGACAAGTAGCGCAACATCTATGGCCGCACTGGTCAAACCTGACCGGACACTTGAGAACTTGACAACAAACTGGACATTGGTGCTCGTTCTTCAGTGGCTCTACGAATACATACTCCACATCTTCTTGGTCCCTTGAAAAATTTAGAAGTCAATGAAGTACATATGTAGCAAAAATAGTGGGACAGAGGTCTTTGAAAAACAGGTGGTTGCTTATAACAAAACTGGAATGGGCAGTAGGGTTAGATCCCCTGGGATATTTTTACATGGCACAATAGAGGGTTGATAAACGTTTGTTCGGGCAATAACATCTGCAGTGTCCCGAGGGACTGTTGTTGGCCCGAGCCCGAAGGTCGAGGGCAACAACATTCCCGAGGGACACTGCAGATGTTATTGCCCGAAAACAAACGTGTATTAACGCTATTCTTGCATAAAACCAATTTTCTGCTTTCCTGCATCAATTTAATTCTTCCAAATACAAGCAAAGTTACGGCAGCAAAACTATACACTTCCTTGACACCTCGTTCGATGTATGCTGTTTCCGGGCCACTGGTTTGTTTTCTTTTTCTGACGTCAAATCATGATTGTATCTAATACCGTTTACACGGAATTTCATTCAATATGTATATCACTAAAAACAGTTCATTGTCGGTGCCCCAGAAATACTCGCACCGGCGTTCACCTACAAAACGCTATAGCATTCGCGTCCATTGTTTACCTTAGGCCCCGAATAGGTATAATTAAAACCGGTCAACAACAGCGCTCTTTACTCTATTAATACGCAAGAAAGATATAATAACATCATTAATATTAATTAGATTATTTTTTTTATGAATTCTTAGCTGTCTGCTATAGCGTCCAAATACATATCTGGGGAGTAATATGGATACATATATGAAAATAGAACATAAAAGCAGTTTTTTCATTGAACATAACTTTCGAACAATCACTTAACTCATTTCCTCCTAGTCTATTTTAGAACCAACTTCTTTGAACAAATCTACTGAAAAGGAGCATAAACTAGAGAAAAGGAAAATTTAAGAACTTTAGTTTTTAAACCATTGTGATAAATAGAGCATTTGCTCCGTAGGAGCAAATGCTCTATTTATCACAATGGTTTTAAAAAAGTGACTTTTACAGAGGCGTAGAAAGGCGTATTCATGAAGGAAAGGGTTAAACTGCGTATAAGTTTTATATTAACCCTTCGCTCCATAAATACACATTTCTATGCCAAATAGAGTAAACCAAAATCTAACGGCTCCTATAGGAGCCGTCTGGTCAGGGTCTGCTCTGTTTGCTATTGGAATATTACAAATACTGTCTACGATAGTAGATAGTAGGTGTTCAGGAAAATCATCATGAAATGGCCCAAACAGTATGACGTCAATGGCTTTTAATCTTTTACTACATAAATGCGACTTTCTACGCCTCTGCAAACAGTGTAGAACCAGATCAGACCGTTCCTGTAGGAGGTCTGCTTATGATACAATATAGATATGATATTATGCCATGGCCAACGATTCTTACGCCCATGTTCTACTATAACAGTTAATCTAATTAATATTCATGATGTAAATTATTATTTACATAATTAGGCATACTCATGGAGTAAAGGGATATTCGCTATTCCGTTTCAATTCTTATTTCTGTCTCGCATTTGAAGAAAAAAAACACCTTAATCCAAATTTGAGCAGACATTTTATCACAGTGGGAACGATACATGGCTCCATACTATTAACCATTTCCTCCATAAATACGCCTTTCTACTCCTCTTTAAAAGTCACTTTCTGAAACCATTGTGGTAAATAGAGCATTTGTTCCATGGGAGCAAATGCTCTATTTATCACAATGGTTTCAATATTACATAATTCTAAAATTTTCCTTTTCTCTAGTAAATGTTCCTTTTTGGTAGATTTACTCAAAGTAGTTGGATAAAAAAATAGCCTATATGGAGGAAACTATTATAAATGAACAGCACGGTTGTGATGTAGTCTAAGCTATTTGATATCTTATGAAACACCGAGTTACTAATCATCTCACTTTTATTTAATATTTTCGCATATTTTGTTATATATTCGCTTTGGTCCTATGGTCCCAGGTCATTCTGAAGTATCTGATGTATAACTTAAAATCTGACCAATCAGGTGCTTCCTGAGAATGACTCAGACACAAACAAAACGTTTTATAACCGCGGTATGACACCTTGCTAAACACAGACATATGAGCGAACAAGTATGTTTTCTTCGTATAATACGTATAATAAAGTTACAATCTACCACTAATTAATGAATGACTATCTGACAATTATGTAATACTATGGTTTAGTTGTTTAATACAGTAAACCCTTTGCTGATTCAAACAGTAAAATAAATATCCTTATCAGGGTTTAAGATAGATGACAGTTTAATACACAGCAATACCCCTATTCTGCATTAACCCATTGTCTCCTATAGTGACGCATTTTGGCGCCTCTGCAAAATACACCTTTTGAAACTACAGTAAAGCCTCTCTATTACGGCCACTGAATTGTGTTAATTAGTTGGTCCTTAGGGCAGGTGGTTACTTAAAGCAAGGTGCAAGTAAAATAGAACGCTCCTATAGGAGCGTTCTGTTTTACTTTCACCTTTTAAGCAGCCACCTGCCTTTCACACAAAATACTTGATGTAATTGAGTGGCCTTTGTAGAGAGGTTTTACTGTATTGTGATAAATAGAGCATTTGCTCCTGTGGAGCAAATGCTCTATTTATCACAATGGTTTCAAAACTACGCAATTCTAAAAGAAAATCCTTTTCTCTTAGTAAATGTTCCTCTTCGGTAGATTAATTTAAAAAGATTAGGTCTAAAAATAGACTAGGAGGGAGGGAGTGAGTTAATGTGCACGGTTTTCACTGTGCGCTAAACAGTCAATCTCATCTGTCTAAAAAGTTCTCAAAATGAGTGAAGTTCGAATTAGCAAGGTTCGAATTAGCAAGGTTTTATTGTAGTATATAATTGGACATTAACACAATGTCGAACTTATCAATCTGCACGTGCACTTACATTAGTCTCGGTGTGGGGGTCACAGACCGTGTCCCAGAGAACCCATTGATGTCATCTCCATTCTCTAGCGCCAAACGACTAAACATCTTGAGTCCTTGTCTACAAACGGAAGTCAAGATATGACACGATACTGACAGCTGAGGATTTGATCTTAAAACATATAAAATATGCTGCCACGTATTGTTGTCTGTAAAAGGTATCGTTTGCTTCAATTTTGTCCCCCATTCTATTTCAAAAAGAAACAATTACATGTACATCATGATTGGGTCCTGGTGAGATAATGGGCGTCGCGTCTGGATCAAAACTGTTTGTAAAGGTATTCGCAGATTCACGAGTGTCAACGAAAGAGAAGATATACTGGAACCTCTCTATGGCGTCCCCTTTATGAATAATCATAAGTATCAGTAGAAACAGGTGTCTGTTTTATGCAAAATGGAAATACAAATGTAATTTAAAAAAAGCGTCGTGTGTTCTATGGGAGTTTTCTGCATAACTGTCGCACTGCAGTATCCTACCAGAGACATATACAGTAAAACCCCTCTAATGCGACCACCAAAAAGAGATATAGATCTAATTTATGGGTGGTAGAGGCAGGTGGTAGCTTAATGCAGGGCAAAAGTAATGCAGAAAGCTTTTCTGCATTACGTTTGTCCTGCATTACGCAACCACCTGCTTATAAAGACACCTATGTTTATTCATTAAGTGGTCGCATTAGAGGGGTTCTACTGTACATCTGCCTTAGCCAATTATGTCCTTTTGATGATTTTGTAATTTCATTTGCAAACAGTTTGGATGCAGATGAGATGCCGAGAAAATGTGCGTCTCACCGGGATCCAAACTGTGTGACACTTTGGTCGCATATCTGTAAAGGAAATGAAGGAATAATTCCTTTCAAACATAAATATACATGTAGGCAACCATTTTGCAGATGAAATATTCCCAGGGCTGAATTGGGTTAACGCTTTTCTTCATATAAACGCCTTTTCACGCATTTGCAAACAGAGTAGACCCAGATCAGACGGCTCCTATAGGAGCCGCCTGATCAGGGTCTGCTCTGTTTGCTAATGGAATTTGAAAGGTATGTGTATTTACTTTCTAAAATAACTACACTGTTCCACCTGCTATATTATATTATAACTTTTGTCGTCCATGAATATTTAGTAAGTATTAAAATTTATAATAAACATAGAACAGGGAAAGGGTTAAAGATACATAATGTGATCTTATTTGGTGAGCATTGTAGAGAGGCTTAACTTAACACTTTACTTGATTAATAATCTTGTAAACAATAATGTTTAACCCTTTCGCTGCCAAACTCTGTCGTCTGCTAACTTTGTCGTCTTCTACAAATTTTCATTTTTTGATTTTCTTCATGTTTGTTTCAAAAACATAGTAACAGTAACAAACAGTTTGGATCCTGATGAGACGCCGAGTTACTCGGCGTCTCATCTGGATCCAAACTGTTTGCATAGGTAATCACAGATCCGGCATTGGCAGCGAAAGGGTTAATAATCTTGTAAACAATAATGTTTAATTAAACTTTTTTGTTGTTGTTTTTACAATGAAATATGAACATGGGAATATTTGGCCATGGCAGAAACTTTACAAGAATACTCCGATGAGACAGCTCACACTATTAGACATGAAAGAGACCTCGTTGACGCTTTTGCAAACAGGCGCCTTTGCAAAACATGTAGATATAGCTCAGGCACCGTCTACTCAGGGTTTTCTCTAATAAAGATCAAATTCTACAGTTTTCTGCCATGGCCAAAAATGTGTGTCCATATGCCATTATAAAACGTCATCTAATTAATATTTATGATGTCATTAATTCGTACATGAATGTATATACAGTAGAACCCCTCTAATGTGACCACTTAGTGAATAAACATGGGGTGTCTTTATAAGCAGGTGGTTGCTTAATGTAGAACAAAAGTAATGCAGAAAGCTCCTCTAGGAGCTTTCTGCATTACTTTTGTCCTGCATTAAGCTACCACCTGCCTCTACAACCCATAATTATACCTCTTTTAGGTGGTCGCATTAGAGGGGTTTACAGTATAAAAGTCCGAGTCTACATTTCTGCAATGGTTTAAACTTCCCTGGTTCATAATGCCATTATTTAAAAAAAATCAACTTATTTATATTCATACAGTCATTATTTTTACATGAATGTTCATAGGATAAAAGTATAAACGTCAGCTAACTACATGTACAAATGTTGCTCTATTTATTTAGAAACTATTGACCAAATGTCAAACAGCATGATTCCTGATCAGACACGAGTTCCTCTGTATCTGATCTGTATCCGGCTTGTTTGTCATGTCCTTTACAGCTTAACAGAATGTTATATATTGTCATACATACCACGGGAAATGCAGTGAATAATGTAGTAGTATTTTTCCTATATTTCATTAACTCCAGTTAACTGACCATTGTACAGTTACAGGCCACTAAGAAGCGTGTGAAGTTAAAAACAAGGTCCAGAGTAAACCCTTATCCTGCTGATGAACAGATAGGGTCTAACTCCGACCTCAGGTCTAGGGTCTAGGGTCCGTTCTGAAATGTAAGTTTTACTTATTTCCGATTGGCTCGAAAGTTTTAAGAACTAATAACCGAGTACCACGCAGTTTACTCGATGTCTCATCTGTATCCAAACTGTTTGAACATGTTAGTCAGGCAGCGCTTAGCATGAAAATGTTAAGAACGAAATCAATTACAGTAAAACCTCTCTATAATGGCCACTAAATTGTATTAATTAGTTGGTATTTAGGGCAAGTGGCTGATTAAAGCAATGTGAGAGTAAAACAGAACGCTCCTATAGGAGCGTTCTGTTTTACTTTCACCTTGCTTTAAGCATCCTCCTGCCTTTAACACAAAATACTCGATGTGATTTTGAGGCCGTTATAGAGAGGTTTTACTGTATAGACCAACAAGCGGTTAGTGGTATTCCTTTTCAATTTACAGTAAATCCTCTCCAATCCAAACATTCAAATAGATGAAGTATCGGTCTGAAAGATCTGTGACAGCTTAATGCACATTGCAATTCACGCAGAAAGCTCCTCTATGAGTTGCCTGCACGAATTTCACCCTCCATTAAGCAACCACCTGCTGAAAAGTTTTCATTTTTTTAAAAAATCAAATTTCGGAAAAAGCGAGGTGTTGTATTTACATGTTCACCTTAAGCCCTACAAGTAATTTTCTTCCCGGACAAATAGCGTAAAGTTTCTAATATGAGCATCCTTCAATTTCTCTATAAAACGACAATAGGTGTATTGAAAGGTTTTGGAATTCAGACGAGGTGTCGTGTCACATGACGCCACGCCTGAAGCAACGTGTTTTTTCTTAACTGATAAGGAATACATATTATTATTGCTAAAGGGTAATAAACGCGGGATCAGTACTGGTAATTAATTATGCATGTACTGTAAATAGTTGGTCAGGTTTTCAAATGTTTAGGTAAAGAGCTGACCATTCAGCTAATTAAACATATCGATCAGTGTGCAAATAGATCGATTAAGACGCAGAGGAAATGTGTTCATAGGTTATTGTAATAAAGTAACCATCAAATCGATATTTTTTATAATATTTTAATAATTAACCCATTACCTCATAGGCTATTTTTAGATACAACCTATTTGAATAAATCTACCGAAAAGGAGCATTAACTAGAGAAAATGAAAAAAAATAGAATTTTGTAGTTTGAAACCATTGTGATAAATAGAGCATTTGCTCCTATATGAGCAAATGCTCTATTTATCACAATGGTTTCACAAAGTGACTTTTACAGAGTCGTCAAAAGTCGTCAATATGAGGGAATGGGTTAAATATATTCAAATTAATTTCCTTAATAAAAAGAAAGTATCAACAACAGCATCATCGTCATCAGCATCAGCATCATCTGGCCCTCGATCCTTTGAACCATCTGGGAGTCTAAAAAACAAGAGCCATGTGTCAGGATTGGTTAACTTAAGTCGAAACCTAAAGCCCTGATTCCAAGGCATCTCATACACAAGTTTGGTTATACATGTATAAGTAACTGGGAAACAAACCTTCGGCAATCCTGTCACCAGGCCCCGCATTCATAAGATAATGATGAAGTTCATGTTTTAAGTCAGCGAATCTAGATGTTTTCATGCGACATTGCTTAGACTCCTCGTCAGAATACAAATATATATTATATACCTGTGTAATTCCGGTAATTTTAACCCTTTCCTCCATAAGTACGCCTTTCTACGCCTCTGTAAAAGTCACTTTATGAAACCATTGTGATAAATAGAGCATTTGCTCCTATGGGAGCAAATGCTCTATTTATCACAATGGTTTCAAATTACAAAATTCTAAAAATTTCCTTTTCTCTAATTAGTGCTCCTTTTCGGTAGATTTATTCAAAGAGGTTGGGTCTAAAAAATAGCCTATGGAGTAAAGGGTTAATACACGAACATCTAAATATACTAAATTGATTTTGATACAACCAGGACCAGGACCCGTTCTAAGAAGCAAATGAAGAGTTTTTCTTATTTTTTTGTAACACTGTCAACCTCTATAGAGCGACCTTCAAAATGAGATTTAATTCTGGGGCTTAATGACAGGGGGTAGATTAATGAAGGGCGAAAGTTATACAGAAAGTTCCAGCTTTAAGCAACCATCTACTTTTTAAACACACATATGTTTAGTCATAGAGTGGTCGCTGGAGTGTGTGTGTGTGTGTGTGTGTGTGTGTGTGTGTGTGTGTGTGTGTGTGTGTGTGTGTGTGTGTGTGTGTGTGTGTGTGTGTGTGTGTGTGTGTGTGTGTGTGTGTGTGTGTGTGGGGGGGGGGTTATGTAATGTACTCCTTAGTCTCATAAAATAATTACAAGTAAAACGAGGAAAGTCTTCATATAAATACATTAACACTTCTCTAAACCGGACGTTAAATTTGGTATAAATATCGTTCGTGTAGACAGTTGGTAGCTTAATGTATGGTGAAAGTCATGCAGAAAGCTCCTCTTGGAGCTTTCTGCATTACTCCCATCCTGCATTAAGCAGCCATCTGCCTAAAAATAAGCCCTATCTACATTCTTCTCTACTAGAATTCCGGTTTAGAGGGGATTTACTGTAATCAA
Source organism: Azorinus chamasolen (assembly GCA_963576725.1). Taxonomy (NCBI): domain Eukaryota; kingdom Metazoa; phylum Mollusca; class Bivalvia; order Cardiida; family Solecurtidae; genus Azorinus; species Azorinus chamasolen. The sequence goes on along the minus strand of OY755240.1, from coordinate 12,981,760 downwards.
TGTAACAAAATAAACTGAAAACCACTAACTGAAGATTTACTAAACATTATCTACTGATCTACAGTTCTTCTTAACCTGGGCTAAAGTTTAAAATGTCCACAGGGCACGAGCTATATGACTTTGGTATGGTGTGTAGGCTAATAAGGACCAACATATTTATGGATTTTTTTTCTGAAACAAGTGATATCATTTTGTCGCGGCTGTGTTTTCATTATATAGGATGGTGATTTTCTGACTGGTTTGTTTACAATTTTATTTGCGGTGAATCAAACTTGTAGTCAATTATTCACTCCTTAACCCATTACCTCATGGGCTATTTTGGACACCTATTTGAATAAATCTACCGAAAAGGAGCATTAACTAGAGAAAAGGAAAATTTTAGAATTTTGTAGTTTGAAACCATTGTGATAAATAGAGCATTTGCAGGAGCAAATGCTCTATTTATCACAATGGTTTCACAAAGTGACTTTTACAGAGTCGTCAAAAGTCGTCAATATGAGGAAATGGGACAGAGACGCTGTTTGACACCTTAGCAAACAAATAAGACCCAGATAAGAATTAGAAATCTAGATGACTTCTGTATGAATCGTCTGATCATTCGCATCACGAAGTAAATACAGATTTACTTCGTGTTCGCATGGAACAAGTTCAAGTATATGAATTTAGTCATTTAGATCCTGTTTAGTTTAATCAGGGGGATAAAAAGTTAGTCTTAGTCTTATAATTCACTTTTTAAAGAAAAAAAAGATGAAAAAGAATTGACCCCGACGTGATTTGAACACGCAACCTTCTGATCTGGAGTCAGACGCGCTACCGTTGCGCCACGAGGTCTTGTTCCGGTTAAGCTGTAATATTAATATTTATACTGTATCTTCTATACTGTGCTGTTGGAAATTTCATTTTCCTTTCCACAAGTAACAAATTGATCTTTCGACCAAATTATGTTTTTTAATCGAACGTAAAATCAACACATTTAATAATTTGCATGAAATTAGACAAATACATAATTCTTCTTCGTAATATAACGATTTACTCCGTATTTTACCGACAGTTAAGTCTAGTTCCCCGACTCAACAGGTACATTATCGACCATATTAAGAAAAGTCGGGAACCACACTAATAAGGACGTGTGGTTATGGCTAAAACACGAAAATGTGCTTGGATTTGTTATTAAAGTTATTAAATATTCCTCAATTTTCATCGTTTTCGGAAATCCGATTTCTCTGCTCATCAATACATCTTCATACAGATTAAAGTCGCATACCCACCGGACCATACTCTAATCGCCAATCAGTTTATTTTAGCTTGTATTTGGCTTCACATTTATATTGTAAATTTTGGCAAAGCCAAAGATCGTAACACTTAACTGTGTCCTACCCTACAAATTGTTCTTAAATTCAAATCATTTAGCATGTTTCCAAAACAAATATATTCGTAGGGTCTACACAATATTTCTTAGTCTGGTATGGAATACATGCCCTGACCCTACGTATCTGTATCGACTACGCTTGAAGTGCGGCGGGGAACCAGATTAGTTTGTGAATGTGATTTATCTTGACCCTAATCTTGATCTCCTAGGCGATTGGTATTTTGTACCATGCATCTTACTGATGGGGCCTTTGTTTATTTTTATGATTTAAGAACAATGATCAGATTGGTTTCCTAATTTATATTTAATTCACACTGAACGTACGGAACAGAAAACATAAATCGACGAGCATTTTTAATCCGTGACATTATTATTTAATTCTTATAGAAGTTATCAACTACGTTTCTCGTCAGCCGGAATAGCTCAGTTGGGAGAGCGTTAGACTGAAGATCTAAAGGCCCCCGGTTCAATCCCGGGTTCCGGCACGGACGGAACGTTCGGCGGCTGACAATATCTTTTAAACTTTTTTTTTAACTACATTAAGTGTCGATTATAAAGCGAAGGGTCTGTTACGGGTGCACAAGCCTTTAACTCTTTCTTTCATACAAACGCCGTTTTCACGCATTTGTATACAGAGTAAACTCAGATCAGACGGCTCCAAGAGGAATTTAATAGATCTCTTTCTAAAACGGCTACAATGTTCCACCTTGTATATTGCATTTTTGCATTTTGTCCATAAGTATTCAGTAGGTATTGAAAGGTGGAATAAACCTTTGCTTTGTAGACGAAACGTCTTCTCGTTCACTATATAAATGAAGTTGGACGAACTGGCAGTTAGACGAAACGTCCGTAAACCCCGTTACTATGGCAGAAACATGAAATACAGTACACCTCAATAGTTCGAAATATAATATAGAAGAATTATAGACACTTTGATGCAGGTGGCTGCTTAATGCAAGATGAAAGTCATGCAGGATGAAAACCATGCAGAAAGTTCTCAGAGGAGCTTTCTGCATGACGTTCACCCTGCATTAAGCTGCCACATGTCTTAAAGATCGATAATGATACGTATTTCAGTGTTCGAATACTCAAGTTTTCACGCTAGATTATGTTAACCCTTTCCCTCATAAGCTATTTTTAGATACAATCTCTTTGAATAAATCTACCGAAATAGAGCATTAACTAGAGAAAAGTAAAATTTTAGAATTTTTTAGTCTGAAACCATTGTGATAAATAGAGCATTTGCTCCTATAGGAGCAAATGCTCTATTTACCACAATGGTTTCACAAAGTGACTTTTACAGAGTCGTCAAAAGTCGTCAATATGAGGGAATGTGTTTTAACAGAGCAGAAGTTGGTCAGACGGTTCCTATTTGGGTCAACTGTGCAAAAAGGCGCCTGCATGTTGGACAAAGGGTTAGTAACTGATTATCTGACGGTTCATACGAATAAAGTATGATTCAAAACAAAACTACATGTATACACATTTGCTCCTGTTGTTAGGAATAAAACAATGGACAAACCTATCTCGCAAAATTAACCATTTCCCTGTTGCATATTCATATAAAAAATGATATCAAGATTACTTGTTAGCTTATTCTTATAATGGTAGGCCTACATGTACTACTTGTACATGGTATTTTAAATTGGTAGTGGTAGAAACTAGAAACCGTACATGGAGTTTCTATCATAATTTCCTATATATGTAGAGTTTCTATTATAAGTTCCTAACCACTCGTAGCAGAACTGAGTCTACTCTTTTCTGTAAAGGATTGAAAAAAAAAATACGTTTTATATGAGGGATGGATTGAAGCGCATGCTATCCACACGGAGCTACACAACTGTAATATACTCTGATGGTACAACTGATTCTAAGCCACACCTCTCAGCATTTCCATGTCAATCAAACCGGCCCAGATTCAGTGTTCATGAACATATTAGTAAGAAATATTGATAAAAGTATGAGTCAGATATTTATTATCCTGTAATGAAACGGCAGATCCTGGTCAGACAGTTCCTACAGGAGCCGTCTGGTCTGGGTCTACTCTGTTTGCAAATGCTTGAATATGTGTCTATATTGTATATAGGTTTAAAAACAAGACTGTAAACCTTTGTTAAAATGACGATGTTAATGGCCATTTTTAAAGTTTGAGGACATATGGATTGACAAGAATTACGTCACCTATATGTGCCCAGTTACTAAAGTGGAACCCCGGATGAGGGTACTCTCTAATCCATTGCCTGTTCTATATTCATTCCAAGTTTTAATACCTAATGAATATTCATGGACAAAATAGTTATAATGAAATATGGAAAGTGGAACATTGTAGCCATTTTAGAAAATTAAGAAACAGATATATCAAACTCCATTAGCAAATAGAGCAGACCCTGATCAGACGGCTCCTATAGGAGTCGTCTGATTTGGGTCTACTCTGTTTGCAAATGCTTGAAAACACATTTATATGAGGGAAAGGGTTAAATACTACAGAACGATATCACACTTCTAAACCTTACCTCATGAATATTAATACAAGAATTAATGACTTCATGAATATTCATTAAACAAACTTTTATATTAGCCAATGAACAAGATATATTTTGCCATTTCAGAAACGGTCGAATCAGATCAGCAAGCAGAGTAGACTTAAAAGACAACTCCTACAGACAGACGGTGATTTGTGACTCAGAGATGCATTCACATACCGAGTTTTCGTGACTGCCATACATTAGGTGGTTTTTGTTTGTTTGGTTTTTTTGTGTTTTTTTTTTGTGTTTTTTTTGTGTTTTTTTTTTTTGGGGGGGGGGGGGGGGGGTGCAACTCAGCCATGCATTGACGGTCCGTTTTACAGATATAATTTGTATATATGTATGTACATACAGTAAACCCCCGCTAATGCGACCACCTAAAAGAGGTATAATTCTGGGTGCTAGATGCAGGTGGTAGCCTAATGCAGGACAAAAGTAATGCAGAAAGCTCATAGAGAGCTTTCTGCATTACTTTTGCTCTGCATTAAGCAACCACCTGCTTATAAAGACACCCATGTTTATTCATTAAGTGGTCGCATTAGAGGGGTTCTACTGTATAAGACTATGATGTAACACATGTGACTGTAATAAACAATTTACTACTTACTACTTACTACTTACTACTACTACTATATAAATGCCTTCTCATGAATTTGTAGAGTAGACTCAGACCAGACGGCTGCTGTAGAAGTCATCTGATCAGTGCTCTGTATGCGTATTACACAATGAAGGTCCGATACTAGAGTTTTCGCCAATGCAAAAAAAAACCTTGAACATTTAACATTATTAATATTTAGCTAATAGATATTCACAATGTCACACTTTCTTCATGAATATTTATGAGTAAATGGTTAACCCATAAGTTTAGCGACTTTAGACCATGACCAGCCACATCGCGCTTGATCTAGGTCGTACGGTTTAACATTTGTAAACCATTTGACGAACAAACAATATTTATACAGTTGAACTTCGATATCTCGAAATCGGATAACTCGAACTTAAAGTTCGGTCCTTCCAAAATCTTAAAATACAGAATTGCTCTAAAATGTATCACTACGCATATCTAGAAACACATTTCACAGCTTAATGCATGTATACAGTAATGCTGAAAGGTCCTACTGGAGCTTTTAGCATTACTGTAGACCTGCATTTAAGCTGTGACCTTGAGAAATTGTCCAGATCAGAAATCGGATAACTCGAACTTCCGTTATCTCGAACTAATTTATATAGTCCCTTGAAGTTCGAGATATCGAAGTTCAACTGTATTTATTAACACACCAACTCTGGATGCGTGACACAAGTCATTTGCGATAAGTGTACACCCGTGTAAACCCAGATCAGAATGCTCATAGAGGATCTGCACTGTTTGTCAATCAAAATCCTCTCATAAATAATACCATTTTAACACGGAACCTGTCCTAAGCGACCATTCATTTATTGAACATAAGACTCTTAAAAAGCAGGTGATTGCTTAACCCATTACCTCATAGACTATTTTTAGATACAACCTCTTTGAATTAATCTACTGAAAAGGAGCATTAATTAGAGAAAAGGATTTTTTTTAGAATTTAGTAGTTTAAAACCATTGTGATAAATAGAGCATTTGCTCCTATAGGAGCAAATGCTCTATTTATCACAATGGTTTCAATAGGTGATTTTTACAGAGGCGTAGAAAGGCGTATTTATGGAGGAGAGGGTTAAGGGCAAAAGTAATGCAGAAAGTTCCTATAAGACAAGACTGAAGTTCTACTGTATACCGAATGGACTTCCGTTAAGTGATCACGGACAAGTCCACTTTGGAAATTCAAAAGGTTACACACTGTCAAATGTCTCCTGTTGAACAACCACTGTATGGTATTGGGGAAAGACATTACACAAAGATACAATACAATTTTTAATGTTTTATTTCCCCATAATCAAATTGTTTTCTATTATGCCAATCATGCAGTAGCCAATCTAGCTAAATCTTAAAATCAAGTCAAACCTGACAAATTTCAAACCTAGACAATAATTAGCCTCGAACACATTGTATAAAGTTTACATTCAGCCGCAATGAATGAGTTTAGCACACTGTGCAAACTTTCAGCCATAATGAACTCTCAAAGTACACAATTCTGATTAGCCCTTACCACGCGGGACATGAGTCACTATTGTCCTTTGCAAACAGAGTAGACTCAGATGAGAGGGCTCCTAGAGGAGCCCTCTCATCAGGGTCTGCACTGGTTGTCATGTTACAATTTTCTTCAGAGAAATCTCTAAATATTCACCACAAGCTTGACCTGTTTGATTTTTGGAATAGCCCATTTGAAAATTTAGTGTTGTAAGGGTTAATTCCTGCCAGTGTGTCAGTCAGTGTAGATTCTGAGGAGCTCCCAATGCCATGCTCTTATCCTTGTTTATTATGACATTTCAGAGCTGTTGATAAGATGTGTACAAGCCTGTCCAGATCTATTTCTCTGCCAAACCTTATCTTGCTATTACTCATTAGATTTACGTTGGTGAAGCTATTTACAAGCAAATTTGCTGAATTTATATGCCCCGCCAAACAAGGACGTAAAGATGATTGCAGCCAAAACTACATCCTTCGGCGGGGAGTATTAAGTAGCCACAAGAAAAGGAATGGCGGGGAAATATTAAACTATTATATTTTGAAACATCTGTTATCTACAAAATTCTACACCTCTGCATGTGCATATAGTATGGTAATGATAAATGTAGAACAGGAGTGTCTTACAAAACGTGTCATCATACATGTACATCAGTGTTTGAAATAACAAACACTTCTGTTATATGAAGTTCACCATAATGCATTCTGAAATCAGTGGAATGTGCCATATATATTGTAATTTCAGTTAAGCAGTTAGTAACGATAATTTCAGTTATGCAGTTAGTAGCAAGTGCTTTAAATCAGGACTAACTGTAATTTTGATAAATCTTTTATAAGACAGGCCCCAGATAATTGGATACTAGTCTTTGGTCCCTATGAACTTCTGAAATAAAAAACCAATAAAACATGCGTTTTGTATTAATCAAGAATCTTTACACAGTGAATATTTATGCAAGAAATAATGACATGATCAATATTAGTTAATGAAATTTTAAAAAGGCACAGTTTTTCCATAACAGAAACTAACATCAGGTCTATATAAGTACATAAGCAAACAGAGTAGACCCTCATCAGATGGCTCCTATATGAACTGTCTGATCAGGGTTTACAGTTTGCAAAGCCATAAAAAAGTCATATTTATAGAGTAAATGGTTAACCTTTTCCTTCATTTAAATGCTTTTCACGCATTTGCAAAACCAGAGTGGGCCGTACAGGAGCCTTCTGATCAGGATCTTCGGTCTGCTTATGGTATAATGTATATCTGATTCTATAGTTTCTGCCTGAGCCAAACTGTCCAGTGTTCATATAACATTATAGAAATATTCTAATTAGTATTAATGATGTGACTATTTCCTACATGAATATTCAACAGGTAAAGGGTTAAAGTATGGCACGTGAATCATGTGATCATTTAACCCTTTCCTCCATAAATACGCCTTTCTACGCCTCTGTAAAAGTCACCTGTTGAAACCATTGTGATAAACAGAGCATTTGCTCCTATAGGAGCAAATGCTCTATTTATCACAATGGTTTCAAATTACAAAATTCTAAAAAAAATCCTTTTGTCTAGTTAATGTTCCTATTCGGTAGATTCAATCCAATAGGTTGGGTCTAAAATTAGCCTATGGAAGAAAGGGTTAAAATAAAACAAGGCAAACTGAAAAACCCTCTTACCAAAAGGTAATATAACAAACAAAGTATTGCAATACAACAGTCTCCTGCCAGTGACAAATTTCCTGACAGTTCTTCCAATAAACCCATTCCTCCATATAAACAATTTTTCATGCTTTTGCAAACAGAGTAGACCCATATCAGGTGGCTCCTGTATGAGTCATATGATTTGGGCCTACTCTGTTTGCAAAGGCGTGAAAAGACATTTCCATTGTTCATTGAAAACTAAATGAGCATTGATCCTTGGAGCATGGTGTACTGACAGTTCCAAACAGTGTAGACTCAGATCACACCCTTTCATATCTGAATGGACCAAACAAAGAGTTAGCCCTTCTCTTGCTGTATTTTAAAATACATTTCTCCTTCTTTACCCATGCCCTGTTGTATAATTACATATATCTTCACTGTGTACAAGTATTTCGCTGTGCAATCACTGCTGTGGAGTGCACTGGTTGCACAATCAACTTGTAAATAGTGCAGACCCTGATGAGACAGCTCCTGCAGGAGCTGTCTCATCTGGGTCTTCACTATTTACAGGTAGGTATATTGATGTGAATAGCAAGCGAAGGGTTAACAATTTCTTTGTTTCTACGACAATGTCAAGTTTCAAACAAGCAGCTTCAAAGTTTTTATTGACATAACATTTCCACAGACAGCCTGACTGACTGATAGTGTCTATACAGTAAAACCCCTCTAAGCATTAAAGTTAGTACAAATATAGGTCTAGGAGCCTTCTGCATGACTTTCGACCTGCATTTAGCAGCCATCTGCTCTATTAGAATTCCGGTTGAGAGGGGTTTTACTGTACTATGGTCCAGTAGGAGACTGCCAAATCTAGAGCACTTGACTGCATAAATCACAAATTAATCAAGGTCCAAATCTAGAGCACTTGACTGCATAAATCACAAATTAATCAAGGTCCAACCATATACCTGATGAATATTAATGCAAGAATCAATATGAATATCTATTATTTCTTGAATAAGAATTAAAGTAAAGTACCTAGTTATAGTCTACTTTCAGTCTGAATGACAGTTCAGCCGAAAGTACATTTACTCCCATGGTCATTGAGTCATTCACCTACAACACTGAGCACTGCTAACATATGGCGCAATCATGCAGCTGCAGTACCGGCTAGTGACCCTCACAGGTACCCATTTGACCCCTGGGTGGAGAGGAGGTGCAGGTGGGAGACACTGAAAAGCATCTCTGAAATTTCTGGGAGGGACCGGGATTTGAACCCCGGACCTCCGGACTGATAGTCAAGCGCGTTACCACTAGACCACCACACACCACAAATTAAAATTAAACAAGTTAAATTAATAAAATAAAACAAGTTTGCTGGGGTATAATAATACAGACATGTATTGCCAAGAAACAGTAAATAATCAGTTCTGTATTACATATAAACAGAGTAGACCCAGATCAGACAGCTCCTACAGGAACTGCCTGATCAGGGTCTACTCTGTTTGCAAAGGTGTAACAAGATAGGACTATTATGTATTTCCAGTAAATCTGGAGTCTAACCCTTTCAACCTGGGAGATGCATGCACTGTTATTTGTAAAACAGTGAAGATCTAGACCAGAGGGCTCCTAGAGGAATCCTCTGGTCAAAGTCTGAACTGTTTGTCATACAAAATCCTCTAGCCAGTTTACGTCTTTCATACGGAGTGGATTCCATAGTTAACCCTTTCCCTGATGAATATTCATGTAGGAAATAATGACGTCATAAATACATGTATTAATAAGATTATTTTTTTATAATGGCCTTATGAACAAATGACATTTTGGCTCAGGAAAAAGCTGTAGAATCAGATCTATATTACACCATAAGCAAACAGAGCAGACCCTGATCAGACAGCTCCTATAGGAGCTGTCTGATCTGGGTCTACTCTGTTTGCAGGTGCGTCAAAATGCGCATACATAAGGGAAAGGGTTAAACAGAGATGGGCTATTCCACTCGAATAATTCAGGTTTGAAAGGGTTATGGTCAGGACACCTGGGTTGCAATACTGAAAGTAGCTTTATTTTTACTTCTCTTCAAATACAGTCACGGTGTCAAACTGTTTTGATCCTGATGAGACACGGAGTTACTTGGTGTCTCATCTGTATCTAAACTGCTTGCATGCAATGCATCGATGATCAGAGGTCCAGACCACTGGCACTTGATCGAAACAGACTATAGTTGTGTAATATAATAGTCATATCATACATTAACACTTTCCCTCATATAAACATGATTTCACGCATTTGCAAACAGAGTAGACACAGATCAGACGGATCCTAGAGGAGCCGTCTGATCAGGGTCTGCTCTGTTTGCTAATATAATTTGATAGATCTGGTTCTTTACTTTCTAAAATGGCTCCACCTTGTATATTTTTTATAACTATTTTGTTCATGAATATTCAGTAGATATTGAAATCTGAAATAAACAAAGAACAGGGAAAGGGTTAATGTACTAGTTGCTATATATAAACTACAGTCTTTTTTTTTATCAAATGAGAGGTCCAGATAGAATGTGTACATTAAAATTTCAAGAATAGCTCCGTAATTTTTCCACCCAACCCTCTTCGAGACGATTCTAAAGAAATGACCATTTGAGTGTTTGAATACTGGGACACAGCTTTAGCTGTTGCTCTACAACTATTTGTCATTGATCATATCACTATTATACAACAGGTATTACCATTTCATATTTAAACCATAACCAGGCAAATTTAAATAAAAAAGAGACACAAAAACCCCCAAAAGAGAACCCAGAAATACTTTTAGTCACATAAAAAAGATTTTTAAAAATCAAGTTTCAAGCACATCAGATTAAAGCCATTTTATTCACAGCAACTGGAACTCTTACTGGATCTAAATCTCATTTCTCAGCCAAACGTTATCACAATGGTACTGATTAGGATGATCTTCGACTTGTACTCATTAGGAATACCCTGTACTCATTAGGATGACCTTGTACTCATTATAATGACCTTGTACTCCATAGGATGACCCTAAACTCATTAGAATGACCTTGTACTCATTAGGATGACCTTGTACTCATTATGACCTTGTACTCATTAGGATGACCTTGTACTCATTAGGATGACATTGTAGAAGCAATTCTAATGAGTACCAATTAGACAGCGTTTGGTGGAGAAATATAGAAAAAAAGATTCTCTAAATACTCCTCCTACTCCAATCTACATACATACAACCTACTCCAATCTACATACATTCATACAACGTAAGTCACAACAATCATTAAATATGCAAGAAAGAAAGATAAAGATGTACATCAACAATTTATATTGGATATCCGACAACCTCTTTCAAAACCCGAGATTAATTTGCATGGTCTAGAGTTAACCCTTTACTCCATAAAAGCATTTTTTCTATGCCTTTGCAAACAGAGTAGACCCAGATAAGACGACTCCTATAGGAACCCTCCAATCAGTGTCTGATCTGTTTGCTGATATGAAATAATATAGATCAGGGTCCATGCTTATAAAGCTTTTTAGTTGAGTCTGAGTTCGTTCTCAAGCTTTTGATTGGACAGATTTTAGTTCTCAAGCTTTTGATTGGTCAGATTTGAGCCAAAGGCTCAAATCTGACCAATCAAAAACTTGAGAACGAACTCAGACTCAACTAAAAGCTTTATAAGCATGGACCCTGATTCTCCAGTTTCTGATATAACCAAAAAATCCTGTGTCTGTATCGTTTTTATAACAATCAATCTATTTAATATTCCTGATTTCATTATTTCTTACATGAATATTCAAGGAGTAAAGGATGAAACATGTTCATCTAAGACAGACATTGCGTGAGTTCTGTAGTTACATGTACCTTAAATATTCCAACATTAAATTTTCCCTCCCTCCATTACTTTTTAAAAATGAATAAAATAAAAGTCAATTTGACACCATTTTGGTAACTTTAAATTAGACTGAGAAAGCAACAAATAGAGCAGACCCTGATCACACTAGTAGCCTAAGTAAGTGTTTCTGAGTAATTTAGGATTTCTTGAAAAATTTGTAACAATTCAAAAACATACGCTCAAAACCACTCAAAGGTTAAACGTTAGACAAAATTAATTATTTTGTCAATCTTTTTTCATTTCATGAAATCAATGAAAATCATTGAAATCATTTGTCAGACAGACCCATTCTAAGAGTCAAATACAAATGTACAATTCTTCTACTCTAAGGAATTATGCAAGAAATACTGTTGGTATCATTTCTAAATACAGTAAAACCTCTCTATAATGGCCACTACATTACATCAAGTATTTTGTGTTAAAGGCAGGTGGTTGCTTAAAGCAAGCTGAAAGTAAAACAGAACGCTACTATAGGAGCGTTGTTTTACTTTCACCTTGCTTTAAGCAGCCACCTGCCCTAAATACCAACTAATTAACATAACTTAGTGGCCATTATAGAGAGGTTTTACTGTAAACCCCAAAACCCTACCAGTTTTGTGTTTTATTGGCCCAAGAACAGACACATCTACTAAAGTTTCGACAATTTGTACTAATATTTGACCAGATATCTCATAAATCTTCAACAAGAGCCGCGTGATGCACCAACACTTGTCTGATTTGGTGCTTGTCTAGCAAAATTTAACATTTTGGAAAATATAAAGGGGCAAAATTAAACATTTTGAAAAATATAAAGGGCCACAACTCCAAAATTTTGAAATCAAGAGTTATGGTTCCTATGTAGGGGCCTTCCCCTCAAAGAGATCTACTAATCTATGAAGTTTCATGTTGATACCTCTTATACTTTTCAAGTTATGGTCAATGTTAAGATTTCGGACAACGACAATGACGACTAAGATGTGGAGGCCAGAGTTACAATAGCTCGTACAGATTAGCTAAAAATTGATTCAAAATATATCATAAACAGTAAAAAGTCATCTTCACATGGGATGTTATACAGCAGAACCCTTCTAAAGTCACCACTAAATAAATAAAGAGGGTCTTTAAACCAGCTGATTGCTTAATGCAGGACAAAAGTAATGCAGAAAGCTCCTACGGGAGATGAGATTTCTACATAACTTTCATTCTGCATTAAGACCCTGAATTAGACCGCTATTTTTGGTGTCATCACTTTAGAGATATTTTACTGTATAAATAATTGAACATATAAAATGTGCTTAGATCTACTTCAAAGATCTTTTAAGGTTTAAGCTATGTATTGCTTTATCATATGAAAATGTTAATGGGACAATGTTATGGGACATATGAATGGGACAATGTTAAATAACTGTTGCTATCAATGTCAGTTGATTCATGTCCCCCTTTCTAACAAAATGTACATGTCACACAAGTCATTAATACATTATTAAATATTAACCCTTTACCTCATAGTATTTATGTACATTGACAGGAAACCAAGGCTCCACATGACATTTTACATACAAAATTAACTGTGTCACATAGGTCTGATGGAACACGGGCACACTGAGTGGCTTATCACTAACACTAATTTATTGGAAAATCACAAACACTATTTTTATTAGAAAATCACACAGAACAAGACGTCCCATCAGGATCCCAGCTGGTCAACACTCAGGCCATAAATAGTTTCTCAAAAGTTTAATCAAATCAGAAATACAGTTGAACTTCGATATCTCGAACTCGGATAACTCAAACTTCGGGATAACTCAAACTTAAAGTTTGGTCCTTCCAAAATCTTACAATACGGAATTGCTCTAAAATGTATCACTACGCATATCTAGAAACACATTTCACACCTTAATGTAGGTCTACAGTAATGCTGAAAGCTCCTACAGGAGCTTTCAGCATTACTGTAGACCTGCATTAAGCTGTGAAGTTGAGAAACTGGTCCAGATTAGAAATCGGATAACTTGAACTTCTGTTATCTCAAACTAATTTGTATAATCCCTTGAAGTTCGAGATATAGAAGTTCAACTGTAGTCAAAAATTGCGCCGATCCAAATTTTTAAGCAGACATTATTTTTCACAGCAGGGTAAGAATTAATAGAATTTATGTCTTCTCCATTGTTTTTCAAAATAATAACATGATCAGAAAGTCAAATAGTTTGGCTCCTGATGAGAGGGCAGTGTTTACATATACAGTTTATCAAAAACCTATTGCTAGTGTGAAAAGAAGTAAAGTAAAAAACCCTCGAAATCGATTGTATAGTATAAATATCGATCTTGGAGACAGGTGGCAGCTTAATGCAGGGTGAAAGCTTTCTTCATGACTTTCACGCTGCATTAATCAGCTACCTGTCTAAAAGTATCTAAATTCTTCTCTACTAGAATTCCCGTTTAGAGGGGGTCTACTGTAATCTACTGACAAAATAGTAACAATGGCATGTAAAGGTGCACCAAAAAGACCAATGACTACTTTAATGGTTAATGATTAACCCTTTACTCATGAATACTCACATGAGATACAATGACATCATGAATATTCATTAATTACCTTTTATAATGGCCCATGAACAAAGGAATTTCTTACCATTCCTTTAGAATCAAATCTGTATTATATTATTAACAAACAGAGCAGACCCTGATCAGATGGCTCTTAGAGGAGCCGTCTGATCTGGGTCGACTCTGTTTTCAAAAGAAAAAGCATATTTATGGAGTAAACAGTTAGTGGTTGGTGGCGCTCAATTGGTATCAGACAGACAGTATATTTCAAACTCAAACCTGAATTCAAATACAAGATGTTCTCTGAGGTAATGGGTCCATGCTTATAAAACTTTTAGTTGAGTCTGAGTTCGTTCTCAAGTTTTTGATTGGTCAGATTTGAGCCTTTGGCTCAAATCTGACCAATCAAAAGCTTGAGAACTCAAATCTGACCAATCAAAAGCTTGAGAACCCATATTTTCTGTCAGAGAACCTGTTGTAAACTACAGTAAAGCCTCTATAATGTGATCAGTTCACCAATTAACCCTTCACCTCATTAATATTCATCTACAAAATAATGACATCATCTCAGATAAACAATGACATCATATTAGATAATTTTATGTTGGTATATGAATACAGTCTAAATGCTTGGCCATGGCAGAAACTGTATAATCAGATCTATATAATTCTATACTTAACCCTTTCCCTCATATAAACGTGTTTTCACGCATTTGCAAACAGAGAAGACCCAGATCAGATGGCTCCTAGAGGAGCCATCTGATCTGGGTCTGCTCTGTTTGCTAATGGAATTTGAAAGATATGTTTCTTTACTTTCTAAATTAGTTACAATATTCCACATTTCATGTTGCATTATAACTTTTTTGTTCATGGATATTCAGTAGGTATTGAAATTTGTAATAAACATAGAACAGGGAAAGGGATAAACAGTACAACCCTGATCAGATAGCTCCAGCAAGAGCCATCATATCTGGGTTTACTCTGTCTGCTAAGGTGTCAGTAGGCGTATCTATCACATAAATGGTTAAATTAAACATGTTTTTAAAGGCAGACGGCTGTTTAACCCTTCCCTCCATGAATGTTTTTATAGGAGCAGTCTGATCTGGGTCAGCTGTTTGCTGATGGAATTTGATAGATCTTTTTCTGTACATTCTAAAATGCTTCCACCGTCCATATTTCATTATAACTATTTTGTCCATGGATATTCAGAAGGTACTGAATTTGTAATAAACATAGAACAGTGAAAGGGTTAACCCTTTCCTCCATGAATATTCATGTAAGAAATAATGACATCATGAATATTAATTACATTAATTTGTTAATATAGCACATGGACACAGGAATGTTTGGCCATAGCAGAAATTGTACAATCAGAGCTATATTATTCCATTAGCAAACAGAGCAGACCCTGACCAGACGGCTCCTGTAGGAGCCATCTGATCTGGGTCTACTGACTCTACTCTATTTGCAAAGGCATAGAACGGCAGATTTATGGAGTAAAGGGTTAACTATTTAACTGACATATTTTCAAACATTTGCTATCAACTGATCCAGATCAGACACATCCCATAGAACTGTCTGATCAGGGTCTGCTCTGTATGCTTACATAAATAGTATAGATACAATTCTAGTTCCTCTCATGGTAGAAAGTTCCCTCATTTACGCACATGTAGGTAATTAATATTGAGTTATATTTCTTTACATGAATATTCATTAAGTAAAGGGTTAATGCAGAACAATTATAACGTCTTTTGTCCTCCATTCAGCCTTCATAATGTTACTTCATTAGCAAACAATGCAGACCTGTAGATCTGACAGTTCATACAGGAGCCATCTGGTCTGATTCAGATCTGATTGCATGCAACAAAGGCATCAAAAGCCATCTTTATCAAGTACAGGGTTGAAACAGAGCTACAGATATCGGTGCGTACACAAATACTAAAATTGTCATTTCTCCACCAAACCCTATGTTGTGACCACTCTTTAGAATCATCTCTTTGAGGCGATTCTAAAGAGTGGTCACAACATAGGGTTTGGTGGAGAAATAAAGAAGTTATACTTGAAAATATTTTGATTTACATATCTTATCTGGAGCTCTATTGAAAGAACCAGAACTTTACTGATGGCAGTTGTAGAGAGGTTCTACTGTATAATAATATGAGCACTTTTGTTTAACCCTTTACTCCATGAATATTTATGTAAGAAATAATGACAACATGATAACATGACTTTTTATAATGGCATAAGAATTTCGGTCATGGTAGAATAAGATCTATTATTCCATTTATACGCAAGCAGAGTGGATCCTGTACCTGTAGGAGCTTGCTGATCTGGGTCTACATTGTGCTCCATTTTCAAAGGCATTAAAAGGCATATTAATGGAGTAAAGTGTTAAATGGAAAATGTTTTATAACTCATCTCTTATCTTTTGACTCAAGCTGAAAGACGATAAAATATTTAGCCTGTTAGAAAGCTGTTCCTTTTTGTTGTCACTTAGTTTTCCTGACCTCAGCTTTTCAAGTCTCTCTGTCTCCATTTCAATAAAGTCATCCCCCTTTTCTGCGACCTTTTTCAGTGTTTTTACATACATATCGGCAGATGCTTTGTCCAATTCCTCTGTCACTTTCTTTGCTTCTTCCTCTGCTTCACTTATCAGCTTGACTTTTTCATCAGCTGAGGCTGTAAAGAACTTTTTAACAATACTGTCAAAATTTTCCAGGCAAGCAGGAAGACCAATCCACAAACCTGTAAATTAGAAGAAAAAAAGTACAGTAGAACCTAATTTAACCCATTACCTCGTAGGCTATTTTTAGATACAACCTCTTTGAATAAATCTACTGAAAAGGAGCATTATCTACAGAAAAGCATTTTTTTTTTAGAATTCTGTAGTTTGATACCATTGTGATAAATAGAGCATTTGCTCCTATAGGAGCAAATGCTCTATTTATCACAATGGTTTCACAAAATGACTTTTACAGAGTCGTCAATATGAGGAAATGGGTTAAAATCCACAGCAATGTGAAAATATCAGAAGCATTTAATAGTAGGAGGCAAATGCTCTATTTATCTAAATGGTTTCACAAAACAACACAATTCCATAATTTTCCTTTTCTCTCGTAAATGCTCCTTTTCAGTAGATTTTTCAAAGAGGTTTAGTCTAAAACAATAGCCTATGAGGTAATTGGTTAAATGTCAAAGACAAAACATCAACACTCACACCCACAAGGACACAAAGACTATAGCAATACCTTCATTTTATTTTTCATATGAAAAACAGATGCGCTAAAAATATGCTTTCTATTGGTACCATTTGATGGGTTGTATACAGCCTTGAAACACCTACCTGACTCTTTCATTATAAACTTCTTTATTTCATCCACACTTTTGGTATCCCCTGTGTATTTTGTGGGTTCCGCCTTGCCTTGTCCAAACAGCAGATATATTGGATAATTATCCTTATTTGTGGGTACATTGAATCTCTGTGCTACATCCAGATTCTCCTTCTCTCCATAGTCTAAAACATAAAGTAATGTAAATCTTCTATATTTCAGTTACAAACATCATTGTTTCTGTTAAGAGGTCCAGATAAGATGTGTAAATTAAAACATTTTCAAGAATAACTCCTTTATTTCTCCATCAAACCCTATGTTGTGACCATTCTTTAGAATCGTTTCTTCGAGACAATCCTAGAGTTGCTTAATCCTTTCCTTCATACAAACTCATTTGCACGCCTTTGCAAACAGAGAAGACACAGATCAGACGGCTCTATTTGCTTATGGAATTATAATAGATCTGACTCAACAATTTTTACCAATACCAAACATGCATGTGTACATATGCCATTACAGAAATCATATTCATAATGTCATTCTTTCTTACATGAATATTCAACAGGGAAAGGGTTAAAATAGAAATATGGATATATATGAAGAACACCATGACAAAACCAGCCTTAACCCTTTCCCTGTTCTATGTTTATTCATAATTTAAATACCTACTGAGTATTCATGGACAAAATAGTTACAATGAAATATAGAAGGAACATTATAGCCATTTCAGAAAGTAAACAAACAGATCTATCGAATTCCATTAGCAAACAGAGCAAACCCTATATAGGAGCTGTCTGATCTGGGTATACTTTATTTGCAAATGCATGAAAAGGCGTTAATATGAAGGAAAGGGTTAACCCTTTCCCTCATATAAACGTGTTTTCACACATTTGCAAATAGAGTAGACCCAGATCAGACGGCTCCTAGAGGAGCCGTCTGATCAGGGTCTGCTCTGCTTGCTAATAGAATTTGATAGTTCTGTTTCTTTGCTTTCTAAAATGTCTACAATGTTCCACTTTCCATATAAGTATTTTGTTAAGGAATATTCAGTAGGTATTGAACTTTGGACTTAAAATAGAACAGGGAAAGGGTTACTGACATGTTAACTGTGTAGACTCAGGCAGGTTAAACTCCTTGCTATCTACGCAACATCCGATAGGTAGTGGCACTGTTTGATAAGCTGCACATAATAATACTGTAGATAGTGGCATGTGTCAAACAGTGCAGATCCAGATCACATGCCTTGTCAATGAGGAGGTGACTGATCAATGTCTACACTGTTTGAACTCTGTATGTTACTAAGGTTGTTTTGTTGTGGTATGGTGTAAAAGGATCCAAACAATTTGGACAAAATAGAAACCTTTCTGAAGATCTTTATCATATTTTCAGAAGTAAATAATTAATCAGATGAGTATTCATATAAGAAATAATGATGTCATGAAAACTTAACCCTTTCCTCCATAAATATGCCTTTCTATGCCTCTGTAAAAGTCACTTTATGAAACCATTGTGATAAATAGAGCATTTGCTCCTATAGGAGCAAATGCTCAATTTATCACAATGGTTTCAAACTACAAAATTCTAAAATTTTCCTTTTCTCTACTTAATGTTCCTTTTCGGTAGATTTATTCAAAGTGGTTGGATCTAAAAATAGCCTATGAGGTAATGGATGAACAGACAGTAAGTGCATGAACAAAAAATGTTTAACTGCAGAATCATATACATATATCTATATAATTCCATAAGCAAATAGAGCAGATCTGCTCTGTTTGCAAAGGCAACAAAAGGCATATCTATTGGGTAAAGGGTCAACCCTTTCCTCCATAGGCTATTTTTAGATCCAACCACTTTGAACAAATCTACCGAAAAGAAGCATTAATTAGAGAAAAGAAAAAAATCCTATAGGAGCAAATGCTCTATTTATCACAATGGTTTCATAAAGAGACTTTTACAGGGGCATAGAAAGGCGTATTTATGGAGGAAAGGGTTAACAAATCAATATCAACAAATGAGTTTAGATTTCAGTGATTGTAAAACTTCATACAGGAATAATACTATTTCACCTGCAACTTGCACTTCAGCCAATAACAGATCCTTCTGTCCCAGACATCCCTCTACAACTTTCTTGAAGACGTCCTGTTTTTCACCATATGGATAGGTCTCATCAAACTTCACCAAAACAGCTTTATGTTTTTCTACAACCTGTAAAACAGTATGAGATACTGTAATAAATATGGATTTCTTTGGGGTGGGGGTGTTGGTGTTGGGGGTGTTTCTGGGCTCTCTCTATTCTCTACCTTAACTCTGCTCCTCATATAAACAATTTTTCAGCATTGAAAACAGAGTAGACCCAGATCAAACGGATTGAACAATCTAGGCTGCTACGTTGTGCAATTGCCACTTTTTTTTACCAAATGGTGCTTAATATTATCATTGTTTGCCCAACAGGAGTATTCGAAAATCAATTTGCTTTTCACTTCATTCAAGTTTTCAGTATTGTTGGTTCTTTGCTTCTTAAAATTCGTATCTAAACTTATACACATAGACTGGTACATAACCCATTTTGCAGTAGTATAATTTCGATAACCGTTCCACGTTGGCATGAACTCAATATTACTATTAATGTAGAATCTAGCCAGCATCACAAAGATGTTCGAATTTTGGACTATTTTTCTGCCCCTTCGTCTGAATATTGAAGTTGGCAAATCAGAGACAAGTCAAAATTCATCCATGATCACAAGGGACATGTTTTGTGTTAATAATTCCAATGTCCCCAAAAAATATAACCAAGAAAAAAAATATAGCCAAGAAACACAAGTGCAAGGAAGTTTCAGTCAAAATGGTTTAGTGACAATATTTTAAAAACTATTGGACTGTTTTTATCAAGTTGATAGATTGTTCCAGTCATCATATACAGTTTTTATCAAAATGGGGATAAAAATTTGTGCTCAAGCCTGACAAGGGTTAATCAAATGTGAGAAAAACTGAGAGCATCACACACAAAAGGGCATGTAACCCAACAACACCAAGCAGGAAACATTACAGCTACAGACAAACCGTGATGAAACTCTCAAAAAAGACATAAAACATTTACCATTTAAAAAGCACTGAAGACGAAGACAAAAGTCTTGGATCCAATAAATTGGAAAATACAATGTTTATCTTACATTTACCTGTCTTTACCTTTGACCCCTAACTAATATGGATCCATGACCCCCTACAAGAAAGTCTGAAGGGCCCCGTTTAAGACTGAACATTGGCTCCTACTCTGTCTGCTTATGAAATTGTAACCAGTCTGATAACAGTTTCTACCAATACCCACAAAAAAACCTGTTGAGTATAAATGCTGTTATAAAATTCTGTATGAGACTAGATACAGACATAACAGTTCTTAACCCTTCTCTTGCTGAATTTTAAAATACATTTCTCCTTCTTTACCCATGCCCCGTTGTATAATTACATATATCTTCAATGTGTTCAAGTATTTCCCTGTGCAATCACTGCTGTGGAGTGCACTGGTTGCACAATCAACTTGTAAATAGTGCATACCCTGATGAGACAGCTCCTGCAGGAGCTGTCTCATTTGGGTCTTCACTATTTACAGGTAGGTATATTGACGTGAATAGCAAGCGAAGGGTTAATAATGTGACCTGGACTAAGCGCACTTTATATAAAACAAAATGAAAAGGCCATAATTCTGGAATACTAAAACAAGAGGCTGTAACAAGCAACAGGGCCTGATGAAACAGCATTAATGCATTTACATGACAGACACACCACCAGGCATTGGAGAAATGGTCTCCAATTGCCTACAGCAAGTCACACAATAAGGGATAGTTTCTGTAGACCCAAACAAATTTGAATCAATCTTTTACAGTTGGTGGCATTAGTACTCACATGAATATCTATGGAGAAAAGGTTTAACTCTTTGCTTCATACTGCTTTTCAGTGCTCCAGATAATTTTTGCATGCTAATTGTGTACGTAAGCGAACATTTTGTTTTCAATGCTGAAAGTCAAAATAAAAAGCTGAAATGCTGAAAACGGGAATTGTGGTTCTTGTTTTTCTGTCCATTGTTTCATTGATGATAACCTTTACAATTTTTTTTCAATATAACGGAAAACAAGAAATGTCGACACAACATCAAACCGGGTTTTCCTTCACTATTAACCAGTGATTTCTAAGTTCAAAGGGGAATAAATCCCAGAAAAATTGCAGAAGGAAAAATCCCTGACAATATGCACATCTACATATTGTGTCCTTGCTACATACAAGGTTTTATGAAATCCTGCTGGAACAGTTTGAGAGGAGTTGTGCTTACAAGGGTAGGGTCAAGAGACCTAGTGATTTCTAAGTTCAAAGGGGCATAACTCCCAGAAAAATTGGAGAAGAAAAAATCCCCAACAATATTTACATCTACATATTGTGTCCTTACTACATGCAAGGTTTGATGAAAATCTGTTCAGCAATTTCAGGAGTTGTGCTTATAAGATTGGCAGCCGCCCGCCCAACAGCCCCACTGACTGCCCGCCATACATCACCATTTCAATAACCGGATTTTCCATGGAAAACCCGGTTAAAAAGTTGATGTTTTGTTATCGCTCGATCTCTTCTGTCGCCGACCAACTTCGGACATTGCCATAATTTGTTTTTGTTAATCAGACGCTTGCAATGTGTTTACTTCTCTGACCAACTCCCTTTGCATCCATTCGACAAACCGTTGCCGATCCGGTACCTTACATTTGATGTAGAGTTATAGCGTCGACCGCTATTTTCGTATGCTTAGTACTATGAATTTAGACCTGACCAAACTATGTTTATTGCGAGACAGTTCATCGTGATTGAATCTGAGCTAGAACTATCACTAAAGGTGACTAATAACACCCCCCACACTAGCTGCAGACAATATTTCATATGTTCAAATTACAAAAAGTAAGATAATTCAAGAAAGAAGTGACGAAATAAAACTGTAATCACAGGTGCGCAGATTCACATAGTGTTCAAAAATACTGTGAAATATAAAGAAATTCTGTTGAGGCATGACGGAGTAAAGCTCTGGACTAAATTTCATGTATTAAAATTATGAAAATGGAAATAATTCAATAACGAAATGATGAATCAAAACTGCAATGGCAGGTGCACAACTTCAGAGCCGTGTGCGGTGCCAACACTCGTCTGATTTGGTGCTTGTCCACTGCATACACTTCTCCTCAAAGAGATCTACCAACCTTTTCATGTTTTTTCAAAGTTTCATGTTGACACCTCTTATACTTTTTGATTAATCAGCTACATTAAAGTTTTTGCACGCTGACGACGACGCCAATGACAATGCCACGTGATTACAATAGCTTGACTTTTTCTTCTAAAACAGACAAGCTAAAATGTTCTGTTGAAGGATGGCAGAGTAAATCTCTGCAGATGGTGTTCAACAATACTTCAAATTTAAAAAGGTTTTGTTTAAGTATGACAGAGTAAAGCTCCGCTAAATTTTCATTTTTTAAATTACGAAAAGGGAGATAATTCATTCATGCATAAAGCAACAATCAAAACCTTTATTGCAGGTGCACAACTTCAGATGGTGTTCAACAATACTGCAAAATTTAAAAAAAGGTCTGTTGAGGTATGACAGAGAAAAGCTCCGGACAAATTTCATTTATTAAAATTAAGAAAAGGGAGATAATATGAATTAATCCTTTCCCCCATAGACTATTTTAAAAGTATTTTTAGACCCAACCTCTTTGAATGAACCAACCCAAAAGGAGCATTTACTAGAGAAAAGGAAAATGTTATACTTGTTTAGTATAGAAACCATTGTGATAAATAAAGCATTTGCTCCTATGGAGCAAATGCTCTATTTATCACAACGGTTTCAAGAAGTTACTATTACAGAGGTGCAGAAAGGTGTATATTTATTGACAAAAGGGTTAAGAATCAAATCAAAACCTTTATTGCAGGTGCACAATTTCTGATGGTGCTCAACAATACTACATTTTTTAAAAAAAAAAATCCTTTGAGACATGGTAGAATAAAGCTGCTGACAATATTTCATTTATTAAAATTACAAAAAGGGAGATAATTCAAGAAGAAAATGACAAATCAAAACTGTAATCACAGGTGTGCACAAATTCACATGGTGTTAAAATGCTGTAAAATTTAAAGAAATTCTGTTCAGTCATGACAGAGTAAAGCTCTGGACTTAATTTCATATATTAAAATTACGAAAAGGGAGATAATTCATTCATGCATAAAGCAACAATCAAAACCTTTATTGCAGGTGCACAACTTCAGATGGTGTTCAACAATACTGCAAAATTTAAAAAAAGGTCTGTTGAGGTATGACAGAGAAAAGCTCCGGACAAATTTCATTTATTAAAATTAAGAAAAGGGAGATAATATGAATTAATCCTTTCCCCCATAGACTATTTTAAAAGTATTTTTAGACCCAACCTCTTTGAATGAACCAACCCAAAAGGAGCATTTACTAGAGAAAAGGAAAATGTTATACTTGTTTAGTATAGAAACCATTGTGATAAATAAAGCATTTGCTCCTATGGAGCAAATGCTCTATTTATCACAACGGTTTCAAGAAGTTACTATTACAGAGGTGCAGAAAGGTGTATATTTATTGACAAAAGGGTTAAGAATCAAATCAAAACCTTTATTGCAGGTGCACAATTTCTGATGGTGCTCAACAATACTACATTTTTTAAAAAAAAAAATCCTTTGAGACATGGTAGAATAAAGCTGCTGACAATATTTCATTTATTAAAATTACAAAAAGGGAGATAATTCAAGAAGAAAATGACAAATCAAAACTGTAATCACAGGTGTGCACAAATTCACATGGTGTTAAAATGCTGTAAAATTTAAAGAAATTCTGTTCAGTCATGACAGAGTAAAGCTCTGGACTTAATTTCATATATTAAAATTATGAAAAGAGAGATAATTCAATGAATCAATATTGCAATCGCAGGTGCACAACTTCAGATGATGATCAACTATACTGCATAATTTAACAAGAGGGTCAGAATGGCCCTGACATCGCTCACCAGACAATCAGAGGACATTTTCAAAGTTTTCACTATATGTTTCTTTTGAAAACTGACCACCCCAGGGGCGGTGCCAATTTTGACCCCAGGGACACAATTTATATAACTTTTGTAGAGGACCTGAACATGATGCTGAAAGAATTTAGTGAAAAAATGGGTAGAGCATAGACTACTAGAACTTATATTAATTCTTTGGATGCTAGAGGCGGATTCTCCCACCATTAATGACCTATGCAAACAGTTTGGATCCAGATCAGGACCCACATAACGTGGGGCCTGATCTGATATCCAAACTGTTTGTCAATGAGACTGAACTTCCGAAAAAATTAGAAAGAAAGTTTGTAGTTATGATAACTTATGAATATGCTGCAGACAACAATTTAGTAGATGATAAAATTACCCAGCATGCAAATAGTTAAGCTGAACTTCACAACAGATACACTGATAGGCTCTATATTGATAGCTGGCAGTTTAATGCAGGGCATAGGTATGAAAAAAAGCTTTAAGAGTTTTCTGCATTTTGAGAATAATCCACATAGTTTTCTCAATCTAAAATGAGTGAGTGTTATTTGTCTAAACACAATTTCTACTCTACTGATCAGGCTAAGGGTGATTACATCAGCACTCACACTGGCTGGTCTCAGGCTGATATCAAGGAGAAACCTTTAGACTGTAGTTTCTGATATAAAGACAGGGCTTTTTTCCCCTTCTATAGTAGGGGCCGTTTAAAGGCCCCTTCCCCTCAGAAAATTTCTTTAAAATCATGCACTTTTCTCAAAACAATGACTTTACATTGGAAATTTGTTTCCCCTATATCAAAATATTGTACTATTTTATTCCCCAAAGTAGAGGCCAGGCCTATTCCCCACTTGATGAAAAAAGCCCTGGAAGAAGTCTATACACACAGGGCAGAGCCAATTTTAACCCCAGAACTATAATACTTATAAAACTCATAAAGGTATGCTAAGTAAATCTATACACCAAATATCTAAGCTCTGGGACATGTAGTTTCTGACAAGAAGAATTTTAAAGTTTTTCCTATGCATAACTAGTGATCCCATGGGCTGTTTAAGCAGTGAGCTACACAAAACTGGCAATCCCTGGGGTGGGACCAATTTTGACCCTAGGGGCATAATTTATATAACTTTTGTAGAAGTCCTGAAGTTGAAGCTATGTGTCAAATATGAAAGCTAAGAACCTTCTAGTTTCAGAGGAGAAAATGTTCTCACTACATGTATATGTTTCTATTGAAAACTGAAAACCCCTGGGATGGGGCCAATTTTGACCCCAGGGGCATAATTTATATAACTTTTGGAGAGGACCTACAGATGATGCTATGTACCAAAGATGAAAGCTGAGAACCCTGTAGATTCAGGAGAAGATTTTCAAAGGTTGAAATTGTTGACGCCCGACAATGGACGACAAAAGCCGAAGGACGACCTCAGGCGATCACAAAAGCTCACCCTGAGCACAAAAGTGCTCTGGTGAGCTAAAAATGTTCCGGTGATGGATGGCAAAGTAAAATTCCGGACAAAAATCTGTCTATGGAGGAATGGACGGACAGACAGATGGAGTGATTCCAGTATACCCCACCAGTAGTCTCATTAATGACCCGTAAGACAGCATTCTAATTTTGTGACAGGTGCCGTCTCCGGGATATCGTTAAAACCGAAAGTAGCTCAATATCACCATTTAGAGTACACATATGTGAACTAACCCCACCAGCACTTTGTGGGGGGTATAAAAAATGGAGAGAAAAACAGGATCATGGTTCATGATATCAACCTAAAAATACTGGAATGGTATGATCAAGCTACTGTGGATGTGAAAGTACATATACCACTTACTCGGAATTCTTCAGATAAGTACGCAAGTGCAAGCATCTATCTACGATCTAGTAGATCTACACATTTTTTTTCAAGTTGACTTTTAATGTTTTATATGATTCTGCAAACAGAGTAGACAAAGACCAGATGGCTTCTGTAGGAGTCGCCTGATCAAAAAGTCAGTTAACGCGATTAAAAAAAAATCTGAATTTCCAATTTCTACCAATGCCAAAAAAGTTTGTGTACATATGCCATAATAAAATTTCTGCTAATAAATAGTCAAGTAGGTGTTGGGGCTCGCATTATAACTTCAGTTTAATGCTAGTTGACAGTAGTTAAAACATGCAAGCTGTTGCCAGCTTGCGTGATAACATATACATGTTATGAACACAAAGTAGATGTTTATAGAGCATCTTTCTATCGCATTTGAAGTGATAGCGTAACACATGCATCGTGTGCATGAAACAATTATTCCAGAACAGTCAACACCGGCATGTAAACATGACAATCAGAGAAATTATGCAAGGAAATTAAAGAAACTGCGATATTGCAATCACCTTATCAAATACTCCTGCATTAAGCTGGACTGACCCCTGGATAAGTTCACCATTGACGAGGCTAGACAGGCTTAAAAGAACTGCAAAAAGTAGAACTTCCATTTTCACAGAGTCTGCAAAGCTGAATCTTGTGTGTATGATGATGTGGACCAATCAGATTGTAGTTTACATTAAACCGGAAATTATTGTCTGCTAACTTCTCCTGTTTTATCAACACAACTGATTGGCTCATCTAAGAAGTGCTGGTATCGGTCGCAAGTGGTAACTTTTCAACTGTAGACCGGGTATCAGTCGTGAAATTCAACTTCCGTAAACATTTGTCCTGACTGAACACATTCGCCGCCAAAAGAGACATTTTAAACAGCAAAATGCTGGTAAAATATACTACAACAACGTAATTCCCTAGTCAAATAATCACGGAAGTATAGGTACATGTATAGGAAGTATAGGTGCATCCATACTTTGTGTGAAATAATATGTAGAACACTGATATTTTACCATCCGTTATTTGTCACCAGCACTTTTTAGAATACCAGCAAAATGTACTATCTTTGGATTGCCATTCGAAAAACACCTTTTCACCACAATCTCTACCTGCTACAGTATGTTCTTCAGGTCTAAGTGTGGCTCCGTCAAATTATTGCTATAGTAAACACAGTGCGTATATTACAGCGAATCCGGGTCAAGTCGGTCTCGGGTCAACTCGGCCTGGGTCAAGTTGGCCTGGTCAACTCGGCCTGTTTTGGGGTGGGTCAACTCGGCCCGTCTCAGTCGGGTCAACTCGGCCTTTTCCCGACCGTCAACTAAAGTTTATAAACTGCAGCAAAAATTGAAGATCCTGATCGGTGGGCTCCTTGAAGAATTCAGACAAAGTTTGCACATCTTTTTGACAATAATAACCCATTAAATTAAATAAATTTAGCGGACGAGAACAAAGGTGATAAGTATGTTGCATGAGATTAACGAATAAAACAGTTGACATAACCAGATTAATTACAGTAGATCAAACTGATAAGTCAAAACAATAGGTGTGAAAATGAGCGGCATCAATACTTTTGAAGTGAAATTAAGTCTAATTAATGGCTTATCTGTTTCATTGATTGTCTCTAATTAAGAACAATTTATGGGAGTGAAAATGTTATTTTGGATCCACTTGTGAGACCGAGTTACTAGGAATTTCATCGGGATCCAAACTGTTTGCAAAGATATCACCATATTTGGGTATCGTTTTTGGCATTGTATTTGTATCGTGCATCTATAAAGTGCTTCTTTTTTCTGATTATTGTTATTTATTAATGTTGCTTTGTCCTGAGAATGAAACTGATCATGGTACGCATCCTTATCTGTTACTCAGAAGTTTCCTTATATGTTCATTGGTATCTGTAGTATCGGGTATCTTTAGGAAACAAAATATTAAAGTAATTCAAAATAAAAAAAATGTATACCATAAAAATAATTCTGAAATAATATTTGCGGGCCGACTTGACCCAGGCCGAGTTGACCCGGCCGAGTTGACCCGAGGCCGACTTGACTCAGGGGCCGAGTTTACCCGAGGCCGAGTTGACCCGGGACCATTACAGCTATGCTCCTCTGGTCATGCTGGTAGCTCAGTGTAGACGGTAGACCCACCAGGAAATCAAAGTGTTACAGATGCTTCGGTAATATTTGTATGACCCGAGATCAATGTGTTGAAAATCAAAGTGTTGCAGATACTGAGGTATTATTTGCATGAGATCAATTTGATGAAAGTCAAATTAAGACCATTTTTGGAAAAAGCTTATGCTTACTATTGAAAGAGTAACTCATTCGGGTGACGGTCGTTTCGTCAAACTGCCAGTTCGTCAAAAAGGTTATACAGTACAAAAGGGGTTGTCGTTTGGTCAAAAAGGATTATATAGCGAATTGATTTATATATCCCCTTTTTGATGAAATGACCTATATGATTAGATCTATTAACCTTAGTTTGGATCTAGATGAGATCTGGATCAGAACTGTATGCTTTGTGGTGATTAATTAACTCAGAAATAGTGAAGAATTGACAGTACCGTATACTTTATGCACGCTAAGGGCCAATTCGTGATTACTGTTTCAAATAGTTTAGATCCAGATGACACTTGGAGGCTATTTAATGGCACATCCACGATAATTAATTAACTCACGGCAACACTGAATTAGCAAACAAAATGTTAGCCATTTTGAAGGCGTTATTATTGTTGCAAATAGTTTGGATCCAGATAAGATTTGCATTATTGCATAAACTGTTTGACATTCGGTGCTATTTTATAATGACATTTTTGACGAATTTTGCCGAGGACAATTACATAGGAAACTGAAGGCTAATACATTTTTGAAGTGTGATTATACATGCAGAAGATGGCATTTGTCAGTTTTCTGCACAATCCGAAAAGGGCACATTAAAGTGATCACATACCAGTTTCACTAGCGGTGCTGATTGATTAGGAAGGGGGATTAACATTAATTACACAATAAAGTGTTGATAAAAATTTGTGCCGCCGAACCCGTGTCGCTAATTGGTTTGTAGGTGTGAAAAAGCAATTAGACTAACACGTGTAATTTTTGCACACTTATAGAGTAATTAATATTTGTTTTTTGCTTTACATATCTTACTTGATAAAACTTTTTAATCAACAAATCGGTATCAAGATTCATCTTCATAATTTGTATATTACAACTTTTAAGTCCTGTCCTATTATTTCCAAACTCGATAGTTCCACATACGCAAAAAAAACTGTTTGTTGTTCGAGAATTAATCATAGCCCTATATAATTTTGGGATCAGTTAATTTTTCTGGTTTCTTAATTCTCCAAAATAGCATATACATTTAACAGATTTATTGAAATACTAGTCATATGTATCAGGTAATATATCCTTTTTGACGAAACGTCTTTCGTCAAAACTATATATCGCCTTTTTGACGAACTGGCATTTTGACGAAACAACCGTAATTCACTCATTCTTACTAATGTAACAGGACTTGTGAAAAACTTGCAGCCAGACCGGGGCTCGAACCCTGACCCCTCACTTACAGGGTGAGTGCTCTACAAACTGAGCTATCTGAACTGTTTGCTGTTGTTCACCAATATCATGTACCTGGCCTGTTACACTACTCCCCTTTATCCGTGAGGAATTCACTGTACCTCATCAGAAATCATGGGCATGCACAGGGTCCGATTTTCAAGTTGGGTGCCAGTACCTCTTCACCAAGAACCTGTACCTGGCCTGTTACCCCAAAGTGTTCAACTAAACCAGTCAAAATTCACACATGAACTTTACCTTTTCATCCGACCCTTTCCCACATACACACATTTCAGACAGAAAAGAGCCAGATCAATTGGCTCCTGTATGTATCGTCTGACTCTACACTTTCTACAAGTACCAAAAAGCACATGTACTATATTGCGCTGGGGAATGGCAGTTGTCATTTGTCAGGTTTGCAAGGGTTTGATCGGAAATCTGAGAAATCCATAATTATCATTGTAATTTGTATTCTGTTGTTCAAATCAGGGCCTCCATTGTAGGTCGCTTTTATTACTAAATGCAATTTAGAATTGACAACTTGGTAATAAAATATTGAGATTGGCAAAACTTTTAATGGAAAAAAGAAATCACTGAGTTCTGATCATGAAATATGAGTTACTGCATAAGTAGAGTAAAAGTAATTGTATCAGCCTAGGTCCTGATAAGATGTGTCAATTAAAAAGTTTTCAAAAATAGCTTCTTTATTTCTCCATCAAACCATATTTTGTGACCACTCTTTAGAAACGTACACATATTTATCTGTTGGCTGATATTTTAGTACACAAATTTATCTGTTGCTATTTTAGTATTTGAGTGTACACACATATTAATCTGTTGCTATTTTAATATTTTAGTGTATACATATTTATCTGTTGCTATTTTAGTGTACACATATGTCTGTTGCTGTGACAATTTTAGTATATGAGTACACATACACCTGTAGGAGTCGTCTTATTAGAATCTACTCTGTTTGCTTATAAAATTGTATAGATATGATCTAAGCCAACACTTCTCTTTTAATGTTAATCTTATAAAAGATCAGTTAATGAATATTCATGAAGTGATCAATTCATGTATACCGTAAATGTTTAACAGGGAAAGGGATAATTTGTTTGGACAAAGTTTTATAAAGAGACAGAAGGATGTCTGAAAGTTTTCCATGACAAGTTGGTATTGGTTTTTGTGGAGAAGTAAGGACTCTTGCATACAAAGTTTGCCTTTTATCTGGAGCTCAGGCAGACAGTAGAAAACTTTACAGGATTGCATCAGGGCTTACTAATCAGGTGCATATTTGATATTCGGCAGCTTTCTAAGGATTTAGCAGTATTCAGTTACCTTTAATATTTAGCGGAATATTTATAAACTGATGGAAAATGGGTTGTAAGCAATTTCTGAGCATTATTTTAATGATATGAATATATGTACTAATTTTGGTGTTGATTTATTTACATGAAAAAAATGGGCAGATTTTTCTGTTATAATGTTTCTGTTATTTCAGAAGTGATAATGACGTCAGACACCAGTGTCAGTTTATGGGTGAAATCTGAGCCGTTCAGCTATGGAGCATTCCATATTGCACCACACCCAAGGCTTAACTTTAATGTAAGACTACAGTAAAACCTCTCTATAATGGCCACTAAATTACATCAAGTATTTTTTGTTAAAGGCAGGTGACTGCTGAAAGCAAGGTGAAAGTATAGGAGCGTTCTGTTTTTCTTTCACCTTGCTTTAAGCGGCCACCTGCCCTAAATACCAAATAATTAACACAATTTACTGTACTACTTGTTTCTCATCCCAGTCTACCTCTACCATTTTATGAATATTGTAGTAAAAGCTCAATACTACGAACACTCAAATATTATTATTATTATTATACCACATTTATATAGCGCTCTTTTCACACAGGATGTGTGCGTTCAAAAGCGCTTCACATGATTAAATTGCATGTACAGAATTATCTACCATTATTAATCTTTAACACAGGTGGCAGCTTAATGCAGAGTGAAAGTCATGCAGAAAGCTCCTAGAGGAGCATGACTTTCACCCTGCATTAAATAGCTACCTGCCTACAAAGACATAAATTCCTCCTTACTAAAATTCAAGTTTTTACTGTATTGCACAGTAGAACCCATCTAATACGACCGCTTAATAAATGCACATGGCTGTCTTTATACGCAGGTGGTTGCTTAATGCATGGCAAAACTAATGCAGAAAGCTCCTATAGGAGCTTTCTGCATTACTTTTGTCATGCATTAAGCTACCACCTGCATCTAGCACCAAGAATTATACCTCTTTTAGGTGCTCGCATTAGCAGGGTTTTACTGTAATTAATTAATTTCTATTCCAATTACAGTCATGCTGCTCCTCATTAGTACTGCCTGTTTGTGGTGACACTAATGAGTAGCATTAACTCATTTCCTCAAACGCTATTTTAAGACCCAACCTCTTTGAACAAATCTACCAAAAAGGAGCATTTACTAAAAAAAATGGTAAACTTTAGAATTGTGTATTTTAGAAACCATTGTCATAAATAGAGTATTTGCAAATAGGAGCAAAATTTAATGCTCTATTTATCACAA
Source organism: Azorinus chamasolen (assembly GCA_963576725.1). Lineage (NCBI taxonomy): Eukaryota > Metazoa > Mollusca > Bivalvia > Cardiida > Solecurtidae > Azorinus > Azorinus chamasolen. The sequence continues at coordinate 12,949,327 of OY755240.1, read as the reverse complement.
TGGTTTAAAAAGGTGACTTTTACTAAGGCATCCTAGGGCGTCAATATGAGGGAATGCCCGAAATGGGTTAAGATAACCCAGGGTTAATCCTTTCCCTCATATTGACGACTTTTGACGACTCTGTTAAAGTCACTTTGTGAAACCATTGTGATAAATGGAGCATTTGCTCCTATAGGAGAATCGCAATGGTTTCAAACTACAAAATTATAAAAAAAAAAATCCTATACTCTAATTAATGCTCCTTTTCGGTAGATTAAATTAAGGAGGTTGGGTCTAAAAATAGCCTATGAGGTAATGGGTTAACACAACTCAGAGTTTGAATGAAAAGTAAGAAATTTTATTAGAGCAATATGCATGTTTTCAACTTCTTGTGCTAATCCTTTCCCTGTTCTGTGTTATTTCAAATTTCCATACCTGTTGAATATTCATGAAAAAGTATTTATAATGAAATATGGAAGGTGGAACATTGTAGCCATTTTAGAAAGTAAAGAAACAGATCTTTTAAATTCCATCAGCAAACAGAGCAGACCCTGATCAGATGGCTCCTTTAGAAGCCGTCTGATCTGGGTCTACTCTGTTTGCAAATGCGTGAAAAACATGTCTATATGAGGGAAATGGTTAATCAATTAAATCTGGAAAACAAATATGTCTCCCTCTTTCAAGGATTAGTTTTGATAGAAGATAAATACCTGGTATTTACGCAAACATAAACATATTACTCGTGATTTTATATCGTTTATTTATACATTCTTTTTCAGAATATCAAAAAGATTGTGATCTATGCCAAAAATAAGGGGAAATTTGGATTTCCTAGAATAAGGTATGATCTAGTCGATATTAAGTATAACAGTCAGCACAATAAAACCTCTTTAACCCTTCCCCTATATTTTGGCCAGATTTCAATACCTACTGAATATTCATTAACAAAATAGTTATACAGAAATATGTAAGGTGGAACATTGTAGACATTTTAGAAAGCAACGAAACAGATTTATCAAATTCTATTAGCAAACAGGGCAGACCCTGATCAGATGGCTCCTCTAGGAGCCATCTGATCAGGGTCTACTCTGTTTGTAAATGCGTGAAAACTAGTATATATGAGGGAAAGGGTTAAAACGGATGTCCAAATAAGTATAAATTTTGGTCTTGGAGAAGGATGGCAGCTTAAAGCAGAGTGAAAGTATGTAAGAAATGATGTATGTATGAATATTCATTAGCTGAATATAATGGCATCATGAACAAGGGAAACTAGAAATAGAGCTGAGCCACATGTATATTATTATACCCCCGCAAAGGAAGTTTGAGAGGGGATATATAAGAGTCAGTGTGTTGGTTAGTCTGTTAGTCTGTCCGTAGCACAATGTCAATGGCACAGTTGGTCTGTCTGTCTGTCCATTGCACAACCTGGTTTGATTTGTGATCAAGGTAGCTGAGCATGGGGTATTCCAGTGATAGTTCTAGTTTTATTAGCAAACAGCATACCCTGATCAGAATGCTCCTATTGATGCCACTTGTTCTGGGTCTACTTTGTTTGCAAAGATGCCAAATGACACGTGTGTAGAGTGTCAAGAAGTCTAGTTGCAGGTTTTAAACCCTTTCCTTCATATAAATGCCTTTTCTCGCCTTTGCAAACAGAAGACCCAGATCAGATGGTTCCTGTAGAGGTAAACTGATCAAGGTCTGCCCTATTTACTTCAGGAAATTTATAGATCTGGTAATGGAGCATCCAAACCAGTGACATGATTCCCTTTCCATGTTCCATTTTACTGATTTTGGCCATGAATATTCATGAAATGAAAAAACTTTGAATAGATTAAACAGTGAAAGGGTTTAGGTTTTCTGCATTACCTTGTCTTGCATTAACCCATTACCTCATACTCATAGCCTATGAGTCATAGGCTATTTTTAGATACAACCTCTTTGAATAAATCTACCGAAAAAGGAGCATTAACTAAGAAAAGGAAAATTTTAGAATTTTGTAGTTTGAAACCATTGTAATAAATAGAGCATTTGCTCCTATAGGAGCAAATGCTCTAATTATCACAATGGTTTCACAAAATGACTTTAACAGAGGCGTCAAAAGTTGTCAATATGAGGGAAAGGGTTTAGCCGACACCAGTTTATTAACCCTTTACTCCATGGATAGTCATATAAGAAATAATGACATCATCAATAGTAATTACATTTATATTTATAATTGCATGTGAACACAGGAAGTTTTGGATTAGGTTCTATATTATTCCATGAGCAAGTAGAGCAGACCCTGAGCCATCTGGTCTGGGTCTGCTGTTTGCAAAGGCATAGAAAGGTGTATAAAAAAAGTACCGGTACCTTGTTAATAGTCTACTTTCAGTCTAAATGGGTGAATGACCGCTCAGCCTTCTGTACATTTATTCCCCAGGTCATTGAGCCATCCGCAAACAATATTAAGCACTGCTAACATATGGTGCAATTTCACAGTCGCAGTTCCAGCTAGTGAGCAGTCACCCTCTGAAATTTTGAGCTTGCCTAGCCGGTATTCGATCTTCGGACCCCTGGGTTATCAGCTCAGTGCTCAACCACTAGGCCAAGCCACCACCTCAAATACTATAGGTTTAGTTTTTATGCTATAGGAGCAATGTTCTTGCTATAGGTGTAGTTTCATGTTGTTATTTTATTTTTTTCAGGTACTCTGTTTGGAGACACATAGCATGCAACAAATTACAGATATCAGAGGATCTTGCCTGGTTGTAAGTACATGCATTTTGAGTTTCCTTACTTATAACAATACATACCATGCATGGGCATATACATGTATGTGTAAATTAAAATTTATTTAACAGTTTACTTGTGATTTTTTTTGTAAATAAATAATGCATACATGTGTATATGAATATTAATAAGCTAAATATTTATAATGGCTTATATGAACAAGAAATGTGCTGACTGGTCAAAACTGTAAAATCAGATCTTTATAAATCCAGAAGCAAATAGAGTAGGCTCTGATCGCACGACTCCTACAGGAGCCGTCTGATCTAGGCCTACCCTGTTTTAAAAGGTGTATGGGGTAAAGTGTTAAGAATAGCTCCTTTATTTTATGGTCAAAGACTCTTTGAGATGATTCTACAGACTGGTCACAATGTAGGGTTGGGTTTGTTTGAGAAATGATGTATTTCAAAATAAACAAGGCTGACCCTTTTCGTGAACTGTTGTATAGTTTTTAACTGTGCTTCATAGAACAATTTTTGCGAACAAAGTTTGAGCTATCTTTCTGCCATAGCCTAGTCCATAGACTAGTTTTACAACCAACCTCTTTGAATGAATCTACCCAAAAGGACCATTTACTAGAGAGAAAAAAATATTTTAGAATTTTGTAGTTTGAAACCATTATGATTAATAGAGCATTTGCTCCTACAGGAGCAAATGCTCTATTTATCACAATGGTTTCAAGAAGTGGTTATTACAGTTGGGTAGATAGGCGTATTTATGGAGGAAAGGGTTATAAAAAATAATAATAGTCTAATTAAAATTCTTATTTCTATTTTTTTTTCAAATTAATATATTTGAAGTATAGATGAGCTTTTTGTATATCAAGCTTTAAATGTGTTTACCTTGTGTTGTTTTCATTTAAAATTCTATGGTAATATTTGTAAAAAAAACACCAAGATCTGAATTTTTAACCCATTCCCTCATATTGATGACTTTTGACGACTCCGTAGAAGTCAATTTGTGAAAAAACATTGTGATAAATAGAGCATTTGCTCCTATAGGAGCAAATGCTCTATTTATCACAATGGTTTCAAACTACAAAAATTTGAAAATTTCCTTTTCTCTAGCTAATGCTCCTTTTCGGTAGATTTATTCAAAGAGACTGGATCTAAAAATAGCCTAGATGAGGTAATGGGTTAAATACAATATGTATATATGAGGTTTCGGTATTGGTATAAATTTGTTATAATTTGATAAGCCAACAGAGTAGACCCAGATCAGAAGGAGCCATTATGTATCTCTGCAAATGTGTGAACAAGTTTGTATGAGAGAAAGGGTTAAAAATGATGTAGTAAATATTTTTAGAGGATAAATGTTATCAAGCACATGTGTTATAATTTTCCTAATATTCAAGTATCTTGTGATGGAAGTGTTCTATCATTGTGTTCTAGCAGGATCCTGCATTTCTGTCTGTCACATTTTTTACCATGCATGTTTGTAATCCTTTCTTCATTTCTATTTTTTCAGGTACTTTTCAGCATGTCATTTACTAAGTGAAAACACATCAGCAGTAGAATATTTAGAGTGGGACCAGAGGTATTCCAAAGCTGCCAATTCAGAGAAAGGTCAGTTTGGTTTGCATTTGGACTCTCCACAATAGTCACTTAATGTTTTTTTTAAGGCAGATAGCTGCTTAATGCAGAGTGAAAGGTATACAGAATGCATAAATGGGAGCTTTCTCTGTCTCTTCATAACTTTCACCCTGCACGAAGCTCCCACCTACATTTTTTTCAGATTGTGTAATTATTAAAGGGAGATAATTCACAGAACCAGATCTGACATTACTCAAAGATTTGGGTAGAAAATATATGAAATTAGAACATACATACACATGGATTTTATGATGCAGTGCATACATGTACTAAATGCATAATTTTAGAATTATCTTATGTCTACCTCATCCTTGACCCAATGCTTCCAGTAGTGATGATGATGATAGTCAATTTAACCCTTGGTCTGTTCAATATTGATGTAAGAAAAATGACATCATGAATATTTATTAGCTAATTTTTTTTTATAATGACATATGTATTAGAAGAAGCTGTAGAGTCAGGTCTATTATAATTTCATATTCAATTCCAATTTTATTAGCAAGAGCATCATGTACAATACTTTTGGCCAAGTATATATATACAATATAAAGATGGCAAATGCATTACACCAATACATACATCAAGGTCAAGGAATAATTCACAAAGATGGAGCTAATACAGATTCAAACACAATCTGATATATAAATTGTAAAGTAAATACATAAAGAAAATTAAGAAGCAACATTATCTATGCATTCTGCATGTTTTAACATAGCCATATGATCTAGGTCAACTCTGTTCACACAGACGTGAAACAGTTTTCATTAAGGAAAAGGTTAATGAAACTTCCTTTGCAGTGCAATACTTTTTGTTGTAATGTAATGTCTTTATATGCCATTTCTGCTATTCCTTTTCCAGATGCCATGTAGACCCTGAAAACAACTTCATTTAAGTTTTCCAGTATATATAAGTGTCATATCTGCTTTTCTCTTTCAGATGCCATGAAGTGTGACGTCACTAACAACACTCTGAAGTTTGTTCTGTTCCTCTACATACAGCAAGTTCACAAAGTCTCACTGAAGGCCTCCCTTGTAGCAGGAGACGAGTATCCTTACTTGTAACAAACCAAAGATAGTAAAAACCCTCTAGAACCGGAATTCAAGTAGAGAAAAATCTAGATACTTTTAGGCAGATGGTTGCTTTATGCAGGATGAAAGTCATGCAGAAAGCTCCTCTAGGAGCTTTTTGCATGACTTTCATCCGACATTAAGCTGTCATCTGTTTTCGAGACCATTTCGTCCGGTTTAGAGGAGTTGACTGTACAGTAAACCCTCTCTATAACGGCCACTAAATTGTGTTAATTAGTTGGTATTTAGGGCATGTGGCTGCTTAAAGCAAGGTGAAAGTAAAACAGAACGCTCCTATTGGAGCATTCTGTTTTACTTTCACCTTGCTTTAAGCAGCCACCTGTTTTTAACAAAAATACTTGGATGTAACTTAGTTGCCGTTATAGAGAGGTTTTACTGTATATGATTACCTGATATTTTCATGTAAGAAATGATGACTTCATGAATATTTATTAGTAGAATTTTAATATATGACTTATGAAAACAGCAATGGTTGGCTATGGCAGCAACTGTAGTTTCAGATCTTTGTTATTTAATAGACAAACAGAGCATACACTGATAAAACATTTCCTACCGGAGCTGTCTGATCTGGGTCTACTCTGTTTGCAAAGTTGTATATATGGTGTTAACGGTTAGCTCTTTACCCGTAGAGTAAACATGTAAGAAATAATGACCTTGAATATCTTTTAGCTGAATTTTATAATGGCAGTATGTAAACGGAAATGAAAATAGAATCATATCTATATTTTATCATAAGCAAACAGAGAAGACCCTTATCAGACAGCCCCTACAGGACCTCTATGCACATTTAGTAACTATTGTTGTCTGCTTCTATTTCAGAAGTTAATTTTTTCCCTCTTATGCTGCAAATATACTATCAAAGTATCAAAAAGTTTCATTCCTGAATCCTGATAATATGCTAATTTACTTGGCATCTCATCTGGATCCAAACTGATTGCTTAGGTTATCAGGGATCTCATCTGGATCCAAACTGATTGCTTAGGTTATCAGGGATTTGTTGTTTAGCATATGAAGAGTTAAGACATTGTGTAATCCTGTCAGTCCACACTGCAAATGACTGTGAGATCTATAACATTAGTGTTTAAATATAAAGACTACAGTAAAACCCTTCTATACCAGATGTTCATTTTATTATACAATGTAAATATCAGTCCTGGAAACAGGTTGCAGCTTCTAGGAGCTTTCTGTCGGACTTTCACCCTGCATTAAGCAGCCACCTGCCTAAAAGTGTCTAAATTCTTCTCTACTAGAAATACAGTTCAGTGGGGTTTTACTATATTCAGTATGAGAGGTTTAAATTTGCTACAGGATTTTGGATGACAAACTGATTAGAGGGCTCCTTTAATGGTCGCCTGATCTGGGTCTACACTGTTTACAAATGTCAGTACAGTTGTCTCTTGTATTCAAAGTTAACATTCACTGATTCAGCGAGATACATTGAAACCTCACCACAACATTCATTTAAAAAAAAAATCGTCATGAAGCTTGTTCTGTTTACTGTCACCCTGTATTAAGCAGTCCATGTACATTGATTAAGAGGTTGCTGTAGTCTTTTTATGTGGGCAAGTTCCTTTCCTTGACTGCCTGAAGATGGCCAACAAGATCATCCAGTCCTGACCTGGACAGTTCAGGAGGTAGATCCACTCCACGCAGCAATAATAAGGTAAAACTACATCTTTTTAGACATTTGATCTAAAGGGATTTGAATGTTTCAGTTAACCCTACGTTTGATATTCGCGTCAGTGTACCTACCTGTAAAAAGTGAAGACCCAGATGAGACAGCTCCTGCTGGAGCTGTCTCATCAGGGTCTGCACTATTTACAAGTTGATTGTGCAACCAGTGCACTCCACAGCAGTGATTTCACAGCGAAATACTTGTAGACAGTGAAGATTTATATGTAATTATACAACAGGGCATGGGTAAAGAAGGAGAAATGAATTTTAAAATTCAGCAAGAGAAGGGTTAACACCCTCTACCTGATTAATATTCATGTAAGATATAATGACATATTAGAATGTATACATGATCATGAATGTTTCTATAATGGCATTAGGAACAAGAGAATTGGATTATATTGGTATCTTTATCTGATTTCAGAGTGAGTCTTCCTTTAAACTCTTGATCTCTGCTGCCAGATACTTTAACCGTTTCCCTGTTCTATATTTAGGCCAGATTTCAATAGATACTGAATATTCATGGTCAAAATAATTATAAAGAAATATGGAAGATGGAACAATGTAGACATTTTAGAAAGCAAAGAAACAAATCAAATTCTATCAGCAAACAGAGCAGACCCTGATCAGTCGGCTCCTATAGGAGCCGTCTGATATTGGTCTACTCTGTTTGCAAATGCGTGAAAACACGTTTATATGAGGGAAAGGGTTAAATGAGTAAGATTATGTAACAGCTAATTATTGTGTCATTGCAGAATAGTATGGGTTGTTCACTTTAACCCTTTACTCCATGAATATTCATGTAAAAAATGATATCATGAATATTAATTGGATTAATAGTTATTATAGCACATGGACATAGAAAGCTTTTGCATCTATGTTGTATCATAAGCAAACAGAGCAGACCCTTATAAGACGTCTCCTATAGGAGCTGTCTGATCTGGGTGTTTGCAACTGCATAGAAAGGTGTATTGATGGAGTAAAAGGTTGATTATACTTTATTATTACAGTAAAGTAGGCACAGTAAATTCTAGTTTTCTTTTGTATATATATACATATATATCATTATAATTCAGGTGTTGGATGACCACAGCCATATTGTGTTTGTACAGAATAATATTCACGAGATCCTGGAACTCCTAGTGGAGCATGGTGAGTTTAACCCATTACCACGTAGGCTATATTTAAATACAACCTCTTTGAATAAATCTACAGAAAAGGAGCATTAACTAGAGAAAAGGATCATTTTACAATTTTGTTGTTTGAAACCATTGTGATAAAAAGAGCATTTGCTCCTATAGGAGCAAATGCTCTATTTATCACAATGGTTTCACAAAGTAACTTTAACAGAGTCGTCAAAAGTTGTCAAAACCCAGTCTGATTACTGGTGTCATACTTTTTTATTTCTGCTGTATGTTAAACCTTTATTTCATTCAAACACTTTTTAATGCCTTTGCAAACAGAGTAGACCCAGATCAGACGGTTCCTGTAGGAGCCGTCGGATCAGGGTCTGCTCTGTTTGCTTATGAAATAGTTTTGATATGGCTCTGCAGTTTCTTCAGTTTCCAAAATTCACATATTTATACGGCTGTTATAAATTTTCAACTTTATATCAGAAATTCATCTAATATTTACAGTCATTATTTTTTACATGACTATTCAATAAATAAAGATTGAGGATTTCAGCTAAATTCACATTTTGTACTTTCAGACAGCTATTCCGTGTCACAGGGGGATGCATCATTGACAGTGAATGCCTTAGAAGCCCTGGGATTCCTTATTGCAGGTTCTGTTGATAGATGCAAGTAAGTGTACATCCCGTAGCTCTGTAGAAGCTTACCTCTTATATTTCTCAAAGTAGATATTTCTTCTTTTCCTTCTCAAAACACTGTTAACCTTTTCTTTCATATAAACGCCTTTTAAAGCATTTTCAAACACAGAAGACCCAAGAGAAGGCTTTGTTTGTTAATGGAATTTGATACATCTATTTCTTTAGTTTCTAAAATGGCTACAACGATCCACCTTCCATATATCATTATACATGTAACTATTTTTTTCATGAATATTCAGTAGGTATTAACTTGGACTAAATATAGAACGGGGAAGGGTTAAAGAGTCGAGACAGTTTGGATTCTGATGAGACCTTGAGGCACCTTTGATCTCATCTTGATCCAAACTGTTTACAATCGTTAATCATGTAATGTGCTAAATGCTAAACAAAACCTTCGTTTTTAGCTAATTGCACAAAACTTCTAACTAAGTTGGTCAAAGGTGATTGTTTATTTATCACCTGATAAATCATATAAGAATTTTAATAATATGAACTATTAAAATGACCTTTTGAACCAGACAATTTTGACTGTGGCAGATACTGTAGAATCAGATCTATATTATTCCATCAACAAATAGCACACAGTGATTAGCCAGCTCCTACAGAATCTGTCTGTACTTTGTTTGCAAATAGAGGGCTTGGTGCAAAAGTGAAAACTATTGTAACTACTTCACAAAGTGAAGGAGTTATAATAGTTTTGCACCAAGCCCTGGAAATGTGTATGAAAGATGCCTATCAGGTAAAGAAAAATAAATGCATTCAAGAAATGTAGCAAATGATTTTTTTGTATAAGTTGAACAATGTTACCCTTTAATATTATAACAGAATCCACTTAATATGAATAAATTAAAAAAATATATAAGGAAATTTATGACCATGGCAACTGGGTATCAGCTCTGTAGCATATCAGCAAACATCATCAAACAGTATCTGTCTGATCAAGTTCTTTGAGTTTAGAGTAAATGGTAAACGCTTTACACCATGAATATTCATGTAAGAAATAATGAAGTCATGAATATTAATTAGATTAATTTCTTATAATAGCATGTGGACACATGAAATTTTGACCATTGCAGAAACTGCAGAATTATATCTATATTATATCAAAAGCAAACAGCAGAACCTGATCAGACGGCTCCTATATTTTTATGTCGCTGACCTCTGACCTTGGTTGTTTATTGTGTTTCCAGGACCCTGTTGCCCCTTCAGGATATAGCTATGTTACAGACAGTTCAACACAGAAGTGGATACTCTAAGGTAATAGATCCATCATTTATATTCTATGAGTTAATGGTGATACAATTGGGCAACAGGTTGGATCCAAATGAGATGCCAATTAATTCTGTTTTTCATCAGGATCCAATTTGTTTGACACTACACTGTAATCCTAATTTTGAGAAAAACATATAAAAGAATCAACTACATGTATGAGAAATGAAGCAGACAAAACTATTGCAGAAATTTTCTTTAGAATATATATAGCACTTATATTATCCCATGTTTTAGAGGCTATATTATTTATAGAAACCTATTGGCTTATTTTTACGAATTTCAGAGAAAATAATGTATAGCTTTACTTTTTCTTCCAAAGGTGCTTTTAAAACTAATAAAATGTCCACTTTTCTAATTCATTTTTATGCTGTAAATGATATGATGTTTTCGTTGTTTGCTAAAATTTTCCATAAATATTTGGTTCATGTTTTTGCAGTTGATTAGAAGCTTCTCCCTAAGGCTATTACAGACATGGATCAAAGACTGCTTGGTTCAAAACCCGTTTGGTATATCAGCGTGTATTGCAAGTGGCAGAAGACTCTCATGGCCTCTAGGAGGTAAATCTCAATACTTCTGAACAGATGTAACATTTAACTCCATGAAAACACTTTTATATTCCTTTGCAAACAGAGAAGACCCGGATCAGATCGCTCCTATAGGAGCCATCTGATTAGTGTCTGTTCTGTTTACTTATGACATAATATAGATATGACTTTACATTTTCTGCCATGGTTAAATATTCCCATGTTCATATGTTAATATAAAAATATAACTAATTAAAATTTAATATGCATAGTGTCATTACTTCTTACATGAATGTTCATGGAGTATAGTGCTAAAACCAGCATACTTTCATATACTCCTCTATATTAACCCATTACCTCATAGGCTATTTTTAGATCCAACCACTTTGAATAAATCTTACGAAAAGGAGCATTAACTAGAGAAAAGGATTTTTTTTAGAATTTTGTAGTTTGAAACCATTGTGATAAATAGAGCATTTGCTCCTATAGGAGCAAATGCTCTATTTATCACAATGGTTTCACAAAGTGACTTTTACAGAGTCGTCAAAAGTCGTCAATATCAGGGAATGAGTTAATGCCACATATAATCATCAGCTGATTCCTTGAATTCTGAATATTCAACTACTTAAAATTTAATATGCATAGTGTCATTACTTCCTACATGAATGTTCATGGAGTATAGGGCTAAAACCAGCATACTTTTGCATATTTCTGATACTCCTCTATATTAAGTTATTAACTGATTACCTCATAGGCTATTTTTAGATCCAACCACTTTGAATAAATCTTACGAAAAGGAGCATTAACTAGAGAAAAAGGATTTTTTTAGAATTTTGTTGTTTGAAACCATTGTGATAAATAGAGCATTTGCTCCTGTAGGAGCAAATGCTCTATTTATCACAATGGTTTCACAAAATGACTTGTACAGAGTCGTCAATCTGCGGGAATGGGTTAATGCCACATATTATCATCAGCTGATTCCTTGAATGCTGAATATTCAAAGTGGAATGACCCATTAGTAACTGTATTGTCCCTTTAAAATGAAAGTCTTATATTTGCTAAAATGAATTTTAATGACAAACAGTGGAGTCACTGATCAGAAGAATCCACTGTTTGCAAATGTCTGTATACATATGTACTCCCACAATGAGTGCAAATTAAGTTGAATTTTCAAACAGTATAGCCACCTGATCAAGATCTATAATGTTTCTAATTGAACTATTTCTAATCAATGTAAACCTTTAATAGTGAATGGCATCTGAAGTCAAACAGTTGTAAACCATTACATTTTTAGCTCATCAGAGCACAAAGTGCTCAGGGTGAGCTTTTGTGATCGCCTGATGTCCGTCGGCGTGCATTGTGTGTCGTTCGTCATCCCTCATCAGTCGTCAACAATTTGGACCTTTAAAATTCTTCTCCTCTGAATCTACAGGGTTCTCAGCTTTTATCTATGGCACATAGCATCATATGTAGGTCTACAAAAGTTATATAAATTATGTCCCTGGGGTCAAAATTGGCCCCGCCCCGGGGGTACATTGTTTTCTATAGGAACATATAGCGAAAACTTTTTCTCTGAAACTGGAAGGTTCTCCGCTTTCATATTTGGCACATAGCATCATGTTCAGGTTCTCTACAAAAGTTTTATAAATTATGCTCCTGGGGTCAAAATTGGCCCCACCCCAGGGCCGGCTAGTTTTCAATAGAAACATATAATGAAAACTTTGAAAATCTTCTCCTCTGATTGTCTGGTGAGCGCTTCATTTTTGTGTCACCTGCCGCGAGGCAGTGTGTCACTTAGGGATTACTTTTCCGTTGTCTGTCTGTCTGTCAGTCTGTCTGTCTGTCTGTCTGTCTGTCTGTCTGTCTGTCTGTCTGTCTGTCTGTCTGTCTGTCTGTCTGTCTGTCTGTCTGTCTGTCTGTCTGTCTGTCTGTCTGTCTGTCTGTCTGTCTGTCTGTCTGTCTGTCTGTCTGTCTGTCTGTCACACTTTCTGTTTTTGGCTGTTATTTCTAAACTAATCATTATAGAGCTTTCAAATTTCACATGTGTCTTTCTCCCATTGAGAACCATTGATGTCACTAAGCTCCATCACTCTGCATGCAATAAGTTTTGAGTTATTCCCCTTTGTTCACACTTTCTTTGTTTAGCTGTCATTTTTAAACTTATCATTATAGAGCATTCAAATTTCACATGTGTCTTCCTCTCTTTGAGGACCATTGGTGTAACGAAGGTCCATCACTCTGCATGAATTACTTTTTGAGTTATTCCCCTTTGTTCTGATTTCACTCCAGCATATTAACAGTTTTGTGTCAGATGCAAGCAGGTGACACATGTGTTCCTCAGAACATTCTTGTTATATAAAGATTTGGCAATTACTTCTCTCCAAGATGATACTCATGATTACCATCAGAGAAATAAGAGATTTTGATTGTTGATACATATAGCTCTGTTATGCTGCAATGTCTTAATATTAACCCTTTACTCCATGAATATTCATGTAAGAAATAACGATGTCATGAATAATATTTAGATTAATTTCTATAATGGGACATGAACATACAAAACATTGGTCATGTCCATATTATTTCATAAACAAACAGAGCAGACCCTGATCAGACAGCTCCTAGAGGAGCCATTTGAAATGGGTCTACTATGTTTGCAAAGGCATAGAAAGGCCTATTTCTGGAGTAAAGGGTTAACTTGTCTACTGTCTCCTCTCTGTTATTGATCAGGTGAGGAGGCTAAAGAAGGCAAAGAGAGTCACACGAAGAGAGGAAGGATGGCCACCAATGCTCATGCTGTACCCAGAGAACATATGAAGGGGTAAGAGGAGAGCAATATGAGAAAATATGCATGTATGAATATTAATTAGTGGAATTAATAATATCACAAACAAGGGAAATTTATCATGAAGGTGGACGCTGTACTTAACCCATTCCCTCATATTGACGACTGTTGACGACCCTGTAAAAGTCACTTTGTGAAACCATTGTGATAAATATAGGAACAAATGCTCTATTTATCACAATGATTTCAAAGTACAAAATTATAAAAAAAAATTCTTTCTCTCTTATTAATGCTCCTTTTCGGTAGATTTATTCAAAGAAATTGTATCTAAAAATAGCCTATGAGGTAATGGTGTATCTAAAAATAGCCTATGAGGTAATGGGTTATAGCAAACAGCAGACCTTGATCAGACAGCTGCTACATCTTATCTGGGTCTACTCTGTTTACAAAGCTGCTAAGTTAACCCATTACCTCATAGGCTATTTTTAGACACAACCTCTTTGAATCAATCTACCAAAAAGGAGCATTTACTAGAGAAATGGAAAAGTTTAGAATTGTGTAGTTTTTAAATGGTTTAATAAAGTGATAATACAGAGATGTTGAATGGCATATTTATGGAGGAAAGGGTTAATAAAAGTGTTGATGGGGTATTGTAGACCGTGTAAAACCAGACAGGCCAGGGTTGACTTTCATTCCTGTTATCTTTTCTGCAATGCTTGCATACAACGGACTGAATTTTTGTTTATGGATTATTAGACTTTTCTCTCATACAAAATGCTTTTTCATGCTTGCAAACAGAGTAGTCCCAGATCAGACAACTCTTGTAGGAGCCATCTAATCAGAGTTTGCTGTGTTTGCCTATGAAATTATAATAGATATGACTCTAGATGCAACTGTGTGTTTTGTATGTTGGGTTTCCTGCATGACTCATACATTTACTTCTACAGATTCCTGTGTACCTAATGCCATTATAATGATTCAGATAATAAATATTTATGATATCAGTTTTGTTTGGTTCAGAATTTTCAATTGTAACAGCCTGGAAATCAGAAATTTCTTGAAACTCACAATATCAATTTATTATTCTGCGGTGTATTGTAATTTATATCAAGGTTTCATGAATCTGTATCATTCCTCATGACAATTTTGTTGACATTCTTGGCAGTTAACACATCAAGTTAGGAAACTTTAATTGGTGACAGTTTAAGGTATTCAAAGTTTGCTTTATATTACATAGTATGATTTAAAAATTAGCAATCATTTGTTCAGGAAATCGATTTGAATATATTTAACCCATTCCCTCATATTGACGACTTTTGACGACTCTGTAAAAGTCACTTTGTGAAACCATTGTGATAAATAGAGCATTTGCTCCTAAAGGAGCAGATGCTCTTTTTATCACAATGGTTTCAAACTACAAAATTCTTAAGTTTTCCTTTTCTCTAGTTCATGTTCCTTTTGGGTAGATTTATTCAAAGAGGTTGTATCTAAAAATAGCCAATGAGGTAAAGGGTTAAACACAAATAAATAAAAACATAATCAAGTACATGTAGTGAAAAGAGCAAAGTTATATTGTGAAACTTACATGTAGATGTAAAAATGATCAAATGTCAATAAGAGCATGTAATAAATGGAAAATTGGCATTATCAGTCTTCTCTTTCCAGGAACAAAATTATCATTATGAGTCAAGTTGGCCAACAGACTATAGCCAGGGTAAGTTTGTGTAATGTTTTGCATGATAACAGCGAATGTGTGATTACCATGGAAACAGTCTAGATCCAGATGAAATGCCCAGTAACTATTTTCTTTATTTTTCCGATAACCTTTTCCTTCATATAAATGACTTTTCATGATTATGCATGCAGAGTAGACCCAGATCAGATAACTCCTATAGAAGGGCCTGCAGTGTTTGCTTAAAGCATTGTATAGATCTGTTTCAGCAGTTTCTGCAAAGTTGAAAAAATCCTGTGTCCATGTTCAATTTAAAAGATTATGCCCATGAATATTCATGAGGTGACAAAATGTTTAATAAATATTGAAGAGGGAAAGGTTGAATCCTATCTTGTTGGTTCTTATTTGCGGTGATTTAATCAACATGACATGGTTTGGCTAAGAATGAAAATATTTGGATAAATGACTACTCCCCCATACCCATTGTTTCGTTTTGTCTTTTATTTCAGAGCTCTAACACATTAGAAAACAGCAGTGTGAAGATTCATCGATGTCATTCTGCATATTTATACCTTTTATCCCCACTTAGGTGAGTCATTAGAAATGATTAAAACTAGGGATGTCAACGAATATTCGAATATTCGAATATTCGTTTTTTAATCGAATATTCGAACCCTATTTTACCATTCGAATATTCGTTTCAGTTATGTGTATACATTTTTATAAAAAAAAATTTAAAAAAAAATATATTGATACTGTCGGTGATCTGTTTACTTACAGAAAATGCATCACTGCACAAGTCCTCCCCGCTACCCTGCTGCAGGTGACACCTGTGTTGTCATCAATTAATTAATCCCCTGGGGCCACAGTCTGACGAAGGGAGAATCAACAAACCAGTGACAAACAGCTAACACACTTGCAAACAGTCACCTTTAATTTAGTATACTCCCAATTAATTCGCTGATTGCCGCCATTGTTTGTCAAGTACGGTCTAAAACACTGACCTGCAAACAATGCCAGAGTCGCGAAAATCAGAGTCGGCACATCAAAGTAACAACTTTTGATTGGTTTGTCAGTTTGCTCATCATATTAAGCAATCTATTTTAAATACTGTAAGTGTTATGTTTGAAATTGTTGTCTTTATTAAAATTGGAAAAATGACTTTGTATACATCATTAACTCCACATGATTAAGCTATCCAATGACACATGCGGGCTGTGAAAATAAACACCGCCCACCAAAACAAATGTCCCATAATGCATCAAATAATCTGCTATAAAATATAATGATAATAGAAGGTCCTCATCAATTGTCTTCTTTATACAATTTATTGAATATCTATCGAAAGTAAAATCATCTGAAACATGCCGCCTCAACGATCTGAAGTCTGGAAGCATTTTACGCTATCCACAGATAAGAAAACAGCTAGTTGCAACATCTGTCAAGCTGCGCTAACTTACGCTTTAATAACAGTAGAACCTGTGGATAACGATCATAATGTAACAGAAATATGGTCTTCAATAAAAGTCTTTGTTTAATGCAGACTGAACGCATTGCAGCTTAAAATTATGATCGCTTAATACAGGTTCTACTGCATATTAAATTATTTCTTTGAAACTTAATGTTGAGTTAAATGGCATTACGACCCAAACAGTTTTAAAACTTACCGACCGGAAACTAATTAAATATCCACCTGAAACGCAAGCGCAGTTGATATGTAGCACAGCTTAACGAATACTTCAAGGTTCAAACAGTTTGGATCCTGTTGAGACTCCGAGCAGGATCCGAACTTTTTGATACCCAGCTCGTAAAACTTCCAAGCGCAGCGCGAGCTAATCGTGGGTATTTAATTAGTTTCGTTTCTGTACGGGCAGCAATTAGGATGTCTTAAATTTATACCAATTGAGCACAGCTATGGGAAAACCATCCATAACGTATTGCAAACAGTGTAGACCTTGGTCAGCAATTTAGCTCATATATCGGTACTCAATTTTACATGACTGGAAATACTAAATAAGAGACGATGGCGATAATTTTTGTTGTCTCTAACCGGAAGTTGGGCGTATCATGTACATAACAGAAAACAAAGCCAAACACTTTAATCAATGGTGAATTTAATGCATTTCCATGATTCACAACATTCATAAGGGGGCAGCGATGGCAAACATATGCAAATCAGAATCAATATAAGAATTTACTTACATAGACATCTAGTAACATGGTAAAACGTACATTAGAAAACTTTCGAAAAATTAGACGCCTATATTCCAGCTCCGACGTAGATTCAATTATACATGATTAAAAAATCTCAGTCACCATGACAGTCACAGGTAAACGAATATTCGAATAGTAATCCTATCGAATATTCGAATACCAAAATCCCTATTCGTTGACATCCCTAATTAAAACCCATCAATGCGGGGAACCAGTTACTAATGTCTTTTGCAAACAGTTCCTAGAGGAGCCCTCTCATCAAGGTCTGCACTTTTTGTCTCATTATATGTTTGCTTTAAAAAAAAAGAAATGTAATATTACTCATGGCATGCTAATATAAAAGAAAACAATGTTTTCCAAGTAATAGGCTTGTTTGTGCATCAGTCTTTCACTTATCGTTTTACTGTGAATTTAGTTAATCTAACCCATTCTCTCATATTGATGCCTTTTCATGCCTCTGTAAGAGTCACTTTTTGGAACCATTGTGATAAATAGAACATTTGCTCCATAGGAGCAAATCAATATTAGTTTGTAAGCAAACAGAGCACACCCTGGTCAGACAGCTTTTTCAGGATCTGTCTGATTTGGGGCTAGTCTTTTTGCACATGTGTAGTGGTGCATCTGCATCCTATAAAGGGTTGACCCTTTCCCTGTTCACTATTCCTGTAAGAAATAATGACATCATGATTAGTTATTAGCTGAAGTTTCATCATGAAAACTTTTCAAGGGAAATTTTTGCTTAGACAAAATCTATAGAATCAGATCTATATCATGTAAAGTATAAAGAGAGCATACATTTACTTGAAGGAAAGAGTTAACAGATTTATTCATACAGTAAAACCTCTCTAAATGCCATTTAACCCTTTCCCTCATATAAACGTGTTTTCACGCATTTGCAAACAGAGTAGACCCAGATCAGACGGTTTCTAGAGGAGCCGTCTGATCAGGGTCTACTCTATTTGCTAGTGGAAATTGAAAGATCTGTGTCTTTAGTTTCTAAAATGGCTACAATGTTCAAGCCTCCACATTTCATTATAACTATTTTGCGCATGAATATTCAGTAGGTATTAAAATTTGGCCTAAATACAGAACAGGGAAAGGGTTAATGCATGGTGCTTTCTGTGTAACTTCTCACCCAGCATTAAGCTGCCACCTGTCTCCAAGACCAATATTTATGCTAAATTTAATGTCCAGTTTAGAGGGGTTTTACTGTATATAATGTTTGAAAATTGTTATCATTTCTTTACGACAGGTCAGTAACTATAGAGAAGTGCCGTAACTCAACCATCATTCTTGGACCTGTTGAGACGGTGGTGAACCTCAGCCACTGTGAGAACGTCACGCTGATTGCCTGCTCCAGGCTTATTACTGTCAGGTAAGTTTGTTTGTAAATTTAAATCACTGCATTGTTAGTGATGAGTTTTTGATGACCTTTGCCATAACAATAGATAAAGGGGCCATTGGCCCTAAAAAAACCAACAAAGGAAAAGCAATGGCAACGTAGTCGATTGGCATGTTTGTGTGTCACGCTTTAACATACATTGGCATTACACTATAATCCTCAATGGGAATGATTTCAAACTTGGAACACATGCATATAGGAACATGTACACATGCGCAGACCCAGATCAAACTCCTTCTGAAGGAACAGTTTGATCTGGGTCTATACAATTTCTCCTCTGTCAGTCATTTACAATTATCAAAATAATGACACTTTGATTGTTCAGCTTAACCAGAGGAGAGGAAAGATTGGGTGTCAGACTATTTGTGATAAATACTGTAATACAGCCATCAGTGTTCAGTTTGTTTCTACTCGGTTTCAGTGGCTGTACTCTGTGTACTGTCCATGCAGTCACACCCAACCCACCAATAATCCTGAGTGGCAATGACACCCTACAGCTGGCTCCCTACCACACATTCTACCCCAAACTAGAGGAGCACATGGCTGATGCTGGAATAGGTAGGTGGAACTTTCAGAGTCTTATGGATCTCCTATGCTCTATTTATCACAATGGTTTCAAAACATGACTTACAGATGTGTCAAAAGGCGTCAGTATAAGGGAATGGGTTAAACTCTTCAAGTGTACTTCCAGTGAACTGAATATTTGTAACAGTGTAGACCAAGATTAGACTCATGGAGGAGCACTGATTACAGTGTAGACCAAGATTAGAGTCATGGAGGAGCACTGATTACAGTGTAGACCAAGATTAGACTCATGGAGGAGCGCTGTGATTACAGTGTAGACCAAGATTAGAGTCATGGAAGAGTGCTGTGATCTGGGTCATTCAAGTCTCTGCTGCTAATTTACAATTCTAAGAATTGGGTTTTACATATTTAACCCTTTACTCTATGAATATTTATGTAAGAAATAATGACGCCATGAATATTAACTAAATTCATTGTTATAGTAGCACATGGAATTTTTGGCCATGTCAGAAATTGTAGAATATGTACATTATATCATAAGCAAACATGGCAGACCTGACCCTGATCAGATTGCTCCTATATCTGATCTTGGTCTACTCTGTTTAAAAAGGTGTAGAAGGGCGTATTTATGGAGTAAAGGGTTAAGATGAATATGGTACATGTACAGTAAAACTTGACCTAACGGTCACCTGAAATGAACCGTCACCTCGTCTTAACGGTCAGTTTGAAATATTTCACCCCAAACGCTATATTACGACCCCATTAGAAAAAAACCCAGCAAACAGCCTGGCGGCCAGATAGAAATGTGTGAAAACCCAATACACACTGCCAGCTGACACATGTCAAAATGGATGCTGCGCATTGTAACTTTCCGACATTACGGAAATCACCGATCGAAATATCGTGACTGCTTCGTTCACTTCTGTTATGTCGGGAAAGTGCATAGATTGGCCGTTTCGGTGTTTTTCGTTATGTCGGAAGTGAAGAAATAAACCAAGCGTTGACCTTGGCCTTAGGGCAAGATTATAATCGATGGCATGATAATCCTTTCACCTCCTTTACCTGTTAAATGTGCAAATATAGGGGTGTTGAGAAGTTTGTCTGCACATTACTGAATCAAAAGAGATAACATCAAAACAAAATATTTTACCTATATTTACAAGGATAAAATACATGATCTTTTTGATAAGGCATTAAAGTACATGTAGATATCTTTTGCATTTGTATGACCAAACAGAAAAATCTCCCAAAGCATCCACCCCTCGATTAAGTGGTCACCTCGCTTAAGCAGTCAATTTGGGCTCTTCCCTTGACTGGCCGCTTAACACAGGTTTTACTGTATTCATTTTTCTTCTTGGTCACTGTAGGTGTTGATAGGAACCAGTGGGACAGACCATTATGCATCGGCCCTGATCATAAGGAAGAGACACCAGTTTGGGAAATAATGCCTTACAGTGATTTCTTCACCTATAAAATCCCGTTTGATATGGAGGGTCCTACACATGAAATTCCAGGGGGGCTGCCAAGTAGATTCCAAAAGGCAGTGTCGCATCGACATAAGCAGATTGACTCTTGGCAGAAAACAATGAAGGAGGCAGGGCTTACACGTGAACAGAGAAAAGAGTTTCAGAGTTTTGTGGAAAGTAGATTTCATACGTGGTTGGCGGAATCTGGGAAAAAAAGAGAACTAGATGGTCTGGTTGTACCTCAAGCAGGAAAGAAATCTCAGCAGTAGAAAGTGAAAATGAGTGTAAATGCCGTATCAGCCCTCTCCATCAGTTTGTAAAGCTGAATTAGTCAATATCAGCACCATTTTAGTAATTTTAACCCTTTACCTGATGAATATTTATATAAGAAATAATCACATCATGAATATTTATTAACTGAAGTTTTATAGTGGCATATGAACTCAGAATATTTTGACTGTTGCAGAAACTGTAGAATTAAATCTAAATAATTCCGTAAACAGCTGAGCAGACTCTGATCTGACCTGGGTCTACTCTATTTGCAAGGGCATTAAAAGTGCCTCTATCAGGTAAACGGTTAAATGTAACTAACTGAGTTGCAAGAAGTGTAGAATAAACTAACAGCTTGGATCCAGATGAGAAGATGAATCACTCTTTGTCTCATCTAGATCCGAGCTGTATCGAAAGGACAGTTTGTCTGAAACTGTTCTTTGCATACAGCTCCTGAGTCAGGCAAACTGTTCTTTGCATACAGCTCCTGAGTCAGGCCAATTGTCCTTTGCATACAGCTCCTGAGTCAGGCAAATTGTTCTTTGCATACAGCTCTTGAGTCAGGTAAATTGTTCTTTGCATACAGCTCCTGAGTCAGGCAAATTGTTCTTTGCATACAGCTCTTGAGTCAGGTAAATTGTTCTTTGCATACATCTCCTGAGTCAGGCAAATTGTCCTTTGCATACAGCTCTTGAGTCAGGTAAATTGTTCTTTGCATACATCTCCTGAGTCAGGCAAACTGTTCTTTGCATACAGCTCCTGAGTCAGGTAAATTGTTCTTTGCATACAGCTCCCGAGTCAGGCAAATTGTTCTTTGCATACAGCTCCTGAGTCAGGTAAACTGTTCTTTGCATACAGCTCCTGAGTCAGGTAAACTGTTCTTTGCATACAGCCCCTGAGTCAGGTAAACTGTTCTTTGCATACAGCCCCTGAGTCAGGCAAACTGTTCTTTGCATACAGCTCCTGAGTCAGGTAAATTGTTCTTTGCATACAGCTCCTGAGTCAGGTAAACTGTTCTTTGCACACAGCTCCTGAGTCAGGCAAACTGTTCTTTGCACACAGCTTGGATCCAGAGTTGTTAGCTACTTGATCGATAATTTGTCAAATGAATTAGTAACAACTGCAGCAGATCAGAGTTGCAGGGGACGTTGTTCCTTTAAATTAACCCTTTCCTTCATAAATATGCCTTTCTACACCTCTGTAATAGTCACTTCTTGAAACCATTGTGATAAATAGAGCATTTGCTTCTATAGGAGCAAATGCGCTATTTATCACAATGGTTTCTAAACTACAAATTCTAAAAAAAATCCTTTTCTCTACTCTAGTTAATGCTCCTTTTCGGTAGATTTATTCAAAGAGATTAGGTCTAAAAATAGCCTATGGAGGAATGGGTTAAGCTAAGGGTTCACCAGAGGTCCAGATAAGATGCATAAATTTAAACATTTTCAACAATAGCTCATTTATTTCTCCATCAAAACCTATACCGTGACTACTCTTTAGAATTGTCTCGAAGAGGTGATTCTAAAGAGTGCTGGCAGTATAGAATTTGGTGGAAAAATGATGAATTTCGTATTTGGGTATACAAATATACACATTTATCTGTAACCCTGGGGTTTACCTTATGGGATTGCCTTAGTTTTGTTTGCATGATTTGCAAAAGACTGAGCCTCTTTGTTTCCTATGATTGGTGGCTCAATTAACCCTTAACCGCATTTAAATGCTTTTTCTTCATATAAACGCCTTTGCAAACAGAGTAAACCCAGATCCTGTACGAGCTGTGATCAGGATCTGCTCTGTTTGCTGATGAAATTACAATAAATCTGACTCTACAGTTTTTACCAGTACCAACAAATCCGGTGTACATTTGTCATTATAAAAATTCAGCTAATAAATATTCATGCCATTATTTCTTGCATGAATATTCAACAGGGAAAGGGTTAAAAGAGAAAAACAAAGAATTGTTACCGGTTAAAAATTTAAGATTCCATATTTTCTTCAACATTATTTTTGTCTGTATGTTATATTGCCATGATAAATTAAAGCACATTTGTAAAAACAAGATGCATGTTGTTCATTTGTTCATGTCAACACATTTCATGCAAATGTTGTTCATTTGCTCATATTGACACATTTTAAGATGTTTATTTCTTCATGTCTACACATTTCAGTACTTAAAAAACCAATTTAACCATTTGAATGTGGAAAATGAGTGTTCAATATTTGTTTTTGCAAACAGTCGACCCAGATCAGACGGTTCCTGTAGGAGCCATCTGATAAGGGTCTGCTTATGCTATGATATAGATATGATTCTACAGTTTCTGCCATGGCTAAACATTTCAGTGTCGGCGTGGTATTATAACAAATAATCTAATCCTATTCATGATGTCATTATTTCCTACATGAATATTCATAGAGTAAAGGATTAAACATTCAGGATTCAGAGGCATAATGTGACACTGTGTAGTTTTAACCCTTCCCTTCCTATTCACGTCAATATACCTACAGTAAAACCTCTCTATAACGGCCATTAAATTGTGTTAATTAGTTGGTATTTAGGGCAGGTGGCTGCTTAAAGCAAGGTGAAAGTAAAACAGAACGCTCCTATAGGAGCGTTCTGTTTTACTTTCACATTGCTTTAAGTAGCCACCTGCCTTTAACACAAAATATTTGATGTAATCAAGTGGCCGTTATAGAGAGGTTTTACTGGGGTTTTTTTGGGTTTTTTTTCTTGTTTTTTTTTATTCACCCCGTCCAATTAGTGTGTTACAGGTCGGGGTGGGCCATCCCTCACACACTTTACAAAGAGAATCGTAGCATGATTATATATACATTGTAAAATAAAAAGAACATACATGTAATGTCCAAATAAAGGCAGATTCTTTCGGCCTTCCTGTCTTTTTTATATTTGGATGGGGAATTAAGATGAGACATTTTTTCAAGAGAGCTCTCTGTGTGCATGAAACACATACACGTTTCAAAAGAATAAGCTTTATGCAGAATGATCAGGAGTTTTCACTGCCAGAGTTAGGGTAATAATTTGTAGCAACTTGATTTGGAAATAATATAGTATTTAATAACTTATTTGACAATATGTGGAAAAACAGTTTTTAAAAAGTGAATTGTAAGCAAGTTATTTTGCATATCCACTGTCTAATACATGTATATATTTTTCCCATCGCTTTACAAATTTGTCTATTCTGTTATTTTCATGGGCTAAATAACTCATTGGCTGAAAATAATTTCTCAGTTTATTCATTATTGATGTTATAGACAGTGGTTTATTATGAAGCTTAGACACAAATATGTAGTGTTTCAGTTGGATCAGAAAGGAACAATCGGCAGGTGTGTTATCAATGTTAAAAATAAAGGATTTTTCCTGAAATATGATATCTATATATTTAGTTTTTAGATATGTTTTGATTTCCTCTAGGAAGGCTTGTGTTTCAGGGCAGGACCAAAGCATATGAATAATGTTTTCTTCAACCTGACAGTGATAGCATAGAGGACTAGTAATGGCATTAATAGCAAACAGATATTTTTTGGTTGGTAATATATTATGATTTATTCTTATCTGAAACCATTGCAGGGAGGTTTTACTAGAAGATTTAAATGGTGACATAAAAATATGTTTCCACGTTTCTTCACTTATATCAAATATTTTTTCCCATTTTAGCTTTGCTGTCGCAATTTCTTTATTTTTATTCAGAATATTGTAAATATCTTTTGTGCCTTTTTTACTCTTTGTCAAAATTGAGATTGAAAATGGTATACTTGGATTTGGGAGCTTTTTGTTTGGTAGTTGCATGTGGTTTATTTTTGCATATTCTTTTAAAGTCTTTATTAATCCATTATATTGTAAAAAGTTAGTATGTACTAGGCAAAAGTGATTAAAATCTGCTTCATTATAGAAACTGCCATTTTCTTGTATCAAATCATTGATAAGATATATTCCTTTTTTCACACCAATTTTTAAAATAAATGGGTTGTTCCCCCATTATAATCTCACTATTGTAAAATATTGGTGTGGCAAGAAATTGATCTGTATTTGATACAGAAGCTGTCTTTATAAGTACTTCATATGATTTTAAAACGTCTTCCCAAAATCTATTTTTCATTTTCTGTCTCTGTTTTTGTATAAATGCATCTCCAAATTTTAAAACATTCTTTAAATCAAAACTCTCCGCAGCAAGTTTGCTCCATTTACCTGGATTAAAAATACACCTTCTTAACCATGTAATTTTAAGACTCCGTATAAATGCTAGTAAGTTTATCATTTTTAGTCCTCCTTCATGGTATTCCTTTATGATTATGCTCTGTTTAATTTTTGCTGGTCCTTCCCATAGAAAATCAAAAAACAAGTTGTTTAAATGTTTCAAGATATCTTCATGTGGATTAGGGATCGATATAAACAAGTGGTTGAATATGGGTAACAATAACGATTTTATCACTGTTATTTTTCCTATAGGTGTAAGATATCGTCTTTTCCATTTGCTAATAACTCCCTTCATATGAGATATCTTATCTTTATAGTTTAGAATTACAATTTTCTCCAAATCCACATCAAAGTTTATCCCTAGGAGTTTAAAGCTAGTTACTCCCCATTTCAGCTTCCATTTTGTTTTTATGGTGTTACTACTATATTTATTTTTACCTATCCAAACAACCTGCGTTTTGTCAAAATTTACATTGAGACCTGAATATTGTGCAAATGCTGACAATTCATTTAATGTTTCATTCAGTGAGTTTGACGAGCCATCAAGAATTGCAGCACAGTCATCTGCATATTGTGAGAATTTAAATTCAACATTGCCAACCTTGATCCCTTTTATATCTTTATTCTGTCTGATTCTTATAGCAAGGATCTCAGCACATAAGATGAAAATATAAGGTGAGATAGGGTCCCCTTGTCGGCAGCCCCTTTCAACTTCGAAAAAAGATGACAAGTTACCGCCTTGATTTACACAAAGTTTTGCGTTTTTATTTAATACTGTTATCCATGACTGAATGGACTTGCCAAATTTAAAATATTGCAAAACCTTCCTGATAAAGTTCCACGATAAGGAATCAAATGCTTTTTCAAAATCTACCAGAAGAATAAGGCCTGGTATGTTGTGATTATCTGCAAAGTTCATGATGTCATATATTATCCTTGTATTTTCTCCGAGATACCGGCCAGCTATAAATCCTGTTTGATCCTGATTAATAAGTTTTGGTAACACAGTTTTAATTCTATTTGCGATTGCACTGGACGCAATTTTATATGCACAGTTCAGCAAGGATATTGGTCTATAATTTTTTAAAAATTGTCGTGATTTATTTTCTTTTGGAATGCATGTTATTATACCTTCTTTTTGTGTAGTGGATAATTCACCATTTTTGAATCCGTAATTAATAGCTCTTATTACAAAATGTCCTAATTTTCGCCAAAATACTTTAAAGAAATCTGCACTAAAACCATCTGATCCAGGACTACGATTGTTTTTCATTGATTTTAATGCATCAGACCCCTCCTTATATGTAATTAATCCTTCTAGAGATTTAGATTCAGTTTCTGATAATTTAGGAATATGGTCATCATTAAGTTCTGCTCCTATGTCGACATCAATTAACTTATTATCTCTGCTTGAGAACAATGATTGATAAAACATTTTTGTCTCCTCAAGAATTTCAGATTGCTCCTTTACAATTGTGCCATCTTCCTTCTCAATCTTTGGAATTATTTTACTGATATAATTTTGGGATTCAAGGCCACAAAAGTAATTGGTTGGTTTTTCATCATTTTCAATTATGATTGCCCTTGATCGAATTAGAATGCCTTGCATCTTTTGTCTGCGAAGATTAGTTAATTCTGCCTGTAGATCTTCAAGATGTTTCTGATTGTCAGGCGTTAAGTTCTGTTCAATTTGTTCAATAGCTTTTATGATTTCATTCTGATGTCTCTCATTTTCCTTCTTTTTGAAGCTTGCATAGGAGATTGATTTGCCTCTTATTTCCATGAGTAAGGTATCAAGGAACAACTGGTCATTTATTACAAGTTGTAACTCATTATCTGGTATATCATCAATATTTTCATAATTATATACTGGCAGAGCATACTGTATTTTAATATTGGATATTTTTTCATTAATTATTTTCAGATAATCAAGGTCTTTTAGAAGTGAGTTGTTATGTTTCCAAAGTGGTTTGCCTTTTTGAAAATCGATAAATTTGAGTTCAAGAATAATCATAGAATGGTCTGATCGGTAGCTTGGTTCTATGTAACATTTATAGACAGATGTTAAAAGATTTTCTGTAGTTAAAAAATAATCTAATCTGGCTTGTTTTAACGGATTCTTTTTTCTCCATGTATAGCGTCGGAGGTTCGGATAGTTTTCTCTGAACGGATCAATAAAATTATAGTCATCTTTGATTTGTTTAATCTTTTCTAGAGATTTCTTGTTATTGATATGCATATAGTTATAACAATCTATACTTGGATTTTGCACAACATTGAAATCTCCACAAATTATTATTTTTTCATTATTATATGTTACAGATGACTTTACAACATTGTCAAAAAATTCTGGTGAATCAGTATTTGGCCCATAAATATTAATTAATGTGAATCTGTTTTTCTCAACAGTAAGATCAGCTATTAAAAAGTTTCCCTCATTACAAGACTTGTGGTCATGTAAGATGTATTCTAAATTCTTATGGAATAATATTGCAACTCCTCTTTAGTTTGAGCTACCTGGGCTAAATATACAATTGAATCCCCACTGTGCACGAATAAATTTTTCTGTCTGACTCGTAAAATGGGTATCTTGCAAGCAGTAGATTTGACAATCTTTTGTTTTCAGGAAATTAAAGACATCAAGACGTTTTTCATTTGATCCTAAACCCTGACAGTTGACTGACAAAATTTTAGCTGTCATTCTGGATTGGGTAACTTGAACATATTTCAGCACAGAGAGAGCACAATTCTTGAAGATCATAGTAACAACATATGAAACTAAAAAAGCAAACAAAAAACATTGTCTCCTTAAAACTTTAAGGTTTTACTGTACCTGTAAATAGTGAAGACCCAGATGAGACAGCTCCTGCAGGAGCTGTCTCATCAGGGTCTGCACTATTTACAAGTTGATCGTGCAATCAGTGCACTCCACAGCAGTGATTGCACAGAAGAAGTCCTGTATCTGTATAAAGTTTAACCCTTTCCCTTATAGAAACGTGTTTTCACGCATTTGCAAACAGAGTAGACCCAGATCAGACGTCTCCTAGAGGAGCCGTCTGATCAGGGTCTGCTCTGTTTGTTTATGGAATTTGATAGATCTGTGTCTTTACTTTCTGAAATAGCTACAATGTACCACCTTCCATGTTTGATTATAACTGTTTGGTACATGAATATTCAATGGGTATTAAGATTTGGACTAAACATAGAACAGGGAAAGGGTTAAAGTGACCTCTCAATAAAAAACCACAGGTGTCTTTAAAAATTGGTGACTGCTTAATTCTTCCCTTTAATATATAATCAACTTTTCTTTCATTTACAGAGTAGACACAGAGCAGATGGTTCCTGTAGGAGCCGCCTGATTAGGGTCTGTCCTGTATGCTATTGAATAAGATACGAGTCTACATTTCTGCCAAGATAAAAATATCTGGTGAGCATGTACCATTATAAAAATGCAGCAAATAAATATTCATGATATCATTATAATATGAATTATGAGCAGGTAACGGGTTGATGCAGGGTGAAAATAATGCAGAATACCCCTCTTTTAATGGTGGAATATGAAGGGTTTTATCTGTAGTTCATTTCAAATATCACATAAGTTACTTTGTATCTGTATGTTTGACCCTTTACTGTGTGAATATTTATACATGACCATGCCCTTTATTAAACAGAATATTAATTTCAATTCTTGTATTTAATATACATGTATAAGGAAATTTATTCTCTTGGCAAACAGTTGAGAACCTGTAACATATAAGCCACCAGCATACCCTGATCAGATGGGCTCCTACAGGAACTGTCTGATCTGTGCCTACTCTGCGAGCCAACAACAGTTAAAATGGGTAAAGGATTAAATGTAGCTAGTTCTGAGATATGTTCAATATTGCCATGACTGACATAGATACAAATAACCTAACAGAATATCACATTAACCCTTTAAATGCAGGGAATGACTAAACTGTCATTTGCAAACAGTGTAAACCCAGATCAGGGTCTGCACTGTTTGTCTTTCAAAACATTCTAGCAAAATATCTCCTCTCATACTGAATCGACTGTATTTAATAAAACATGATAGACATGTACATTCTCAAAATTATGCATTAACCCTTCGCTTGCTATTTACGGCAATATACCTACCTGTAAATAGTGAAGACCCAGATGAGACAGCTCCTGCTGGAGCTGTCTCATCAGGGTCTGCACTTTTTACAAATTGATTGTGCAACCAGTGCACTCCACAGCAGTAACTGCACAGCGCAATACTTGTACACAGTGAAGATATATGTAATTATACTACAGGGCATGGGTAAAGAAGGAGAAATGTATATTAAAATTCAGCAAGAGCAGGGTTAATAACTGACATGGCTTATGAGATATGTATTGTGTATTCTTAGAGCTATAACTGGGTTAACCCTTCACTTCCACAACAGTGAGAAAAGCCCTTTTCCATGGTCCATTTTATTGATTCTGTGCATGAATATTCATGAGGTGGAGAAATTTTGAATAAATACAAAACGGCAAGGGTTAACCCATTCCTTCATAGATCAACCTCTTTGAATAAATTTTACGGAAAAGGAGAATTTACTAGCAAAGAGGAAATTTTTAGAATTGTGTAGTTTTCAAGGAGCAAATGTTTTATTTATCACAATGGTTTAAAAAAAAAGTGACCATTACAGAGGCATGGTGAGAATGGATTAAGCAGCCACCTCTCTTAAAATAAAATCCTCTAAATGACTGCTTTAGAGAGGTTCTACTTTAATATGCTTCATGACCCTGCAAGTGACCTTCATGACCTTGCAAGTGACCATCATGACCTTGCACAAGTGACTAGATATTCCGTTTATAAATTGCCTGAGATACATAGATTGTTAGTGAAAAAGTCTTTATATCACAGTTTAGACTTGGTAAATCTGTTTAATTTAAACGGCTTTAAATCGTAAACACATTTTCTACTGGTGGCTAGGTCTGCGAGAATGCGTCCAACCACTGGGGCCAGCTTGAACCCATGACCTGAAAAATTAAAAAAAATCTTAAAAATGATGCACTTCATATTTGAAAAAATAGAATTGCAACAGATGACAATTTTTGAAGACCAGAAATGACTTGCCCTCATTACTAACTACCTTAATCATTTCCCCCATAGGCTATTTTTAGATCCAACCACTTTGAATAAATCTACAGAAAAGGAACATTAACTAGAGAAAAGGAAAAATTTGGAATTTTGTAGTTTGAAACCATTGTGATAAATAGAGCATTTGCTCCTATAGGAGCAAATGCTCTATTTATCACAATGGTTTCAACAGGTAATTTTCGCAGAGGCGTAGAAAGGCGTATTTATGGAGGAAAGGGTTAAACAGACAGACACAAAGTCACCTATTTTCATTGTAAAGCTGAATAATTAAAGTTGGCATTAGTTTGATAACTTGCAATTGGAGTGACATATTAGCAAATAGTGTAGACCCTGATCAAACAGCTCCTGAAGAAGCAGTTTGATCTGGGTCTGCACTATTTGCCGATGTTTGTTAATCAGAATACTTTGGGTAATTAGAGCATATGTAGTGTTCCAAAGTGGCACAGTTTGGATGATTTATGATTAGCTTTGCAAACTGTAATTCAGAGTTTTATCACGTTTGACATTAAAAATCATGTTTTTGAAAAAGCATAGTGAAAACATGCAGTGTTACTGGACTAAGATGTCAGAGCTATATGACTATTAAATAAAACGTGTTTCGTGTAAAGTGATCGAACAACATCAATGACTAAATTGTATTATCAATGACTGCATTGTATTATCAATGACTACATTGTATTATCAATGACTACATTGTATTATCAATGACTACATTGTATTATCAATGACTACATTGTATTATCAATGGCTGCATTGTATCATCAATGGCTGCATTGTATCATCAATGGCTTCATTGTATTATCAATGACTACATTGTATTATCAATGACTGCATTGTATCATCAATGACTACATTGAATTAGAAAACACCAAGGCTAAGTTAATATCTTTTCTATTTTTATGCCCCCATTGACGATAGTCAGGGGGCATATTGTTTTTGCCCTGTCTGTTTGTCTGTTTGTCCGTTTGTCTGTTTGTTTGTCAGCAACTTTAACATTGGTCATAACTTTTGAGCCAGTACAGATAGAGACTTGATATTTGGCATGCATATGTATCTCATAAAGCCGCACATTTTGAGGGGTGATATGTCAAGGTCAAGGTCATCCTTCAAGGTCAGAGGTCAAATATATGGGTCAAATCACCGACTTTAACATTGGCCATAACTTTTGAACCAGTAGAGATAGAGACTTGATATTTGGCATGCTTGTGTATCTCATGAAGCTACACATTTTGAGGGGTGACATGCCAAGGTCAAGGTCATCCTTCAGGGTCAAAGGTCAAATTGTCTGTTTTTTTGGCTGTAACTTTAACGCAACCTTAACATTGGTCTTAACTTTTGAGCCAGTACAGATAGAGACTTGATATTTGGCATGCATATGTATCTCATAAAGCCGCACATTTTGAGGGGTGACATGTCAAGGTCATCCTTCAAGGTCAGAGGTCAAATATATGAGGGGGCATAGTGTTTCACAAACACATCTTGTTCTTTTGAAAGCAGAAAAATTTGAAACCTGTAAACATGACATGTGGCAGTTGCATTCAGGGTAGACCGAGATCAGAGAGTCCCCACAAGAGCTCTTTGATGAGGGTCTGCACTGTTTGTCACTCAAATACTGGAGCAAATTTAAGTGTTTCATACTGAATGGATGCTGCAGTTAATCCTTTACCTGATGAATATTCATGTGATAATATGACATCATGAATATCAATTAGGTGAATATTTATAATGCCATGTGAACACAGGAAAGTTTGGCGATGGCAGAAACTGTAGCATCAGATCTATATCTTTAAATAAGAAAACACAGCACACCCTGATCAGGCAGTTCCTACAGGAGCCATATGAAATCTTGGTCTACTCCTTTTGCAAAGACATTTAACTCTTTGCACGCTAGCGGTGAAACCGTGATTACCTATGCAAACAGTTTGGATCCAGATGAGACGCCGCATAATGCGGCGTCTCATCAGGATCCAAACCGTTTGTCACTTTAACCATATTTTTTGCAAAGAAATGAGAGAAATTTTATTTTTAGAATTGAAGCAGACGACAATTGTTGCAGACGAAAAATTACTTAGCGTGCAAAGAATTAATGTGCCTGGTAAAGGGTTAGGCAATGTTTGACTGAAAAATCAACATTCAAACATTGAACCATCAAATTGTAATGACCTATGCAAACAGTTTGGATCCTGATGAGACACCAAGCACCTTGATATCTGATCATGATCAGGACCCAAACTGTTTGATATTCTGGCTGAATATTTTTGAGAAATATGAAAGATATTGATTTTGAAAATTGTAGCAGACGGACGACACCTTTTTGCAGACATGTACATATACATACTTAACCCTTCGCTTGCTGAATTTTAAAATTCATTTCTCCTTCTTTACCCATACCCTGTTGTATAATTACATATATCTTCACTGTGTACAAGTATTTCGCTGTGCAATCACTGCTGTGGAGTGCACTGGTTGCACAATCAACTTGTAAATAGTGCAGACCCTGATGATACAGCTCCTGCAGGAGCTGTCTCATCTGGGTCTTCACTATTTACAGGTAGGTATATTGACGTGAATAGCAAGCGAAGGGTTAAAACATCCTAGCTAAGTGTTACATAATCCAACCTGAGAATCCAGCACCAATGACTATGTTTTTCCACTCTGGATGTGTGTCAAGTATAAAATCTTCATCTGGTGTCATCTGGACAAAAGACAAAACAATTAGCCATGTATTAACGCTTACAACGCTGCATTTTCAAATAGACTATTCCAAAATTCAAACAGGTTAAGCTTATGGTGAATATTTGGGGATTTTTGTAAAGAAAAGCGCAACATGACAAACAGTGCAGACCCTGATGAGAGGGCTCCTCTAGGAGCCCTCTCATCAGGGTCTGCACTGTTTGCTAAAGACATTAGTGACTTGTGTCCCACACAGTAAGGGTTAAAGGGAAAAAACGCAAGCAATATACATGTCTGAATGTTGGAAAGCTGAAGTGAATCTGGATCCATACTTATGGTTACGTATAAAACAAAAACAGTACCGACTGTTGAGAGACACTGGCGCAGACACTGATTATAGTTCACGATGCGTACAAGTATGCAGGGACCCATGAGTGGCTAACAGACCGCATGTAGCACGGATAACACCGTGGTTTCAATGTAGCTTCTTTATTTCTCTGACTTTTTCCTCCACAAAACCCCAGAGAAATGTCAATTTTAGTATTCGAACTATGCTGCTCAGTTCTGGCTCTGTAACACCAGTTGATACATTTGTTTGAATCTATCAGGATCTACTCTGCTTGCAAATGCGCAAAAAACGCGTGTGTCAAGTAAAGGTTTTATTTCAATAGATTGATAGGATACCAGGCCAGACCTACCTAGTATCAACACCATACATTATGTTAAAGAATGGAGTAACCCAGAGAGAGCCTTTCTCTATTAACCCTTTACTCCATAGATACGCATTTCTATGCATTTGCACCCAGAGTAGACCCAGATCAGATGACTCCTGCAGGAGCCGTCTGATCAGGGTCTGCCCTTTGCTTATGAAATAACGTAGATATAATTCTACAGTTTCTATTACGGCAAAAAAAAACCCGTGTTACATTTTATAATGAAATAAATCTATCCATAAATTTATCTATCTATGATGTACTTTATTAAAAATTTATCTAATTAATATTCCATTATATATTATATATATTCCATTCCAATATTAAGATACCATTATTTCCTACATGAATATTAATGGAGTACTGGGTTAACCCTTCAGCTGCTTAAGTTTTATCCGACTGGTATTTGTAAACAGCTTGGATCCTGATGAAACACCGCGTAACTTGGCGTCATACCAGGATCCAAGCTGCTGTTTTACTCCCAATCAACCGTTTCTCAAATTTTAACGAATGTACGTAAACACTGGGTTTAAAGTTTGAGCAGACCACTTTTTTCAGAAACTCTGCATGTACGCAATGTACGTACAGTAAAACCCCCACTAATGCGACCACCAAAAATGGGCATAGTTGAGTTCTGGGAGGCAAAGGCAGGTGGTAGCTTAATGCAGGACGAAAGTTATGCAGAAAGCTCCTAGGCCTACTGAGGAGCTTTCTGTATAACTTTTACCCTGCATTAAGCAACCACCTGCTTATAAAGGCAGAGATGATTATTCATTAAGAGGTCTCATTAGAGGCGTTCTACTGTTTATGGTAACAAACAGACAAACAAGATCTAATTGTTACAGAATATCCCCCAAACGAAGTTGACAACTTGTATTGATGAGCAAGATATCTAAATTTCAACTAACCACAGACATTCACTGGGTTACCATGGTAACCAACACCTTTGAAACACCTGCCAATAAGTTCGGGATACCCATATACCTTTACCGACAGACTTCCCGAAAAATCTAATAATAT
The DNA here is from genome assembly GCA_963576725.1 of Azorinus chamasolen. Classification (NCBI taxonomy): domain Eukaryota; kingdom Metazoa; phylum Mollusca; class Bivalvia; order Cardiida; family Solecurtidae; genus Azorinus; species Azorinus chamasolen. Next base: position 12,914,517 of record OY755240.1, on the reverse strand, counting down.
GTAAATTGTGGCCAATCAGAAGACACCAAACCATTACCATGGCAAGGATGTCTTTCAAAACAATTTGATTGAGTTTGTGGTACCCAAATATCTCTAAATGCCCATTTTCAGCAAATATCGAACTCTTGCTAAATTTCGACCAATCAGAGACCACAATTTAGTTACCAAGGCAACAAATTCTTTCGAAAGGCCTAGCAATCAAGTTGGAGTGCCAAAATATCACAACATACCAATTTTCAGCAAAATCAAAAAATGTCTAAATTCGTCGAAAAAGATTATATATTTCGACCAATCAAAACCACTATTCAGTTACCATGGTAACTAATTCTTCCGAAAGACCTACCTTCAGAGTACCAAAATATCCCGACATATAGGAAAATGGAATAACTAAATTCGTCGAATAAGATATAAATTTCGACCGTTCAGAATCATGGCAACCAAAACTTTTGAAACATCTACTAATCGATTTGGAGTACAGCAGTTTTCAGCAAAAAACTTCGCCAAACAATATATAAATTTCAACCAAACAGAGCCCACCATTTGGTTGCTATGGCGATTACAAAAACCATAACAAAAGTATGATGCACATCTGCATGTAACTAGGAATGTTCATGTGAAGTTTAATTAGGATCGGACCATTACTTACCGAGAAATGTGTCGCACATGTTCACGACGGAAGAAGTAGAAAATCGGAATCGAAAGAATCAATAGTAAGAAACGGAACAATCACAATATGTCCCCCACTTAGTTTTGGGTACATAACAAACAAAACGGACAAAATAAACAAAACAAACCGTGTACATGCAGTTTTGAACAACTTCCGGTTCACTTTCAACAGTTGGAAATCGCTTTTTGACGTACGCTTTCATTTTGTTTATGACCCAAGCGTTATCTGTGACGTCCGCTTTGTCAGGATCTACCTCTGATCCGTGGTGCAAACAAATCTGAAAGTAAATCCACAAAAAAATATATGGAACAAGATGTGTTTGTGAAACACTATGCCCCCAACCTTTGGTCCCGAAGGATGACCTTGACCTTTAACATATGGATCAGGGAGTTGAGCGTGACACATCGTTTTTGTGTGGTGAACATTTGTGCAAGGTTCTTTTGAAATCAATTTACAGATAAAAAGAAGTTATAGATCCAGAAGGGACACGCCAAATGGGACGGACGGATGGACGGAGAGACGGAAGGACGGACAGTGCGATTACTATATGCCCGCCTTTTTTTTTTTGGGGGGGGGGGGAGAGGGGGACGGGGGTGTTAAATAAACAATGAGTAAAACCCTTCTAAACTGGACATTAAGTTTGGTATAAATCATAGGCGGATCCAGGTGGGGGTGGACCGGCTTACGCCCCCACTAAAATTGCCGAAGTAAAAGTATTTTTGTGCCTTGAAATCCATTTTTGTAGTATACAAAAATGCAAAAGTATAAACATATTAACCATTTTTCACTGATCTTTGCGCTAATATGCACAGTCGGTTTAGACTCTTACCCCGTTACTCAAGTCGAATTTTGCAATTCAAATGTATCCCTCTTTTTGCATATTGATTGTCTTTTCGCTAATTTTTATGCCAACAATTTGAAGATGGATGCAGCCAACTCTGCATCATAAAACAATCTGTTTTCCAAATGCAGGCCGACAATGAATGAAGATAGATTTAATGCACAGGTCTTAATGTTCATGCATAAGGATATTGACATGGATATAAAGGAGGTTCTCCTTCAGCACAAAGCCATGTGATTGCTCATATGAGATAGGCTTATTTGCCCTCACAGGTCATTGCATGGTGTTCTAGCTCTTACATGAATTAGTCCATTAACAAGCACAAGTGTCTGTGTATTGCCTTAATAGCTGCTTATGGAATTTATATGACTCAGTGCCTTCCCAAGGCATATACGTTTAATGGTTTTCGTTGGATTAAAAATTGTAAAGTGAATCTTATTATAGTTTTATCATAGTTTAATTAGTGTTGCACTTGTTTGACAACTGATTCAATTCCACTGGAAAAAGAAGGAAATATGACAGTTCCCAGTTTGTGTAGGAAGTCAAATTAATATGCTGCTGACATTCCAATGCAGAAAAGGGAAATAATGATGTTGTGACATTAGTGATTATGCATTTGTGGAGAAACATGATTATGCATTTGTGGAGGAACATAGGCATTGTCTAAACAGGGTAAGTCCTGGATACCAACTGGCTTAACCAGTTTGTTAGCATCGATGGTGCCTCCCACGGGGACTCAAACTTTATCAACACTTTGGGATGACATGCCTCTATGCGACAAGACATCCTTGTAGGATGCTGTTGCTTAACACACTATCTGACAGTAAAGTGTAATTGAAAATCAAATTTAATAAATGCAGGTTTTTAGGTGACCGTAAGACTGAGTTTCACTCAGTGTTGCTGTTATAATGAATAAATTCTGAAAGTGGGAGATCATTCGAAATCAAATGTAGCAATGTGAAAAGAGAAAATTGCAGACTCGTTCATGATTAGTAAATAAAAGTGCAACACTACTCACGCCTCATAGCATCGGCTTAAGCAGTATTCAGTTTTCCAAACTAGAATAACTTAAAAGCTTATGATCCCGAAGGACCAGAACATATAACAACACTGAGAATAAAGTACAGCGACTTTTTACGGCCGCCACACAAACACTTAAGTTCAATGAAAACTACTTCAGTTATCTTACCCCAATTACCAAACAAGTGTCTTAAAATGGTCAAAATTTGATGAGTGAAAGTGCATCAAAACATCACCAGAAACCACTACACACACGACGCCGCCGGACGAGAAGGGGCTGTGTCCCTCTCGTGCTTTCCTCTCCCTCTTACTTCGGCCCTCGGCCCATACCTTCAGCGCGGGCTTCATTATAGCATTTCTTCTGACTAAATCCATAGGTACTGTGTATAAAATGCCATGCATTTTAACACGTTTAACACAATGCTCGACATGCTCGAGGAGTGCTTGTCTTAGTATTCAAAATCACTAAAATCCAAGAGCTTCAGTGGGGCTTCATGCACCCCCCCTTGACCCCCTATCAAGGCTTTGCCCTGGACCCCAGCATATATTTAAGTTTTACGCCTCCCTTAACAACAAACCCTGGATCCGCTCCTGTAAATAGAGGTTATTACACGAGTGACTAGGGCCGCATAGTGATATAGGCCCGTCACCTTGATATAGACCCGAGGGCTTTGATAGCCCGAGGGGCTATATCCAGGTAAGTGCCTATATCACTCTGCGGCCCTAGTCACTCGTATAATAACCTGTTAATTACATTTGTAAAACGTTGGCGAAAATTTCAGCAGATCAGAGATAGGGCAGAAACTATTTCTCAGCATGAAAACGGTTTTAAAAACTAAATTGAGAGAATGGCGCTATTCTGACGTCATTTGGATGACATCAAAATGACGGTTTTACATGTTTCGAAAAGTGGCGTTGGAACTAGCGGCTAAACTGCACTTTACCGGAACGTGTAGGCTACTGTGCATGTGCAGAAATCTGAATCGATTCGAGCGAGTGAGGATTGCCTTTGTAAAAGCGAGGGGTTGGGGCTAATCGGTATGTGTGCCCCTACGAGCACTTTGACAGTTGCAGCATGGAAGCAGAACAATACAAGACCTTCGCCTCGTATCCGGGGTTCTGTTGCTATAGATTTAGAACAATTATCTTGGCAGCGGGCATATACGAATTAGAATCTACTATGCTAGTAGTTTTGAAGTTCAGCTGTTTTTTGGCGAGTTAGAAAAATTGTTAAATGCGAGCCTTTACTACTTTTCTGACCAGCCAAAATACAGCTTAACTTCAAAATTACTAGTGTAGTAATTCTTTTATCATGCAACACCAATAAAGAATTGAGAAAATGAAGAAAACGAAAGTTTGCTCAAGTGGTTCTGTCCCCTGAATAAAAATACATGCCGGTACAATATACGTGACGTCATATTGGCTTGCAGTGACGTCGTCGTATTACAACATAAACTTGATTAAATCCTTTTATATAAACAAAAAGTTGAGACAAAGGTGAGCAAATATGTTAAATTTGATGTTTGTTAAATTATGCCTTTTCTTCCTTCTGTATTCCTCCTATTGGCTGAATTAAACTGGCATCCCAGTGGGGTCAGTACACATGCACTAATAATATAAATGTCTGTACCTCACAAAATACAGCGTCGACGTGGACAATTTTATGCTAGTAGGAAGTGACTGTATTTGGTGACTATGGAGGACGATCAACGCCAAAATTGCATCATGCTTTGTGGCATTTCAGTTTGCTTCATTGTAATTGCATCATGCATTGTGGCATTTCAGTTTGCTTCATGATAAATGCATCCTGCATTGTGGTGTTGAACAGTTTGCTAAACGATTATTGCATGTCAAGATGGGAGTCCTTTTTTCATTGAAGTTTCTTCAATGACACATGACCCAATGCGGTAAGCCCATAGCAACAAGCATAAAGCCGAACGACGAACGCCGAAGGCATAATGCACTTCAGCCGAACTCGCCATATAGGTGGCGCTGCATGTAAAACCAGATAATCAAACTACTGAAAGTACTGAGGATGGATTCAACGTAGATCGAATTAAATATTTGGTTTGGTTTTTAAATGTTGTTTTGAGCGAAAAAAAAGAACATTATTCGGACGTGTGTGTATGGGGGGGGGGGGGTTAATTATTTAAAAAAGATGTTGCCTTTGGTGCAATTTTATTTGTTGCTTTTTTATGTCCGTCTGATCAGGGTCTGTCTTGTTTGCTGATGGTCTGTCAAAGATATCATTCTGCATAGTTTGCCCTGATAAAATTCACGTGTCCATATGCTATTTCATTGTCATTATTTTTCACATGAATATTCATTGAGTAAAGGGTCAACTGTGTAGTACCCTGATCGCCGATGTGTGATAGACCACGCGTGGATCATGTACGGACCGTCTGATCAGGATCTGCTCTGATTGCTAATGGAATTTCATTCATCTGTTTATTTAGAATTTCTGAATGACTTCAATGTTCCACCTTCCATATTTTCATTATAATTTTTGGTCCATAAATATTCTGTATAGGTATTGGAATCGGGACTAAATATAGAACAGGGAAAAGGGCTAAGATTACATGTATAAATATAAACATGTCTAATATGTCATAAAATAGCATATTTTTATTAGAATTATATTGGGTTTGAGAAATACATTACATTACATTATTTTCATTTTGTGTACAATATACTTATAATATGTTTACTAACCCTTTCTCTCATGTTAACATCTTTTCACACATTTGCAAACACAGCAGACCCAGATCAGATGGCTCCTATAGCAGCTGTCTGATCAGGGTCCGCTCCGTTCGTCAATAGAATTTGAAAGATGTTTCTTTACTTTCTAAAATAGTTACACTGTCCCACCTTCCATATTTCATTATAACTATTTTGTCCATGAATATTCAGTAGGTATTTAAATTTTGAATAAACATAGAACAGGGGAAGGGTTGAAAATAAATTAAGATATGAATAATAATAACTCATGAAGGTGTAATGAAAATATCTGAAATTTTGAACATTGAATAATTTATTTAACGAGGGTAGCTAAATTAATCATAATGACTAATCTACCTTGAGGCCCTCAAAACAAGCATTTCATACAAAATACAAAACAGTAAAACACAGATCTATATACACAAGAAATAAATGTTCAGAAGTTCAGTAATGTTGCGTCTGGATAATTAATAAATGTTGTCTGCTTCAATTTGTAGATTTATTCTTTATGGACACGCATTTGGATCCTGATAAAACTCCGAGTAAAATGGCGTCTCATCTGGATCCAATCTGTTATCATAGATTTGATTTGCCACTAGCATCCAAATAGTTAATATAAAGCTATAATATATAAAGTATTGCACATAAAAAATGAAATGCATAAATGACATCTGACCCCGATTCAGGTGGATGAATGCACGCGCTATTAAAATCACATATTTGTGACGTCATTTACTCACGCTGTAATTATTATAAATACGAGAAAATATTTTTGCTCAATACTAGTTAATCTAAAATGAGCTCTGCTTCAAATTTTTAAAAATGCAAATAGAGAGTAAACTAATTGAACCTGATGAGACTTTGAGTTATTAACGATATAGATTAATATATTCTTTCTGAAATTCAACCGATTTGCCCAGAGAGAGGGTATACATACTTTTGTGCATGCCTTATTTAGATCTACATTGTTATATGTTTAAATTTCATTTACATTTTCTTAAATTTTCTTCACTTGAGGTCCTCTACAAAAGTTACATAAATTATGCCCCTTGTGTCAAAATTGGTTCACCCCAGGACCGGCTAGTTTTCTATAGAAACACATAGTGAAAACTTTGAAAATCTTATCCTCTGATTGTCTGGTGAGCGATGTCAGGGCCTTTCAGACCCTCTTGTTATTATTATTCTTCTCCCAGCAGTAAATACACCCCCACACACACACACACTCTCTCTAATGTAATGGATCAGTAACCCTTCTATTTTTTGTGTGTTTTTTGAAATCCTTCTATTTCTATGTCTTCATAGCGTTTTCCTTCTTTACCAATGTGTTCGGCAAATCACTTCAGCATTTTAGTCCGAGCTGACTAGAGTACGACAAAGACCGGGGCGAAGATGGAACAACGAACCACGCATCAAGCATCAAGCACCAAGCACCAAGCGCTAAGCAAATAGCACAAAGAATATGCTCCAAAGAAGTTTAAACAATGAAACACATTATTTGACGTTATTATAATCAATAAACAAGTTTACAGACGGTCAAATGTCGGATCGAGGAAGAAACTTCAAAGAAAGAAGAAAGCACATCGTGACATGCAATAATCATTTAGCATAATGCATTTAACATGAAGCAAATTGAAATGCCACAAAGCATGATGCAATTTTGGCGTTGATCGTCCTCCATAGGTGACGTTGCATGATAAATAGGTTATAGGCCCGTCGCTAGGTCCGTATATGCCCGCTCTGACAATACGTACTGAATTTGAATATCCTTATTATATTGTTACTATAAATAGTAACATTTATATCGGTAAAATAATTCAGTCGTATTGTCCGAGTGGGACAGATTTCTGCAGATGCACAGTACACGTACATGTAAAGAGCAGTCTAGCCGCTAGCTAGTTTGGTTCTGGTTACATCAAAAATAGACTAGATCTACTGCGATTCATTGCTGCATGGAATTCCAAACAAAACACTGCGGAAGCTTCAAAGAGTGCAAAACACAGCAGCCCGCATCATAACAAGGATTTCTCGATATAATCATATCACGCCGGTTTTGAAGGAACTTCACTGGCTTCCGGTTCAGCATCGGATTGAATTCAAAATTCTGACACTTACGTATAAAGCCATGCACAATGAATCCGCCAAGTACATTGTCGACATGCTTGACGTGTACAGGCCCGCAGAGAATTAAGATCAGCAAGTAGTTCTTTGTCGTTGGTTGTGCCAAAAAGTCGTAAGGTAAAATACGGTGAGAGAAGTTTCATGCATGCAGCTCCCAAACTCTGGAATGCTAGCCTCTTCCATAAGGCATTAGAGATGCAAGCTCACTGGCATGTTTCAAAAATCTCTGAAAACGCCTTTCTTCAACATATATTATTAGAGTGGTTTAGAAAACGTAGCTGCTAATCGTCGGTTGTCTTAAATGCTGCATTGGCCACAGAGTGTTGATCCTGCCACTTCCTTATGACTGTAGACTTTTAAACCCTTTTTTTCAAATATAATGCTCCACAAATGTAGAAAAATAGATACATGAATAACAAAAACCTCATCCAAATTTTTAATGGACTTCTAGGGAATCCCCTTGCTGTTGAACGTGCGGGTGTTGTGTCAGCGGGATTCTGCTGTCCAGATGTGGTGGTGGCCGAGGGAGTGCTGTTGTCAAACGGGGCATCCCTATATGCTTGGTACCTCTGGTAACTCCAGTTCCAATGCCGGAGGGAGCGTCGTACGTATTGGAACATGGCTACCCTCTACGGTATAATTCCGCGCTGGTACATTGGGAGTCTTGTTGGCATGACTTGCTACCCTGCCCTTAACCAGTGCCAGGGATTCCTGTTAAGCTAACCCAGTTTCCTTATTTGTGCTTACCAGTGAACTGGGTCGTGTAGTATATGGGCAGGTGGCAGATTAAGCCTGTACGGTCTAATGCAGCATCGCGTGTTTCAGTCAGTCTCGATTTGTCCGATGTGATTCCTTTGCCATTGCAGCCGGTGGGATATGTTGTAGGAACAGTATACGGGATACCTTCTTTAGCCCTACTTTGGCTGGACTTTTTGGGTTCCCATAATAAGACATTTTATTCTGTAATTAAATTTTGGATATACCCTATTAAAACTCTATTAAAATATGATCCGTTGTGTAGGCTACTCCCTCATTGCTATAGCGGGCCGAATAGTGTTTGACTGGAGGGGTTGCATAGTGCGTGTATATAACAGTTGTTTATTTGTATTGCTTAGTTTATATGCATGAACTTCAAATTGATCTGTTCTGTTACCCAATTTTCCGGCAATATTTTATATGTGGTGTTGTATGCCAAAACAAATGTACCCAAGTCTGTTGAGTCTGGGTCAAAATTATGTGACGTACTGGCACTGCGCATAGAATGTTGCATTCAAGTTTTTGTTTTTTTTATGATCTGAGTGCGTTGACACAATATAACAGAGCATAATACGACAGACAGATAAACTTACGAAAAAGATGTAGTTGATTTACCTATGTCCTAAATAAATTCTGTTTTATTATTATTCTTATCTATATATAAGTATTAAATATATTTTATTTTAAATGTTCTATAATTTACGCATTATTGTACATAAAATGTATCTTTGTGAAGCGCTTTTGAACGCACATACCATGTATGGAAAGAGAGCTATATAAATGTGGTATGATAATAATAATAATAGTTCCAACGCCCATTTTTCGAAACTTGTAAAACCGTCATTTTGACGTCATCCAAATGACGCCAGAATAGCGTCATTCTCTCAATTTAGTTTTTAAAACCGTTTTCATGCTGAGAAATAGTTTCTGTTTTGCCAATGTTTTACAAATGTAATAAACATGTTATTACACGGGTGACTAGAGCCGCAGAGTGATATAGGCCTTTACCTAGATATAGTCCCTCGAGTTAAAGCCATCGGGCCTATATCAAGGTGACGGGCCTATATGACTTTGCGGCCCTAGTCACCCGTGTAATAGATTCTAACATCTATATAATGAACAGCCAGAGGTCTAGATAAAGATGCGTAACGTAAAACATGGGCATTAACTCTTTGCACGCTAGCGGCGAAACAGTGATTACCTATGAAAACAGTTTGGATCAAGATGAGACGCCGCATAATGCGGCGCCTCATCAGGATCCAAATTGTTTGTCACCTTTGCCATATTTTTTGAAAAGAAATGAGAAAAAGTTTATTTCAAGAATTGAAGCAGACGACAATTGTTGCAGACGAAAACTTACTTGGCATGCAAAGAGTTAAGAGCAGCCGGTTGCCACAGACAATAATGGCGTAATGCCCAAAACCCCTACAACAACTTTTTTTAAGCCTATAACTTCCAACCTGCATTAATTCATTGTCTCCTAGGCTATTTTTAGACCCAACGTTTTTGAATAAATCTACCGAAAAGGAGCATTTACTATAGAAAAGGAGAGTTTTAGATTTGTGTAGCCTTGAAACCACTGTGAAAAATAGAGCATTTGCTCCTATGGAGAAAATGCTCTATTTATCACAATGGTTTCAAAATGTGAATTTTATATAGGCGCGAAAATGCGTCACTAGGGGGTAATATGTTAAGCTACCATCTGTCTTCAAACCGAAAATTTGACTTATTTTGGTGGTTGCTGTAGACAGTTTTACTGTAATTACCTCGATGACGTCAGTGAATATATATTACCTTGGTGACGTCAATGAATCTATATTACATTGATGACGTCAGTGAATGTATATTACCTTGATTAGCCCTGGATAATCTCTTGACGGTAATCCATACACGCCATGTCCGTCCACAGCATTACACTCATAAAATATGGGGATATTTAGGAACTCTCCTGGCGTCTTCTCCTTCCAGTAAAGCACCGATATCTTCAAGACCTACAACAATTTTCAATGTCTTAAACGTCATCTTCCTTATTGGGACTATTTATTTGGAAATTTTGGAGCTATCTGATCTGGGTCAACTCTGTTTGCAAAGGCATCATTATGTGCCTCTATCACGGAAAGAGTTAAGGTCTAGAAGATTTTCTTCAATATCTTTAATTTTATCCTCGAGGCATTTGTCTCAGGATGACATTTTTACGCCAATATCTGCTTTAACCCTTTCGCTGCCAATGCCGGATCTGTGATTACCTATGCAAACAGTTTGGATCCAGATGAGACGCCGAGTAACTCGGCGTCTCATCAGGATCCAAACTGTTTGTTACTGTTACTATGTTTTTGAAACAAAAATGAAGAAAATAAAAAAAATGAAAATTTGTAGCACACGACAAAGTTAGCACACGACAGAATTAGGCAGCGAAAGGGTTAATAAGTCGCAGGTGAAACTCGAGTGTCACACTCTCGATATCAGTTGTTAGTGACGCAGATCAATGTTCTTCTACCCATCCAATCCAGCTATCCCTCAGACTAAAGAACATGCATAAGGCGCGCGACATCGTAGCAGAAGTTTCGACAAAATGAATAAAGCAATCTTAGACAGATGCAGAAATAAATACTGACTTTTAACGGAACATGTATTCCTAGTCGTTGTAGGAGCTTTGGTGCCCATGGTCCTAAAGTCAGAACGAGACTTTTGCAGTTATACGAAGTTTTACCTGTCCGCAAACGGACGGTCTGTCCCGGTATTATTTCTGTGACGTTCTCCCCGTCTCTTATGACGCCGCCATGACGCAGAAACAAAGTCTGTAATTAAAATATATGTTTATAAAATAAAGCCGCTACCAAAGTGTTGACTAAAAAGTGTACTACAAGACTTGCAGTTATGTATCATTGATTATTGATGCCGCAAAACTCAAAAACTCTGTTTTATGTATAAAGTTTTTCATGATATAGTTCCATCATATATTAACGATTTAGTACCACCGACTGTAGGAGAAGAAACTCGTTATCCTTTGAGAAACAGAGCTGATTATATGTTGCCACCATTTCGAACGTCCATCTCAAAAAGATCTTGCATTCCGTCCTCAGTACTTCTCTGGAACAACTGTAACCGTGATTTAAGGAATTTAGATAGTTTCACTTCTTTCAAAAGTGCTTTACGTAAAGAATCAGGGTATCAGATTATTCCTTCTTATTACTTTTATGGCAATAGGTATTTATCAGTTATACATGCTCGAATCAGAAATAATTGCAGTAACTTAAACAATGATCTTTTTATTAACCACATAAGTCAAACTCCAATTTGTGAATGTACTGATGATGTTGAAGATGCCGTTCATTATTTTTTCCACTGCAGATTTTTCCACAATCAGAGAATAGCATTATTTTATAAAACACATAATTACCATCCACTAAATATAGACACGCTTTTATTTGGAAAAAGCGATTTTTCTGATGAGGATAATAAAACTGTATTTGCTGCTGTCCATTGCTTTATAAAGCAAACAGGAAGATTTTCTTCTCTTAGTAACGTTGATAATATTTGACTACTAACAACATTTAAGATTTACCAGGATATTACATGTTAGCATATATGATTATTGGTTACCTCAAACTTTGCTTTCTCCGGCCTTTGATCACAATCCGCAATCTCTCTTCTTTATCTCTCTCTCTTTCTCTCTCACACATTCTTGCTCTCTCATCTCTCTCTCTGTGTGTATATATTGTTTGTTTATATTTGACATTATTTATACACTACCGCCATTGAATGTAAATTGGAAAAGATTTGTAGGGGGAGGGCCGTTTCTAATGTTGTCAGAACTTGTGGCCCGACCCCATTCCAAACATTATATGGAATAAAATATGTTTAAACTATTGATGCCGACTCGATTGCAAAGTGCCGAATTTAACCAAAGGTGCCCGACGCATGCTTGGACTCACCCACGGACCCCCCCCCCCAACAAAAAATGTGATCGAAGTATGTAAAACTAGCCTAAAACTATCTAGTTGTACCTTAAACCACTCCGGAAAACAAGTAAAACACGACCCAGAAACTTTTGTCCTATCGGGTCTATTTAATATAATAGCTTGGATTCTGGTAAAACGTTACTCGGCGTCTCCCTGGATTCAATCGCTTTGTAATTAAGTAATTAAAAAAATGTTAAGTCGTAATTGGCTGAAGAAGGATTCAAATAAACTCACTGCCAACCGTTGTCGTCGGCAAATTTTGTCATCTGCTACAATTTCTGTTTTAATGTTTCTTTCTTATCACACTGTTTGGACTGTGATTAACTCAGCGTGTCATCTGAATACAAACTGTTTGCCAAAGTGGCCACAAATTCGTGTTAATAACCGTTGTACAGTTTTATGCAACGAATCGCAAATTTTAGACCGAAATGTTGAGAAATAAATTAATGATTACTGCTTTTACAGCAGTAATCTCAACATTTCGGTCTTAAAATTTGCAAATCGTTGCATAAGTAAAGGATCTTACATGAGTGTTCATTACAAATTGTTTTTTTATGAAACGAGTTTACTATAATAATATGACAAGAGCTTTAGCGGGTGTAATATTCATTATAGTAAATGAGTTTCATGAAAACACTTTGTAATTAACACGAATGTCAGATTCTTTTCATCACATAGCCCTAAAAAGTGCCATAGAAAGTGAAATAGACTATATCTGACGGATGCTCCAGGCGCTGTTTACAGCGCAGAACAGCCGGATTCAAACTGCTCATTTGCATAAAAAATACATAAGTGCATTTCTGAGATTTACGGCACTCTGTTTCGGCACTTCTACGGGGCAGATTATGTGATACAAATATAACGGTTACTTTTAACTAAATGCAACACTAATGTAGATGTGCATACCTGATAGGCCTGTAGGATTTTGTCAGCTCGGAGAAGTCCACCGGATTTATCAAGTAGAAATTCGAAATTGTCTGGAACACGAATATTCGGCAACAATCTTTGTTCTCGGGCACCTAAAAGCTGATGCATCACGTGGTACTGTTTCAGTGCATGCGCAGCTCCTTTTATGTATCCATGGCCTTTTGGAGCAAACGTGAGACTGTAACAGTTTCTGAAACATGTGAAAGAGAACAGTAGAACATGTCCCAGTGACAATGATCAGTCAATCGCGACAAGAACCTATCTATAGCGACAAGAACCTGTCATAGTGACAATAACCTGTCTATAGCGACAAGAACTTGTCATAGTGACAATAACCTGTCTATAGCGACACGAACCTGTCATAGTGACAATAACCTGTCTATAGCGACAAGAACCTGTCATAGTGACAATAACCTGTCTATAGCGACAAGAACCTGTCATAGTGACAATAACCTGTCTATAGCGACACGAACCTGTCTATAGCGACACGAACCTGTCATAGAGACAAGAACATGTATATAGCGACAAGAATCTGTCTATAGCGACTTAAATCTGTCTATAGCGACAAGAACCTGTTATAATTACAATAACCTGCCGTCTATAGCGACAAGAACCTGTCATAGTGACAATAACCTGTATATAGCGACAAGAGTCTGTCCTAGTGACAATAACTTGTATATAGCGACAAGAACCTGTCATATAATGACAATAACATGTGTATAGCGGCGAACCTGTCATAGTAATAACCTGTCTATAGCGACAAGAACCTGCCGATAGCGACAAGAGCCTGTCATAGTGACAAGAACATGTATATAGTGTCAAAAACATGTATACAGCGACAAGAACATGTCATAGTGACAATATGTATATAGCGACAAGAACCTGTCAGAGACAAGAACATGTATATAGCGACAAGAGCCTGTCATAGTGACAAGAACATGTATATAGTGTCAAAAACATGTATACAGCGACAAGAACATATCATAGTGACAATAAGATGTATATAGCGACAAGAACCTGTCTATAGCGAAAAGAACCTGTCATAGTGACAAAACCTGTCTATAGCTACAAGAGCCTGTCATAGTGACAAAACCTGTCTATAGCGACAAGAGCCTGTCATAGTGACAATAACCTGTCCATAGCGACAAGAGCCTGTCATAGTGACAAAACCTGTCTATAGCGACAAGAGCCTGCCATAGTGACAATAATCTGTCTATAGCGATAATAGCCTGCCATAGTGACAAAACCAGTCTATAGCGACAAGAGCCTGTCATAGTGACAATAACCTGTCTATAGCGACAGGAGCCTGTCATGGTGACAAGAACATGTATATAGCGACAAGAACCTGTATATAGCAATAACTAAATAAGTAACTATATCGGTTGCTTAATGCAGGATGACAATAATGCACTAAGCTCCTATGTATAATGTTCGTCTTGCATTAAACTGTCACCTGTATTAACCGTTTTCTCCATTTGTACACCATTTACACATTTGCAAACATAATAAACACGGATCAGACTGCTCCTACAGGAGCAATCTGGTATGGGTCTACACAGGTTAAGGATTAAACGAAGGGAGTGAATACTCTTACTAGTGTCAGCGTGGAAATAGCAAATGATAATAATAGAATAAGTTTTATACCCGTTTAATCGAAGCATGACTCCGTCTAATGTGCGTGTAAACCATTTCAACCTGGGAAACGCACATACTGTTATTTTCAAACAGTACAGACCCCAGAGAAGCCTTCCGATCAGGGTCTACACTGTCAGTCATACAAACTGCTTTAGCGAGTCTACGCCTTTCATAATGATTGGACTCTATAGTTAACAACTGATGGACTATTCCACTCTCATAATTCAGGGATGAAAAGGTTAATTACTTTAGCTGTTGTATAAAAAATATATATAATAAGGGATTTCACTGTCATTGCATTAAACTAGAGCATCTGTAACATACAGTTGAACTTCGATATATCGAACTCGGATAACTCGAACTTCGAGATAACTCGAACTAAAATTTCAGTCCTTCTAAAACTTACAATACAGAATTGCTCTATAATGTATTACTACGCATATCTAGAAACACGTGTGTCAGCTTAAAGCAGGTCTAAAGTAATGCTGAAAGCTCCTATAGGAGCTTTCAGCATTACTTTAGACCTGCATTAAGCTGATATTTTAAGAAATTATCTCGATCAGAATTCGGATAACTCGAACTTCTGTTATCTCGAACTAATCCGTGTGATCCCTTGAAGTTCGACTTATCGAAGTTCAACTGTACATATAAGCAAACAGCAGATCCTGATCAGATAATTCTTACAGGAGATGTCTGATCAGGACCTGCGTTGCTTATAAATGCGTGAAAAGGCGGACTTATAGAGATAAGGGTCAACCCCTTACTCCATGAATTTTTATATAAAGAATAATGACATCATGAATATTAGTTAGATTTATTTAATTTAGATAGACCATGGACACAGGAAGTACTGGCCATTGTAGATAATGTAGATCTATTTTAAAGATCTATATGGAGGATCTTACATGAGTGTTCATTACACATTGTTTTTATGAAACGAGTTAACTTTAGCGATTGGCATATTCATTATAGTAAACGAATTTCATAAAAACAATGTATAATGAACACGAATGTAAGATTCTTTTTATCACATAATCCTTAAACTGCCATAGAAAATAAAACAGACTAGCTGACGAGTGTTTCTGCCAATGCTTTACAAACAGCGTAGTAATACAACGGACGACCCGCATGAAGTGCTATGATTGGTTAACGCTTTTTAAATGAGCTCTGCGATTGGTTAACTTGCTAATTTGCATAAAAAATGCACTAGTGCAATTCTGTGAAATACGGCACTCTGTCACGGTACTCCCACATGGTAGATTATGTGATAAATATAGATATAACATGTAGATCCGTCTATAGATCTATAAATATAATCCATATTACACCATACACATAAAAAGAGAAGACCCTGGTCAGCGGCTCCTACAGGAGCCGTCTGATCTGGGTCTTCTCTGTTTGCGATGGCGTAAAATGGCGGACGTATGGAGAAAAGGGTTAAAATAATGAGCAAGATAAGAGGAGATTTCTTACGACTCTCGTAAACAAGTTACATGTATCTCTAAAAGATAAGACGTCGTGGTGTCTAGTTACAAGAATATGCACAGTCCAATTAAGCAAAACAATGTTAGATAAATCATTTAACCTGTGCGACATCTGTCCCATTTCTGTTTTAATGAATTCTATTTTATCGAGAGTTGAACTGTTTCTACAGTTTCTACCATGGCCAAATGCCGTGTACACATGCTATTATAATAAATGCATTTATCACATAATCTGCCTTGTGGGAGTGCCGTAACTGAGTGCCGTAACTCGCGAAAACGCACTAGTGCATTTTTATGCAAATTAGCAATCGTTAGCCAATCGTAGCGCTCATTTAAGCGTTAGCCAATCGTAGCGCTCCATGTGCACCGTCCGTTGTATTACTACGCTGTTTGTAAGTAATGGATGGAACAGTCGTCAGCTATATAGCCTGTTTCATTTTTTATGGCATTTCAAGGCTTATGTGATAAAATGAATCTTACATTCGTGTTCATTACATATTGTTTTCATGAAACTCGTTTACTATTATGAATATGACACTCGCTAAAGCTCGTATCATATCATTATAGTAAACTCGTTTCATAAAAACAATGTGTAATGAAAACTCATATAAGATCCTCTATGTCATATTCACTAAAGGGTTAAACACAGGAGTCTGAAATAGATGGTTGCATAATGGAGTACACAATATTGCAGCATGATATTTTGATCAATCATGATTTGCTTTTTTGTTTTGCTTTATTGTCACGTTCACTTACTGAAAAAATCTTAACACTCTACTCTGTGTATGTTCATGTAAAAATAACGACATTATGAATATAAATTAGACTAATTGTTATAATAGCACGTGGAAATAGGAATGATCAGCCATTACATAATTGTAGAATCATATCTTTATTATCATCATAAGCAAACAGAGCAGACCCTGATCAGACGGCTCCTGTAGGAGCCGTCTGATCTGGGTTTACTCTGTTTGCAAGGGCTTAAAATGACGTATTTATGGAGTAGAGGGTTCAGATACGAAATCCGATCATTGACATTAAACGGCAAACTACGTGATGCGTCCCAAACCGGTTCGTGTATTGAGTTATATGTCAAAGACCCATGCGCTTTCATAATTCAATGCATGGTCATTTGACATTTTGCTCATGTGATGTGCTCTTATGTGAATTATACTTTTTACTAACCGGAAGAGATCTTGTCCTGTGCTTTGTCCCAGTTCTTCTGTCATTCTATAAGCGTCTTCCATTAATTTCGTGTAGACTTCTTGCGTTCCATAAGTTTTCCGTGTGGATCTACTAAAACCATGAGAGCTCCCGCGAGAGTGAAGTGTCGGAAACTGAAAAAAAACGCCACCAATATTCCCTTTGATTGCACATGCCAACTACAGGATCTCTAAGACGTCATCTACTGTCTTACCTTATTTTGGGATAAATGACAATTCACAGCTTCAGTATACTGTAACTTACAATCTTCTTAACCATTTACTTCACAAATACGCCTTTCCTCGCCCTTGCAAACAGAGTAGACCCATATCAGACGGCTCCTGTAGGAGCCGTCTGATCAGGGTCTGTTCTGTTTGCTTATAACATGAAATAGATATGGTTCTATAGTTCCTGTCATGGCAAAAGCCCCCGTGTCCATTTCCTTTTATAATAAATATTTAATTAATATTCATGATGTCAGAATATCCATGGAGTAATCGTACAGAATCGTATCCGTGTCATTTAACCCTTTCGGCGCCAAATTTCTAATTGTCGTCTGCAATCCAATTTCTGTTAAATTATTCGATACAATAAGGGAATGAGATAAATAAATGCAAATATCAAAGGAATAAAGCACAGATATAGAAATAGAAGTTGAGACAAAAAGTGAAGTCCCTGATCAGACGCCGCCTTGAAAAGGCGGCGTCTGATCTGGGACTGCACTATTTGTCATGGTGCATATACATTTGTATTCAACTTTGGCAGTGAAAGGGTTAAATTGTGATAAGAGGTTCTGAGAGCTTAAATCTCATCGAACAAAATAACATATTGATAACTAGTACAACGACACATCATTGAGACGCGACAAACGACAATGCAACATGACATCACGATATGAGTACATGTATTAATATTTTGTATCGAAGGATGTGATTTACTGTGTCCTGAAGAGTCACACAATGTTGTACCGTGCGTAATGGTATCATGTTTCATGTTGCTTTTCACATTGTCGAATCATGCGTGATGTCGCGTTGTCAATCTTATAACAAGCGATGTCATATCTTGCATCGCGTTGCTTGTCACGTTGTCGAAACACACGTCGTGTTGCTTGTCACATTGTCCACCTGCATAGATTTGCTTGTCACTTTGTAGTATCGTACGTAACTTTGCTTGTCACATTGTGGTATCGTACGTAGTTTTGCTTTTGGTCACATTGTAGCATCATGCCTAGGTTTCTGGTCAAATTTTAGTATCAAGTGTAGTGTTGTTCTTTCTTGTCATATTGTAGTATCATGCGTTTTCCCCCTTTTTTTTGGGGGGGGGGGGGTTGAGGGTGTGGGGGGTGTTAGCATGGTAGTATCACGCGTAGTTTTTTTAGCCTGTCACATTGTAGTATCATGCGTAGGTGGTTTTGTTGTTGTTTTGCTTTGTTACATTGTAGTATCATGCGTAGGTGGTTGTTTTTTTGTTTGTTTTGTTTTTGCTTTGTTACATTGTAGTATCATGCATAGTTTTGCTTGTCACATTGCAGTATTGTGCGTCGTGTTGCTTGTTATATTGTCTTATTATGTGTAGTTTTGCTTGTCACACTGTAATATCGTGCATAATTTTGCTTGTCACATTGTGGCGTCGTTCTTCGTTTTGTTTGTAACGTTGTAGTATGGTACGTTGTTTTGCGTATCAGATTGTAGTATCGTGCATAGATTTGTTTGTCTTATTGTAGTATCGTGCATTATTTTGTTTGTCATATTGTCTTATCGTGTGTCGTTTTCCTTGTCACATTGTTGTATCATGCGTAGTTTTGCTTGTCACATTGTCAGGCCGTGAGTCGTGGTGCTTGTTACGTTGTCGAAGCGTGCGTAGTTTTAATTGTCACATTGTCGGGCTGTGCGTCGTGGTGCGAGTGACTTTGTCGTATCGTTCATAGTTTTGCTTGTTACATTCAAAAAACAATAACCACAAAACAACCAAACAACAACAACGATAACCCTTAAAAACAAAACAAAACAAACAACAACAGTCGTATGCGGAACAGAAGGATACATGTCTAGTCTCATTAATGACCCGTAAGACAGCATGCCAATTTTGTGACAGGTGCCGTAGCTCGATATCTCCATTTAGAGTACACAGATGTGAACTAGATACATGTCATGCTTGTCTCCAAGACCGATATGTATACTAAATTTAATCCGGTTTAGAGGGGTCTTACTGCTCTAACATGTACCATCATATGTCTTTGTTTTATTTTATGCTAAGACATACCATACACACGTATTGCAACGAGAGTACGAAATATGTATACATGTATCAAAATAGAGTAGGGTCTGAATAATTTAGTATATTCACTGAATCCGTATTAGATTACTGGTGTAACACGTTAGCGACTGTATATGCGACTCCAATAACCTGGAGATATTGCAGAAATAAATAATTCTACTGCAATATCCAGCTGTTAAGAATTCCCTTATATACATGTATATACAAATGTACATGTATCAGTCGAAAATATATAAAATTCTTATAAGAATGTACCGAATATCGAAATAGCGAATTGTTTATTATAAAAATCAAAAACGCACATCACATGTCATATTGAGCGTGTATAGTAAATGCCTAAATGACAATAAAAGTTCATCGTATAACGAGTGTATTTCGAGAGCGTGTATCGTATTTCGATCTTATACCAGCCGTATAGCTTAACCCTTTACTCCATAAATACATCCATACATACACGCATGTTTACGCTTTAGCAAACAGAGTAGTCCCAGATCACACCGCTCCCAGGTGCGGATCCAGGATTTCAGATGGGGGGGGGGGGGGGGGGTAGAAATTGTTTTGGAGGGGGGGGGGGCGTAGATTTTTATGTTTGATGACATAAATAAATAGTGTGTTTGTAATACATGTTGAAAAAGAGCTGTGTTAAAGGCAGGTGACAGCTTAAAGCAAGGTGAAAGTAAAATAGAGCGCTCCTATGGGAACGTTCTGTTTTACTTTCACCTTGCTTTAAGCAGCCAATTGCTCTAAATACCAACTAATTAACACACTTTAGTGGTCGTTATAGAGAGGTTTTACTGTATATAGATATAAAATATTACTAAAAAATGTTTTGGAAATTTTAGGGGGGGGGGGGGGTACGCCGGAGTCTGCCCTGTCTGCTTATAACATAATATAGATCTGAGTAGCACAGGACTCTACAGTTTCTACCATGACCAAACTTCCCTGTGATCATTATACCATTATAAAATTGGATCTAATTAATCACAGGGGTCAATTTCGTGGGTCTACATGGTCTTAAAGGTAAAAAAAAATGATTGGGTCGATATAATGTTATATTATATACACTTGTATATAATATAACATTAAATCGACCCAATCAATTTTTTTACCTTTTAGACCATGTAGACCCACGAAATGGACCCCTGTGTAATTAATAGTCATGAGATCATTATTGTAAACATGAATATTCATGGAGTAAAGGGTCATTAATCAATACGCTCAGATTACTGTAAATCCGCGCAAACAACTGACGGAAGAAAACTAGTAGTCATTTGTAGTTTAACCCTTTCGCTGCCAATGCCGGATCTGTGATTACCTATGCAAACAGTTTGGATCCAGATGAGACGCCGAGTAACTCGGCGTCTCATCAGGATCCAAACTGTTTGTTACTGTTACTATGTTTTTGAAACAAAAATGAAGAAAATCAAAAGAATGAAAATTTGTAGCAGACGACAAAGTTAGCAGACGACATAGTTTGACAGCGAAAGGGTTAATTAACATTTTACTCCATGAATATTCATGTAAGAACTAATGTATGCATCCCTATTAATTATCTCAATATTTATAAATTCATATGGACAAGAAAATGTTTGGCACTGGTAAAAATAATCAGATACGAGGCTTTAATAGGCGAATCCTCGCGGAGTAAAGACTTACAATCAGCTATCGGTGTTTTACGACACACACTTGTCCATCTCTTAACCCTTTCCCTGATATTCGTGTAGGAAATAATGATGTCATGATTATCAATAAGATTATTTGTATAATGGCATATGAACACAGGACATTTTGGCCCAGGCAGAAGCTGCAGAATCAGATCTATATTACACCTTAAGCAAACAGAGCAGACCCTGATCAGACGGCTCCTATAGGTCTACTCTGTTTGCAGATGCGTCAAAATACGCTAACATAAGGGAAAGGGTTAACAGGTTTTACAGGTATTTTAGATTTGAATTCAGAAAGAACATGCACAGGGGATACAGAAGATGGATCTAAACTGTACGTGAGATGGACGCTGGTTACGCATTTGCAAACAGATCAGACCCAGAGTTTTCTGTAAATACAGTCGAGTGTCAAACAGTATAGACTCTGATCAGACGTCGCACCAACGACAATGTGTCTGGTCTGGTTTTACACCGTTTGCTGACCAATGACATCATTTTCATAGCGAACTCGAGTGAAGGAGATTCAAACGACACCTGATCAATCAAGCGATATCAGGTCAATTATGTGACAACTTGTCAACCAAGTGATGTCTGGACAGTCATGTGTTATCTGGTCAGGCAAGTGATATCTGATCAGTTATGTGATAGCTGGTCAATCAAGTGATATGTGGACAGTTATGCGATATCTGGTCAGTCAACCGATTTCTGGTCAATTTTATGATACTTGGATACGTAGTATAGCTCGAACAATTTGACCTGGACCCTGACCTACATAATTAGCATAAATAAAAGTTCGTAACAATCGGTATTGCACGGGTTTATCCTCGGCACGTGTCCCGGTAAGCAACTAGGCATGGACACACTCGTGATTTGCACGGGTTATCGCTGTCCCGTGATTTCAGCGAGAATAGACTTCACGATTTACCGGTGGAATTTTATTTATACAGCGTCATCTATCTCATTATGTATTCTGCATATAGTGAGGGTCCAGGTCAAATTGTTCGAGCTATAAATCAAATGATACATAGTCAATCAAGCGAGACTTGGTAAATCAAGTGATACCTGTTCAATTAGCAGCACCTTCTTGCCCCGCATGGCCAGAGTGCACGCAGTCGCCGAGCCTTGAATCCCCGCCCCCACCACTATGACGTCATACATATTTCCTGTCGACCCAGTATCCATTGTACCTGTATAGGTTGTCGTAAACGAAAAACAGGGTTCGAATTTTCAGACTCAAAACTCACCAACTACAAGATCGGTCGAAGCTCGGATCCAGGTAAACTTGTTTGAGAATACTTGCGAGTCTCAAGCTTGAGTAATGTATTATTTAATTCCGATCATGTTTTTTGAAAGGTTTAAATTGAATTGACCCTTCACTCGCCTTTCTATGCCTTTGCAAACAGAGTAGACCCATATCAGACGGTTCCTATAGGAGCAGCCTGATCAGAATCTGATCGGTTTGTTTATGGAATAAGATGCAACTTATTCTACAGATTATGTGATGATGAATATTTATTTTGTTCGTAGTGCAATTATAAAAATTCTGTTAATTAATATGCAAGATTTCATGATTTCTTGCATGAATATTCATGGAGTAAAGGGTAAGATGCCAAGAATGCTGTCGCTGTGGACAGGTTCTGCTGTATGTAACAAAGTTATCCGTGGCATATAGTTATTGGCTATAACAACAAAGATGGCAATACAGTAAATACCGAAATATTCTAGTAGAGAACAATTTAGATACTTTTAGGCAGGTGGCTGTTTAATGCAGGGCGAAAGTCATACAGAAAGCTCCTATAGGAGCTTTCTGTATGACTTTCACCTTGCATTAAGCTGCCACCTGTCTCCAAGACCGATATTTATAACAAATTGAATGTCCGGTTTAGAGAGGTTTTACTTTATAGTTTTTTTTCCAAATACAGGTGATAGATTAATGCATACTGAAAGTAATGCAGAAAGCTTCCATAAGATGACAGTATAAAGAAAACATTAAAGGAAAAGATAATATTTACCTGATACAATCCCTTGAGACACAAACTAGCAGATAACTTTTATCAAACCATTTATATATACAGCTCACATCTAGGTTAGTCACGCGTCAACTGTTTTATCATTATCCGTACAGTGCTCCCTCCCTACAACGGCCCTCCCAATAACGATTCCCTCCTAACAACAACGCATGTCACTGTTTCCGAAACAACAACACTCCAGAAACCACTTTTTCCATCGTATTTTCTTTATGCCTTTATCAAACCCTATGTTGTGACCACTCTTTAGAATCGTCACAAAGTGACGATTCTAAAGAGTGGTCACAACATAGGGTTTGATAAAGGCATAACGGTTTTAGTTCTCGAAATACACCTTATCTGGGGATCAGCAAACAAGCTAATTGTGTTTGATTTTCCCTCCCTATAACAACTCCCTCTGAACAACACATACAATCTTCGTATCCCAAAGGGTGTCGTTGTAGAGAGGGAGCACTGTATTTACAAGTGAGTATGACATACATTTAGAAATAAATTATTGTACCAGCAATACCTTTTGAGCTATCACACAAATGAAAACAGGCCAGTGTCTAAATGTCTTTAGCTCCCTGGTGCGTTACCTCTGATTATTAACCCTTTCGCTGTCAACTTTTGTCGTCTGCAAACTTTGTCGTCTGCTACAATTTTCAATTTTTTTTCGTATTTTTGTTTCAAAAATTGTAACAGTAACAAACAGTTTGGATTCTGATGAGACGCTGAGTTACTCGGCGTCTCATTTGGATCCAAATTGTTTGCATAGGTAATCACAGATCCGGCATTGGCAGCGAAAGGGTTAATGCATGTAAATAGTAAATCCCCTCTAAACCGGTCGTTAAATTTAGAATAAATATCGGTATTGGAGACAGATGGCTGCTCAATGCAGAGTGAAAGTCACACAGAAAGCTCCTCTAGGAGCTTTCTGCGTGACTTTCACCCTGCATTAAGCAACCACTTGTCTAAAAGTATCTATTTTTTCTTTGATAGAATTCCTGTTTAGAGGTTTTATTGGAAACAGACTGGGACCAGACGAAACATGCAAACTGTTTGCCATATATATATATATATAAAAAACATGCTTTAGATACGAAGCTGGCTAACGAAAATATTGATCCAGCAGTCGAAAGGTTTAAGGGCAAAAGGTCACGATGAAGTAGACCATGTCCAAAAGGTTGTTGACCCTTTAGGATGACCAATTATCGAACGGAAATCTTCTTCTAATTCCGGCAAGTGAAGGGATGGGTACAATATGAAATCGTCGTCCAATCCCGGCAAAATTTAAGGTTGAGTTGGACACCGTCGTCTAATTCCGGAAAGGATTGGGTACATGGGATACTCCGAGGAGCTCCATTTGAACGACACATCAGTTCAGTTACATTCAAAGAACCTCGTGAATATTCATAAAAGAAACAAAGAATAAGTGAAATTCTTTCAGGTGATTTTCATAATATTATATGACCATTAACCCTTTCGGTGCCAACTTTCTAATTGTCGTCTGCAAACCAATTTTGTTAAATCATTTGGTAAAATAAAGAAATAAGACAGATAAGTGCAAATTTCAAAGGAGTAAAGCATAGATATAGAAATAGAGTTTGAGACAAAACGTGAAAAGGCAGAGTCTGATCTGCACTATTTGTCGTGGTACATTTATGCGACATCGGCGGTGAAAGGGTAAAGGGAATATGTTTAAGCGTGGCAGCAGAAATTGTTGAATCAGATCTGTATAATCTCCAAAAGCGGACCCCAATCAGAAGGCTCCTACAGGGAGCTCCTGGAGGGAGCTGTCTGATCTTGGTCTATTTTGTTTGCAAAGGTGTTAACGTTTTAAAAGGTTTTTAACCCTTTTCCCTCATATAGACGTGTTTTCACGCATTTGCAAACAGAGTAGACCCAGATCAGACGGCTCCTAGAGGAGCCGTCTGATCAGGGTCTGCTCTGTTTGCTGGTGGAATTCGATAGATATGTTTCTTTACTTTCTAAAATGGCTCCAATGTTCCACCTTCTATATTTCATTATAACTACCGGTATTTTGTCCATGAATATTCAGTAGGTATCGACATTTGGAATAAACATAGAACAGGGAAAGGGTTAAACATACAACTAGTTTGTCACCATACGATATTATATAAATACATGTACACGAGTTACACCAAACTATAGGGAATGTGTTAACGAGATATGACAATAGTAATTTGGTAAATATTGTATCCTTATACCTGAATATCCTAATAGTTTAATTTACTGATGCCATAATATCCTAATAGTCTTATACCTTAATATACTAATACCTTCATATACTAATATCCTTATATCCGAATATCCTTATTTATGATATCTTAATATCATATTTTTATATCATAATATCCTAATACCATAATATCTTATTTACTAACATCTTAATAATATTAACCCTTTATTCCATACATCCGCGAACTTACACATTTGCAAACAGCAGATGCAGTTCAGACGGATCCTGTCAGGATCAGCTCTGTTTTCCTTTGATTTAATAAAGATCTGATTCTCTAGTTCCTGTCACGATAAAAGTATCATAGGCCATTGTAAGAAAATTATTATTATTATTCGTGAAGTAATTATTTCTTGTCTGAATATTCATGGAGGAAAGGGTTAATACATTGTAGTAAGGAAAACACAAATATTAATATTAATATAAGTATTAGTTCCGTACGGAAACATACAATACGGATATATTGAAATTGCTAAACATTGTATACTTTTACTTTAAACAAGATCCTTATATATTCATGAATATTTTCATATGACCGTTAACAAAGTTAAGGTTTTTCAGCAAACATGATTTGGTAAATACAGTAAAACCCCGCTAGTGCGACCACCTAAAAGAGGTGTAATTCTGGGTGCTAGCTTAATGCAGGGCAAAAGTAATGCAGAAAGCTCCTAGAGGAGCTTTCTGCATAACTTTTGCCATGCATTAAGCAACCACCTGCTTATAAAGACAACCGTGTTTATTTATTAAGTGGTCGCATTAGAGGGGTTCTACTGCATTATATCTATGCCATGCACTTTGTGTACAAATATGACCATATTGGCTATATTATGCGTACGCAAATTTATGCCAAATAAAATATATGTTATGTTATGTTGTTAACCGGTATTTGTTTTCAATGCCATTCAGTGTGTTTGTTACAATGACGTAGCTCACGTGTTATATTCGTCAATGAATTATTTATGTATAGTAGCCTACACACCACCTATAACACGAGCACACTATGTTTAAAAGTAAAAAACATGTATCTTTAATAGTGGGTGGCTTGCTTAATGCTGGGGAAAAGTAATGTAGAAAGCTCCTAGCTTTCTGCATAACTTTCATTCTGCATTAAATTACTACCTGCTTTTAATACCCAGAATTAAGGCTCTGTTTTTTAGGTCGCATCAGGAGGGATGTTACTGTCTCTTTATCAGATACAGACAAACTAATCAGTTTACCCTAACATACTGTTTGAAAACTGGCGAATTTGTTTTTGTAACCCATTCTCTCATAGGCTAGTTTTAGATCCAATAACTTTGAATAAATCTACCGAAAAGGAGCATTACTAGAGAAAAGGGAAAATTTAGAATTTTGTAGTTTGAAACCATTGTGATAAATAGAGCATCTCTATTTATCACAATGGTTTCAACAGGTGATTTTTACAGAGGCGTAGAAAGGCGTATTTATGGAGGAAAGGGTTAATTTGTTACTCACGTGGTCGCTGTAGAGAGACCCTACAGTACACGTGTGAATCTTGCTCCTGTGAGAGGGGATAATGCCCGGATGAAATGAACCTACACGAAATAACTAACATTCGTGACACTGATCTCGCACTGAAATCAGGTAGGTAAGTGACCCCAAGAAGGAAATGACCTCGGCAGGAATAGGGAGCAATTTCTTTCCATGAACTGTATTTATCATGCTTTTATCAAGATTTAACACGCGGTAACATTAGACTAATTGAAACACACTGATTTACGATTTTTTTTGCTAATTGAAACATTTCACTGCCATGGTTGTCGAAAAGTGACTCGAATGGTGTACTGCACTGGACGAATCTGTGAATACCTGTGCAAATAGTTTGGATCCAGATGAGACGCCGAGTAACTCGGCGTCTCATCAGGATCCACACTGTTTGACTTTCTAAGTATATTTTGAGAAACAGTTGAAGAGAAGTCCACTTTGAAACCTCAAACAGACGACAGAGTTAGCAGGCTAACACTAGTTGTCTCCATCAATGAGTGAGTGATTGAATGAGCTGGGTTTTACGGCGCTGCGACACAGAATAGATCATATAGCGCCGATGCATTATGAGATGACATGATGAGGGATGCTATCAATGATATGGAAACGTGTCTAGCAAAACGTGTGTATAGTGCAATAAATATTTACGATGTCATTACTTCTTATATGAATATTCAACAGAGAAATAGTTTAACCCTTTACTCCTTAACCCTTTTCCTCCATAAATACGCCTTTCTACGCCTCTGTAAAAATCACTTTATAAACCATTGTGATAAATAGAGCATTTGCTCCTATAGGAGCAAATGCTCTATTTATCACAATGGTTTCAAAACTTCACAGTTCTAAATTTTTCCTTTGCTCTGTAAATGCTCCTTTTCGGTAGATTTGTTTAAAGAGGTTGGGTCTAAAAATAGCCTATGGAGGAATGGGTTAAAACGCATTATGCGCCCTTGCAAGCAGAGCAAACCCATATCAGACGGCTCCTACAGGATATATCTGATCAGGGTCTGCTCTGTTTGCTTATTATATAATATAGATGCGATTAAACGGTTTCTACAAATGCAAAACTTGCTTTTGTCAATAATAACAAATGATTCCAATTAATACTCATGATATAATTATTTCTCACATGAATATTCATGGCGGAACTGGTTAATTAGCGTGACCCGGCCGGGAATCGAACCCGCGACCACCAGCTCCGAAAGCGTGAGCTGTCGAGATCGTTGAATCCCTGATCAGACGTGGTATTGTAAATGTTGAGACTAGTCTGTGTCTTCGCTGTTTGCAAAGACCCGTATGTATCTGTACTCGTGTTGTCACTAATTTAATTAATGCGTCTGGTGTATCCCAATAAGATTCTCGCGAGATCCAGCCGATCCCTTGGATTGTCGTAGTGCAGAGAGCGTCAACTGGTAACGACTATGATCATAATATTTAGTGTAGCTCGGAATTCTAAAATGCACTTTCAGTGGATGACAAAGGCTATTGACAATTCGCTTTTGAATATAATATTACCTATTTCGCGCGTTCCGATGTAGCAAACTGTATAAAACAACTGGTTGTAATTACAGTAAAACCTCTCTATAAGGGCCACTAAATTACATCAAGTGTTTTGTGTTAAAGGCAGGTGGCTGCTTAAAGCAAGGTGAAAGTAAAACAGAACGCTCCTACAGGAGCGTTCTGTTTTACTTTCACCTTGCTTTAAGCAACCACCTGCCCTAAATACCAACTAATCAACACAATTTAGTGGCCGTTATAGAGAGGTTTTACTGTAACATGCAACT